>OY728123.1:1210123129-1210798754 GCA_963277665.1 Viscum album
TGATACCACAGTTTAATCCAAAATGTGTATTTTACCCTATGTGTGACCTAACGTTGGTCAGCACGGGACATTCTGTTGGGTTATCCTTTGGTGGGTGCATTAGGTAAATTGATTAATTTAATTAATGTATTTAAAAACCCTAAAATAAATAACTCACATATGAAGACTCATATTGGAAATATGGGACCACCATTGAGTTTAGAATGCGGTGTTTTCTCTAGGTGTGACCAAAAATTGGTCGGCATAGGATGTTCAGATGAGGCAGCCGTTGGTGGGTACATTTAATTAAAATAAATAAATAATTTATTTATTTGTTATATTAAACAATTGTTGGAGACAAAATATGTATAGAGGGAAAGGGAGAAAAGAATAAACCCATACCAAAGTTGATATCTCGCGATTCCCAATTGCGAAGCCCCACCTACCATCGTAGCTGACACGAAGCTAAATACCCTCTGTGGTTGTTGCGAAGTAAAAATTTGGGAGGATTCGTAGTGACGATGTAATTGATTGGAAGATTTGTGTTGCAGAGGGAACTAGATCAACCTATTGGATCCCCTGGAAATTAACAGAAGACTCCATGGGCTCCACAGAGGGAACCAAGGAGAGGTCTGTGCCAAGGAGGAGATGGCGGTCTACTCCGCGGTTATGATAAACTTGACGTAATTTGTGGCTGATCGCGGAGCACCACATGGCTTCGCACAGAGTTTTCCTTGATTCTCACCACCCCTCACCTATAAATACCCAGCTTCCCTTCAGACCCAAAGGATAGATACCCCGACCTTTAGACTTATTATTTCTCAAATCGCGAATCACCTTCTACTTTATGAAACCTAGAGAAAACATAAGCTCTTCAAGGTACTTGATCATTGTGCAGTAACTTTCCCTTAGCTCAAATACAACCCCTCTTCAAGTATGGATGCCCTTTGTGGAGCCCACAGGCCATCACAAAGGAAGGATATCCCAAAGGGGACTCGGATCTTCGCAAATCGCTCATGCATCACGAATTAACTTCCATGCACATGTGAACTGCATGCTAAGGTAGGGTAACTATGCTTCATGAAGCACATTTCTTCTCAATGCTATGATTTTCAAGTTACCCATTCTTCACAAATTTATACTCCAAGAAATCATTTCTTCTTTGTGAAGAACCCCTAATATGCACCTATACTCTATGACCAAGCTATGTCACTCCACTTCATGAAGCATAGCCTTTCGCGAAGTCCCTCCCCTATGTGGATCATCAGAGCTTCACAAGGTCCTTTCCTGTGAACCAATTTTCTTCAGAAAAACATCCCCCGTACGACCCTCTAGGTTTGTATGAAGTGATTTCAAGGTCCCTTGGGTGGTGCTTCGTGTTGCGTTGATTAACCTCATGCTTCTTCACATAGGAATGCTAATGACTATTTCTTCTTCACATAGCCATGCTAACGTGCCCCCCTTAGTGGATCACTCCACAACACCACCCCAACACGGAATTGTTGATGCCTTCCCTTCCCCAAGGGTAGGTAAGTATCAGTCATGTAAGTCATAGGGGTGTAGAGTGAACCCACCTCGTCTGAGCTTCAAGATGTTAAACTACAAAACACTATCGTCCTCAGCACATGACGTTAAACTATGGCCTCTCCCCATGCATTATACACAAGTTTCCCCACCTAAGTCATTCTCCATGCCTGTTTGTCACCACATGAGTGAGATATTCCTCACATGGAATGTGATCCTCTTTCATGGAGCAACATCTATCCACGGGGAAGGGAAGCCATCTTGGTGTAAGCCCCTTGCCTTTCTTGTGGGAGGTAGTATCCCTACTCCTCCTCTCTTCTTAAGTGCTAATGAATATATTAGATATGGGAACATGGACCTTCATTACCCCATCCCTCCCCCTCTGGGGTTTTTATCCATCAGGCCTCCATCCTGGAGTAAGTCTCAATCTCCATCTCCCCAGGCCACTAACCACACATAAGCCCCAATTTCCTCTTTGGGAGGCCAACCATGCACAATCCCCTATTTCCTATTTGGGACTTCAACCATGAATAATCACCCATTTCCTCTTTGTTCTGGTAACCACTCATAAGCCCCTATTACCTCTTTGGGAAGCTAACCACGTATAATCCCCTATTTCCTATTTGGGACATTAACCACGCATAATCACCCATTTTCTCTTTTTTATTGTAACCACGTGTAAGCCCCACTCCACTTCCTATGTACGCACCTTTCACAACGTGATCGTCAGGTCTTTGATGCCTCTTATTTTCCACATTGAGAATGACTCATGTGGGATTAGAGTAACCATTGACCATGGAATACATACTAGGCCTCTTCAGTGTGTAAGCCCCAAACCATACCAAACTATGTGGACTTTTATCCTTATCTCATAGAAAAGGTACATAGGAAGCCCCCCTAAGGTTCAATCCTAACACCTATTTGTCCTGACCCCTTCACGTCGGTACACCTTCATCCTACATGGCGTTAAATTGTATCCTTCATTCTGAACTACATGGACTTTGATCCTTGTCCCCTAGGAAAGGTATATTGAAAGCCTCTATGAGGTTCAAGCCCAACACCCATCGGTCCTGACCACTCCACATCAGTCCACCCTCATCCTGTATGACATTAAACTGTATGCCTCGATTCGTCCCGCAAAACGTTAAACTATAACCATTTGAACTATGTGGGCTTTGATCCTTATCTTATAGATAGGGTATGTAGGAAGCCTCCCCGAGGTCCAGTCCCAATCGACGATAAGACATTAAGATTCCCAACCAGTGGTAAGCCGTTGGAACCCCAACCAGCTGTAAACTGTTGTAACCCCAGTCAGCGGTAAGACATTGTAGCCTCATCCAGCGGTAAACTATTGTAGTCCGAAATCGATGGTAAAACATTATAGTCCCCTTTGCAGGGACCCATATCTCTGGTCTGCCCCCATGGTGTCAGATCAACCTTGGATGCTAACTATACGTAATCCCTGGAATATCATCGGTTCATTGTCCCATGTGTACACCCTGATTCTAAGGGATATGTAGGAAGCCTCCTTGAGGTTCAAGCTCATCACTCATGTCCCATCGTCATCTCTCCCTCGAGACTATGTGTTTTGGGATGGTCATTCCCCAACCCAGAGGTTCAACCCCCTCTGGATCCCATCCATGCGTCCATTCTCACGGGCCGCCTCCTCAGGTGTCCCATTGCCCCACCGAACTACATAGACTTTGATTACCTACCATAGGGATATGTAATAAGTCTATTTAAGGCTCAAGACTAACATCACCATAATCCTCACATCAGTTCTATCGCATTCTCCATCCACTCTTAATAATCCATATCAATCATGATCCTTACCAGGACCGCCAAATCCTGTTGAGATCATGTCACCCACTTTCTCATTATTCCTAGCAGTCCTTGGGCTTCTAACCATGCGTAAGTCCCAGTGTATCTTTAGGTCACTTTCCTCTACGCACACCCTAAATCATTGCCCATTCGAACTATGCAGGTTTTGATCCCTATCCCTCAGGATAGGGTACATAGGAAACCTCCCTGAGGTTCAATCCCAGCCAATGGTAAACCTTGGTGTCCCCTTTATAGGGACCCAAGAACGCTCAGATCTATCTTCATTAGATGTTGTGATCCACCTATCTAATAGGACTCTCAAGTGCTCCCTAATGGGGATACACCCATCTGATCCACATTTATCAGTCTTTCAATCAGTATGATCCATCTTTGTTAGACGTTAAACTCATGACATACCTTATGTTAAATACGGAAAGCTAAGGAAAACCTTAGAGATGTGCTTATGGCATATAATTCCCCACACTCTACATGGGATTCCTTGGGATTACACACCCTCACGAAGCCCTATAATAAGGGGAAGAAACCCAGAGATACCAGTTTTACAATGTCTAGAAATGCCAGTGATGTCCAACATGACTAATCCCTCGACCGAAGGTTGCTTCCCTAACTGGACCCCTTGGAATATCTTGACATAAGCAGCATAATTAACTGGAATCCATGAAGACATGGCACTAGGAAGTGTTTCACAAACAACATCTTAAGTATATGAGGGAGAACTGAACTAGGTAACAAGTTCCGAGGAGGAATCTATAGAAGGAGGAATCAGCATCCCATCATCCTGTTTCGATCAAGGATAAAACATCCCTGAATAAGAGACAGATGCCACCTAACTTTGGAAAACAGGAATGTGGGTCAACAAACAGCACGTCCTCCACAGACGGATGCACGCTCTAGAGAAAGAGTTGGAAATAGAAATGTTGAACCTGACATGAAATTATTCTCCTTAATGTGTAGATTAGTACCATTAGAGACATCAGTGGATTGGTGTGTCACCAAATTCAGTTATTCATCACCAGGTCCCACCAAGAAAATTGTGGGCCTAGCGTGAAACTCACTAGAAATTGGGGCAGTTGAACACTGGAAATCTCGGTATGTGACTTTGTTATCATGGATCCTTCTTACCAACCGTGGAATACAAAATGGTGTTGGGGAACTTGACATCATTTTTCTTCATTTTAGAACTAATGGTTGAATCTCCCTACTTTTCAGGACCAAAGTTTCTACGAATGGAAACCGATCACTACCCACCCACTGATGCTAGGGAAAGGGAAACATCAAAGAGAAAATCTCATGCGGCCTCATCTCTCCCATAATAGCCTCCACATCCATGGATTCCGGGTTCCAATGCCCCATCTCACCATCTGAAATCAGTTAGAGAAGGGTGATTAATGACCTCGTTCGATAATACTATGAGGTAATTGTCCCAACCTGAGATTTTTCCTGATAGGACATAGAGGCTTCTGTGCCTCTCCATCACTATCACCCCAAGGGTTGTGCAGGGAGCCAGTAATCCCCACTCCGACCAACAATCGTTTCAGTAACCTCTACTTGGAATGATTCAACAACTCCCTCACCTACGCCAATGAGGTGAGGTATGCCCAGACTAGCCCACCTGTAGTCTCATCCGAGGGGCCACCAAGGAGGGATCACACCAGGCCACGTCAATGCCACTACCTAGACCCACAGGATTAGGGGAAGGTGAGTTATTCACCTTCACCACCAGTCCCAGTTCGGTTAACCCAACACCAGCGTCAGGCGCAAGCTGAAGAGGATGCCTATCAGGGGGCGTCATCATCAATGACTCACATGGCCCATTCCACTACTGATGCATACATTCAATCTCCCATTCATACTAAGCAGGGGAATCTATATGCTTGGCCTGGATCAAGGCCCCAACCGCCCCACCAACAGGTTGGGAAGACTATCCTGGTAACTGACACAGTTGGTGTCCGTTGCAATCTGACCCATGGTGTGAACATGAAGTAAAGAGGTCCTCCCTATTCCACCACTAATGAGAGAATAGGTCCATCCCACTCCCAACCTCGATGTGGAGGTCCTCCCCATGCCACCATCAATCTGAATGAATGTAATCCCTAATGCATTGAAACCTAGTATGGAAGCCTCTTCAGCACCCATGACCTCAAGTATGGAGTGTTCCTCCTGTCACAGGTCACCAATGTGAAGATGATACCCATCTAGTCAACCGCCACCATGGGGGTCTTCCCCATGTCCTTAAAGAAACAAAATAAGGTCCTCCTCATCCTAGTAATTTGGGAAGTGGAGGTCTTTCTCACTTCATTAGAACCCAACACAGATGTCCTACCTTTGTTCAGCTCGACAAATACGAGGACCCTTCTCATACCATCATTGGAAAAGGAAACAGACATGGATGCCCTGCCCATGCTCTCACCAGCTCCATAAGAGGTCCTACCCACTCCAACACTTCCCACAGAGATTCCCTCCACGTGTTAGTCTATGGACATGGAGGTCCTCCCCATGTACCCTTTGACATATGCCCAGGTGCTCCTTTCACCCTAGCTCACCCAAGAATAATTCCTCTCCACCCCATCATCAGCTCGGTCGAGGTTCCTCATTCCAAAAATCTACCATGTTCCGAAGAGCCACCCCAGGGCTGGAGGGAGGGTCGTTGATGCCATAAAAAGAATATTGAGATGTTTCTGACTATGATTAATCTTGTCTAATTCTCAAATTCCGAGTCAGAATGTGATTTGGAAATGGAACCCTCACCTCAAACCTTTGTGTCAAGGGCCAGAGCAAGAATGAGGCGTATCATCCTCATCCTTCCGTAATGTGAGGTCCATCGGATTCCTGCCTCCCTCCAAAGATACATCCATAAGGAGGAAGATCTGGACCCTTCCTAAGGCCTGGCCGTGCAATCCTCCCTATCATCAACAGGGTCATTCACTTCCTCAACCAGAGATTATGGAGGGTTATTTTGGGGACCGGTAGAGAAAAAACAACAACATGGACCACCACTAGTAATTGCATCACGTACGTAGGAGTATGTGGATGCTAGCCTATCTTACCGAGATGTAGCAGCTTATTTTTTGCATTTGGAGAAGGACAACCCAATACGCGGTGTATTTTTAGCTCATTCGTCGTAGTCTCCACTGTCCAGTGTACCATATCAGCAGCCTGCTTCAGTTCTGTCACCAATCCCATAGCCACCCCCTGTCGAAGAATGGGGAAACCAAGGGCCCGATCTCGAGTCTGAGCTAAGGAGATTGTGGGACATCCTTGCAGTGGACCATTTCCCAGATATGTTCTGGACAATTAAAATCGCGAACTTCAGTGTGCCAGAATCGCTTACTCAGGAGGAAGTTGTGTGTTTCCACCAAACCCTATGTGAGACACACTTCCGTCTCCGTTATCAGTGAGTGGCTTACCCCAATATTCAAGCACACTTTAAAGATATTGATCATAAATGTCGTATGGTTGAATTGGATGCGCTCCTTGTGGCTCAGTTCCCTGGGTCGCTCGGTTTCCATCAGACCCTCCAGCAACGATGCCTTTAGATTTTTTAAGTACTATGCAGGATTATCAAGGAGGATTCCCCCCATGTTCAGGTCTATGGCTGGGGGTAGTATGATTCCCTCCATTTCAGTTCTATCTGGAGCCATCCCGACTTTCCAGAAGATATTGAGGATATTCCTCTAGGTAGAGTCTCGGTTAAAATGGATGACTATTAAGAGGAATAGAAAAAAACAGAACTCCTTGGAGAGAACTTACCCCCTCGAGGGAGCTCCACACTTGTTGGATACACTAGGAAGGGTTACTCACCAGCATAGAAATATACTGAGTCTTCCCGTGCCCACAGAGTCATTAGTCCTCAGCTGAAATCATAATAAGGGAAAAGAGAATCTTGGGGGCGTCAAACCCTTTGACCCATCGGGATCAGTTCAGAATACAGGGGATGATCCCAAAAAATCCATGTTTCACCGAAAGCTTGTAGAGAACAAGAATATGATGAATGACCTCCTTTCTGAACATTCCATGAAGCGGTGTCTAGAATATGGTTATCCTCAGCCAGGGCATCGGGGGAAGGTACAACATTCCCCTAGCGAGTTGCCTCCGGGTGACCCTAACCATCCTACCCACATAGACATGGTAGAGGTTAGAGCTTATGGAAATAGGGTGCACTATGTATCACCAAATCCACATGAACGACATCATAATATTCGGGACCCAACTCAGGCCCCCCCAACCGTTCCGTAGGTTATCTTACCAGCCGGTCTATGAGTCGATAGGACTGGTTATTATGTTGAATAACCTGCCAATGCACTAGTGGATATGGATCCTCGTCAAGATAGGAACCCTTGCCCAGATGATCCGATGGTGGCACTCATTGCTCACCTCGAGGCATTGGAAACTCAACAGGTGGAAATTACACATGATGGAAAGCCATATCTTGTGTGGGTGGATGATATACCAGCACCCCCCGAGTTTTGGAAACCCCACCTTCTCCCCCTTTAATGGGACAGGAGACCCACTACAACATTTGGACCATTTCATCTCAAGGTGTGGACCCATGCTAGGAACTAGAGCACAACAAGAGGCTGATAAACTCTATTGTTTCGTACAAACATTGGAAAGGCCTACGTTTGTATAGTATATCTAGATACCCATTTGGTCAGTCATTGGCTAGGAAGATCTCCATAGATAGTTTCTTTTATAGTTCAGCTCTACCACCCAGAAGATGAGTATTTTAAACCTCTTTAAGTGCAAGAAGAGGCCTGGCGAGCACATCGCGGACTTTGTCGCATGGTGTAATGACCTTACCTACTCCATGGATATGCTACTGACTCAGGATCAACTACTAAAAATGTGTGTGGGGAATGTCAAAAATGAATTTTTCCCCTCTCTCGTTACTTAGAATTACCCCCGACGGATTCTAGGATTTCTCTAATAAGACCCAACACCTAGAGGAAGCCTTACAGCAGGCCAAGAAGGCCGATCTGTTGACTCCTATAGTTCCCGTGAGAAGGGCCGCTAAGGCCGAGCCCACCGTGGTGGCCCAAATAGAGGCCCCCAGGAATCTGGAGTAGTTACCAATGGATCCATCTCCAAGACCACGTAGAGGACCACCACCTCAGGCGTAACCTTTATCCTAGCAGCACTAACCTCAGAATCAAAAAGCACCCCCACGTAACGTGCCACCACCACCTAGGAAAGATAACAAATTTCCACCTCCTTAATAGGCTCCTCTAGTCCCTCATCTGGGAAATGATCCCAGATCCCCTTTCCCAGATAGGAGAAAATGGACCAACTCATTCAATGAGGACCAGGTCCTATGTTATTTTTGAAGTTCCTTAGAATAGGTAATTCTATGGTTTCCCGAGTGTAGGAGGCCTGAAGATGTGGATCTCACAGATCTCCCCCAACAACTTCCCCTATCACCAGATCTTGGAGAACACCATAAAAAAGTGATATGTTTTTAAAGACTAGATTCAGGACCAAGTTGATAACAACATAGTTAGGTTATCCCCAACTCTAACACATGTAGAATTTGAATTCGTGAATCTAGACAATAGTAGTGTCGGTGAGGGTGAGTGGCATCAAGTTCCTAGCCGCAGATCTCAAAAATTTGATGACTACAGGGATTTTAAGGAATTAATCCATTCCCATGGTATTATCCATGCAAGTTTGAATCGACCTGAGCCTTCAGAAGTCCCTGTGTCATCTGCAGCTATTACTTCTGCATTAATGTATCTGTATCCCTCTTCCCAGAAGAGAAAGCATCGACGATGCAAGGGAAAAAAAAGTCCCCCACCGATGTCGTTGTCATCCCGTACTCTTGGTGACTTAATGACCCCAAAGATGGAGATTCCCCCCAAAATCTATCCAGTGGTGGAGGATTATTCAAGTGATGAACAAGGATACACTTCGGTTAACACTATGGAGCTGGTAAAACCCTACATGATTTCTGATGATGAGGAATGCCAGATGAATCCTCTCAACGTCCCCAGTCATCGCTAGCATCGATGAAGTCGTGGATATATGATCCATCAGAATTCCTCGGTTAGTACTTATAATTAGGATTCGCATGCCACCAAAACCAGAAAATAGGGCCAACACAGATCTCAGCATGCACATCCTTCTCATATGGTTTCATTAGGTCCACCTTCGCCACAATTTGTGTTACTTGATCAGGAAGAGCCGCTCCAACCACAACACTATTAGCCATGCGCTGTTACGAACTGACCTTAGGCATCTAGCTCTCATTTAGTAGTTTCTCCACAAGCTTTGACTAAAGAGAAGAAGGACATTCCCAGTGCCAATCAGCTGTCGGTTCAGTTAGAAGTGCCCGTCATACCCCCTTCCATAGAATGACATACTGTAAGCATAAGTTCACGCTTGGCATGAAAGTATGACATCCTTAAGAATATTTCCAACATTCTTGAGAGGCTCTCTATCCTTGAGGATCTTTTCCTGTTAGAGTATATTTTTGAAGCCCTTTCCGAGGCTTTAAGAATCCCCCTCCATCTTGAGATGGAGTTAGAAGCTGCAGAAGCCTTCCATGCAGAGGCATTAAAGCATGATAAATGTCAGTCCATTACCTATTTCTCTAATGAAGATGAAGTATCTCCCATACAGAGGCACATCCACCCACTTTATATCACTATACACTTCAATGGTGTGGAGGTTCATCACTATCTTATTGACACAGGCTCTAGGATCAACCTAATCCCGAACCAGACACTTCGAAGAATGGGGCTGTCCAAGGATGATATGAGACCCTCTGACCTAAAACTTCATGGTTATGAAAGGATGGAACAGAAACCAGTTGGAAAGATCCAGATGAAGTGGCCTGGTAGCTAGCACCAAGTTCATGGTTTTCTCCTATGACACTACCTACAATGTGTTGATGGGTAGGCCATGGATTCACCTGTATGCGGCGGTCCATTCATTGTATCACCAGTGCCTTAAGTACTCAATTAATGGTTGAGTGGGTGTAATCCAAGGTGACACATCTACCTTTGCATCTTATGAAGCATGCTAGCTAGATCCTGACTATTACAGGACCAATGACAAGAAAATTCAGGCTAACGAGGTTGAACACGCTATGGTTGCGACCGACCTATGGACAGACCTGGACAATGCCTACATTTTTTCGATCCACTAATTGGAGGCTATGACCCCAGATATCGGGAAATTATTAGTTGTTTTTGGAATGTTGGGGAAGCACATTCCCAAGTCTAGGAGATGTTTGAAGATCACCTCATATTCCTACACAAATCATGCTCGGGTAATCCGAGAGCCCCCTACTCTTATAAGGTATCAAGATGTCCACCCCATGGTAACAACAATATGTCATACTTTCTTATTTATCTAGGCTGGTATAATCTATCTTAGGCCGATGCGCCACTATTACTTTGATATCATCAAACGTGTCCCCTTGGACCAAAGACTAGATGGGATCAGATTGAAAACTTTCTTTGCTATGATTTTGGCAGCACATTAGTCCCTCAATGCAGGGTTTATCGCCGCTCAGGCTGGCACCAACTTCCCATAAAAATCTATTGACTTAGAGGAATATCCTCCCATTGAGGATCCCCCACCCCATAATTGAAGAAAATTATTTATAAGATTCACCACCTGCATTCAAAGAGGGTGTCTCCACCATGGTAATGAATTGGTACAGGTGATGCTCGGTAACGAGACAAATTTGAAACCCACATTGATCATCATTGCCCTACCTTATAAAGAGAAACAACAGTACGTGGAATTCCTGAAGTTGTATCATGATGTGTTTTCCTGGAGTTATAATGAGATTCTGGGACTACATCCTCAGGTTGCTATCCACCACCTCAGTCTTCCATTGAATCATCGTGGGTTCAAATAGTCTCCCAGAAATATGCACCCATCTCATTGGGCCATATAAGAGGACGATTTTGATAAAATCATCATAGAAAACTTCACCAAGGAGTTTCGGTACCCCCGATGGTTATCTAACATTGTGTCAGTCAAGAAAAAGAAAGGAAATATCAGAGTCTGCGCCAAATTTTGTGATCTGAATTGTCACTATTCGAAGGATGATTTTCCCCTTCCTGTGATGGAACTGTTGATTGATGCCACTGTTGGGCTTCATTATCTCTCCTTCATAGATGGGTATTTCAGGTATAACCAAATTAGAATGGCCCCTGAGGATAAAAACTATATAGCCTTTAGAGAACCCCAAGGTACTTTTAGCTACCAGGTCATTCCCTTCAGTCTAAAGAATGCAAGTGCCACCTATTATCATGCCATGTATCGCATATTTAAGTCGATCCACGGGAAATTGGTGGAATGTTACGTGGATTACTTGGTGGTCAAATTTATCCAACATCAAGACCATCTCAAGACCTTAAGAAAGTGTTTGGCTTCCTCCATTATTTCCATCTAAAGATGAACCCATTGATGTGTGCCTTTAGGGTCACATCTGGAAAGTTTCTCGACTTCATTGTCAGATATAGAAGCAATGAGATCGATCCAAATAAGATTAATTCCATTAGTCATATTTCTCCTCTGATAAACATTTGGGAACTTCTAGGCTTTCAAGGCCACTTGGCCTACATACACCGATTCATCGCGAATTTGTCTGGCAAGTGTAAGACCTTTTCTCATCTCATAAAGAAAGGAATTTTATATAAGTGGGATGAGTAATGTCAGAGTTCTTTTGAGGAAATCAAGAAGTACCTATTACAACCTCTAGTCATGATGCCACCCATTTTCAGAAAACCGCTGGTCTTTTATGTGACCACCCTAGAACAATCTCTCAGTACCCTTCTTGCCCAGAAGAACAATCAAGGAATGGAGAACAGTCTATAATATCTTAGCTTCATAATCCTCAATATGGAGACCATATACTCCTCTATCGAGAAAATATTCCTTGTGCTAGTATTCGCTGTGAAGAAATTGTGAAATTACTTGTAGCACTATAAGATACAGCTAGTGTCCCGAGTGGATCCACGAAAGTACATCCCGAACCAACCCATGTTGATATGTTGTCTAGCTCGGTGGGTAGTAATCCAACGGTAGTTTGATATTAGGTTCATCCCCCAGAAGGCTATTAAGGGGAAAGCATTTAAGACTTCCTTGCTTCCCATCCAGCTCCCACAGACCAGTCTCTAGACCTTTATTTTTCAGAAGAGGAAATCCTCTCGATAGACCAAGTCATTCCATGTTAGAAAATGAACTTTGATAGTGCTTAACAAATCCCTACTGAAAGAAGACTCAATGACCTCAGACTCAATAGAGTGGGCCTAGGTATCGTCTCCATCATGCCACCATAAGCCATTCTGCCATATTCATTCCTGTTTTCAAAAGGATGTACCAACAACGAGGCAGAGTATCAAGCTCTCATCACTAGCCTTGAGATGGCCTTAGAGATTGATGTTCCCCACTTTCATGTGAAAGGGAACTCTAAAATAGTCATCAAGAATATCAACGATGACTATGTCATCAGGAAGCTAGATCTCATACCACTATTGGAACGTACCAGCTAGTTGAAGGCCTGGTTCCCATCTCGACCAGAAGTTAGTCACGTCCCTCATATGTGGAACGGTTGAGCCGACGCCTTGGTCAGCTTGGCTACATCTCTTGCAGAACCTGGCCAGGATGATATGATTTTTCATGTGGCACATCAGAGAGTCATCCTCCCATCACTAAAAACGACGATGAGATCCCACAAGTAAGCCACATTACCGTCGAAGCCTCTATGTCAAGATCCCCATGCCCCCCTTAAATAGTGTTGTAAGTGACTCCTGACTGGAGGACCCTCTTTATCGAGTTCCTCCAACACGGTAATCTCTTAGAAGATCAAGCTGAGCATGAGCGAATCTGACACCGTGTATTGTAGTTTACCCTCCAAAGTGACCCCGGTCTTGAGTGTATCCTCTAAAAATGCAGGTTTTATGGAGTCCTCCTCTGTTTCATTCAAGGAAGTGATATTTCTCAGGTCATGCAGGATGTTCATGCCAGTTTATGCGGGGCTCATCAGACCGGGCTGAAACTATTTCACGAGATCTAGATATTGGGGTATTTTTTCCCTCCATGATTCATGACTGTATTGAGTTTTCCAATAGGTTCCATGCATTCCAAATGCATTATAATTTTTTGCATCATACTCCATATCCTCTCCACACTACCAAGTACTCTTAGCCCTTCGCAATTTGGGGACTCAACGTCGTGGGACCATATCCACCATTGACAGCTCTCCAGTGCAGGTTCATCCTGACCGCTACAGATATATTTTCCAAGTGGGTAAAGGTTGTTCCGTTCAAGGAGGTCAAGGCCCATTCTATCGTTGAATTTGTGAGATCCAGTATAATCAACAAATTTGGAGTCCCTCATGCCATCCTCACTGATAACGACACCAACTCCCGAGTAGTCAAACTAAAGGAATTGTATGCCAAGTACAACATCTGTTCTAACCATACCTCCTTCTATCAAGCATAGAAAAATGGGAAGATCGAGGAGTTTAAAAAAAACCTATCTAACATTATGAAAAAGATAGTTGGTCAGAATAGGAAGAGTTTTCTGGATGAGCTCCCGAAGGCACTCTGGTCCTATCAGACAATGACTTGAAATTCTACACAGGTGACCCCATACTCCCTAGTGTACGGAACAGAGGCTATCCCGCCCATCGAGATTCAGTTTACTTCTTTATGGAAAGATATCTATCAGCAAACACCAGATAAGGTAGCTGAAATCCATTTGGCTAAATTGGAAGAGCTCAAAGAGAATAGGCTTCATTCCCTACACAATTTGGAAAGGCATCCGAACAAGATATCCATAGATTTCAATAAGAAATTTCTTCTTTGATATTTCTTACAAGGTAACATGGTGTTGTCCCTGAGAACACCAATGATACCTGGTAGGAAACCACCCAAATTGGATCCCAAATGAGAAAGAATTTACATCATTCACAAGGTTTACCCCAATGGAGTGTACTCTCTAGTTACCATGGATGGTGAGCGTATAAATCCTCCCACCAATTCCAAATTCCTTAGGAAATACTTTTCTTGAGTAACTGGTGCTATATGACCATAAACTATGGAATATTTACCATAGGATTTTAAAATGTGTGATCTATCCAGGATGAAGGACGTAAAACTTCCCAACACCCATCTTGCATGATGATAAACTACAAAATGGTCCGAGCTCTACAAACATAAACTAAGATCTCTCCGCATCCTTGAAACATGACGTAAAACTGAACATCATCTCAATAACTACATATGGATTGATTCCCATCCTCATGGGATACATAAGAATACTCAGATGATTCATCTTAGATTCCATTCCCCAAACTCTTCTCTTTGACTACCCCCTGGGTGTAGTTTCCCTAGAGGATCCCACATGGTGTAGCATAAACTTATTTGGCCCCATTCATGTTAGAGTTACAATGATCACACCATGTTCCCCCCTCATTCTTCTATCCCCCCACATCCTCACCGCAAGATTTTAAACCAGATGTCCCTTTCAGAACTTTGTATGTCTTGATTCCCATCCTCATGGGATACGTAGGAACGCCTGTACATTTAGTTCATAGGCCCAGCCCCAAAAATCAATATCTCCCCTTGGGTCGAAACTCTTGGTGTGGTGTAGAATTTTACCTTCATTCACGTCGAGTTCATCATGATTGCACCATGTATCCCACGTTTTAGAGATCTCCACCTATTTTGTCATCCTGCATGACGTTAAACTTCACAGGTGTATTAATGCTTCAAGCATCTCCTTTATGTGGGTCTTCATCATATTTCACATTCTAAAGGACCCTTGAATGGCATGGATTCTTATCCATAGGGATATCCTACCATTTCAATCCAACATCCTCGAGGATCTTGAATGACACTTCGATATAAGTCCCACATTTCGACTATGTTTGGTGGTCGATGCTCATTTGTTGTTCCCATTTCAGGTCACATGATGTTGATGCTAAATTTATAATGCAGTTAATATCCATCCCCCATCATTACCACCACCCCCATAAGCCCCAAATATTGGGTGCATTGGTTCATTTTTTCCGGTTATCCCTTCAAACATCTGTCTACCTCGGGAAGGAGTGTTAATCTGGTTGGGATTGACCCTGTCTGGTCTTTTCCCCTCATTTTCATACCCTTATATGTTGGGGAGATCTTGATCCTATTCCTTGTTTCACACATAGAGAATTTATCACATGGGATTAGGAGCTTTGGTAAGGAAATACCCACAAAAAGGGTCATGTATCTATGGTATGAGCCCTATGAACTTAAACTAAGATCATTCATTGTCCTCACTCCAAGACGTTAAACTAAAAATTGGCTAGGACTTCCAATCTCAGGTCCCTCAACCTTTTTCCCCCCCTAGCCCAAGATATCATTTAGGTTTGTGCAGTGTGGTATGAAATCCATGTCCTCATTCACATCGGGATATTTTTTCCACGCTACACATATCCCCTTGAGACACCCCTCCTTCATCCCGCATTCTTTCAGCATGATGTAAAACTACATAACACGTTCAAGAACTATGTGTGGCTTGATTCCCATCTTCAAGGGATACATAGGACCACCCAAATAGTTAGTCTTCGGTTCCAACACTCTTTCCTAGAAACCTCCTCATCTTCCGGGCCCCCTGGCCTGAGTCCCTCGGGAGGAGGTATGTGGTGTGGTATGGGTTTATATCCTCATCCGCATCGGGTTTGTAACATCTATGCCACATACCTATAACTCCTAATATCTCTTCCTTCCCCTCTTCTAAACTCATCTTTTTGAGTCAGTTGCTCTTAAATTGGGCCCCTAATCCCAGTTTGGAAGTTTACCAATGTTCCCAGGAGCACTCTGACTCAAGACATGGAGTGTTGGATTCTACATAGACATGTTATCATCCATGTTCAGGCTTCATGTTCCCCTTCATTTGGTCTTTCATCATCTTTCACATCCAAAAGTACCCCCAAACAGCATGGATGCTAGGCCGTATGACTCTCCTACGATTTTGGGACAACATCCTCAAGGATCTCGAATGAGAAATTGATACATGTCATGCGATGTGAATATGGTCAGCGGTCAACACTCATTTTTTGTTACCATTTTGGGTCACACAATATAGATGTTGTGTTTCAAACATAGTCAGCAGCTATCCTCCATCATTGCACCAACCCCCATTAAGCCCTAAATATTTGTTGTGTGATTCACATCCTTTTCTACTCTATCATGTCCAAGTAGAATTTCGACACTCTTGGTGCTATCCCTCAGTGCGTGTTTGCGCGTTTGGAGAAAAAACCCACGGTGAGGCATCATTTGGGGCTCTGAACCATTTCCCCCTTTTCATATATTCCATGTGTTGCAAAGACCTTCTCCACCCTTGTTTACCACATCGAGTGCAACTCACATGGGCTTAGGTATTTGGTCGAGGTTTGCACCTGTCTAGAAGAGTCTCTCTTCTCTATTGTCTAAGCTCTAAGACCTTAAACTAAGATCTCTCTATGTCCTCACCGCAAGGCAAAAAAATGAATCTCCTAGAACTACGTATAGCTTGATTCCCATCCTCATGGGATATATAGGAATACCCAGGCATCTCTTATTTGGGTCTAACTCTGGTTCCACTAATTATCTCTTCTTTTCATCCTTTTGGCCCTGAATTTCATAGGATTTCATGGAGTAGTGTGTATGGTATTTTATCCTCATTCACGTTGGGTATGATGTATCATTCCATGCACATTCCCCTATAAAACCTCATTTATTCTGTATATGTCAAAGCCATAAGAATTTAAACTATGTTGTCCAGTCCCACATAACTTTAAACTGTTACATATTTACTAAAAGAAGTTAAAATGCAGGGGTTGGTTCTATCATACAATTCTAAACTATGACATTATCATCCTGGCCGCATGATGAAAAATGTAACTGCATTGTGATTTCCTCACTCGAGGGGACATCATGTTTGGTATCATTCATCCACCATACCATTTTTCAAGGCCTATATATTGATTTATTCCTATAGCGAGACCTGGATTCTCCATCCTAGGTTTGTTGCTTCACAAAAGAAAAACAACACACATCCATCCTAAAGAACAAAAAATATCTATCAAAAGCCGCTTCTTTTGGTTCATGGGCTAGACCCACACAAAAATGTTGACCCTGTTAGTGTTACCCAACCATTCCACTTCTAGAACTACATACAAATTGATCCCCACCATGATGGGGTATGTAGGAACGCCCATTAACTTTTCCTCGGGCCCAACCCAACTTTTATTTTTAGTCCTTCAACCTAAAACCTCCCCAAGGAGCACATGGTGTGATACAAACTCCTACCATCCTCATTCATGTCAGTTTTTGTAATTACTGCACCATGTGTCTCCATCCTTCTTGTCCACATGGTCTGAGCTCTAAGACCTTAAAACTAAGATCCAATCGGCACATTCAGAACTATGTGTGGCTTGATTCCAATACTCATGGGATACATAGGAATTCCTAGAGATTCCGTCTTCTAGTCTAGCCCAAGTAATATGAAATACCACCCCTTCATTTTCAGCCCCTTGGCCCAAAATCTTTTGGGAACATGTGGTGTGGTGAGTACCTCTTGGGATCTCATTCACGTCGAGTTTTGTAAAGACCACACCATGTGCCTCCCTTGTCTTTTTCCCAACCTGGTCCGAATACCACTGACCTAATATTTGATCTCTCTATCGGAGATATGCATCGGGCGTGGATACTTCACCACCCTGTGCACATTACATTAAACCAGGTCCCCTCTTAATGGTCCACTCTACAACCTTAAGTTAGAATCATGTGACCCTAGGACCCTTTTCCTTGGAAAATGATTCAACCTCCTCTATCTAACAAATCTTATTGGCATACTCGAATGTGTTGTGGAAAATATCCCAAAGTGTGGAGTTTTCACATGTAAATTCCCTCATTTTGTGTCCACGCTTCATGATCCCTTTATCATGATCATCATTCTCTTCCACATCTGAATGGACCCCCTCTACGGTCAGTCTCATGCCGCATTATCTTACCTACCATATTGGGCCAACTCCCTGGAAGACCTCAAACGACATTTTTTGATAGGTCCTATGTTTTGAACATGGTTAGCAGTCAAACCTGTTTTGTCTATCCCCATGCCAGGATAACATGAAACAGATGCTGTGTTTCGAACATGGTTAGCAGCTATCTTTTCTCATCACACCACCATCATTGTGATCTAGATCTCGAGTTCCATGATTCACATATTTCCTCCCCCTTATGTTCAAGGGTAATTCCAACACACTCAGTTTTACACCCTCGCACATTAAGGAAGGCACCACCACTACTCTTTATTTTCCACACCGAGCCCGACTCACGCAAGATTAGTGGTTTTGGTATGATGTGTACTGATGCAATCGAACCACACATGGATTTTTTCTTTCACAAAGTTAAACTGAACTCTCAGAACTATGCATGTCTTGATTCCCATCCTAACGGGGTATGTAGGAATTCCCGAACACTTCTCTTCAGATCTAGCCCCTAAGTCAGGCCATCTCTAGTCTATAGACTAAATAATCCCTCTAGGATAATGTGGTGTGATATGATCTTACTTCATAATTCTTGTCGGGATATGTACTATTCCACATGTTTCTTTTCTAGGTAACCATGTCCTCAATTCATGACTTTAAACTACAGTTCTACCTTGAACAAGTTTAGGATGCCCCATGATGACTATGGGATGCATTGACTTCCTCACCAGAGAGTATTTCCCCTACCAGTGTTGGTCTCAGACCGTGATGTATCTACAAACTACATCTTTCTTGATTTTCTTCAATATGGGATACATAGAGATGCCCATGCATTTTTCCTCAGGCCTAGCCCTAGGGTCATTAACCCTTATGGCCCCTCGATCTCGATTACGGTCTAGTCTCTATGACCTTAAACTAGGAGCCTGCAGTCCCCACATCATGACTTTAAACTATCATCTTTGGTCCCGCATGACCTTAAACTATACCTTCCTTAACGTATGACATTAAACTAACTTTCTATCATCCTCATTGGTATGACATAAGACTACAAGGAATTATATATCCTCACTAGAGAGGTCATGTCTGGAAGAAGGTATGATCCTTGATCAGATCTATGTACTCACCTAATGATCCTTCACTATGGTGGCATAATTTCAAGAGTTTTGGACTCCATTTGAACAACCCATCACTCCACCCTCTATGATTTTTGTACCCTTTATTTGTACCATATTCCTATTTCATGCCTGAAGGAACCCCCCCCCCTAACAGTATGGATTCTTGGCCTATGGCTCACCTACTATCCTGGGATAATGTTCTGGAAGACTAAAGGATGACATTTTGAGTCAAGACCTATGTTTCGAACATGGTCAATGGTTGGACCTCATCTGTTATCCCTGTACTATGCTAACACAATAGGGATACTGTGTTTTGAACATGGTCGACAATTATCCTTCATTGTCACACCACCTCTACAGTGTTCCGAATTTTGGGAATCATGATTCACACTTTCCACTACCTTCTATTTGGACTGATTCTAATGGCCATGGTGTTACCCCGCTCATGCACTAGAGAACATTGGGAAAACGACACTTAGACTCTTCTGAGAGCTTCATTCTTCAGTCAGGCCTCCCTCTTTTTTCTCAGAAATCTGTATCGGTTGTTCAACCTCTGGAGGACCGATACTTGGTTAACAATTTCATATTCGGATGAAATAACGTGGTGGTCATACCTTGTTTCTCACATCGAGCGCAACCCACATGATCTTAGGGATTGATCTATGGATATTTCACAAATGTAATGGACATGTAGTAAACCAAAATAAATAACTGAACTCATGCGTGCAACTAGAATAAAAAGCATGAAAGTAGGTTTTTGAGTTTACACACATTACATTACCCAAGTATTGGCGACTCCTATGGATGGATTGATCTATTAGAAAGAGATTTAAAGATCCTCCACAATATGGCTTGTGGCGTCCTGGATCTGATGTCGCCTATTTAGCTCCTGCTCCTCCTTGGCGACGATAAGGTGTAGTTTATCAGCCGTGATCTAGGCCCACTACTCATTGATTCGGATGGTATCCATCTCCTCATAGATTTTCTTCATCCGTTCTTCATCCTCTACCAACTAGGCCTTCAGGCACAATAAAATATCCGATTGTGCATCGAGGAAATAAGAGTACTCATCTGCCTGTGCTCGCAATCGCTGAATCCCATTTTCATCCTCCTGGAGCATCTTGATGTTCACCGATTTCCTCCACTGCCCTGCTCCCGAATCTTCTTCGTCATGAAGTTTCAGATGGGCACAAGAGGACACTAGGAATCCACTCCTCCAATGCACAGTTCACATAGTTGGGAATGAAGCCTCCCCATATAGTCTATCCATTTCACTTGAGGGGTATCCCCGATGAAGTGCTTGATTAGTTTTCATGACCAGCGATGGACAATTTTTCTATACTCTTCATCAGAAGTCGTCTCATCCCGGTCTGTAGGGTCGGCGGGTTCATATATAGGGAATGAATCTAGAAACTCATGAGCAGGATCTTCATCTGTTGTCTTGTCGGGTAGGTCAAGACCCATGTCATCTGATTAATCCTCGTCGTCGGATACCACCTCAATGATTTCAAGATTAGTCCTATTGACGGTCCCACCTATTATCGGGAGTGCTGCATTTTGGTCATCACGGGCGTTCGCTTCCATGACCACTGACGTTCCCCTGGGAAGGGCAGAACCAGAAGCTCTAACCAACCTTGCTAAGGTGGACCACACCATTTAAAGAACTATGCATACAAAAAGTAAACAGACATCAGTTAACCTAATTAATGAAGGACAATTACAAATTCTATAAAGGAGAATTACAGAGGTCGAATATTCGGTCTCACTCTTGATTTTTTGTCATTGGGACCCCAAGGTGTGACCCTTGTATATGGTTGGGAAGTATGAAGGCTCCGGGAGGACCACCCTGGGTGTCATAGCCCTATTGGGAAAAATAATCCCAGTAGTCGCGGGCACAGATCTAGAAGTTCCCACAGCTGCATCTACTACTAAGAAAGAGCGGGTTTTGCATATGAGGCCCTCATGAACAGGTCATATTCCATTTGAGAAGGCCTAAATGATCTGGATGAGGACTATGTGAAATTGGTTTAGGGATTTTACCTTGAGGGCCTCTGCAAACTCTTTCAGCTCCGGGTCTAAATTGTCGACATCAACCTCCTCCAGAGGGCTCCCTCCACTAGACTCCTCCCTGAAAGAGGACTCATATTATTCTTCTGATAGAGGGGAAAACTCCATCAATTCTGTGGTTGTCAACTACGGAGGGGCCATTCGATCGAGCATCACCTTCACTCGATCCGTCATCAAACATAGAGCACCCAGAGAGTGCAAAAAGTCCTCCTTATCAGCAAGGTACTACTCCCCCTCCACTTGGGATACTACAAATCTGACTCTAACAGGAAAAATCCTAAAAAAATCCAACCTGATATGATTCAGATGTTGCCACATCTCATACGGGTTGAGTAATTGTCTGTTGACATCCTAGATATCCTAAGCCTCTAGGAAGAAAACATTCTCAGGCTTGTATATGTGGTGAAAATTATTCCCCAGATCCCGAGTGGGTATCCTCTGGAACCCCCTAGGTAGCCTCCCCTCCAGATATCTTTTATCCTCTTGGACTGTCAGGTCTGGCGCTTCCACCTGCCTCTCGGTTGGTGCAGGTCTCACCGCCACTATAGCCCCGCCACCATGGGATGTCCTCATTGCCTTTCAACCTCAACCTCGAGATTGAGGAGGAACCCCGTAACTAGTATAAATAGTCAGTTTCTTCAGCATCTCCCCCAGGTAGGCTGGATCCCAGCTCTTGGCGTACTCCTTCACCAGCCCGTAGACAATTGTGGCCAAAGGCAGCTCATTTATCATCTTCCAATCCTCCTGTGTGAACATGAGTCACATATACCTCATCAGACATGGATGGTCCTCATGGTGTACTCCCATGTAGACCTGCAGGGTCTGCCTCTACAAGCACTAGAACTACCTCATGAAATGGTGTGAGGTGTACCGCTCACAGAGAGGCTAGCGGTCAACCCGCGCCACTAGGACTCCACCCTGAAAGGCTAGGAGGTAGGATCGGTGCTCCTCCGTTCCCTGAACATCCTCAATGAACACACCTATTAGAAATAGGAATGGGTTGCAGTTGAACTCGTCAGCCTTCCAGACCCGGTTCAGCACTAACGGTAGGGCCATCTTGGTCGGAAAACTCCCCACCGTGTTCAGATTGGTCAGTCGGAAATCTGATCCCAGAGGGGAAATTGGGTTTGGATATTCATATATTCCCCTGATATGCACCACTATCCACCCATATTGAAGATGGAACGACCCAAATATCCTTTGTGGCGTCTTCCCTTCGCTAATATGCCGCATCACCTTATATAGCTTAAGAAGAATTGGGATTCCTAGGTTGACCTAGTCCCCCATCGCTGACATGGATGCCATGATAAATGTGCTCAACTGCATGCCCATGTTTGTGTCCCTCACTATCAAAATCCATCCACAAATAAGCACCAAAATGAATGCATCCAACCTAACCACCGATTTCTACTCAGTACTGATACTGAATACCGATCTCTTCCACTGTCTATCTTCCAAGAGTCACCAATATGAGTGATCCTGGCTATGATGAACCCCCTTTTGGAATGTTTGAGGCCTCATGAGAAACTTTCCATCTATAGGGGAATTCAGGAACTGAATGAACCGCTACTTAAAGTGGACGTCCCTCACCGACTTCTTGTCATCCCCCAATACTAGGTCCATCAAAGCCTTTTCAAGAAGTGGCATCTGATATGGGTCCTCCCATGTATTATTGGTGGAGAGGAACTCATCATACATCACCCCTAGTATCAGGACCCCCATGATTTTGTGTTGGTCACATAGGCTAATGCCTACCTCTCCATGGTGCAATTGGAAAGTGTTGGTCCTCGACGACCACCTTCTCAGAAACTCTGGAATCAGCTGATTTGGCTGGTAGATATGGAATTGGGAAGCCCATGACCCATCATATAGGACCAATCGCCTTATATCTACCCTGAACTCATCGCACAAGGCACATACCCAATAGGCCTAGGCCCAATATTCTATGAAGTTACTGCCCTTGCATAAATCCCACTCATCGGTCCACCCCTTCTCTGGGTTCCCCAGGGCTGCCTTCAGAATGGTGTGGTATAGTGGGGGGAAATACCTCTGGTTCCAATGTCTTCCCATTGATGTTGTTCACATTGTTATAAAAACAGTAATAATTGATAGGTGTGTGATCCTCCCAAGTATAACCATCAGCCGCCCTGAACAACTGGTGCTGGCATGGTGTGCTTCTGAACCAGTAGGCTAGCTTATCTCTACTCACTTCAGGAATGAAAATTTCATCCCTCAGGCCAAAGCTATATAAAGGTATCCTTTTTCATAGTGGTTGGTTATTCTAACCCTCTAAGAGTAGCTCCACTAGGGACTCATGATCTGAATGGCTCTGTACATACTCCCTGATACCCAAGTTATCCGCCATCTCATCCCTTTGGGCATCATCCACAAGGACCCCCCAACATCTTCCTTATGATCCACTCAGTCTTCAATGTTTTGATTTTTTTATTCTGGATCACAAAGATTGTTTTCGGAGCACATTTGTGGAGATCATTAACGGAGTTCGTTCATATAGCTCAGTTGCAGAAATAGGTCGTGGAGTCCTGCCACATACCTCGTAGACACAAGTCTTGGAGTGCACACTCACAGAACTAAAAGAAATGTTGTGTGATTTAGAGTAGAAAGGCTCGATTCACAAAGAGTAATCACAGAGCGCACAAAGATTCGTAAATCATGAGTATAATTGAAAAAAATGTGGAGATGAGTAAGGAAAAAAGAGGGGTCATCCTACCCTATTTATAGGTGATGACTCCCTTTTGTTTGCAGTGCACCTAGCCGTAGAGAGATTTGTGGTGATCTCAACCCACGCATCGTTGCTCCTCATCGTGACCCTACTTCACAATCTTGCTTTGCGATTCACCTAAATCTTTTGGTGATCTACCCTCAGACTTCAACCCACATTTTGTCCTCAGCTCTAAGTCTGAGGAGGGGAATTTTTTGGCACAAAAATATGCGCATATGAAAAGGGTGAAAAGAAGAAACCCATCCTAAAAGGGATACCACATGAATCCCATTCACAGAGCCTTGCCTAACACAGCAGCCTACGTGAAGCTGAAGCCCCTCTATGATCTCCACAGATTAAAATGGCGGGAGGATTCATGGTGACAACGCAATTTATTGGAAGCTTTGCATCGTAGAGGGAACCAGAGCAACCACTACGATCCCATGGAAATTGACGGAAGCCTCTGCGGGCACCGCAGAGGGAACTAAAGAGAGCTCTGCACTGAGGAGGGGATGATGGTCTACTCCATGGTTATAAAAAACTTGATGCAATCCATGGACGATCGTAGAGTGCCACGTAGCTTCGCATGTAGATATCCCTACTTTGCGCCACCCCTCACCTATAAATACCCATCTTCCCTCAAACCCAAATAATGGATACCATGAACTTTCACCTTCTCATCTCTCAAATCTCGAAGCACCTTCTGCTCTGTGAAACCCTGAGAAAAAATTAGCTCTTCAAGGTATATGAGAATTAAAAAGTACCTTTACCTTAGCTCAAATACAAACCCTCTTCAATCAGGGATTCCCTTCGCGGAGCCCACATGCCATCGTAAAGAAAGGAGATCCCTAAGGGAACTCATGTCTTTGTAAAGAACTCATGCTTCGTGAAGTAACATCCATGCACATGTGAACCACATGCTAAGGCAGGGTCATTGTTCTTCACGAAGCAAATTACTTCGTAGTCCTATTCTTTTCAAGGTAACCTTGCTTTGTGAAGTTATACTCCGCGAAATCCTTTCTACTTCTCAAAGCACCCTTCATAAGAACCTATAACCTATTACCTAGCTAGGACACTCTACTTTGAGAAGCATACCCCTTTGCGAAGTCCCTCCACTATGTAGATCACCAGATCTTCACAAGGTACTTTCCTCTTGACCCATTTTCTTTACAAAACCTTCTCCCGTACGACCCTCCAGGTCCGTACGAAGTGATTTCAAGGTCCCTTGGGTGGTGCTTTATGTTGCGTTTCTTAGTCTCATGATTCTTCACATAGGCACACTAACAACTATTGATTCTTATCATAGCAACGCTAAAGTGGTTCCTTCAATGGATCACTCCACAACACCACCCCAACACGGAATTACTGATTCCTTCC
The DNA here is from genome assembly GCA_963277665.1 of Viscum album. Lineage (NCBI taxonomy): Eukaryota > Viridiplantae > Streptophyta > Magnoliopsida > Santalales > Viscaceae > Viscum > Viscum album. Next base: position 1,210,148,730 of record OY728123.1, read on the forward strand.
ATTCCCCAAGGGTAGGTAGGTATCAATCATGTAAGTCCCAGGGGTGAGGAGTGAACCCGCCTCGTCCGATATGCTGAATGTTAAACTACCAAGCACCATCGTCCTCAGCACATGACGTTAAACTATGGCCTCACCCCATGCATTATACATGGTGTGAACCAACTCAAAAATTCTCTACGCCCAATCGTCTCCATGGGAGTGAGATCTTCATCACATGGAATGAGATCCTCTTTGTTGGATCGATGTCTATCTGTAGGTAAGGGTAACCATCTTGGTGTAATCCACAATATTTTCTTGAAGGAGGTAACATATCTTCTCCTCCTCCATTATTCCATGACAAATACTATAAAATATATGGGTATAGGGACCTTATTTACCCCATCACTCTCCCACTAGGATTTTTTCCCATAAGACCACCATCCTAGAATAAGTCCTAATATCCATCTCCCTGGGCCACTGACCATACACAAGCCCATATTTCCTATTTGGGCCACTAACCATGCATAACCCCATGTTTTCCCTTTGGGCCTCTAACCATGTGTAATCCCCACTCCACTTCCTGCATATGTACCTTTCGCAATGTGATCGTCAGGTCTTTTATGCCTCTTGTTTCCCACACTGAGCACGACTCACATGGTATTAGAGTAAGAATTGACCATGGAATCCTTACTAGGACACCTTATCATGTATGCCCCAAATCATACCTAACTACTTGTACTTTGGTCCTTGTCTCCTTGTCAAGGTATATAGGAATAATCCTTGAGGTTCAATCCCAACATCTATTTGTCTCGACCCCTTCACATTAGTTCACCTTTGTCTTGTATGATGTTAAACTATATCCCTTATTCTGAACTATGTGGAATTTGATCCCTATATCCCGGGAAAGGTACGTAGGAGGCATCCCCTTGGTTCAAGACCAACACCCATGAGTCCCGACCCCTCTATGTCTGTCCACCCTCATCCTGTATGACGTTAAAACTATACGCCCCTTTTTGTCCCGCAAGATGTTAGACTATACCCATTCAAACTAAGTGGGATTTGATTCTTGTCTCTTAGACAGGGTATGTAGCAAGCTCCTTGAGGTCCAATCCCAACCAACGGTAAGCCGTTGTGATTCCTAACTAGCAGTAATCCATTGGAACCCCAATTAGCGGTAAGCCTTTGGAACCCCATTCCATGGTAATCCATTGTATCCCTATCTAGTGGTTAGCCGTTTTAGTCCACAATCAATGGTAAACCATTGTAGTCCCCTTTTCTGGGACCCATATCTCTGGTCCGGCCCCATGGCTTCAGACCAACCTGGGCTGCTAACCACATGCAAGCCTCGATATATCGTCGGTTTGTTGTCCCATGTGTACACCCCAATTCTATACCCCCATTCTGAACTATGTGGACTTTGATTTCCTACCTAGAGGATACGTAGGAATCCTACTTGAGGTTCATGCCCATAACTCATTTACCATCTTGGCCTCTCCCTATATATTGTGTGTTTTAGGAAGTTCATGCCCCTACCTGGAGGTTATAACCCCTCTAGATCCGATCCATGCATCCTTTCTTATGGGTCGCCTCCTCAGGTGTCCCATCGCCCCCACCGAACTACGTGTACTTTGATTCCATACCATGGGGATATGTAGCAAGTTTCTTCAAGTCTCAACCCCAACATCACCATCATCCTCACATCGGTTGTATATCGTTATCCATCCACTATCAACCATTTCTATCCATTCTAATTCTTACCCAAGCCACCACATCCCGGTGAGATCATGTCACCCAATTTTTTACTATTCTTAGCAGTACCTAGGCTACTAACCACGTGTAAGTCCAAACGTTTCTTTGGGTCGCTATCCTCTACGCACACCCCAATTCATGGCCCCTTCAAACTACACAGGTTTTGATCCCTATCCCTCAGGACATGGTATGTAGGAAACCTCCCTAAGGTTCAATCCCAACCAATGGTAAACCCTCGTGTCTTTTTTATAGGGAACCATGCACCCTCATGTCCTCCTTTGTTAGACGTTGTGATCCTCCTATCTAATATGACTCTCAAGTTCCCCCTCATGGGGATGCACCCATCTAATCCACTTTTATCAGTGTTCCGGTCAGTATGATCCATCTCCTCTAGAAGTTAAACTCATGGCATACTCTATGTTAAACATGGGAAGCTAAGGAAAAATTTAGATACGCGCCTATGGAATATAATTCCCCGCACTCAATGTGGTATGCCTTGGGATTTTGTGCCCTAGAAAATCCCTATCATAAAGGGAAGAAACCCAGACGCACTAGTGTTACAGATTCTATACATGCCAGCGATGCCCAATGTGACTACTCCCCCAACCAGAGGTTTCTGTCCTGACTGGACCCCTTGGAATGTCCTGACTGAAGTAATGTAATTAACCGGCATCCATGAAGACATGGCACTAGGAAGAGTTTCATGAACAACGTATTAAGTCTATGAGGGAAACCCGGACTAGGTAACGAGTTCTGAGGATGAATCCATGGAAGGAAAAAATGACATCCCATCATCCCATTTAGATCAAGGAGAAAATGTCCTTGAATAAGTGATGGATTCTTCTTGCCTTTGGAAAGTGGAAATGCAGGGAAAAAAACAGTGCGTCCTCTATAGATGGATCTGTGCCCCAGTGAAAGAATCATAAACAACAACCTAATTAAATTCTATATAAATACTCCCTTATGAATATTTTACAAGGGTTTTCCACATAACCCTTGTTGGATCTAAGAGGAGGAGGAGATCATCCTTCATTGGAAAATTGAGACCGAACGATGAATGGTGATCAGATCAAGGTGAAATGGAAGGTGATAGATACATAAAATTATCTTCATCGCTAGTAGATGCGTTCTTCACCAATGATCGATCCATAATCAAGGTAGGAATTATCAATTGTGGTTTCCACCTATTTTTATTAAAATATTGAGCATGATCAATTTTTCCTTTATCTGAGTTTAAATGAAACTTCACACGATCCCTTGTATCAAACTAAATTATTCTTTCATTTTTTTCTATTTTATGTTTCTCACCCTGGTTTCCACACTATGCAGTAATTGGCCAATAAAATTGGGCCCGTGATGTTTATAACCTTTTGTATTGGTGCTTTTCCACCACCATTCATCACGTTATTCATCATTGGACCACAGGGTCACAATTTGACATTTATGGGGTGTGTTTGAGCATGATCGAACCCCCAAATTCATTGCGGTGGTACAAATGAAACACATATTAATGCTTTGTGGACATATTGATTAACAAGTGATATGTTGTTTTGTGAATAGATCAGATCACTACCATGTGTGTGGGTTTTGTGATTGGAGGTTGTTCGAGATTAGATCAGTGATCCCCATTTTCCTGAGTAATGCATAGTGATGATGTGCAGTGTGATGAGATCAGCTCTGGGTGGAGGCCACTCATAGGGTCTCTTGTGGAGGCTTCTTGGTGAGAACATGGCGGTGACTGGCCTTGGATCTTTAATGAGGTGGATGGAGGTGGTCAACATGGTGAGTGTTATTATTATTACTATTTTAAATAATAATTGCATTAAAATGATGTGGGAGTGATTAATAAAAATTAAAGGATAATTCATTTAGTTAAAGGGATAAGTAGTGGTGTGGGGAGGGGGGGGATTGTACACATAAAACAAGGAAAAAAATCCTACCTATAAATATCAATGAATATATTATATTTTTAATAATAATAATAATATTATTATTATTATTATTGAGATAAAATAAGGGTAGTGTGCCTCCAGTATAACCATGGAGAAGTGTGGGGAAAGAACATGCATGTGAGGTTTTTAAAAAGAAAATGATAACAAATAAATAATAATAATATAAAATATTGTTATCATTATTTTGTTGTTAAACCCCTATTTCATCCATAACTTCTCCATGTGACTTTGGATTGATGAATCGTCAGCAACATTCTAACCTAGGAATTGAGATAATCACTTAAAGAATAGTGACAGATACCTTTTTCCGACTCATGGATTGGGTCCATGAAATTCCCAATAGTAATAATATTTTTATAATTGTGGAATAATGTATCTGACATACCTTCTTCATACGATATCAAAATTAAAAACCATCTTCAATGTTATGACTATATTATTGAGCCAGTCATTTTGAGATCAATATCAGGTATTTAATTTGAGTTTGTGTCTTGGTCCCATGTAGTACAATTCATTCATTATATGATGACAAGTGACTTTTTCAATAAGTGTCAGATTTGGGAAAGTGAATATCCTATCCTGAGAAGTTTTCCATGAGGATCACAATGGTGTGATCCATTTGGATATCAACGGATTTTTTAGACGTATATCAGTGGAATTATGTTTTTCCCCTTTGGACCAACAATGAGCCTCATGCGTTCGTTAGGATTTTGGATGAAAAATGTCATGTAGTACCCTTACATATTGTGCAGTACTACATAGTCAGAAATCCATGTTCTATCAAGGACACATCCTAAAAGAAGAGCGGGGCCACACACCATGTGGACGTCTTACTTACTGGTTACTCCTTTATGAATCTTCAACCTCCTATGTCTCCTTGTTTGAACTAAAATTTTTGCACTCGAGTAGCCTATCCTGAGTGTTTTTCCACATAGAACACAATGGTTCCCTAATTTTTTTATTTTGAGATATGATATGAAATTTTATACGAATAATGGATGGATAGGTGATTCTCTATAATGACAGTTATAGGACATGATCACCATCAAATTTCAGAGTATACCCTCAAATAGGGATTAAGTATTGAAGTATTAAAAGGTTTCCAAGTAGACCCTCAAACAGGGACTAGGATGTGAAGTACTCAATGGTTTTCGAGTGGAAACTCCACCAGTGAATGAAAAGTGGATTCCCTCAAGTAGAGATTGGGCAGTGGGGTACTTCACAGTTTCTGAGTAGACCCTCCAGCAACTACTATGAAGTAGTTTCCTTGATAGTTTTTGAGTAGAACCTTCAATAAGGACTGGGAAGTGGTTTACTCGAAGGTTTCTGAGTATAACCTCCCAAAGATACTAGAAAGTATAGTCCTTTATAGTTTCTGAGTATACCCTTAGAAGTGATTGGGATGTGGATTCCTCGGTGGTTTTTGAGTAGACCCTCCAGCAACGACTAGGAAGTGGAGTCCTTGACGGTTTTTGAGTAGACCCTCCAACAAAGACTGGGCAGTGGAGCACTCAATTGTTTCTGAGTAAAACCTCTAGTAGAGATTGGGAATTAGAGCCCTCTAAGGTTACCGAGTTGACTCTTCAGTTGAGATGGGTAGTGGAGTCATCGATGATTACTAGAGTGTGACCCCCCCATTGGAATGGGCGTAGGCACTCTACAAATTTTTTTGAGTGGTACCCTTAAATAGAGATTGTTAGTGGAATTTATTGATTACTATCAGAGTGGGACCCTCCTATTTCATTAGGGAATGGTTTCCCTACCTATATTTGAGTCCCCTCGACTGTTAGACATAGTGATGGGGCATGGCTGGACCTGGATGATTACTTCTGGGAAAATGTGTGAGATACTGGGAATAGTTGATGGACTATTGGAATAATTGGCTACTCTTCTTCTTGGGATGAGCTATGAGATGGAGATCCTATTACTCTTTCATTTAGGCTTCTTTGTTTGAGAATATATATATATACTTCTATTGTATCCACACCTTGGATTTGGTTACTCTCCTTCCAAGAGATATGATGACATGTGGGGTATTCCATGTGCATTCTGTGATTATATTCTCATGGTTGTATGAGAATAATCTCCTTCTATATGTGGAAGATACTCAATGTGTAGTTTATCTACTCATCGTGTAAATCCCCTTGTGCTTGGATGATGTTACTTTCACTCTTGGTTTGGGTTGATCTATTTACTTTAATTGTATCTTGAATCTAATGTATTTTTAGTACTATTGTATCTCACACAACCCGCTTCATATTTTGGTGTGTCTTACTAGGTATGTATATACTCACCCCTGTAAGGGATTTGCCCAAAAATGTCGTGTCTTATGTAGATGGCGGATAGGTTGGTGGTGACTTCATAGGAGCGTAGGAATACCTGGTATATTTGACCATGTACAATGGACACGTATTGGGATTCATGAGATGAGCTCTCTTAGTAGTTTACTTTTCTAGTTTTGAAAGTCTAGGACATCTTTCTAGTTGGTCATGTATTTTTTCCCTTTTACTTTTCAATTTACACTACCGTACTCTTGTATTATCTAGAGGTTTTTCGTGCATGGTTTTTTGCCCAATTTTTTTTCTTTTATTATTCTACCTCTAAATTTGTTCATCGAGATGGATGTGTGTGTGCATATAGGTAATTAGGAAAAGGCCTCCCCATGTTAGTTATGACATTAGCGCTGGTCTCCACCCCATATCCTATGGAGGCAGGCTTAGGGTAGTTGCGGATCAATCCCCGACTTGGGTTGGTTCATGACACCATACATATGGTTTTTTCATAGTACTTTGAATAGGTTAGTTTTATTTATTTTTTGGAACTTTATCTCTATAGTCCAATATCATCACCATCTTCTCCTCATAATATAGGTTATTATTTATCTATACCACCTTTGAATTCAGTACATGTGTAAGATCCCGTCTTTTTCTAGGTACGCCCCTCTTTGAGTCTTCATTGAGTCTTGGTGGCTGCGAATCTTTAGAGATGGAGATATTTGTTTTAAAAAATAACCTAAAGTTTGGGGATATATTCTTTATTTATTTAATAGAGTCCATGTATAAATTTTTCAAGTGTTATCATGGGTTCTTGGTAAGTTGAGAAACTTTAAAGGGGGTTCAGGTTGTTTAATAGGAAATGGGATGAAAAACCATCCGCTTAAAATTTACACATCATGTAAATAGATTAAAAAACATGTAATGTTATAGAATTTTTAATATTTAGCTGAAGAGACATGTTTTTATGTGTATCCCATTGAAAATAATTACATGGCATGTAACTATGTTACACAACATGTAATTCCCCGACTAGTTGTTTTAAAGTATACTATGCGGTTGAATTTTATTTAAATCACTTTTTAGCCTTCTCCTCTCGAACTAGGAAAGACCTACAAAAAAATTTGGAGTTCCAACATCCCTTAAATATGTCCCATTTTTTTCAATTGATCCTTGGGTAAGTGGTTCTACCATGGTTCCCTCTTCTCTACCTTGTTTCTTCAGATGTTGTAGTGTAATCTCTTGACCATGTGCATTGTTGGTTTTGATCTTGATCTATTTTGATCTTGGAAACTTCTTGTGATCATCCACACCTTCTTCCTCGTGGTAATTTTCCATTGGAATAAATGTTTGATCAGAAGTTAAAGGCATGGGGTATAAAACATAACCCTATGGTTTGATAATTGTCAAGTATGTGCAATATTGCAATTTCACCAGCAAATCATGCACTGAATAAATTGAATTAATGAATTGAATTTTTCCATGGGGTTCATTTGGATCCAATTGGTTATTGACATGGATTGTGGCTACTATTCAGGTAAGAGAACTCTTTAAATTAAACGAATTGTTTAATAAATTAAGTGTGTTTAGCATGACATAGATTGTGGATGTTTTCTTGATAATGTTTCACCTTGAATGGATTGTTTGTTGAGATAACTGACACATTATTATCTATGAACAATTGATATATGAAATATGTAAATGAAAGTTAAATGGTAATTTTTAGAATTAACCATTGATTTTAATGATGTGATATTGTTATATCCTTGTTGTTATGACTTGTGTTATGAATAAATGCTAAAATTCTTATATAAAGGGCTTGACATAATGACACATACTGAAATGATGATATTGCAGGCTTCGCTTAGTTGGATTCTAAAAAGATGATATAACGGGCTTGTCCTAGTTGAATTATTAAATGATTATATAGTGGCATAGGCCCAGCAACACGTGGTTAAATCCTTATATAGTAGGTTAAACCCATATTAAATGTAGAAATTATTATATAGCGAGTTTGACCAAGATTTTTTTTATAAATTGGTTATACGGTTATGGTTGGTATGGTTATAATAATGATCATAGAAATTCCAAAAATTCACTAAGGTAGGTTATGTTATACCCTGTTTATATGGGTAGGGTTGTCATGGTTGTGAGACAGGTTCAAAGAAATTCTGTCATGGCACCGAACCAGGTTTATGTGGTATTAAGTTAATTGTTCAATTAATTAATACACATATTTATTTTATTATTTCATACACTTGTTATAAAATGGTTTGTTTAGGCATGGTGGTGTTGAACTACCTAGTTTTACTCACACTCTATTCGAGACGTCGTATGGTACCTAAGAAGATTATATAGAGGTAGGTTTGGACAAGGGAAAAGGCATTGATGTTGATTGTTTTCTTGATGGATGGGATGGAGTTTGGAGGAGAGACAAACATGGGGTTTAGGATCGAGGAATGTTGAGTCTTTTTTTGAGTTTTCTATGATTTTATTTGTATTTATTCTTGCATGAAATTTAGTTACATTCCAGCACATCATTACATTATTCCTTCACTATTTATTGGGTTGTTCTATTGGATTCTATTGATTTTATTTCCACTATATAATATTGTTTCCATTATTTCCACACTCTGACATATAGTTATTTTTATAATTTACACTATACTATAAACTATGAATCCAGGGGTTATAGTATCCCCACTATACATATCATAGCCCCACTGCTAGTCAGTATCATCTTGCGTATATGGAGGTGTTATTAAGGACTCATAACCAACCTTTTTTGGAAACATGAGAGAGTGTCAGATTGAGGGATGTTACAAAGTGGTATTAGAGGATGAAAGTTTTATAATCTATCTCTTTACTATTTTGGAAAGGTAAAAAGGAGACTAGGATATGTAAGGACTTTTTAATGAGTTTGATTATGAGAGTAGCTAACCCATCAATAGGGTAAAATCTGAGTTTATATGGATGGTATTTTTGTTTTTACTATATTCTTATTACAGTTGATGTTTTTTTGACCATGGTTTATTCAATTGTTATAACCCACTGACCCTAGAAGCCTAGATCACGTGCCTTACTTTATTACATTGACATTATTATAAGGAATCAAATCCTAAAGGAAAGATCAACTTAGATGTTTTGGAAAACCAGATTATATACAAGATACCCTTTTTACATTGGTTATAGAAAATAAAAGATAATACATAATAAAGACTAATAAATTTTATCCTTGAAACTCATTCCAAGAATTTTTTTACATATCCTGTGGAAAGGAAAAAAAATAATGGTGAGATCAAATGCTCAGTAAGGTTAAGCATTCGTCATAAGTAATCATGAATAAATAAGCTTAGTCAATATATAAAGGTAAATAACTAAACACACTTTCCATTTAAACAAATGGATAAGGAATAATAAATATGTAATGGTAAATAACTGAAACACATTCCATTAAATCAATAAACTAAGAATGAAATGCATACATAGATAATTTCAATGAAAAAAATCATGGATAATAATAATAATATATGAACTATAAATAAAGTAAATTATTAATTATTGGAAACCATGTTTCCCGGGTACATGGTACCTTTACTGACAAGACCTTTCACAAAACACTTAAGTATATCAGGTAGAAACCTATCTGATTTGGCCAACTAATCCATATCATGAGTCTACTGATGCATCAAGGGGATTACATTAAATGGTCCCCAACCCATGTAATACTAGTCCTAATAATTCCTTATATATTGAATAATATATTTAATTCATAAACAATGTTCCTTTTCAAATATCCATATTGAGTAAAGGATATGTATTTATGAATATTTTCCCAAATAATAAAATAACATTCAAATTATACACCATATGTAACAATTTGATAAAGTTTAATAAATAGTTGTACCTATTACATAAATGTATGTATATTTAAAATAAATTTAACTTCCAATGGAAATTTGTCAAGAGTAAGTTATTTTTTCAAGAGAAATTTAACAATCACAAAAGAAAGTGAGATTGCAAAGATAACTTTTACCACTTGGTAATTTTCAAATAAAAAACCTTGTATGAGATAATTCAAATTGAAAATTAAAATAACATGAATTATGAGTGAATTATGATATTAAATTACAAAGGGGAAGTATACACACCACATTAAAGTAAATTAGTGCATAATAACGAATAATTCTCAATGGAATTTACATTGAGATGAAATCTCTTACCTTACACTCAATTTTGGTTAAATTACCTTTAGAATCATGTATAATGGTTTTAATCATGTTATTAACTTATAAAATAACATTAATCATATTTATAATATCGTATATGATCTCTTTATAATATCTTATTACCCATTTTTTAACAATATTTCATTATTTTCATCATTTCGGGTGTTAATTGTCATGTTTTTCGAGTAAGTTTTGACTTGTTATTTTTGTTATTCTTATGTAGATAACGATTTCATAATCTATAGGATTTAAAAACTGATATAAATATCATATATATTCAGTATATATTTATTTATAATAATCTATAAAATATGGAGATTGAAAATGGAATGCACTATTCACGGAGACGGTAGGTCGTACATACGCATGACCACCGCTTCCATCTTCTTGTCTTATTTAAAAAGTAAGTGATATATTTATATATTTATATAATCTACATATTATAAAATTAATGTTATATAAATCACATATTTTTATTAAAACCATCCTTAATACATTCCATGTAAATTGTGAACAAATCACATCGCTTTGAGTAGGCGGTAGTCCACAAGTCCACAAACGATGTTATCATATTCCTACAAAATGGAAATCATGAATTAATGTATTATAAAAAAAATACTAACAGCATAAATAAATTATAAATATTATATATATAATATATAAACTATAAATCCATCATTATTTCCAATATTTATTGTTGTTAATAGAATAACGAATGACATCAGTTCGCAAGTCGGTAGTCCACCATACACGCAGACGATGATTGTGTATCCCATTTGGTGGAAGTTTTTGTGAGTGTAGGTAATACAATTGACACAATAAAATTACATTATATTGAGAATAATTATTTTATTATGTATAATAGATATAAGATAATTTAAATGGTGTATAAAGAAATGAAACAAAAGTGATTGTTGAAGAATGTTATCTCTTTTTCAGGTAACTCATTTTGTATTTTTAACAAAAGTCTTCCTTTTTTGAGGTTTTCACAAATTAAGGATTATAGGATAATGGCATGGATGTTATGATATTATTTTTTTAGGGTTTTTATGATAAAATCACTTGATATGTGTGAATAAGTGGGTGGGCTTGAGTGCCTTTTTTAGTGGAGGAGCAGTGACATTCTTGTAAAATTTTTAAAGATAGAATTCCACCCATGTTTTTTCCTTGTAAAGTGGAAAAAATAATAAAAAACTAGAGAAAAAGTATTATATGGTATAAATATGGCCATAAAATCGGTTTTTTCATGTTTATTGGTCATTTCCCCCTTAAGTTTAAGGTTTAGTGCCTTGTTAAGATATTTTTTGTCTTAGTCGCTATAATTAATTTTAATTTCTTTCATTAATATTTTTGCTAAAAAACTTAGTTGTGCTTGATAGAAATTATAAATTATGTTTTTTACAAATATGGAATCCATTTTTCCAAATTAAAATTGTTGGTCGGAGTAGATACTCAAGAGGGGGGTGAATTGAGTTCCAATTAAAATTTCTGTTAAAAACTTACTGATAAAAATCCCCTAATTCAAAACAGCCTAGTTAATTAATGCAGTATAGATATAGATGTTTAATTGGTCAACAGGTTTCTCAAAGGGTGATTAGTCCTTAGTTGAATTAGTGTATAACACTTCTTTAACTTTTGAAACAATTTTACTGAATTAAAAAATATACACACTAACCAAAACTAACTATCATAGTGAAAGAAAAACAATTTTATGTTTTAGCTAATGTAAGAAAAGGATAAAATAAAACAGAGTATACGAGGATTATCACAACAATATAAACAAGAGGTTCAGTCTCAAGCGGAGACCTAGTCTTCTCCACTTGGTGATCACCTGACACAAAGTAGTTTATATTAGTAATAAACTTGATAAACAAAATGTATCAGGATTTATAATATTTTTCACAAACTGTCCAGGGTTCACACCCTCTACCACTGTTCTTCGTGGGAAAGACAAGAAACACATACCACACACGGTCTCTTCCATAGTTTTACATGGGAAAAAATGTAAGAGAGTTCTGAGTGGAGATTTTTAGTATCCCCCAGTTAAAGCACATGATACAGTGTGTGTGTAACAAACACACACTGCTCAGAAATGTAAAATAAGGAACACAGTAGAGCCAAAGAAATTAGAATGGATTTTAGAATGCTCTGTGTGTTTGAAGATCAGATATGTACTTCTTGCAGTTTAGGAAATGAAGATTTTGTTATTTTCTGCAAGTTGTCTCAAAAAACAATGTGTCGAAACTTCCAGGTACTAGCTTCCAGGTACTGAGATGTTCAACTTCTTGGTATAAAAGAGTTGATGAAGCATAGCAGGACAACCTTGAGTATGTTCTTCAAAAAGATCTTTGTGAAGCTTTTGGATTTTCAGTATATGCACTATAGGGTTCTTCTTCTTATTCTTCATTAATGCATTCATATTATCGAAACCCGACTCTTGTATTTTTTTTCTCTGTGCCTCTATATATATCTTTCTTATGCATTCTTTTTATATTTCATATTTGAGGTCCTATAATGGGAATGAGTAGATTACGTGCATGCTTTCTCGTACCTCGTACTGTCGATGGTATTGTCTCCTGAAACATTTACAATCAGCATTAATTAATATCAGAAGCATTTAATTTAACAAATATGACCGTTATAATGATATTGAGAAATTGAAAAAGTATGGAAGGATAAGTGTTCGTAGACTGGTAACGGTAGCCTTTATATCAGTAGCTTCAACAATAGGTGCACATCGGAAATCTCCAACTGTAACCTTCCAACGATAGCCTTCAGTGGTAACCTTTAACGGTAGGCTTACATCGGTGACCATGTAACGGTAACCCTATAATGGTGACCTTGTAGTGGTGACCTTGTAGCGATGACCTTGTCAACAGTAGACTTCACCAACTGTAGACTTCACTAAAGATAGACTTTTCCAGCGGTAGACTTCAGCAATAGTATGCTTTGCTAACGGTATACTTGTCCAATAGTAGACTTCACCAACTATAGACTTCAAGTAATAAGTTTGGTAGTGGACTTCTAACAGAAAATCTTTGTAGCAGCAACCATGTCACAACAGTAACCTATCTGTATGCTTCAGTAAGTACTCTAACAGTAGGCTTTAAAATAGTGACCTTGTACTAGTGACTTCCAACAGTAACTCTATAACTGTAGCAATTATAACGGTAACCTTCTTCAGTAAGGTCTTCAATAGTGACCTTTTTTCACCAATGACTTAAATCAGTAAGGTTCAGTTTAAGGTTTCTCAATGGTGACCATGAAAATGACCTAGAATAGTGACCTCTTACCAGTAACCTTCAACAGTGACCTTTGACTTAGAAAATTTTATGTTGTAAAGTGATTCGAGTAAAGTCATGAGATAAAAAATAGATTTAAATAAATTTTCAACCAACTAACCAATTATATAATAAAACATGATTTGGGATTATCAAAACAGGTGAGTCCAACAATCTCCCCCTTTTTTATAAGCACAAATTATGCCATTAAACTTTAGAATAACTATAATATTATCAGAGATAAGTTAATAGAATAAATAGGTGTTACAGATAAGCCAATCACACATTTAGTAGAAGGGATTAATGTGATATGGATATTGAATTACTTGTGGGGTATGTTCTCCCCCTTTGTGATTAGAAAAAAAGAAATACAATAAGAAACAAAAGAGAATATTTTTATTGCTAAAATAGCATTACATGATTCAAAGAGTAGCACAAAGGCCCTATCAAAATATATATCCACACTCAATCCACATCAGAAATGTCCATTGGAGCTTTGGATTTGGAAGCTGAGGATTTATGATCTGAAGGTGGAGGGATAGGCCTAGGGATGGAAGTCAGAAGTGTAGGAGGAGCTGCAATAAAGGCATCGGTAGACCTGTAGTGAGTAGATCTCTAAGGAATGATAGGGGTCAAGCTTCTGATGGCTTGAGTAGCAGACATCATAGGAGCAACACTAGAAGATCCTGAGGTAGCTGAAGAAGTAGGCAAAGTAGGAGGAATAATAATGGGAGTGCAGTCCACATGGAGGAAAGGCAATAGAAGATTTCTGAAGCCCATAATAATACTGCCTCCTCTTTCCATAACAGAAATAAATTCATATTTATTTTCCATGAATTTCTCCAAAGTAGGAGTCAGTTCATGAATCATGCTCACTTTATCCTTAAATACTTGAGTAACAAGTGGAATCCTCAAGTTCTCCAACAAAAACTTGAAGTGGCCATCCATTTGATACTTAGTGTAGAACCTTTTGTAATAAAATTCAACTTGTTCCTTGATGGCCTTCTGATCTTGAGCATCTTCCCTCAAATAATTTCCCACAAGGGTATGAATCTCTCTGGTAATAGAAATGACCTGAGAGTTTGAAGTACTAGTACTAGATATCTTTTCCACTTCTTCTCTAAAAATAGTCATGGAGGCTTCAATATCAATTTGAGGAGAGGATAAAGAAGATGCAGATTCACCTAGAGGCACTAGAGAGAAAGTTATTGTCTCCTTAAAGGATTTAGTTAGGCCACTGATCAACCTCTTCACATCATCATCTTGACCTTTCATATGTGTTTCCATGGAATTCTTAAAATACTCAAAGACAACAACCATCTGCTACACTACACTTTTTATATATTGAATATCCTTGTCCACCTAATCCCTTGAGGTCAGAAGAGAATTCAATCTCACCACTGATTGTTTCAGAAGATCCACAGACTCTGACTGTTCACTCATTTGACTCTACACTTCCTTACTTCCTGAAGAAGATCAGATTGAATGCTGGATTCAATTTTGGATAACTTAGATACTGAGTGCTCCAGAATTAGAGCAACAGCCTTGTCCATCTCATAGGACCTATCCTTAGACATTATCTGTAGGTCGGATTTCAAGGATTCAAAGTTTTCCTTTCTAACATAGTCCTGAGGGAAAGAGTTTTCTGGAGGTACGAAAAAGAGATTTGGCGCTGAAGGTATTCTGTTGGGCCTTTCATATTTGGAGTCATCATAATCTAGTCCCAACACTAGAAACCCAGGGTCCTCAATCTATCCTTCAATGTCATGCACAACAGATACTGACCCCTCTGTAGCAGGATTCTCCCCCTCACTTGGTGCTACTTCCTGAACAACTACATCAGCCTCTTCCAGTCTTGCAACCTCGACAGCTGTTGTTGCTTGATCAACTGATATTGTCTCGACTGGGTCATCGACAATTTCCATAGCTAGGACAATAGATGTAACTTCTTCTTCTGGTTCACTCACTGCCCTATCAGTGACTCCTATAAGAAGACTCAAACTGAGTTCCTCTCCTTCATTATCCTTATCAGCAGCAACCTCATGTTCATCATGGTCAGAATGACTAGATTTAGTAGCTTATTCCTCTTCCATGGTATCTATAACAGTGATATGAGCCTCATCATACTCTTCTTCGCTGGTTTCTTCAAAATCATTGTCCCTTAGGACAGATTCTTTCCTCGGTAACTCTCTTGGAGGAATGGGATCTCTAAAAGCTATCACTCCAGCTAGAGGACTGGAAGGTAGATCGGGATCACTCCCATCATCTAAATGAGTACCTTCTTTCTCAAGTTCCACAGCCTCCTCTACTTCTTCATCAGAATATACAGGTTCTTCCTCATCAGGATTCAGACCTGGATCCCTCTTATCCTTTGTCCTAGAAGTATTATTTTCAGGGTCAAACTTCTCATAAATCTTCCCTTAATCATTTACGCATTCTCTTCTCCAGGGATTCCATCTAATCATCATGAACATGAAGACTATCTTAGAGATACAAAATTTATTCTTGGATAAAATTGTTTCCTCTTTATATCCAATAATTCCCTTAACCTTTAGCATCATAGAAATCAGTTTGGCATGAAATAGAGCATTTGATTTAGAACTTGGATTAGTCATGTCTTCCAACTAAGCCATCAACAACCTACACAGATTGATCTTATGACCATGATTTGGTAAATAAAGTAGGAATATGTCCTGATACTTCAACACAACGATGTCCCCTCTCCTAGGACTTATCACATGTTGGATAAAATTGAACAAAATTCTATCCTCTCCATTCATTTCAGTAGCAATAATCTTCCTTGAGGTCCCATTTCCTCTTAGTTCTTCCAACACTTTCTTATATCAAAAACTCTCACTGTCTGGAGGAATCACTCCAGAGTAGTAGTCACATATACCCTCATGAGTTACCCTTAGACATTCAACCCATTCAAAAGATGAAAAGGTTACCTTAGTTCCATTTACTCTTGACACCAGCCGATTCTCATCGTCATACTTCTCAAATTTCAGATGTTCATAGAATTATTTGACTAGCCTCGGGTAGTATGGTCAATTATTTTTGTAAAATCACTACACCCAACCTTGAGCCTCTACTGCCTCCAAAACAAATTATTTTCTCGAGAGCAACCAATCTTCGCTTAACTCCTTTTCAGCTACAATTGTTATCTTTGACAGATGCGGGTTAACAGGATTTTTTGATTTATTACTGCCACCACTGGACTCGTCTTGGGGTCTCTTAGGCCTTGGAACATTTCCATCATCAGCCGAAGGTCTCTTGAATCTTGCCATTGAGGTTTGAAGCGGTTTGACGATTTAGCGGAAAGTTAGGGTTTAAGGATTTTGAGAGCAGGGGTTCGAGAGTGAGGAAGAGAGTGGATCGAAATGTGTTTGTAATCTAATTTTATCATCTAGGGATTGAAACAAAAACAAATTGAGAAAAAAAAGAAGAAAAAATACTAATAAAACGGTCCAGATTCCCACATAAAATATGAAGTAACGGTAAGGTCCAACAGTGAGGTACAACAGTGAGATTCTAACAGTGAGGTTCTAATAGTGAGGTTCTAATAATGAGGTGTAATGGTGAGGTTCTATCGGTAAGGTCTAATGGTGAGGTCCTATCGGTAAGGTCTAATAGTGAGGTTCTAACGGTGAGGTCTAATAGCTGAAATTAATCATCCATAATTCATGTTTGATGTAGTTTAACCTCTTCGAATTTAAAGGCTTTGTGAATATATCAACCAATTGATTTTCAGTTCCAATTAATTCAAGAGTGATATCACCTCTTTGATAAGGATATCTCAAGAAGTGATGCCATACATCAATATGCTTTGTACTAGCATGAGATACTATATTTTTAGAAATGTTAATAGTAGCTGTTTTGTCACAGTTTATAGATACATGTTTGAATTGATATCCATAGTCTAGTAAAGTGTGTTTCATCCACAGAATTTGAGCACAACAACTACCAACCTCTATATATTTACCTTCGGTAGTAGATAATGCAACAAAATTATGTTTCTTACTAAACCATGATACTAGTGACTTGCCTAAAAGGTGACATGTTCCAGAGGTGATTTTTCTATCTAACTTGCAACCAACAAAGTCAGCAGTAGAATAACTTATCAGATCAAATGATTGTCTTCTGGGATAAAATAGTCCTACATTGGGAGTATATTTGAGATATTTGAAAATCCTTTTGACATCATTTAAATGAGATTCTTTGGGATTATCTTGAAAGAGATAACACATGAATACACTGAACATAATGTCATGTCTGCTAGCTATAAAGTAGAGAAGACTCCCTATCATACCTCTATAGTTGGTTTGATCCACTGGGTCTCCAGCTTCATCTACATCAAACTTATTGTTGGTAATCATAGGTGTATCATTTCTTTTAATACCATCCAAACCAAAACATTTTAAAAGATACTTAATATATTTACTTTGATTTAGAACAATACCATCTTTATTTTGAAAATTTTGAAATCTAAGGAAAAATTTAACTTCTCCCATTAAACTCATTTCAATTTCATTTTTCATTATTTTTGAAAAATTAGTACATAAATAATTTTTGGAAGATCCAAAAATTATATCATCTACATAAATTTGTACTATTAAAAAATCGTTTTAAATCCTTTTAATGAAGAGAGTAGGATCATCTACTCCCTTGGTAAAATCTTTTGAAATAATAAAAGAGTTGAGCCTATCATACCAAGCTATTAGAGCTTGCTTTAAACTGTATAAAGCTTTTGAAAGTTTAAAAACATGATTTGGAAAATGGGAATTTGTAAAACCAGGGGGTTGTTCAACAAACACATCCTCAACTATTTACCCATTTATAAAAGCACTTTTAACATCCATTGGATAAAGTTTAAAATTCAGATGAACTGCATAAGAAAGTAGTATCTTAATGGACTCTAACCTAGCCACAGGTGCAAAGGTCTCCTCATAGTCTATTCCTTCTTCTTGACTGTAAACTTGTGCAAATAACCTAGAACTGTTTCTAACTATATTTCCATACTCATCAACTTTGTTCCTAAAAACCCATTTAGTGATTATTGTCAAAGTGTCCTTAGGTCTTTCAACTAGTTCCCAGACTTTTTTTCTTTCAAATTTATTTAATTATTCTTGCATTGACATCACCCAAAATTCATCATTGATAGTATCATTAATATTTTTGGGTTCAAGCTGTGAAAGAAAAGCTCGATGTTCAACCTGGTTTCTCATAGAATCTATAGTTTGTATCAATCAATTTAAATCACCTACTACAACATCTAAAGGATGATTCTTGAGAGTTCTAATAACTTTATAAAGAGTTGAACTAGAATCCTCATAATTGTTTATTGGATTAGACGCAACAGGTGCAGATTCTGGAAGATTCCCAAAACTGGTTACTTTTATAGGGGATTCACTATCATTGTCATTAAGGTCCAAAATTGACATATCTTCCTCAAGATATTCAAGAGATGTTTTGGGTTCATGTGGATCAGTCTCATCAAATTTTTCATGAACAGATTCTTCTAGACATTTGGTCTTGTTATTGAATACTCTATAGTCTTTACTCAAGATTGAGTAACCTAGGAAAATTCCTTCATCACTTTTTAAGGAAAACATGTCAAGATTATCCTTAGTGTTAAGAATAAAAACTTTGCAACCAAAAACTCTAAAGTAATTAACCTTAGGCTTCCTATTGTACCAAAGTTAAGAAGGGATCTTCTTAAGAACAGGTCTAATCAAGACTCTATTGATGATATAACAAGCTGTATTTACAACTTCAGCCCAAAAATAAATTGGCAAATCATACTCATTGAGCATTGTCTTAGCAATTTCTTGAAGGGTCATATTTCTTCTTTCCACAAATCCATTTTGTTGAGGTGTTCTAGGAGTATAGAAATTGTGACTATAGCCATTATGTGAGCAATAATATTCAAACTCTTCATTTTCAAACTCATGGCCATGATCACTTCTCAAGGTCTTAATTCTAAGTCCACTAAGATTTTCTACAAACATGGAATATTTGATAAAATAAGAACAAGATTCAATTTTTTGAGCTAGAAAGTATACCCAAGTGTACCTAGAAAAATCATCTACAAGAACATAAACATAGTGCTTCCCATTTAAACTTGAAGCTCTTGATGGTCCAAAAAAATCCATGTGAACCAATTCAAGAAGTTGAGAAGTAGAAACTTCGTTCTTTGGTTTGAAAGAAAATTTGTGTTGTTTTCCCTTTTGACAAGGATTACACACTTTGTTAAGAGGGAATTCCAATTTTGGTAAGTCTTTAACTAAGCCTTTTCTAGTCAGTTTCCTAAGTGACTGCACATTGCAGTGTCCTAATCCTCTATTCCACAGCCAGGATTCCTTATGAAACGTATTTAAACAAGAAACATTTTTTCTTAGACAAATAATCTAAATCAACAGCATGTACATTCTCATTTCTATAGGTAGTGAATACAAAATCATTTTTGGAATTAAAAACATTGCATGCATCATTTTCAAACTTGACATTAAAACCATCATCACACAACTGAGAGATGCTAAGTAAATTGTACTTTAATCCATCAACAAAAAGAACTTTAGAAATTAATATTGTGTTAGGGATACCAATCTGGCATAAGCCGACGATTTTTTCCTTTGTATTGTCACCAAAAGTTACATGTCTAACATCAAATTTGATTAGGATCTTGAAGAAAGAATAATATCCTCTCATATGTCTTTAACATCCACTATCCATGTATAATAAAGTCTTACATGAACTCTTTAGGAAATATCCTTGCAAAATAGATTAGACCTGGGACAACTTTGTTACCCTGATTTTATTAGGTCCTAGATGGTTATCAAGTAAAACTTTAGGATCCCATACTTGTCTCATAGATTTCCTATAATCATCATATATATTTTGATACATAAACACTTTGGTTGGTCCTTTAGAGAATTGTTTTTTAAAAAATGGTCCAGAACTTGAACTAGCTGTGAATTGTCCATATTTTGGAATAAATTTAGTTTTAATGATCCTTCTCTGTCCTGGTTGATATCCTAGACTAGTTATATATTTTGGGGCAATCTTTTTTACTAGAAACTGAGTTAAGTTATCTCTATCGGCAGTAAACTTCTAAATATCTCTTCTTAATTGTTCATTCATTAATTTAAGTTCAGTGTTTTCTTTTGACAACTTGAAGAATTTCTCTATTTCAATATCCAGATTTGACTTATAATTTGCATTTAAAGCATGTTGACTCTTTAATGATTTATATTTTTCCTTGATATCATTAAAGGTATACTCAAGAATTTCACAATATTGAAATAGTTCATCCTTAGTCATATCTTCATAATTATGTGACTCACTCTTATTCCCATAATAATAGGCATTATGTATGGAATCGTTAAGTGTTACCTCAGATGTTTCTGTCATGAAACATAAGTTGGAATGATTGTTCTGTTCACTATCAGAAGCATCATATCCACTGGAGCTGTCTTCTTAATCACTCCAAGTATATTTCGTATACTTTTTATAACCCTTTCCCTTATCTTCATATTTCTTCTTAAATTTTATCTTGGGGCAGACTACCTTCACATGACCTTTTCATTTACAGTCATAGAAGATTATTTCATTTGAGTTGTCATTACATTTTCTGTCTTTCTTCCATTGTCCTTTACTTTCATAATTTCCCTTGTAGTTTGACTTATTAAAGGATTTCTTCTTTCAGTAAAACTTTTTGAACCTTCTAGAAAGATGAGCCATCTCCTCATCACTGTCTGAATCTGACTCTTCACTAGTGGAACTACCTACAGGAACTTGAACATTTTCTTTTTCTTTTCTCTTTGAGGTAGTAGTCTTGAATGCTACTGACTTCTTCCTTGGTTCCTCATCTACTTATTTATCCACCTTAATCTCTTCTTCATACATAAAAATCTTTCCAATTAGTTCCTTCACTGGAAGTTTGCCTATGTCACAATATTCTCAGATAGAAACAGAATTTACCCTCCATCTGTCAGGTAAGCATCGAAGCAGTCTCATGATTTGGTCTTTTCTGTCCACTGGTATTCCAAGAAGACTCATGGTGTTTACTATTTCATTGAACCTAAGATACATTTCAGAGATAGGTTAATCAGACTTCATTTTAAAATTATCATATTTAATAGTGTATGTATTTAGTCTCATTTCTTTAACATTAGTTGTTCCCTCATGAGAAACAACTAAAGTATCCCAAATTTAATATGTAGTTTTTGAAGAAGATATTATATTGAATTCATCATAACCTAGAGAAAATTACAAGGATTTCATTGATTTATAGTTATTATTATATGTATCTTTTGTCAACTAAGACCATGTGTCCCTAGCAATAGCAGGAAGTACATGTTGTTCTTCAATTTTATCCCATATTTCAAGTCCCAGGCTCCCTATATACATTTTCATTTTTGATTTCCACTGAGCATATTTATTACCATTAAAGAAAGGTGGTTGATTAGTAGCAACACCCTCAACTCTAGTTTCCATAGTTACTTAGAATTTAAAGAACTAAAAATTTATATATGACATAAATTTTAAGATCTTTAAGATACAAATAAAATCACAATTGAAAAGAATTTGAACAATTGAAAATAACAAGACTTTGATACCAAATGTTGGTCGGAGTGGATACTCAAGAGGGGGGGTGAATTGAGTTCTAATTAAAATTCATGTTAAAAACATTATGATAAAAATACCCCAATTAAAAATAGCCAAGTTAATTAAGGTGGTAGAGATATAGATGTTTAATTGGTCAACATGTTTCTTAAAGGGTGATTAGTCCTTAGTTGAATTAGTTTATAACACTTCTTCAACTTTTGAAACAAGTTTACTGAATTAAAAAAATAAACACACTAACCAAAATAAGTATCATAGTCAAAGAAAAACAGTTTTATGTTTTAGATAATGTAAGCAATGGATAAAATAAAATAGAGTATATGAGGATTATCACAACAATATAAACAAGAGGTTCAGTATCAAGTTGAGACCTATTCCTCTCCACTTGGTGATCACCCACCACCAAGAAGTTTATATTAGCAATAAACTTGATAGAAAACATGTATCAGGATTTACAATAGTTTTCAAAAACTATACAGGGTTCACACCCTCTACCATTATTCTTCATGGGAAAGACAAGAAACACAGACCACACACGGTCTCTTACACAGTTTTAGGTGGGAAAAAATGTAAGAGAGTTTTGAGTGGATATTTTTAGTATCCCCCAGTTAAAGAACATGAGACAGTGTGTGTGTAACAAACACACACTACTCAGAAATGTAAAATAAGGAATATAGTAGAGACAGAGAAATTTGGATAGAGTTTAGAATGCTCTGTGTGTATGGAGATCATCTCTGCACTTCTTGCAGTTGAGGAAGTGAAGGTTTTATTCTTTTCTGCAAGTTGTCTCCAAAAATAGAGTGTCTCAACTTCTAGGTACTAGCTTCCAGGCACTGAGATGTTCATCTTCTTGGTATAAAATAGTTGATGAATCATAGCAGGACAACCTTGAGTATGTTATTCAAAAAGATCTTCATGAAGCTTTTGGATTTTCAGTATATGCACTAGAGTGTTCTTCTACTTATTCTTCAGTAATGCATTCAGCTTCTCGACACTCGACTATTGTATTTGTTTTTCTTTGTTCCTTTATATATATCTTTCTTCCTCTATCTTTTTCTCTTTCATATTTGAGGTTCAACAATGGTAATGAGTAGATCACGTGCATGCTTTCTGGTACCTTGTACTGTCCACGGTATTGCCTCCTGAAACGTTTACAATCAACATTAATTAATTTCAGAAGAATTTAATTTAACAAATATGACCATACTAATGATATTGATAAATTGAAAAAGTATGGAAGGATAAGCATCGGTAGACTGGTAAAGGTAGCCTTTATATTGGTAGCTTCAACAGTAGGTGCACATCGGCAATCTCCAACTTTAACCTTCCAACGGTAGCCTTCAGTGGTAACATTTAACAGTAGGCTTACATCAGTTACCATGTAACGGTAACCCTATAACGGTGACCTTGTAGTAGTGACTGTGTAGTGGTGACCTTTTTAATGGTAGACTTCACCAACTGTAGACTTCACTAATGGTAGACTTGTCCAGTGGTAGACTTCAGCAACGGTATGCTTTGCTAACGGTAGACTTGTCCAATAGTAGACTTCACCAACTGTAGACTTCAAGTAATAAGTTTGACATTGGCCTTCTAACAGAAACTCTTTTTAGCAGTAACCTTGTCACAACAATAACCTATCTGTATGCTTCGGTAAGTACTCTAACTGTAGGCTTTACAACAGTGACCTTGTACTGGTGACTTCCAATAGTAACTCTATAACTATAGCTCTTATAACGGTAACCTTCATCAGTAATATCTTCAACGGTGACCTTTTTTCACCAATGACTTCAAGCAGTATGGTTCAACTATAGGTTTGTCAATGGTAATAGTGATAGTGACCTAGAATAGTGACCTCTTACGAGTAACCTTCAACAATAACCTTTGACTTAGAAAATTTTATGTTGTAAACCGATTCGAGTAAAGTCATGAGATAAAAAATAGACTAAAATAAATTTTCAACCAAATAAACCATTATATAATTAAACATGATTTTGGATAATCAAAATAGGTGAGTCCAACAAAAATCCTAGAAGTGGCATAAATTAATTTAAAATTAATCCCACCGATAAGACAACAAAACAAGTTTTTAAAGATAAAATGCTCAAAAGTTTGAAATGTTTTTCTAAAAAAAATCAAAGTGAAAATGATTCAAATGAACTAAATTGTTTTAATAGATGTGTAGTTTATTTAATTTAAGTTTAAAACCCATCAAAAATATAACTTAATCTTATAAATTATTTAAATGAAAAACAGTTTTCAATTAAAATTCAGTATTTTCATTATTCATCAAAAAATGAAATTTCTTAGAAAAATACCAAAACTTCACCCTATGATTATTAAAAAATAATTATTTCAAAAAAAAATTTTATTTTAAAAAATAAAATTTATAAAATTAGAAAAAATTTATTTTTAAATTAATGTGCCATTAAAAGGAGACAAAATTACCTTTAGAGAAATATAGGTTTTTATGTGTAAAATTATGTTTGATATTATCTTATGCCTATAAAATATATTAGATAAAGGTAAAATCATTTTAATGGAAATATAACATATAAATTTACCATATATATTCTCTAATAGTTTAAAATCGTAATTAAATGTGAAAAATGTGACTAAATAGTGTTTTTTAAACCCGATGTTGCATGCATTGAAAGCTATTAAAAAATTAAATTTATTCTAAAAGGAAAATATTGCAATGTTTTGGGGAGTTACACATGTTTTTTGAGGTTATTACAATATGATTTCATTGGTTATTGTGATTTAAACTCATAGACCAGTATGGAGTGAGATGAGTATTCATGAATTATAATAGAAACATAGGGATATATTAACATGCACTGTTCATGATCAAGACATGTTTATTTTGAACGTGATATATAATTTCCTATTGAACCGTGATATGAGATATCTGTTGAATATAATAAAATAAATAAACTATTATTTCAAGATATAACCCTTGTAAACCATGTTTATAGAGACAAGGAGTCATCAATTCTTTATTGATTTCACATATTGAGGTTGACCTTACTATAGCTAGTGTTCTAAGGAGTGTGTTTTTCTTGTATAAAAAATTCCTCCTTGTTCTCTAAGATTTGAGAATCAGAAGAGTGGGAATTAGCATTCTCCTAACTTATCTAAACTGGATCTCCCTATAGATGCTGAGGATCAAATGGATGTTCATCTTCACGACAACTTCTTAAGGGCGATGAGATCCATAGAAAGGAAGATTGTTCACACCAAGACTTTGATGTATGAGATGAAAAGAATTTTTTAGATGTATCATCCACTTATGTTTACTAGTGAGGGAGAAACATAGGTCATTGAGTTCTAGATTGAGTTAGTCCAGGTGATCTTTAAGCATATTCAGACACCCGTAGATAGTAGGGTGAATCTATTTGTGTATATGCTTCATGCACCAACCAAGAGTTGGTGGGACATTTGATAGTAAGAATTTAATCATGAGTTGTTATCTTATAAGGACTTTGATATGAAGTTAATAGGGTATTTCTATCCAAAGACATTGATGAATGAGAAGGCTCATGAGTTCATGCACCTGACACAGGAGTAAATGTCACTGCTGAACAACACTGAATATTTCACCAACCTACAATGTTTTGATCCATCTTTGGTAGATGATAAAATATCTAGGGAAATATGTTTTAGGATGGTATTCACTATGATATTAGTTTTTAGGTGAACATGTTCCATATGAGAATATTTCAAATATTATTAATCAATCACTCATCATGGAAGGGAATATGAGAGAGGCCCCGAGTAGTTTCTAGGCTATTTTACGATGGAAAACTGTGAGCTATTATTCTAGTGGAAAGAAGAATCACTATGACATTTTTCTCTAGAGAAAAATTGGTTAGAGAAGTCAGGTAGGTGGGTATCTATCTTAGGGCTATATTTCTTTATAGTTCTATTAATGTGGCAATATGGGTCATAAACGACCTCAGTGTTAGTATCCCACTGTAGAGTGTAATGCTTGTAAAATATTGAGCCACCTAAAGATGTTTTGTAGGGGAATGCAGTAGCAGATTAGTGGTAGGGGAACAATGCAATTACTGGTGTTTGGGAAGGACTCATCTATTCCTTAAAAGACATGTAGCTGGAGTTCCATGGGACATTATGGTCAAGGTAGGTGATGTGGTACCACCGTATAGGAGTAAAAGTACCAGAAAGAGGGTATAACTCAGGGGAGTCAAGATGGATCATAGGTTATAGGGGTTGGTCAGCTACATGTTATGAAGAATACTCTAGTTAGTATAGATTCTAGACTATATACTATTAGAGGTATGATTCTTTTATCATCTTCCATTTCTTGTGTTTTATTTTATATAAGAGAATCACATCACTTTTTTATATTATTTTTTGTAAATGATTTGGGATTAGATGTGGAAATATTGGATGGTATTTTAACCACAGACACACAATTACTTGTGATATCAGGGAATATCAAACATTGTAAGGCATTTCATCTATAGATTTTTTATTACTGTTTCTTTTGGGAATCGTTCGTGCTGGAAATGACAGGCTTTGATTTGATTGTTGGCATGGATTGTATAGTTCTATACCAGCAACATATCAACTATTAATAGAGGATAGGTACCTTTCTATCTATAAAAGGAGGTAACTATTCACACTAGAAAGAGTGGGATCTTTAGTCTAGTCTCGCAGGGCCAATTCAGTGCAGATTGGATTTTCTCATAGCTTTGATAACCGTTATTTCTCAAGATGATGGAGGAGTGATGTAGGATTCTTTTCCTATAGTTGTAGATAGTTTTTATGATATATTTCCTAATTTTTTCTACTACTTACCACATGGTATATAGATCATGTTTACGATTGAGTTGGTGATGGAAGAAGATCCAAAAACTATACTGCTTTATTGAATAACACCAGCAGAGCTTCAGGAGTTGAAAGTTTAGTTGGAAGATCATGAATATAATGGTTTCATACAACCTAGTACAAATCCATGAGGTTCTCCAGTTCTCTTCACCAATAAGGTCGATGTGACTTTGAACTTATGTTTGGATTATCGAATATTGAACTAGATGAAAGTCAAGAATCGATATCCTCTTCCACACATCAATGTCCTCTTCGATCAGCTAAGAGGTGAAAATATATTCTCCAATATTTATTAAAGATTAAAATACCATTAGTTTCATTTGAGACTATAAGAAGCACCACATACTACTTTTAGGAGTAGGTATGGATTGTATGATTTTGTTGTGATGTGGTTTGGTTTGACCAATGCACTGGCAGTATTCATGTTCTTTATTAATAAGATCTTTCATATTTTTCTAGATCGATTTGTGGTAGTTTTTTTGATGAAATCTTTGTGTACTCTCAATCAACTGAAATTCATTCAAAATATGTTGAAATCATCATAAGTACATTAAAAGAGCATCAAATTTACTAAAATATTACTAAATATAGTTTCTAGATTAATAAATTACACTTTTTGGGCTATGTCATCTCAGGGGAAGGAGCATCGATGGACCCATAGAAAGTTGATGCCATGTTATTTTCAAGAAGCCTAAGAATTTCATTAATATACAGAGCTTTATAGGGTTAAAAATTTATCATTAGATATTTATCTAGGAATTTCCATTTTTGGAAACACCAATATCAGGTCTAACCAAAAAGGGAGTGAATGTTTGATTGGTATTATTCTTATAAGAGATCTTTTCAGGAGCTAAAAGGAAAGACGACCTCAGAACCTATCCTCACATTACATGTTCCAGGTAAACCATATAATGTGTACTGTGATGCATCTAGAGTTAGACTCAGAGGAGTTCTAATGAAGAAGGATTAAGTGGTTTCTTATGTCTCTAAATAGCTGAGACCACATAAGAGTAATTATCCTACTCATGATCTGGAGTTAGCATTAGTTGTGTATTCCTTATGATGATGGAGGAATTATCTCATGGGAGAGTTTTTTTGGTATGAACAAATATAGGAGCCTTATGTGTATCTTTTATCAGTGGGACCTAAACCTTTGATAGAGGAGGTGGGTTGAGTATCTATAGTATTTATACTTTGAGTTGTCTTATGCACTAGAAAATGGAAACATCATTACTAATGCATTGAGCTGGAAGGTGCAAAAAGAGGCAATTTGGGAGTCTTGCGATGAGTGTCAGATAATTGATCGCTTTATAGACATGGATATTGATGTCCAAGAATCTCATGTATGAGTAGTTCTAACCTCAACATTTTTTATACATGTACTTTTTTTTGGATCATAACTGAGAAGTTATGAGACACCATTATGATGGTCTCTTGGAAGTTTCAATTCTCTTCTTTTCCATGGTTGACTATTAGTTCCTACAGGATTTCATAGGGAGATGATGAGGGAGTTTCATGCTTCTAAATGGGTGATAAATCATGGTTTGAAAAATATGTATCAAGATATCTATAAGAAAATCAGGTGGTTAGGAATGTAGAATGAATTAGTAGTATTTGTAGTAAGATGCTTCACTTTTAAATAAGTGAAAGCCAAGAATCAGAGGTCAGCTAGGATTCTGTAGCTTTTTACCATTCTTAAGTGGAAATGGGATGATTTTACTATGGATTTTGTGATAGGATTACATAGGATAACCTACAAGAATGGTGTTTTATGGGTGATTTTTGATTGACTAAAAAAGGTGTCCCACTTATTGCCTATCAAGGAAACATTCATATTTTATGATCTAGGAAGTCTTTACATGTGCAAGGTAATTAGGATATATGGTTTTCTAAGTAGTATCATTTCAAAAAGAGATCCCTGTTTAACATCACGTTTTTGGAAGGGTCTTCCGAAGGCTCTATGGTTACAAGTTCTTTTGAGAATGACTTACCATCCTCATACTAACGGTCAATCCGAGAGGACTATTTAGGTTCTGGGGGATATATTGAGAGAATCTGTTTTGGATTTTGGTTTTTTGTGGGAGCATCATATGGAACTCATTCTGTTTTCATATAATAAAATATTCAAGGAATAAATACATATGGAACCTTTTGAGGATTTGTATGACAGGTCATGATATTCTTCTCTTTACTAGTTAGAGGTAGGTGAGTCAGCACTTGTTGGGACTAGTGTTGTGCAAGAGATGTTTGACCATGTTTAGTTAATCAGACAACAAATGGTGGACAAGAAGAGAAGACATGAATCTTATACTGGCCATTGGATATGACCTCTGGAGTTTGAGTTTGGTCCTCGTGTTTTTCTTTAGGTGTCACATAGGATGAGAAAACACCGTATCAGGAAGTAGGGAAAGCTAGCACCCAGGTTTGTTGGGATGTTTGAGATAGTGGATAGGGTCAGTCCATTGGCATACCGTTTAGTCATTCCATAATGCTACAAGGCTATTCATGATGTGTTCCATATGTCACAACTTCAGATATATTATCTAGAACCTTACCACATGATAGACATAGAAGATACTAAGCTTAGTGATGATGCATCCTTTGAGGAGCATCCAATATGGATTGTGGACCATAGTAAGAAGTATATCTGAGTTAGGAATATACCATTGGTTCAGGTTCATTGGTAGCATGGACGAGTTTAGGAGGAGACATGGGAGAGGGAGTCTGATATACGAGTAGAGTGGTCAGACTTGTTCTCTAAGACCCCATGGTGATTCTTGGAGTAGCTTAGGGATGAGTTGTTATATGACGGGGAGGTTGTAAGATACCCTCCTTTTCTAGGTACGTCCCTCTTTGAGTTTTCAATAAGCCTTAGTGGAAGAGCCTTTTTCAGAGATGAAGAACCCTATTTAGGAAAATAACCTAAAGTTCAAGAAGGTGTTATTGTTTGATTTAATGGATTCTGGGTATAAATAGGTTAAGTGTTACCACTTGTTCGTGGTTAGTTGAGAAGATTTAAAGGGGTTTAGGGTTATTTAATAAGTAAATGGGATGATAAAACATCTAAAAAACATTTAAAATTTTTGTAAATGGATTAAAAATCATGTAATGTTTGATAGTTTTTAATATTCAGTTGAGGTGACGGGGTCACTAGCATATACCATTAAAAATAATTACATGACATGTAAGTATGTTACATGGAATGTAATTCCTAGACCTTATATTTTAAATTATGTTGTGTGGTTGAATTTTATTTCTATATTACTAAATATATGTCCTCTTAATATAGGGAAACCCTCTAGATTATTTTGGAGTGTCAACCTCCCTTCTGAACATCCCTTTTGTGCAATTGATCCCCATGTAAGTAGTTTTTCTTTGGTTCCCTATACTCTTTCTTGTTTCTCCAGATGTTGCGGGGTAAAAAATTGGTAGTGTTTGTTGTTGGTTTTGATCTTGATCAATTTTGATCTAGGAACTTTCTTGTGATTATCTGCACCATCTAACTCTTGGTATCTTTATGTTGGAATCATTGTTTGATTTTAATTTAAAGTTAGGGTGTCTAAACCTTAACCCTACGGTTTGATAATTTTCATGTATGTGAAATATTGAAATTGCAGCAAAATATAATTTGTCAAATAAATTGAAAGAATGAATTTAATTGTTTCTTGGAGTCCCTTCAGATCCAATTGGTTATTGAACTAGCTTTTTGATACCATTCAGGTGAGAGTAACCTTGGAATTAAATGAATTGTGTTATGGATTAAAGTGTGTTTAGCGTGAAATGGATTTTGGTTTCTTTCTTGATATAGTTTCATATTATATTTTATTATTTATTGATGTAACTAGAATATTATTGTTTATGGAAAATTGATAATTGAAATTTGTAAAATAAAGTTAAATGGTAATTTTCATAATTAACCATTGATCCATATGATGTGATATTGTGATATCCTTGTTGTCATGACAAGTGTTATGATTAAATAATAAAATGCTTATATAGCAGGCTAGGCCAAGTGACACATGCTAAAATGATGATATTGTAGGATCATCCAAGCTAAATGCTGAAATGTTGATATAGTAGTATTGTCACGGTTGAATGCTAAAATTCTTATATAGAGGGATAAGCCCAGTGAAACATGCTGAAATGCTTATATAGTGGGATCGAACCAGATTAAATGCTAAAATGATTATATAGTGGGTTTGACCCATATTGTTATGTTATACCTTGGTTATAAGGTTATGGTTGGCATGGTTTTAAGTCATTCTTAGAGAAATTCCATCTTGGTTTCAAGTCACATTATGCTATACCTTGGTTATATAGGTATGGTTAGTATGGTTGTGAGATATGACCAGGGATATTCTGACATAGCACTGAATCAGGATGATTTGATATTAAGTTAATTGTTTAATTAATTAATACACATGTTTATTATACTATTATATACACTTGTTATTATAGTATTTTGTTAAGGAATAGTGGTGTTGACATATTGAGTTTTACTCACACACTATTTAGGTCACCATGTGGTACCCGATTAGATTATATGGACGTAGGTTTGGACATGAGAAAAAGTCTTTATTATTGATATTTTTCTTACCATATGTGCTAGAGTTTGGAGGTAGGATCAAAATGGGGTTTAGGAGAGAATATTGTTGAGTATTTTTCTGAGTCTTCTATTATTTTACTTGTATTTATTCTAGCATGAAATTTTGTTACATTCCATCACATGTTTACATTAAGCCTTTATTATTTGTTGTATTTTTCAAGTTGTCTTCTGTTGATTGGTTTTTCACTATATTATATTGTTTCCATTATTTCCACCCTCTGATATATATTTATTTAGATATTTTAAACTATATTGTAAACTCTTAATCCCAAAGGTATAGTCTCCCCACTGTAAATACCAAACCCCCACTGCCAGTCGCCAGCTTTGATGTATGAGGAGGTGCACTTGAGGTCTCGTAACAAACCATTTCTAGCCACATGAGAGAGTTCTGGATCATGGGAGGTTACAACATGTAAGGGATATAATATTTAATTTCTCAAGAG
Source organism: Viscum album (assembly GCA_963277665.1). NCBI lineage: Eukaryota > Viridiplantae > Streptophyta > Magnoliopsida > Santalales > Viscaceae > Viscum > Viscum album. Next base: position 1,210,180,718 of record OY728123.1, read on the forward strand.
GGATACATGGAATACATTATACACTAGAGAAAGGGTTGGTGGGAGTGCTAGTCAATTTTCTATATCCCTAACGTGATCATGAATCTCAAAGGAGATAATGTACCTCAGAATTGGATTTTCATTATTCCTAGTTCTTATGAATCTCTTACATAGATACATATAGTTGATAACATTGTCTCTTACATAAAAAATTAGGTCTCATCAATGATTTTTATCAAAGATATTTTGTTGAATTTGAGTATCCCAGATATTTTACTGAATGGTCTTGACTTTTTCTACTATTTCATAAACTATTTTAGGTCATAATAGCTTACATTCACAAACTTCATCCTAGAACACATGTGTTTTATATATCTTCTAATAAAGGGATTTATATGGTTCCATTTATATTCTTTATTAGAAACTATTTTTGTACATGAACTTAACGAAAGGAATATGTTGATACCATCCTCTTTTGATGTCCATAGAGCATTGACTCAACATGTATTCTAGTTTTTAGATAGTATGCTCATATTGGCCATTACTTTGGGGGTGATATGTTGTACTAAATATCAATTCATTCTTTAGATCCTGTTGAATACATTTATAGAATATAGATTTAATTATCAGATCTTGGTCAGATATAATTGATATTGGTATTCTATGATTTCTTACCACTTCTCTTATGTATATCCTTATAAGTTAATTGAGTGAGAAGTCTTCTCGAATTGTAATTAAGTGATAATTCTTTGTAAAAATATCCACCAAAACCCATATAGTATTATTTACTATTTATGTATTCAGAATACTAGTGAAAAAGTCTATGATGATTATTTCCCATTTCTATGTAGGTATGGGTAATGTTTATATCATCCCCTTTGAATTTTTTCCTTTCATCCTTCACCTGCAGATATACTATAACTTTTCATATATATTTTATGATATCATTATTTATATTGTCCCACCAATAATACTCTTAGAGATCTCGATACATCTTCATGATCCCTAGGTGGGTGGATAAGGTTAATCTATATACATCATTCGAAATATCCTTATTTATATTAGGGTTCTATATAACACATATTAATGACTCAAATCTTACAACTTATTCTTCATTAATTTTGAATTTTTATGATTTCACTTTTATTATGGCTCCCAACTTCTTTAGTATTTCCAAATAATATCTTTAAGAATACTTTATATTCTATATAAGGGATGGTTAAGAAATAATTTGAGAAATGAATGATGATGTACCTTCATTTTTGATCCTTATATCTATCCTTTTCATGTATAAGAAGATTCGATCCTCATTAATTCTCATCATTGATAAGGTCACATGATCCTTTCTGCTTATAGTATCTGCCTCTTTATTTGATTTCCCAGGATGATAGTGGATTGAGTAGTCACAATCCATTATTTTCTATAACTATATTCATTGGTGAATATTAAGCTCCTTCTATATTAATATATTCATGATTCTATTATGATCTGTATATATTTTACACTTCTCCCCATAACAATAATGCTTCCAGATTTTCAATACGAAAATCAATGCAGCCAACTATAGATCATGTGTTAGATAGTTCATCTCATGAACTTTAAACTTAATTGAGGCATATACTATCAATTTTTCATTTTTCATTAGTACTCATCCCAATCACTTCTTTAATTCATCACTATATATCAAAAATATTTCCCCTCTTGTATTCTGTGTAAGTACTAGTGTAATGATATGACTCATTTATAACTCCTTGAATATATCTTCACATTTATTAGTCTAGAAAAACATTAATCCCTTCAAATTCAGATTGATTATCAGGTTTAAAAATCATGATAGGTTTCTCAAAAATCATCATCAATACCTAGATAGTTTAAGGAAACTATATATATCCATTACAGATGTTGGTATGGGTCACTCCTCAATTTACTTTGTGTTAAAATAGTTCAAAGATATACCCTTTTTGGTGATAACATGCCTCAATAATAACACTTCCTCCTTCTAGAACTCAAATTTACTGTACATTTTATATAGATTATCCATTCACAATTTCTTTAGAATAGTATTTAAATTCTCCTCATGCTCCTTTTTTTTTCTTTTGGAGTGTATTGCAATATCATCTCTAAATACCACAAATTATTTTTCTTGGTAATATCTAAAGACTCTTTTCATTAAGTCTACAAATATTCCAAGAGAATTAGTGAGTCTTAAGAGAATTACTATGAACTCATTGTGTCCATACCTTATTCAAAAGGTAGTCTTGGAAATATCTTCCTTCTTAACCTTTATTTGGTGATATCAAGACCGAAGGTCCACCTTTGAGAAATATGTGGCCCCATGTAGTTGATCAAAAAATTCATCTATCTATGGAAGATAATACTTTTTATTTATCATGATTTTTTTGAGTTCATGTTAATCAATGGAGAGTTTCATTTACTCATAATTTTTCTTAATTAAGAAGACCGATGAACCACATATTTAATCACTCAGGCATATAAAACCCTTGTAAAGAATCAATTGTAACCGATTATTTAGTTCTTCTAACTCAGTGTTGGCTACTCTATAGGGATACATGGATATTGTAAGAGATCAAGGTATAAGTTCAAGTGATAAATCAACCTATTAGTTAGTATGAATACCATGAAACTCTTCGGGGAATACATCAGTATACTCCCTTATAATGGGCATCCCTTCAAGCATGATTCTCTCATTGGTCTCAATCATTTTAGATTGATATGATTGCATATAATTCAATAATATCCAAAATTCATAAGACGATTCCAAAGGAGATTCATACTCCTCCATACATTTGTACAAAACTATAAGATGACTTAGGATATGAATAATGATCTCCTTCTCTGGGTAGTTGATGTTGGATTTATATAAGGATAGCCAATACATGCCTAATATCACAAAAAATTCTAATAAAGGAATAATAATATGATCTAAAAGAATTAAATTTACATAAACATAAAATTATGATACAATAATTATATAAGTGTTTCCCAGATAAAATAGAATAATTTATGGTGGTGACTCTAAGTTCTTAGAGATAATCCTAGATATACTAGACTGGCATAAATTGGAATACAATAGGACATACACAACTTTGGAGTGGTAGATAGGTATGAATTTATTATCACAATCCATATCAGTAATCATTATAGTGTTTTTCCTTACTAGTTCCCTTGGCTTAGATATTTCTAGTGTTTATCATCCTTATTATCCCTTGGATCAAGGCATTGACTTTGATAATGACCAAGTACCCCACATCTACAACATTGAACTATTAGTGATTCCTTAGGTTGAACATTATTTCCCTTTGTGTTGTTATCCAGACTCTTCATTTTTCTTTTTGAATTGGATACTCTATACCCCCTTTTCCTTACATAAATAATATTATAGTTCCTTTAAGAAATTTCCCTTAGTGTGTCTTCCCACATCTTTGACATGTAGGGACTGGGATCTTATTTTCATTATCATATTTTTAATTTAAATTCTATGAGACGCTATCCTTCTCTTATTTTATGTGTTTAAAAACTCAACCATGTTCTAATTATTAATCATAATTAATTATAACTAGTTTGTAATAATCGAAAGATACCTTAATTTGGATCCCATTAGGTTAATCTTATTGTTAGGGAAATTATCACATTACCCATCATATTGGTTGTTTGCATGATTCCCCATATTTCTCTCTATTAATTAAAATAAAAAAAGGGATGAAAAAAATTTAAATAATAAACTATAATGACTTAAGAATTATGTAAATGAATATTACATCTATTTAGACAAATATTCATTATATTCTACAAATTCATTCCTGAGGACCATAATTTTTTAGTGCCTTTGGAAACTTGGAATACATTCTTCTAACTTGCGAAAGATCTTTAACATCTCCCATAGATAACTTCCCCTTTAGTACTCTTACATAAAAGCATTCTTTATAACCTAAGGAATGGAAATATAAGAAAGGGTTATCTTAGATGCTCATTAAGGGTAAACAATAAAAACAACAACATAATAATGTAAAAACGTGAACATAACTTTTGAAAATCATACCATGTATAACATATATCAATATTACAAGTTATGGAATAAATATTGGTAATTCATAAGGCATAAATAATAAAGGAACATGATCTATAGGAAAATAAATTTGGAATAAAACATTGAATTTTGGAGAACACATAAGCATAGAAAATAATTTCCATATTAGCCAAGTCTCATTTCCAAGACCATCATAGTGGACAAAGTCCATTACTGAACTGGGTATACTTATCGTTCCATCCTTGTATTACTAAACCATATTTACTTATCATTCCAGACTTGTATTAGTGAACCATATTTATTTTTCATTCTAGTCATGTATATCTCAGGAGATATAAATATTTACCCAATTCATTAGAGGGAGATATAGGTCCCTCCCATCTCATAATGAAATCATTCTTACATTCTCCACAAAAATATAAATCATTCATCATAGAATAACCTAAGGAACAAAAATGGGTTTCTTAAACATCATTCCATCATAATCCATATAAAATAAATGGATTTCATAAAAATCATAACATCACAAATACAATAAATCAATAGTAATAATAGGGATATAAACATAACCCTATTTAAATAATGTCATCTTAGATGGAAAATAATTTTGATAAAGTACTTAAAATTAATTATTGAGGAAAATATCCTTTCATATTCAAAAACATTTTCTTGTCTAAAAATGTCACACAATTTTAAAAGAAAATAATTTATTTGAAAATAAAATTTAAATCATGTAGAGGAATCTTCATGTAAATAATGTGTTATGAAAACATAAAAAATCAGTTCATTCCATATAATTTAAAAACATTCTCTTCATAATTTTTCTGGAAAAGTCAAAAAGTACGTCGTATCAAAAATGAAAAAAGATTACTTTCATACCATTTAATAAAAATTCACCAATTGTTAAAATTCACTTAAAAAATTTAATAATAATAGAAATAATATTACATATTTAGGAAACATGAACGTGGATGATAAATATAACTCAATAAATACTTATGTATAAAAAATCTCTGGTAAAAATGAGATTGACAAATTATACCTTACCAATTTATAATCAGTAAAATCATATTCCTCATAAAATTTAAAAAAATTATATTTGTATTTAAATATCATAATCTTCATAATAATAATCATAATAACATTCATGGGAATCATAATCACCACAAAAAAGGAAATAGATGGTGTATAAGGCATATCTCCCACAGAAATATAAGTGAAACAAAATAATCCCTTACCTTTGGTCTGATATCCTTTATATGTATCAAAACTTCCTGTATAATGATTTAAATAAACTCATTTACTTATTAAAAATCATATTCATTCTTATGATATCAAAAGTTATCATATTATAACCCGTTTGTTAAAAATGTTATTAATCATCTTTTAGGGATTAAATAATTTATTTTATTACTCATGTTTTGATGAATAAGTTCTTTTTTCTATTCTTAGGTTATCATTATATCATTTCATGAATGGTATTAGTATAATATATATCTTATTTATTCATTTTATTCATTTATATAATCATTCTTTAATGAAGATCATGTAGAATGAATCGCATCACATCATGGAGATGGTAAGTCGTACGTATGCACAAGCGAAACTATCATTCCCTTAATTGTGGAATAGTATAGAAGTGGATAGTATATATATATTTTTCCAGAATATTTTTTTTATAATAATAATATATAGTTATAATTTCCATCATTATACTCATTCATGTAAGGTGATGGTTAAAAACAGATTACACCACTACGTGGAGACAATAAGCCTTACGTACTCAAGCGTAGTGATTTCATTTTTTGTTGAATGGATAGAAAGTGAAATATAGTTGTTACATAACCATAATAACATCTCATAATATAATTGATACTATAGTTATTAATTTATAATGTAAACAACTCATTAATAGGAATGATAAGAAGAAATAATTTGAAAGAATCGATAGAGGAGATTACATCTTCTTCGACGAACTCCCACTAGATATCCTCTTAAAGGCACTATATTTGGTATTTTGGGAAGAATAGAACCTCTATAATGTGAAAATGGAAGTTTATAAGAGAAATAGGAAGGGTACATTCGATCTTGAAGGCTAAAATAGAATTGAAATTGTGAAGGGGAATGTGCACTTTTATAATTGAGGCGAGGGACACATTTGGAATCTCCGAAATTATTATTTTATAATAAAATAAAATCACATCCAAAAACATAAAAAATTTAATATTTTTTAATATTAGATGATATAAGGTTGTAATATCATAAACCAATAAATTTTTGACAAATTTTTATATCAATTTAAACCTTATCTTTTAAATTAACTCTTAATTATTCTATTTTAAATTTAACTAAGGTAACAAATTTTTCAATATTAAAATAATGTCATTAATACATATTTGATAAAACTTATACCATAAATGAACAATTTATAACATTTTATAGCATATATAAATTATTTTATATTTTTAAAAATTTGTTCTGATTTTTAAATAATTTAATAAATCATTATTTTGACTAAATATCAATAGTCTCAATTTTGAAACTATTCATTTCTTATATTTTTAAAAATATCAATATAAGAGGATATTCTCAAAAAGAATATTTTATTATATCCCTATTGGGTCAATTTAATCTAGAAAATTAATTATATATATTAATTATCCATAATAATATTTATTTTAATATATTTATTCACATTAATTTGATATTTCCATTAATAAAATAATTACTATATCAGTATTGTGTAATTATTTAATATAATTATTTTTTGAAACAAAATTTAAAATTAAATACTATAGAGAAAGATAAATCTTATAGATGTAATATTAATACTTATAGTCGGATATATCTTCCAGAAAACCCATCATTAAAAATGTTATACTTTATTAAAATATGAATATGACAACTTTAACATCACTTTAAATAAAATATTATAAATGTCATAATCAATTCTATATGGATCCAAATGATAAATAACTCGACCCTTTGATGATTAAGATCTATATAGACTCTAAAATAAAAAAAAATTCAAGTGTTTTGGTATTTTAATGGTTCTTATCATTTTATTAAAAATTGTTTTATTGATTTTTCAACAATTTAAAAATTTATGCATCATCATTGTATAATATTTTTAGGTAATTATTTAATCTATAAAAATTATAAATTAATTAACATGATGTATATAATTTCATTATATTTATGGAGAATATTTATTGTCGTTGTTATTTTCTATTTATCAATAAATTAAAATTATTTTACTTATAAGAAATAAGCGGGTGACTTGTTGTAACTTTAATTTATTTTAAAAATATATATCATTTTCATGAATAAGAGCCCATTAAATGAGTAAATTTATATCCTTGGGTGTTAATGGTCTACTTTTACTCATCCAATAGGATTTTTGAAAGGTTTTAGGGTAATTTTATTATTCTTATCATATTTTTTGTTACCATATTTTACCCTATTTAACTTTAACCGTATTAAGTAAAGATTACCAAAGTTAATTTTCATAAAAAAATGAGTATATTTATTTAATTTGGAACCAATTATTACAAATATTTAATCCATTTTTAAAAATTTGAAACACAGAAGTTGTAGTAATTAAATTAAAGTTAATCTCGTTGTCGGAATGAAAAATGGGTTTTAGAAGTTAAAACATTGCAAAAGATTGAAATATTTTTACATCAAAATTCATGGTAAAATTAATTCTAATGACCAATATTATGTTAAATTATAAAAATATATTATATTTATACTTTAAACCCCTTTAATAATATAATTTATTCATAGAAATTATTTCAATGAAATAAAAATCAATTAAAATTATTATATTTTTACTATTCATCCAAACATAAATCTTGTTAGAAAAATATAAAAATTTCATGAAAAGTAAATTTTTTATAACCTTATTTCAATGAATAATTTTATTTTGTTAAATAGAATATATAAAATTTTCAAAAACTATATTTAAATTAGGTGCGCCTTTAAAAGACGACAATACTACTTTTTTTTGAAAAATACTTCTTTTATATGAAAAAATTGAATTTTTTCTTATCTAATGTCTAGAAAACATATAAGCCGAATTTTAAACATTATATTAAATATATTAAATATCTATTACATTGATAAAATCCATAAAGAGTGATTTTATTATTTTATAAACTCACATATTTAAATAGTTTTTCAGAAGAAATTTAATACTGTTCGTACCCATGACTAGGTTATCCGGCAACAAAATAATATTTAGTTGTTCACATAAAATCAGTCTTGTGTGAAATTAATTCTATTAAAATAACTTGAAGTTGTTTGTAACACAATCCAAACATAGTGTTGCATATACTGCAAGCTAAGCCGGTGTTGCGTATAGCACAAGATTATATTGGTGTATCACACAACACAAGAAACCAAATAAATAAATAAAATATCTCATAAAAACCTTATGCTATTGCATTCTATACCCATTAAAATGAATTTTTCCCTTTAAATTCGTCTGGGTTATAAAATGATTAATACAATGGAGTTTATTTAATTGAAACTCACGTCGTAAAAATGAATTCCAAAACTTCATTTTGAAAAGGATTAGTTTGAAAATAATAATTACCCAAAGTAAATCATAACTAGGTCTCTATGTAAGAGAAAAAAGAAAAATATTTCAGCATGGAAGAAAAGGATATATAATCATAAACATTAATAAAGATCATTGTTTACAATGAAGTGGTGATCCAGATAAAGTTAACAATAAAAAACCACAAACTAAAGAATCATGAAAGAGGTCACTGATATCATAAAAAATGATTAAAATAGGACACCCTTTTACACCACAACCCCTTTTACTAGTGTTGAATAATTTTCATGATAATATATAATTACTTGATTTCAGTATAATCTCACCATTGGTCATGCCTTGAACAATTTATAATTATTCTCTTAATCGAAGAAATGAAGTTAAATTTTTCACTATACAAGTGTTAAAATATCATGTGATCCATAAATAGAATGATGTGTCATTACATCTATCTTTATCATAAAAAAAAGGTTATCATTAGTAATCAAATATTAATAAGTCCACCTATGGTGAGATAATTATTTATTCTAAAAAACTTATTCCATAGTTTAACTTAAACATTCCATAAATTAAAAACCTTACAATCATTATTAAAGTTGAAAGTCCAAAACATTAGAAAAAGGTTAACTAAATCAGCATAACATTTATCCCACATATATGATGAGTTATCTCTTGTTGGTCACATTCCAAACAAGTGAACACCTTTATCATGTATTCTCTTATGTCATGGTAATATCCTGAATTTCCATATATCATTTTTTTTAAAAATGCTTGTTTACTTATTCCAAAAATTATTGGATATATTACTTAAGTCCTAAAAAGTTTTATACTTCATCCATGATAGCATAACCCTCCTTTCAACGAATCTATAATTAGTTACCAAGAAAATAGAATCATCTAATTTACTAATTCAAATCCAATATATCCTCATCCAAACATCATTATCTTAACATAAGGGATACATTAAGGGTTATATTTACCTTAATCATGTGTTCTCCAAGTATATCACCTTACCCTTAAATCACTTTTCTAGGTACTTAGAACTATTCAACATATCATTTCCAATCCTTAATGAAAAACTTATACTGAAAAAGACTTATTTATTTCATGATTCATATAACATAATCTTTGAATTCCAGAACATATACACCTCAACCATCCAAATTTATTCTTAAACCATTACTCATGATCCATCATCATAGTTTTTACTAAAATATGAATCATGTATTAAGGTTACTCAACCTTAATCTAACAAATATTCTCAGGGTTAAAGTAAAAAATAATGCTAGAAATTCCAATACCTTTCAGAAGTCGTTTACAATCTCTTTATCCTCGGCAGTATAACCAATACTCGTACCACCATAATGATTCTATTTATGATATTTCTACTTAGGAAATTTGTTTTCATAATTATCATACTTTCCAGATTAGAAAAATTCAAGGTTAACTATGTTCTACTTAGTTCTAGCTATGGACTAAGACTGGAAAGTAATGTGCGAGAAATATATATCAGAGATTAAAAACACATAAGCAAGGTAAATTAATTATAATGTTTCAGTCTATGATATCTAAGGTTTAATATTAGATTATTCATGATTATAACAAAAACTCTAGGATTGTAACCTATACTTATACTTATCCTTAGGGATATCCATAGACATACTGTAGAACTATCTCTAGGGATCTCACTAAAGTTTTCTCATCCTAGTTTCAAAAGGTTAACTAAACCTTTCCTCTAATGCCAACTATAACGACCCAAGCATGAAATACATGAATACTACATATATTTAGAAAAATATTCATTACATTTTACAAATGTATTCCCTAGGACCATAATAGTTTATTTCCTTTTGAAACTTTGAATACATTCTTCTAACTTGTGAAAGATCTTAAACATCTCTCATAAAGATCTTCCCCTTTAGTACTCCTACTTAAAATCTTTCTATATTACCTAAGGAATGGAAACATAAGAAAGGGTTAGATTTGATTCTTAGTAAGGGTAATAAAGAAAAACATGAACATAATAATGTAAAAACATGAACATAAATTTGGAAAATAATACCATGTATAATATATATCAAAATTACAAGTTATGGAATAAATATTGGTAATTCATAAGGCATAAATCATAAAAGAATATGCGCCATGGGAAAATAACTTTGGAATAAAACATGGAATTTTGGAGAACACATAAGCCGAGAAAATAATTTCTATATTATCTAAGTCTCATTTCTAAGACCATCGTAGAGGAAAACGTCCATTACTGAACCGATTCTACTTGTCATTCAAACCCTGTATTACTGAACTAGGTTTTCTTGTCGTTCCAAACCTATATTACTGAACCATATTTAATTGTCATTCCAGTCATGTCCAACTCATAAGATATAAATCTTTACCTAATGAATTGGAGGGAGATATTGGTCCCACTCATCTCATAATGAAATCATTCTTACGTGTTCCATGAAAATATAAATCATTAATCATAGCATAACCTAAGGAATAAAATGGGTTTCTAAACCATTATTCTATTATAATCCATATAAACTAAATGGATTTCATAAAAATAATTCCATCATAAATAAAATCAAATAATAGTAATAATAGAGATAGAAACCTAATCCTATTTAAATAATGTCATCTTATATGGAAAATTATTTTGATAAAGCACTTGAAATTAATTATTGAGGAAAATACCCTTTCTTCTTCAAAAACATTTTATTTTCTCAAAATGTCATGCAATTTTAAAGGAAAATAATTTATTTGAAAATAAACTTGAAATATTATAGAGGAAGATTCATGGAAATAAGGCATTATTAAAACAGAAAAATCCATTCATGTCGTATAAGTGAAAAAAACATTACCTCGTACTTTTGTCAGAAAAGTAAAAAATTACCTCATACCAAAAAAACAAAATCCTTTAATAAAATTTAATAAAAATTCACCAATTGGAAAAATTAAATTTAAAAAATTATATAATAATCTAAATAATATTACATATTTAGGAAACATGGACTTGGATGATAAATATTCCCAAGTAAATACTTACATATAAATAATCTCAGATAAAAATGAGATTGCGAAATTATCCATTACCAATTTATAATCAGTTGAATCGTATGCCTCATAAAATAAGGAAAATTATATAAATATGTAAATATCATAATATTAATAATAAAAATCATAAAAAAATTCATGGGAAGCATAAATACCACACAAAATAAATAGGTGGTGTATATGGAATATGTCCCACAGAAATAAACGTGAGACAAAATAATCCATTACCTTGGGTAGGATATCCTTTGAATGTATCTAAACCTCCTATATAATGATTTAAATAATGTAATGAAATTATTATAGATTCATTTTCATTTTTATGATGTCATAAGTGATCATATTATTACCTGTTTTTTAATAATATTTTTACTCATATTTCAGGTATTAACAACTTTATTTTATTACACTTGTTTTGACAAATAAGTTCTTGTTCCTCTTCTTCAGTTATCATTATATCATTTCCAGAATTATATTAGTATAATATATATCTTATCTATTCATTTATATAATCACTCTTTAATTATTATCATGTAGAACGAATCACATCGCATCATGGAGATGGTAAGTTGTACGTACACATAAGCGACAATATCATTCCCTTAACATTGGAATGGTATGGAAGTGGATAGTATATATATATTGTTCTATAATAAACATATTTTTATAATAATAATAATATATATTTATAATTTCCATCATTATACCCATCCATGTAATGTGGCTGTGAAAAATAGATTACACCACATCATAGAGATGGTAAGTCGTACATACGCACTTGTGGTGATTTTGTTTTTCATAGGATGGATAAAAAGTGGAATATAGTTTTTACGAAACTATAATAACACCTCAGAATACAAGTGATACTGGAGTTATTAATTTAGAATGGAAACAACTCAATAAGAGCAATTAAAAGAAGAAATAATTTGAAATAATCAATAGACGACATTTCCTCTTCTTCGACGAACTCCCCCTAGATCTCCTCTTAAAGGCACTAGAGTTGGTCTTTTGAGAAGACCAGAACTACTATAATTTGATTATAGAAGATGTAAAGGGAAATGGTTAGGGTATATCTGAGCTTCAAGGCTCAAATTGAATTTAAATTGGGCGGGATAATGTGACCTTTTATAATATAGGTGAGGGACACATTTGGAATCTACAAAATTATTATATTATAATAAAATAAAACTACATCCAAAAATATAAAAAATGTCATATTTTAGAATATTAGATTATATAATTTTTTAATATCATCAACCAATAAATTTTTTTCATGTTTTTCTATCAATTTAAACCTTATATTTTTAATTAACCCTTTGCTTTTCTATTTTAAAAAATAACTAAGGTAACAAATGATTTAATATTAAAATTGTTTTATTTTTACTTATTTGATAAAAATTAGACCATAAATGAAAATTTTATAAAATTATATAGAATATCATAATTATTTTATATTTTAAAAAATTTATTATGATTTTTATATAATTTAATAAATAATTATTTTAACAAAATACCGATAGTGTTAATTTTGATGCTATTCATTTCATGGATTTTAAAAAATATCAATATAAGATGTTATCCTAAAAAATATATATTTTAATATATCTCTAACGGGTCAAGGTATTATATAAAATTAATTTTATATAATAATTATCAATAATAATATTTATTTTTATATTTTTAATCAAATTAATTTTATATTACTATTAATAAAATAATTACTACATAGTTTTGTTTAATTATTTATTATACTTATTTTTGAATAAAAATTAAAAAATATACTATGAAGAATAGAAATCTTCTATATTTCATTTTAATACTTATAGTCTAATATATCTTTTGGAAAATCCATCATTAAAAATGTTATACTTTATTAAAATATGAACGTGACAACATTAACATCACTTTAAATAAAATATTATAAGTTTCATAATCTTTTCCATATGGCTCAAAATGATAAATAACTCTACACTTTGATTATTATGATCTATATATACTCTGAAAATAATATTTTTTTCAAGTTTTTTGGTTTTTAATGGTTATTATCATTTTATTTAAAATTGTTTTATTGATTTTTCAACAATGAAATAATTTATGCATCAACATTGTATAAGAATTTAAGGTAATTCTTTAATATCTAAAATTAAAATAAATTAACATGATGTATATAATTTCATTATATTTCTAGAAAATATTTATTTTCAATGTTATCTCATATGTATCAACATATTAAAAGTATTCTACTTATAAGAAATAAGGGGGTGACATGTTGTAACTTTCGTTTATTTTAATAATATATATCATTTTCATGGACAAGAGTCCATTAAATGAGTTAATTTGGATCCTTATGTGTTAAGGGTCTACTTTTATTCATCCAATAGCATTTTGTAAGGTTTTAGGGTAATGTTATTTTCTTTATCATACTATTTTACCCTAATTTTCCTGATTTAACTTTAATCATGGAAAATAAAAAATTACCAAAGTTACTATTTATAAAATACGAATAATAAAAGGAGACTATTTAAATAATTTTGAACCACTAATTAAAAATATGTAATCCATTTTTAAAAATTTGAAACACATAATTTTCATTAATTAGATTAAAAGTAATCCCATTGTCGGAATGAAAATGGGTTTTAAAAGTTAAAACATTACAAAAGATTAAAATATTTTTACATAAAAATTCAAGGTAAAATTAATACCAATGACCAAAATTATATTAAATCATAAAAATATTTAATATTTTTACTTTAAAACCCTTAAATAATATAAATTATTGGTATAAATTATTTTGATGAAAAAAGGGTTTTTCAATTAAAATTTAGTATATTTTTACTATTTATCAAAACTTAAAACTTATCAAAAAAATATCAAAATTTTATCCAAAGTAAATTTTTATTTACCTATTCCAAATAATAAGTTCATTTTGTTAAATATAATATATTAAAATGTGAAAAACTAGATTTAAAATAGGTTCACCTTCAAAAGGCAGAAATACTACAATTTTTTTAAAAAATTATTTCTTTTATCCAAAAAAATGAATTTGTTCTTATATCATGTCTAGAAAACATATAAAATTAATTTTAAACATTATATTGAATATATTAAATATATATTGCATTAATAAAATCCATCAAGATTGATTTTATTATTTTATAAACACGCTTATTTGATTAGTTTTTTAGAAGAAAGTTAATATTGCTCATACCCTCCATTATAATGACTAGGTTATAAGGTAACATAATAATGTTTAGTTGTTCACTTAAAATCGATCAATTGTAAAATTAATTCAATAAAAAGAACGTGAATTTTTTTATAATATAATCCAAACATAGTGTTGCATATACCACAAACTAATCTGGTGTTTCCTATAGTGCAAGCTTATCTAGGTGTAGCGTATAACACAAGACATCAACGAAATAAAAATAATCCATCTCATAAAAATATCAGGCTGTTACATAAACATATAAAATGGAAATTATTAAATTATAAGGAATAACTAATGAATGACATGTATACCCTATCCTATGATTCTCTATGTTTTAATCCAGGTTGTCTATGGTAGCATTCATATTAGGTCATATAACGTAACAATATATTCAAGTCTTTTGTAATGGTTTGTAAAGTGTTTGTGAATTTGTAAAAGCATATCTCTAAAGAGGATAAAACTAGGTGTGCAGTAAGACTCTTTATCATGCACCCGGTGATGATCGAGTTAATACCCAATGTTCCCTTTTCAAGGTTATTAACCCTATTTATAAATGTTCCAAAGCGATATCTACTTGTTGTATCTAGACATAGATATAATTTCTTGGAATCCACTCACTTTACACTTTACCAAAATTTCAATATTTTTCCTATAATTAGAAATATCCCTAGGTTTATCACAAAATTATTCTACTATTAATACCAAAAAACAACTCTACCTTTATTTGATTCCAACTATAGTGAAACAATACTTTTACACATATTTTTACATAATTTTTAACATAAATAACCAATAATTACATCCCAAAGATTGTGAGGCCTAATGTCTATTAAAGATTAGGTTCATAATAGATCAAAAGGAAACTAAAATATAGAATATTTAATTTATTATACATAATTAGATCCTAAATATCCTCAATTTCTTAAAACTACATAGGATAAAATAGGTAATATATTAAAGAAAGGGGTGAGCTATAAATCCCAATAAGGGAATAAACATGATAATGAGGCATAACATATGAGTCAAATTACATAACATGATATTATAAAATAATAGAATCATGAATAATCGCATGGGATAATAACATAAATAAAATGGTATCAAAATATCATAGATTCATAGTGAAGTAGAAGCAACATAAAACATGATATAAGAATAATTCAAGGCTAACTGCCAAAACAACATCACATGGTGGATAGAGTCTAATAACGAATTAGGTTCACTGCCAAAACCCATAAATACCATATCATGAGAAAAAAATATTTCCCAGTGCATTGGATTTCTCTCTAGGAACACCCAACATAACATGCACATGTTTATATTTTCCACAAAAGGGAATCAATCATAAGGTATAAACATAAGAATTACCCACATAAATAACTGGTTTGCATAATATTACCTCATTTCATAATCAAAGGATATTTCATAAATATTACAAAGATAAGAATAAATTATATGTTTTTATGTTCATATATGAATACATAAGTATAGGTCTCAAAATATGGTGTTAATTTGAAACAAAATCACGGTTAATTGATAGAAAAGTTCCAATAAATTGGGTTTGATTTTAAAGAAGGCATTTTGAGAAATGAACTTAAAGAATGCATTGAACCATAAAAGTAAGGGAGAATAAGATAGGTATACATGTAAGACAAATATATGCATAATTTATATTCATTAGATATCATCATAGAGAGATAAAGAAATTTATTTATAGAGAGAAATGTCATAGCCCAAAGAAAAAGGGTGGTTCAGAGATATCCCTTACCTTAGGTTCTAAAATAACTTTGTAATTGCACATAACATCATGTATATTAAAAATAGATTCAGTAATTACCTAATTCAGAACCTTTTGCATATATTTTTTATTTTTTATAATTTAATTATTTTTATTTATAATCATTTCCATAAGATATAATGTTTAATTTTTTCGTTCTAGGATCGATCGTGTGATGGTTCCAAGGTTGGATAAATTGTGGATAATTATTGACATTCTTTTCAAATGGGAATTCAACTAAAAAAGTTAAATGAAATTTTATTAATTTAATTATAATAAATTAAATGGTCATGAATACCAATATGTGTTCATACATAGGGATGTCTATATTAGTAAAAATGTCAGTGTTATACAATTAGTTCATTTAGGCGGTTTTATTGACCATTATGAACTAGTTTCAATTTGTTTACTATTATGGTGATTTATTCCCTTCATATTTTGAAAAATATATAATATAAAAAATTAATTCATTTTAAACCATTATAAGTTAATTTAAACCTATCATGAAGTCGGTAGTGAAAAATGAAAACTCATCACCCACGAAGGCGGTGAACAAACATAATATGGACAATGATTTCATTTTTTAGAATAAGAAGAGTTAATAAAGGGGTTGATAGAAGATATTCCATTGTAAATATAACTCTATAGATTATATGTGATACTATATTTATTATTCCATGTTGGATTAGGGAGAGTCGGATAGGGTAGAAGTGGAAATGAATTTAGAAGAGGTGGAATGAGAATATTACCTCTTGAATGTTTCATCCTTGAAATACTCTTTAAGGCCGTTGGAATTGGTCCTTTTATGAGACTAGTCAAACTAGGAAGTGTGTAACATTATTGGGAAGTGAACTTGGTAGAAATTTTGAAATCTCCAAGGCATAGAAGTTGTAAGGATAAGGGGTGGTGAGGCGTGGTATTTATAAGGGGAAGATAGGTGTGTTTTTGAATATTATATTCATTATTTTATTTTATTTTTCTCAAGACTATCAATATTATTAATTATTGTGAATATATACAATAAAAGGAACACTTCAGATAAAAATAATGGGTTAATGATTAATCAATCACTCAAAAATTCAAGTGTTTATCTTGTAATTCTAAATACCATATTTTACAATATTTTACTATTCAGCAAAAATTCAATTATTTTAGAAAAATACCAAACATTTACCCTAACCAATTTTTGATTGTTAAATTTAAAAAATTAATTCCATTTTATGAAAATAATTTTATAAATATGATAAATTTAATATTTTAACTAAAATCCTCATTTATTTGAAAAATACCAATTATAATATTTTAAGCAATTGTAGACCCTTTGAAAAATTACATATGGTATTATTGAATTATATTACAATTTTAACAATACCTAATACTAATTTATAAATAAATTTTATGAGAATAAAATTTGTTTTAAATTATTATATTTTTTTTATGAAAATGAAAAGAAAACATATTTATTTTACAAAACAACGAACAATTATTTTAGCATTTTTGAAACATATATTTACTTGTATCGTGTCATAAATATATCATATTTTCATTTTATAAGATACCTAAATATTATTTTAAACTTACATAGGGGAGGATACTATTATAATTGTCAGTTTACTATTCCTAACAGTCAGGTTACTATTCTAGTAACAATGTTATTATTCTAATAGTCAGATTACCATTCCAATAGTTTTATTCGTAACGGTCATATGAGATCCCTAATTTTTATAAATAACTCATATTTCAATCATATTTAATTCACTTATATTTTATTATAAAGGTTATATATATACATTTTTTATCAAAATGCATACTGAATTACTAAAATACTACTACATTTCTACAGTCTTTTTCATGAGTTTGATTATTTTGGGGGATTGAGACAATCTAGATTTCTAGATTATTATTATTATATTATTTTCTATTTTATCCCATTTTAATATATTCAATTCATATGGACATTCTTATTATATAAATTAAATGTTAAAATTGTGATAAAATGTGGTTTGTTTTATCATGTGTACATGTGCATTATATAATTTATGTTACTAAATTTGACACAATTGTATATATTATGAAAGTAAATTCCATTAATAAAATTATGAGTTGTTATAAGTGGCATAAAAAAATGTTTCATGTAGAGAGAAAATTATTCCTCACTAGCTTCTTGTCTATGTGCTTCAGGAATGGGTTAATCTTGTATATATAATTTTGTTCAATGGAATAGAATAACGTGCAAATTTCTTTTCCATTCGTAGAAATTAGTGAAAGTGAAAAGGTTATCATTCTCAAGTAAAGATCATTGTGATATTGTTGAAATCATGAGGATTTTTATTTCTACAATTATAAAGAGTATAACTTGATTAATTTATCATGCTTATAAAATTTGATAATAAATATTAAATTTATTAATCTGTCACTATTTTATCAAATCCTAATAGAAATAACCATTGGTTTGGGAATATCTCATTGTGTGTATATTCTATTGGAAGGGACCCATATTCCCCTTCTCATAACCCATAATTTAGTATGATAAGTTATTTAAATATTTTTAGTCTGGTATAACTTTTTCAATTTCATTAACATGTAGTTCCTTGATCTGTTGAGTGGACTGTCCAATCCCAAAATCCTAAATTTGGATTTCCTCAACCCTTGACTCTCAGTTACACCAAGTCCAACTTTAGAAGTTGTAAGATTCTAGATATTCAAGAGGTATTTAATTTTTTTTCAATTTATTTTACCTTAATGTAAGTTCCAAATGGATAATAGGACATTTTAGGTTCATTTGGGAATGTTTAGGCTTGATGTTCCAATGTTTGGGAAGGCAGAGATGGGCACACTATTAGCACATAGTTTCCTCTAACATCGTACCATGTCCATTATAATTTAAAATGGGGGAGGGATCCTAGTTTTTGAAATCATTAAAATGGGGCCTATAAATTGTATAAGGTCTGCAGTTTATTTTAAATTTACATCTAATGGTTTGTGCATGGTTTTTCTAACTATTCATTTAAACTGTGCGAGCTGTGGGATTCTTGATAGTGTGGTTCACAAAGTTGGAACACATGTTTTAAATGCTCTCCTCCAATATGTGCATCAGTGCCATAATGAAATTTTATCTTCCCTCTGATAGAGTGTTTCACATCTTTGGACCATTCACTCCACCTCTAGGGTGGCTAGTTTCACTATATTCCCTCTTTCTAAAGGTGGGTGAACTTTACCATTATGGCTAGAGATGTTAGCCCCTTAACTTGAATGGGGTTATAGGATATTAGTTCCTCCTTCCACGGATAACTACTTTTATTATTTTCATATTATGGTTCTTTTTCAAAGATTTGATTCATGTTCGTGAAGCTTATTCTTAATTCCATTTTGAGGCGGACACCAGCTACTTATGCCACCTCTATCTCAACAGGGTAGCTACCTATGATCAAAGATGATAGTGATGTTGGATATATCTGAACATATTTGGAAATTTGGGATTCTCGGCATCTATAAATCCTTCATATTTCAAAGCTAATATAATCTCATGTATAAGGTATCTTAGTTTTAATGAATAGGGAATCCCATATTCAC
Source organism: Viscum album (assembly GCA_963277665.1). NCBI lineage: Eukaryota > Viridiplantae > Streptophyta > Magnoliopsida > Santalales > Viscaceae > Viscum > Viscum album. The sequence goes on from OY728123.1 coordinate 1,210,200,918, forward strand.
CATGAGGCAAATCACGCTAGGGGTATAAGGCATCTAAGGCTCATTTACAAGGGTATATTGTGTTATTAACACAAGGTAGAAATTGTGATGTATTAGGTGGGAGTCACAAGTTTATGTTCATTTGGTTACATGGTCACAAGTTTAAAGTTTTTTGGTCACATGGTCACAGGTTTAATGTCTTATGGGTACTTGGTCACGGGTCTAAAGTTTTGTGGGGACATGGTCACATGTTTAAAGTATTATGGAGAATCCTTTATAGGTTTAAAGTATATCAAGGAAATTTACTATGTACACTTATCACATACTGGGATGGATATGGGTTTGCATCACATGGAGATGTCGAGGTCCTGTTGGGAACATTAGATTAAATGGAGAGGTTGAGTCTATTCCTAACGGAAATAATCACACTTCGGAGTTCTCACCTCCTAGGGGGAATAAATACATATTTAATGGTATGTTGGGGTATCAGGATGTTAGGATTTAACCTTAAATAGGTATCAAACATACGCCATTATAATATAGGGATAAAAACCCAAGTATTTTGGATGTATAGTTTAATTTTATGTAACAGGATCAATCTATGTATTTTAATTTCATTCAATAAGGACGCCTGTGTTATGAAATGGTAGACAACAAGAATGGTATTGGGATTATGAAGAGGATTTTCCTGAAGGATGGTGGATTATATCATGATTTTAATATGAATAATACTATGTTTTTACATAGGGTATGGATAAAGTTTAATTTCATTCTTTGAGGATGGTTTGATATAGTTTTACATGATGCAATGAGTATGTTTTCATGTAGTTTAACATCAAAGGACAAGGATGTTAGGCTATCAAGTTTAAATTATTTCTGATTGGAAATTGATAGGGATTATATAATGTGCCTCCATGGTACTTCTAGGAGTATTGGTGGTATGATTGGGGGATTACACATGGATTTGTCCTAGTGCTACTGGATAAATGATGGTTAGATCGGGGATTACACATGGACCAGCTCTAGTGCTACTAGGATAAGTGATGGTATGACTGGGGCTTAAAAAATTGGGATACTTAGATGTGGTTGAGGAGAATAATTGAGGTTTTGGGGGATTATTTATGAAAGATATATAGGTTTTGATGAGGTTCAAAAAAGGTGTGAGTGAGGATTTTTCAACAACCCTACCCATGTACTGTTATGGACTAGTGATGATGTGATTGGGGATTTTCTGTGGAAGCTACCCATATTCCATTGATGATAAAAAATGGTGTGAGTGGGGATTAAAGAACTAGGATTCCCATATACAACATAGTATAAAATATGGTGTGATTGGAGCTTACGCATGGAAGCTTCCCGGGTGTTGTTGTGGAGTAGCGATGGTGTGAGCGGGTCTTACGCAACTGGACTGCATGTATGCTGCTAAGGAGTAGAGATAGTGTGATTGGGGGTTTATGCATGGAATATGATTTAATTATACTGAGGATAATCATTGGTGTGAGTGGGGCTTATTAAAATGGACCTCCCAAATACTACTGAGGAGTAGTAATGGTGTGATTGGGGCTTATGTGTGGAAGATTCACAGATGCTGCTGAAGAGTATTGATGATGTGATTGACGCTTATGTGTGGAAGACATCCAGAATATAAGGGAGTAATATCATTATTATCACATGATAAATCTCATTCTCATCACATAAGTCATCCTGTTTTTATCATATAGGGAATCCCATGTTTGTTTCATAGGGTACGACCATAGTTTAACATCATGTGTAAGGTTATTGTTTGTAGGGATTACGCATTAAGATACCCCTTATTTCTTCCTCATGTTTGGTTATGAGGGAATATCTTACCACTGATGGGTTAAGAAATATGATTGGGTATTACTCCTAAGGAGTAGGCCCATAGAGGATGCTTTGGACAAGCAGAGATACAAGTGGGGCTTGCACACTAGGGATACCCATTCATCTTCCTCATGTCAGGTTATGGGTGAATCTCTTATTTCTAATTCATCAGGGAATATTAATTTGGATTGCACATGGGGAGGAGTCCCATTAAGGATGATTGGGAGTAGAAGGGATACATGAATGGATTATGCACTATGGATTCCCATTCTTCTTACTGATTTTGGGTCATGAGGAAATGTATTCTCTATGATGGATCAGGGAATACGAATGGGGCTTATACCTTAGGAGGAGGCCCATGGAGGATTATTGGGATCAAAAGGGAAATATGTGGGGCTTGAACACTAGGTATTCCCATTATTCTTCCTCAGTTCAGGTATTAAGGGTATCTATTCCCATTGATGGGTTGGGGAATATGAATGGGATTACACCTAAGGAGGGCACCCATAAAGGATTATTGGGTGTAGTAGAAATACATGTGGGGCTTGCACACTAGGGCTACCCATTATTCTTCCTCATGTATGTTTATGAGGGAATTTAGTCCCATTGATGGGTCAGGGAATATGATTGTGGGTTACACATGAGGAGGCCAAAGGAGAGGTTCCTTTTAGGGGATAATATATAGGAACCATAGGGGCATTGTAGTTTATATTCATGTGGTAGTGAGTAAAGGGGTCATCTCATGATCATCTCATGAGGAATCTTAAACATTACACAAAAGGCATCTCATTCTTCTCATAGGAGGAATCATATACTCAGAGTATATGGTATACTATAGTTTAACATCATGTAGTGAAGAATACTTGGTGGAAGATTATTAGTAATGGATAGTGTGGGAATTATGCCAAAGTGACCCTTTCTTGTTCAACCTTTCATAAGAGTCAGGTGATGAGGTTTTAGTATTTTTTTAGGATGATTTTGACTATTGGTATTTGAGGAAACCTATAGGATAATATCAACTAATGGTATAAGAAAGGGACTAATATAAGTATGTAGAATCAAGGTATTTTAGGAAGTTTGGATAAGTATTTGAAATCATGATATTAAATTGGTTGGAAATTGGGGCTTCATAGGTCACAACCCAAAATTTATTTGACATTACTTGAGAAGTTCATGGTTCAATTCTCCATTTTTTATGTGGGTCAGTGATGGTAGAGAAGGAACTGAGTTGGAGGCTCAGGACTATAGCTCGCCAGTGATCATGTGTGGGGGTGTATCCCCCATAGTATGGACCATCATGTATGCATGTCTAAAACACTATTTCATAAAACAATGTGATGGGTCATGCAACATTACACTATGTCATAACACTTTGCACTATGTCACACAACTTTTGGTTTTGCATGAAAATGTGTCTGTTTGTGGCATTCCCAATGACTGTGATTTTGGAAAACACAGTTTCACAATACTTTGTAGTTTCACACAAATAGTGTTGTGAAAATTTTTGGACTTTTAATGAAATTGGGTTCACTATGGATGAAAATGAATGAAAAAAATATCACGCAGAAGCACATATGTTGAAGAAATTTATGAGTTAATTTCACACAAGTTTGGTATTTTGGGGTTGCGTGAAGCACACAACCCCAAGTTGTGTGAGTGAGGGATTTGGAACTCAAATACTAGATATATCCCCCTCCAAAATTAGGGGTTGATTCCATATTTATAGGTATTTTTGTTTTGTCATGAAGCTTTTCCTATGTTGTATAACTTTTGGGTTGGGTTTCACAACTCCATGGGGTTGTGTGAAAATGCCTTGGTTTTTGGTGGACGTATCACACATGTACAATTATTCTATGTTTGAGGTCTATTTTCTTGCACAATTCAGTTGTGCGACCATGAGGGGGGTTTTGACACACTTTTAGGAAGTTGTGAAAAATAAAAAAAAATCTATAGAATCTCTCTAACTAGCTGTTTTTAGAATTCTAACTTCAAATAATAATAATTATTGGTCTGTATGTCCATTTGGGCTCCACGAAAAATCAAATTGAACCCTAAAAAATGAACTACCCTCCTGGATTGGGATTTTTAGTATTTATTCCATTCTTGGATGCATTTTTTTAGTTCTAAATACTTTTTTTCCAACCATGTGTAAAAACCATGTGCCCTGTTAAAAATGGTGAAAATTACCCTTTACCCTTATTTACCCCTATTTACCCCTTAAGTTTAATTCTTCATTCCCACCCCTTATTTGTTCATAAAAATAGTGTTGGCATATATCCTTTCACTCTTGAATATTTTGTGTGTATATCCATTTTCATTCTTCTATTTATTCTTCTATATATCTTGTTAGAATACTCTTGGTAGGATTATCACTACACTACATTCTTTTATCACTTTTAATTCCCATCCAAATCTATCTTTCTTAGTTTAACATAAATACTATATTTTCATGGATTTTTTCTAGTTCTTAATTTTCTCTTAATCTATCTCAAATCATAGTCTAATACTAGATGAAAAGTCTTCTATAGTCCCTAGGTGTGTATCCCTTATATAATGTTGGAATACGATTCCATTCTAGTGATTTAATTATGATAAGTGATTTGACATGAATGATTTACTTGGTATTTATGACTTATTAACATGAATTTATTTATTAATATTTATGTAACTTGATCACACCATTAAAGGTGTTTCTTTCATTAAGAAATAATTGAATATATTCTCTAGAATTGATAGAGAAAACTCATAGGATTCCACTTGATTAAGTGATGTGAATTCCAAGTGGTGAACCCACCTTGGATTCAGTTAGTGTCTTACTCTCATGAATACCATGGGTTGTCACCACAAATTCATTTAAAACTATAGAAAAATTAGAATGTTTGGGATGATCTCCCATATTTGGATTGATATCCTTAGTAAAAGAACTCCTTGGGCCAACCCCTTCGATTTTGATCAATACCATCCCTGAAATATAGGGATAGTTTTCCTTGGTTTGGTTAGAAACTCCTAGGAGTAGAATACCAAGGTTTTATCCGGTGTATTCCACTTAAATACTAATAAAAAACATTATGGGTTGATCACCATAAGTTGGATCCAGAACCAAATTTAAATAATACCATGTGTCCTACATGGATTTAAAATGGGTGTTTTGTGTTGGAATGAATAAAATAGTTCTATGGATTCCATATTATTATTTATTGTTATATTCCTTGGCTATATGCCTCAGGTCCCTTGGACAATTAAATGTCAAACTCATAGCCTGTTTGGGCTGACATTTGGTACCAGAGCAGTTTTCATGGATGAAAGAATGGAAAAAGGGAAGAAGTTGACTATGGACGACTGATCCCTTTCTTAGGTTGGAGAATGGGAGTAAAGTATCGAGCTGAGATTCAGAATTATCATGGTGTTTAACAATTTTTTGGATTTTATTTATTTTTTACATAACCTTATAATTCTTGTATGACTCATGCCATAACATGCTAGAATTATATTTTTCACCATCATGAAATCATTTGTATATAGTGCTACCTTATTACTTGTTGTATATTTATTTAGTATCTAGTTAATTTATATTTCCTTGATTTATTCCTTGTATCACTATAATTAAAAGGGTATAGTATCCCCACTATACCATCATACACTCTCACTTATATTCGATAGCCTATGGAATTTTAGGAGGCATGCTTGAGGCCTTGTGGCCCTATAGATCGGTTAATTATCAGTGAGATAGGATATGAATGTAAAAATGTGGTATGATATCACTTTTTATGATATTTTATTTTTATTGTTTTGGGTTATTAAATTGGAGACTAATAAGTTTCAAAAACCTGGTAACAATACTACACATGGAATTAGCTAACCCACACAAGGGGGGAGACCAATTTTCTAGGGAATGGACTTGTTTTTTTGTAATTCTCTTTTCATAGTTATACTATTTCCATAATTGGGTGATGCACATGTTTTATGATTTTATGTTTTAGGAGATTTACACCCTTGGTATAGTATGGAAAGGGAGCATTAGCTCATGCATCATTTTAGGAATATAATAATTTTTATGTCAATCATATGTCATTCCATGAATAGTTTCATTACTTGTATTTCATGTTTCATACTTTAGATGCATTGCTTTCTATTATTGAAATTAAAAACATTATTTGTCAAAGAAATTGGTTACTTAAAGTGTATGGATCAACCTAAATGGGTTTCTAACACATATATTGGTGATGAAATTATACATAACCATTTTCAATATAATAGAAGTCTTGGAAACATGGTTACCAATGTTGAAAATTTTAACAGGTTGCAGTTAAATAGAGTTACAATTACAACTTATAAGGTGTATACATCTATAATTTCATAATGGAAATCCATACAATAAAACTATTGTATATAGGATTGATAAATTCTAACTCATTCATTTTAAAAATGGTTGCATTTAAATTGGATTCCAATTGAAAATTAAAGTGTGTTCCCCTATATAACCCGGGATTTAAAATCCATATAAATAAACCATTATGTTTGTAATATAAACATTACCATATGATGGAATGGACCTAAGGCCTTAATTTTTTATTATTTTTGATAATCCAACTTTCAAGGGGTGAGGTGGAACCCGTACAAGGCCCAAAGGCTTAGAGAAAATTACATGACACATAGGTCTCAGAAGGGAATCACCCAGACAAGACAACATTAAACTTCTCCTCACAGAATATGTCATGATATCAGCACTCCACTTTCGAAGGGATGGTTTTATAGTTGTCCTATTAAAATATGCATAGTCTTGGTACCAATGGAAAATCCATACTCTCTCATTCTTCCAATTCCGATTAGCTCTGCTCTAGTGAATGCACCTGCCTTGAATCCTTCATCTAAAGCCTTGTACTTTGTATTCTGACTGGTACATCTGCATTCATGTGGCCTGAAGGCCTTGGGGTGTCCCTAAGGCCTTAAAGTGGCCCAAAGTCCATGAAAAACAACTATCCCTAAGGCCTTGTGTAGCCTGAAAGCCTTGCAGGACCAGAGGATCAAACTGGTGGCCCAAAGGCCCAGATGGATGAATAGTTCTGGCTACTACAGTACCAAACAGTACCTGCTACAGTGTCTGCTATAGTACCTGGAAATACGCCTCCTCCCATATTTGATCTTGGGTCTCTTGGATTAACCTACCAGGTCCTCACCAACTGGGTTGAGGCTCATGTGCTTACCATATGACCTAACCCACTGAGTTTGTATTTTGGGTAAGTGTAATCACTTTAATTAAAACTTTTCGGATTCTAGGGTACCAACAATAGTGTGACCTTGAGACTATTTTTAATTTCCCTATCTATAATGAAATATACTGTAGTATTATGGTTAAGGGTAGATGCTTGGAATTATAGATACATGCCTTTTCAATGACCTTAGTTCAAGTACCTGGAAGGCGGCAATTACCATGCTCCTAAGGTGGTGGGACCTAAACCACATGTAGTTACACCTGTGGAACCTACCATTATATCACATGTTGTTCCAGGACTAGGCACTAATTCTCATCTTAGTGAGGGCTTTCTATGTCTGGTATAATCTTTAGGTGAAGCTCTATAGGCTATACCAACCATGTCTGAGTTGACTAAGGAATTATAGCATCAAAACCCACACACTTTCTTTAGAAAAGGGGTTCCTCAGGCCATAGAGTACTGGTATATACTATAAATATGATTTTTATAATTAGGATGTGCCTCTAGAAATGATATTGAAGCTCCTGGCATACATTCTTTGTGGATCTTCCAAGTGATGGTGGTATTTTCCTACTCAGACAGATCAACATCGAGGCATGCTTTGAATGGACTTCTAGAATTTCTTATTTGACTACTTTTTCCCAAATAATTTGAGATCAGATCAAGATGGGGAATTAATTTATTAGGTTTAGGGTAATATTTCTATCATGGAATATTCAAGTCATTTCACTAAGATCTAGAATTTTTCACATACCCTTGTAGGAGATGATTTGTCCAGGGTGAGACATTTTAAGGATGGTATCAGGTATGCTATTCAATATCAGTTGAATGTTTCTTGACTAAATACTATCTCTGAGATAGTGAAACAGAACCTTATATCTAAGTGAAATATGATGGATTTAAAATATATAGGTAAGGGTATATAACATCCTATAATTTTATCAATGGAATTTAACTTTTTCACATTAATTATTTCATTTTTAGAAATATAATATTATATAATGCACACATACCACATGATAAAACCAACTATTTTTATTATAATTTGAAAATTATATTTATATAATAAAAATATCCATGATAATTGAAAGTATTAGAATAGAAAAAAAATAAAAAATAAGAAAATAATTATTTGAAAATTTGGATTTTCTCAATCCCCCAGAACAATCGTACTCATGAAAAAAACTATAGAAATGAATAAAAATGTTAGTAATATAATATGAATATTAAAAATGAAAAAAAATATATCCTTGAGAAGAAAATATAAGTTAATGAATAATGGATGAAATATGAGGTATTTATAGAAATTAGGGATCCCATATTATCGTTGGAATTGTAATATGACCATTGGAATAGTAACATAACTATTGGAATAGTAATATGGTCATTAATAACAGTAACATAGCCATTAAAATAGTATCCTCACCTATGTAAGTGTAAAAAAATATTTAGATATCTTATAAAATTAAAATATTATATAATTATATAATTATATAACTAAATATTTGTTTCTAAAATGCTAAAATAAGTGCTAGTATTTTTGTAAAGCATAAATGATTTATTTTCATTTTTTTTAAAAATAATAATTTAAAAGAAATTTTATTTTTATAAAATGTATTTATAAATTAGTTTTATGTTTTATTATAAGGAAAATATAATTTTACGATACCATAAGTAAATTTTCAATGTGTTAGAAAAGTGATCATAATATTAAAATTCGTATTTTTCAAATATATGACATTATTATTTAAAAAAATAAATTTATCATATTTAAAAAAATTATTTTCATAATATGGCGTTAATTTTTTAGAATCTTAAAATCAAAAAAAATTAGGGTATATTTTTGTTATTTTTCTAAAATAGTTTAATTTTTGTTGAAAAGTGAAATATTTTTAAAATATAGTATTTAGCATTATAATAAAAATGCATGGATTATTTTGTCATGGTTGATGTAAGAACCTGTTAGTTCAAAATAACATGAAATATTTACTATATATAGTCACAAGAGTCAATAATATTGATAGTCTTGATCAAAAATAATAAACTAATGAATATAATATTTAAAAACACCCCTCACCTCCCCTAATAAATGACACCCCTCACCAATACTTCTAAACACACCTTCCATGCCTTGTAAAATTACAAATTTATTCCCAATTTCCTTTCTAATAATATTCCCCACATCCTAGTTTAACTTTTCACACTAAAAGAACAATTCCATGTGCCTTAGGAGTATTTCAAAGAGGTGGCATTTAAGAGGTAATATTCTCAATTTACCTCTTCTAAGTTCATTTCTTCTTCTACCATCTCCTTGACTCACTCATCAAACAAGTAATAATAGGTCTAGTATCATATATATACTAGTGTGTTATATTTTTAATAGAATATCTACCATATACCCCTTTCTCAACTCCTATTATTCTAAAAAATGAAACCATTATCCATATTATGTTGATTCACTGCTTTAATGGATGATGTGTTTTTGTTTTCCAATAACACCTTCAAGGAAGGTTCAAATTAATTTATAATGGTTTAAAATTAGCTAATTATATATATTATAAATTATTTCACATTATTTAGTGTATATATATCTATAATATTAAATAAAATGAAATTGGATTGTGATGGTCAGGAAAACTGCATAAATAAACTAACTATATAATTCTAACATTTTTACTAAAAGAATTATCCCTGTGTCAAACACCATATGGGTATTTGGGCCCATTTAATTTTTTTTAAGTATATTAATAAAATTTAATTTAACTTCTATAGTTATAGTCCCATTTTAAAAAAACATCAATAATTATCCACAAGTGATCGGATCTTGGAACCATGGAATAGATACTCCCAGAACAACAAAATTAAACATTATATATCATTAAAAGAATTATAAATGAACACAATATAATTATAATTAACAAAATATAGATGGAAAATATTATGAATTAAATAATTAATGTATCAAATTTTATTATAGTGTATGTTAGTGTAAGTGCACAAGGATTCAGGAACCTAAGGCAATGGATCTCTACGAACCACAATTTTTCTTTAGGTTATGAACTTTCTCTCTCTCTATGATGTAATGGAAACACTTATTAACTCACTATATATGTCTCTTATATATATTCCAAGATTATTATACTTTCATTTGATGGGTTAATATATTACTTCAGTTTATTTCTCAAAATTCCTTCTTTAAATGCAAACTCGATTTAGGTGAACTTTTCCATCCCTTAATCATGTTTATTTTTTCAAATTAACACCATATTTTGGGACCTATACTTATGAAATCTGATATAAACATATAAAATATTTATTTTATTCTTATATTTTGAATCTTTATGTGATCTCATTTGGTTATGATATGATGAAAAATTATACAAACCACTTATTTCCATGGGTAAATCTTATGTTTATTTCTAATGATTGATTCTTTTTTGTGGCATATATAATAATGTACATGTTATGATGGGTGTGAAAAGTATCACTTCATTTCTATAATAAAAAATACCAGATTTACCTGACATATCAACTGATCTAACTTTCCACAAGGCTTCAATTTTGCCTTCCCTAATGCTAGAGGCTACAGACCAGTAACAAGGGTCTAAAAGGTACTGTAGGGAGACTATACCGTATGGTAATTGTGAAATAATAGTTGAAAACTGCCAAAATCATACACAAGGTAAACATAAAATTACACATAATAAATTACTAAAATAGAATCATGATTTAATAATTGAAATGAAACATATAATCATTCAAACATAAGGAATAAAAAACATACAATAATCGGTCACCCACTTGGACGACCACATATAAAAAATAAAAAAATTTAAAATAAATACAACTGGATCTACTTCCAACATTAAGACAAACCACATACCCAATCTCCATGATTCTTGAGCTACACTATCTTAATCTTGAGACTCCATATTAGTGGATCTACTTGATCAAGAAACACTAGGATTCGACCCCATCTATCACACAAACTATACTCTAAATAGAAAGTAGACATCAAGTCTAAACATGCATTGAGGTGCACATACAGGGGGTGAGAAATAAATCTCAGTTGGATACCCTCAATGGTTTACATATAATATACTATCATAGTAAGTGCATACAGATATGATATGCCCAGCCTAGTTGAAAACTAATATAATCTATCATAAAAGAAACAACATAATAAAAAGGGGGAAACGAACACAGGGAAAACAGAAAAATTGTGGGTTCTAGAATGAAACCCAAGATAAATCTACACCGACTATAGACCCCACTAGAGGATTTACAACACTTGTATCACCTATCCACATGACAACTGGTGTGTCCTCCAAATCTAAAAATGATATCCAAGATGTTTATACACAAAAGTAAAAAACGTTGGACCCTTGGGTGTAACCATAGGAATCCACATGACAAATTGCATATACAAGGAACTTGGAAACTAATGGAATGAATGGAAAGCGTGATAGAACCCCCCCCCCCTAAAAACATCAAAGATTTTTCATGTCCTGAAAATAATACAGAATGACTTGGGCTCCACCACATTGACCCAATAAATACACATCTCTATGGGCTCCATCCACGTGGACCTGAAAGATGAAAAACCATATAGGATCCTCACACAAGGCTTTGAGAACAACAAAATCCAAGAAAAATAAAACCACCCCAAGAATAGGATCAACCTAATATAGGGTTAGTTCCATCATCCATATCCTCCATTATATTTCTAATCCCATCCAACCCCATACAACCACAAAAAGATTAAAGAACTAGATTAACACTCAGGGATAACACCTAATCCATGATAACCTAAGGGTATCCTCCTCGAACCATAGTCTTGACCAAAAACTTCCTCAAACATAATGAACAAAGCCCAATTGAACATGGGATGATCCAAAATCAAACCCACCATCCAAACAGCTAAACTAGTAGTCTTGATCCACTATAAACCAATAAGCATGGGGTTCTCACAGTCCCTTAGATGTTAGTATCCAAATGGAACATCCATCATATGCTCTCCTTGACCCGCCTTAGGGTTAAACCAATATTGAGGATCCCATGGTCCCTGTGACCACAACATAATGTGAAGTCCAACTAGGTAATACATTTCTACACCCAATCTCTTGGTCTCTAACCATCCATAGATCCAAAATTGGCTCAAATTGTACATCAAGACCAGGACACCCTATGAGGTGTTCCTCTAGCTCATCCAATATCACATGACAATACTAGTTCTAAAATATCCCAAATGTCCCTTAGCAACCTTCAACTAATGATCGATCGAAAACAAACCCAAAGGGGAATCACAAAGCACAATCACTACAACATGGGAATTTACAATGGTCATCATGACTAACTTAAAAGTAAGAGACAATCCCTAAGGGTTACTCCTCACATTCCAAAATAAAGCATTGAATATGGGAATTCCCAACAGTCAGCTACAACAACCATTGATCAATTGATCAGAAACTATCCCACAAGGTAAATCCTCAGGATTCCCTTAGACTCATCTCAGATTCCCAACAACACCTATCCAAAAACTCCATCCTATAGAATCAACCTAGCCTAAATAATCTAATAACACTGGTCTTTTCAAACCCAAGAGCTAAACCTAAACTGCTCTAACCTCGAGAAACTGGTCCTAACATGTAGGGAAAGAACAAGATCTACTATAAGACACAACGTTATTTTACCTATAAGAATCTGTCTGAAAAAAATCGAACAACACTAGCTAGAATCCACAATCCCGACTGACTAATGCGCTCACAACCCTCACCTAGGCCTCACACCTCACAAGCCAAACCATTGGAGGATTCTAAAAGAAAACCTAAAGAAATCCTCCTGTAAAAATCTAATATTCACAAAAAACCATCCATACAACCTCTAAATGATGAAAAGATTCCTCCATAACTATCTACATGGAAAAGATCTTAGAATGAACTATCACAAGTCAAATCCAGACATTAAGGAAAAATGATAAAAATAGGCCATGTTAGGAAAATTAAATGGTGTACACTAGGGGTAAATGACATATAACCCCAAAGGTCTTCCCTAGATATGTGCCACCGGCCACTTGTCATGAAATTTCCCAATTTACATGGTGTATACCCTAACATGGGTACCTTCTCATGTACTTTATCCCCACTCAGTATGTAACACACCCGAGTACATTGCGTGTACCACTAGTACACAACGTGTAACACCACATTGGTACTCGTCTATGTACGTGGCCATGTACTATACTTGGTCATGTACACCTACATGATTTTTACCCCACATGGGAAATGGTTATATATCTTATATAGTCAAGTACGCTCGTATGGGGTGTCTGACTGAGTATCTAGCCACACCCTAAAAGCCCACTATATGGTGTGTACCCCTGGTAAATGACATGTAGTTTCCAAAAACCCATATTCCACAAATAGGAAGAACACATGGTGTGTGTTATCAAAACCACACACCATGTACTTGGATTTCCATAAATGGTAAGCCTCTAAAATAGCATGAAACACCTAATTTCCCAGAAAAAACCATAGATCGACCCACAAGGGGTCCCAAAAAAATGATACATGGATTTAAAAATGAAAAAAACTTAAAATATTGTGATCTGTAGAAAAAAATAATATAGGACCACCTCTTGGTGGAAACCACTAATGCTTAGAAATAGATCTATTCTATGCACGTCTCGAGCCTTGATCTACTTTCGGATGAGGTCACATGTTATACGTTATCCTTCCTTCTCCCTCTTCTCTCACTCTTTCTCTATTGGCCACATTAAGGGAGCCCCACATGGGCATTCATGGGAATCCAAATGGGAAAAATAGGAAAATAAAATTTGAGAAAAAAAAGTGAAGAAAAAAAGAAAAAGAAATGAAAAGGGTCTGGACCTTGACCCCGAAACCTAATATAATGTTATGACCCACCAAGGAAAAAACCCATTCTAAACTTAATGGAAGAGATGAAATCTAAATATGAAACTCCATTTAAAAGATACAACTAGATGAACATTCATAAATAAATTATTATTAAATAAATTCAATATTAAATATCATGAGAAAATTCAAACATCTTGGATGTTCACCAGATTCCTATCCTAGGGTAAACAGCCTATTTCAGGACCAATGGAGTGGTCATAAAAATTATCTGAGATTATATTATTGGAGAAATTAATATTTTCCCTTGAACACCTATGGGAACAAAAATTTTCAAATTTCCCATGGGTTTCACAACCTGTGATGACACGAGTCATCACAAACTCCCCCCCCAAAAAAACTTCTCCCCCCAAAAAATCCTAATTTTATAGCTAGTAGTAAGGATCTGTCTAAAGGACTAGCATGGACAATGTATCTCAACTATCAAACAACTGATCTCACAATGTCACCAACTCTCCCCCATACAAGAGATGTTCAACATCAACCGATCTGATTCTACCCACTATGAGGGTATCCTTATCATTTCCCCACTACCCAATGGAAAATAAAATTCCCCAAAATAAATCTATCACCAAATGAAATGGATATACATGTCCAAACTAATCACACTAGAGTACCATCTCTCAATTTCACCAAACTGATCAAACAACTAGTCTCATAATGTCACCAACTCTCTCCCAACACAAGAGATGTTCAACATAAACAAATATGATTCTACCCACCATGATTGTATCCTTATCATTTCCCCACTACCCATTAGAAAAATCAAATGTCCCGAACTACATCTATCACCAAATGAAATAGATATACCTGGAAAAACAGATCACACCAGATCACCAGAATGAAAATAAAATATCTCATCCCCAACTCCCTAGAAATATTCACCTATGAAATTAACAAACCACTTAAAATGAGGACCATGATATTTGAAAAACTATGGCATACTCCCCACCCCAAGTATTTTTTAAACCACTCTCAAAAGTACAAAAGGAATCACAATCACATGGTCGAAGCCCTAATGAATGTAGGCTAATGTGCATAAAACCACATATCATGCTCCTCATGCAGGTTAGTTCCAAAAACCTAGAGCACCATTTTCACTCCCTTTAAATATTGAGGAATATGCCTCCTTCCAAGATAAATCACACAACCACCCTCCACTTAGGCATTGAACCAAAACCCCAAGAATCTTACCACACTTCCACTACTCTATCCAAAACACAACCAAAATAAGAAGGGCTAGAGGTCCAACTAAACCTACCCACTCAATCCATCCATAAAACAGGGAGCAGTCCATGCACTCCACTTATCGAACACTAGGAATCCTCATACCTCACCACATATTGGTGATATAAGACCTCAATTGAATCACCAAGGAAAAACAACCATGCCCACCTAAGCCATCGATTCGGTCAGGAACATGGGCCCCACCACATGACTCGATAGACCATACATCACAAGAATAGTTCCCTCCTAAGGAACATAAACCTGATAATTCATGGGAAACACCAGGTCTGGGAAACTCAAGCCCAAACCAAACATATTTGGGATTTCCTTTCCTTCATCGAGCCACCAACAGGGAACTCAATGCCCAATTCCAACCCACATGGGTCTTTATATATCCCTCATCGAAGGGACTACATCTCCACCACTAGTAATCCTCTTTCCAAATGATCCACATAACCTATAATCAGAATAAAATATATATTAAAACACTATATATAGGTATATGTCATTTGAATCCTACATAACTAGTATGATGCATGAACACTGGCCTCTTGACTATGATCCAAGAGCTAAAAACTAGAATAAACCATAAATCCACAAACTCAAGTGCATTACTGTAGATGAAATCACACAAATATAAAAAATGGAATCCAAAAGTAGTAATACCTTTCCATTTAAACTTATAATTTCTGTAGAAAAATGTGTTTTCGACACACCAGTTTGATATCCATCTCAATTTATGACACTTTACTAGGCCTCTTATCTACCAACTCCCCAAATTTTAAAACCAAAACTCTCTGATACCATTTTCCAATGAACTAGCCCAGATTAACCTGACACATCATGTTATAGAGCTCACCACAAGATTTCAAGTGAGGGACTAAAAGGTGAATCTATGAGACTATAGACACTATTGAGAGTGAAATTACAATGTAAAATAACCAATATCATACATAGGGATAAACCTCAGATTACACATAGTAAATGACTGAAACAAAAGTGTTCTATAATAAATGAAATGAGACATATAGTTATATAGACTAAAAACATGAAAACATACAACAACCAATCAACCACTAGGATGAACACAGATACAAAACAAACAAAACTAAAAATAAATATAATAGTCTCTACTGCCAACACTGAGCCAAACCATATACTCAGTGTCCATGATGCTCAAACTTCACAAACAAAATCCTAAGACTACACATGAGAGGCTCTTCTTGATAAAGAATCTCTAGTCCTTAGCCTCATCCATCACACAACATGTTCTCTAACCTAAAATCATACATTGGTTATGCGATCACATTGAGGTTAATATATAGGGGAAGAGAAATAAATCTTAGCAGGACACCCCCAATGGTAGACCTACAATATGATATCACAATAAGTGTATACACATGTGATTTTTACAACATATTCAGAAACTAATAGAAATTGTATTTAAGGAGAAAAATTTATAAAAAAGGGGGAAACATAACAGAAAAAACCTATTTTGTATTATAAGCAGACTCCCAAGGTAAATTTACCTCTACTATGGACACTTATAGAAGAATTAGAGTATGTGGATCATCCAGTCACATGACTGCTAGAGTATTTTATAGATCTACATAGGAGATCTAAAATTTATAAATGCAATAGGAATGAATACTGGATCCTAGGGCATAACCATAAGAATCCACACAATAAAGTGAATCTACTGAGAACTAGGAATCTATTGACATGATTGAAAATGGTGATAGAACCACCCCTCCCCACATAATAGATCTGTCATATCCTATATGTCATATAGAATGAATCAGGTTCCACCACATGGACTTGATAGATACACCTCCCTATGGGCTTCGTCTACATGGTCTTTATGGATTCATTTCCATTAGGATCCATACAGAAGTTCAGGATCACAACAACATCCATGATAAAAACCCCACCCCTATCCAGGGATAACCCTCAATCTAGGGGTAGTTCCCTCATACAAATCATTAATTATCTCCCTAATCCCATATAATCATAGCCATCCACAAATATAGGAGAGAACCAGATCAACACTCACAGATAAAACTCGATCTATGGTAACCCAAGGGAATACTATTCAAATCATAGTCTTAAGAAGAAACTACCTCTAAGGTCAAAGCCAAATGCCAACTGAACGTGGGATAACCCAAAATCGACCACAACATCCAAATAGAAGAACTAACAGTGAAGATAGAATAATGACCAATAATAATAGGGTTTTCACAGTCCCTTGAATAGAAGTATACAAAAAAATATCCCCCACATTTTCTCCTTGACCCACCTTAGGGTCAAAGTAAACTTGTGGCTCCCACGATCCCTGAGGCCAAAACATAAAGTGAAGTAAAACTAGGGACTCCTATAACAGACCCAAAACCTTAAGACACACCCATCAATAGATCCAAAACTGGATCAAATTATATAGAAATAGTATGAAACACTACAAAGGGTTACTATATCTCACCCAAGAGAATGAGAAATAACCTGTGCTGAAATATCTCAAATGGACCTTAGCGGTCTCTAACTGATCCTCAATAAAAATCACACACAGAGGAGGATCTAAAATCACAAGACTACCAATAGGGGCATTCAAAATAGTCCTCATGACCACCTCAAAATAAGTATACCATCAACAAGTGTTCTTAAGTATAATACAAAACAAAACATGCCACACGATCATTCTCAACAGCCAACTATGACAAACACTGATCACTTGATCAAAAAATATCCCAAAAGGGGATCCTTAAGTGTCCCTTAGAAAAATATTAGAAGCTCAATAGAACCCATATGTAATCTCCATACCACTACATCAATCCATCATAAAGGCTCCAACAACTCAGGTCTCCTCAAACTTAAGAGATAAACCTTAACTACTCTAACCACGAGAAACTGGTCCTGACAGGAATGGAAAACTGATATCTACTGAAATATAAAACACTGTCCAACCTAACATAATCTAGAAAAAAAGAACCTTGAACAACACTAGCTAACATATATAGGTTAGGCTAATTAATGAACTCACAACCCTAACATAGTACTCACAACTCACAAACCTAACCACTGAAGGCTACTCAAATAAAACATCAATAAATTATCTTTCTAAACTCTCATACTCCAAAAAAATATCTAGAAGTCCTCTAAATTCCTAAATTATTTCACCATCACAATCTATAGGGAAAATCACTCATAATGAACTACTCATAAGTACAATCCTAACATCAGGGTGAAAAATAAGAATAACAGACCAAGGAAGGAAAAGTAAACTATGTGCACTTAGGGTACACAACATATAACCCCAAATTTCCTCCCTGGAAGTATTCCACAAGCCACTCGATATGTAATTTCCTAAATTAAAAAATTTATGTTCCATGTACGTAGTGTTTATCCCAACATGGGTACCTTATCATGTACCTTATCCCCACTCGGTGTGTAACATGATTGAGTACATGGGATGTACCTCCAGTACATAACATGTAACCCCACATGGGTACTCACCTATGTAAATTTATAGGTACTCTTACTAGGAATGTATACCTACATGGTGTGCACCCCGCATAAGAACTCATCATGTACCCTACATGACCAAGTACCCCCACATGAGGTTCTTGGCCAATTACTCGACCACACCCCAAAATACCACTACACAACATGTACCCCCATACATGGGGTTTAGTTCCAAAAAACATGTCTTCCCCAACCTAGAATACCACATAGTTTTCTTCTCTAAACCACACACTACGTACATAGCTTTCCCAAAATGGGAAGCCCCTGAAATGGCAGAAAATTTCATATTTCACTGAAAAAACTATTGATCAACCCACAAGGGATCCCAAACAACCCATATTGGGTTCTAAAAATGAAAAACACTTAAAATATGCGGATTTTCAGGAAAAAAACATAAAATGGACCTACCTACGAGTGGAAACCACTGATGATTCACACTGGATCCACTCCATGCACTCCCTGAGCCTCGATCTACCTCAAGACGAGATCTCGTGTGGAGCCTCCCCCTCCCCCTCCCTCTTATCTCCATCTCATTCTCTTGTATAAATGAAGGTAATTCCATGGGGGCATGCATGAGAATCCAAATAGAAAAAATAGGGAAAAAGAAAAAAAAAGAAAAAAAGGAAGTAAAAAAAGAAAAATAGAATAAAACAAAAGGGGCATGGGCTCATCCCTGGTGCCCAATGCAAGGTTATGCCTCTCCTAAGAAAAACCCCCCATTATGGACTCAACAAAAGAGATAGAATCTCAATCCGATTCCCCATTTAAAATAAAAAACGTAACGAACACACATGAATAAATTAATATTTAATTAATTAAATATTAAATATTTTAAAAAAAATGAATGGATCGTATTTCCACAAAACTCCCATACTAGGGTAAACACACTATTTTGGGACAAATGGAGTTGTCATAAAAATAATTTGAGATAATCGTATAAAAGAAAATACAATTTCTCCCTAAGAAATTAAAGGAATAAAAATTATCAAATTTCCCCTAATTTTGGAAACTTGTGATGAAATGGGTTGTCACAAACACCCCACTAAAAATGATTCTCACCCTTAAGAAGCCTTTTTTGAGAACTATCAACCATTATTTTCACTAATCACTTATACAAACGACACTATCTTGACCATCCAATGACCAGTCTCACAATGTCACTAACTATCTCCCAACAAGAGAGACATTCGACAATGACTTATCTGATTCTCCCCACCATGAGAGTATCCTTATTATTTCCCACTACCCAACAACAAACCAAAAAACCTATTCTATATCTATAATCAAATTAAATGGATAGTCATAGACGAAAAAATCACACTAGGGATCCAGCATGAAAAAAACCACTCATCCCTAGCCCCCCATGAAAAGAAAACTTCATGCACAATAAACCATATAAAACAAGGCACATAACCATTCAAAGCTTATTGTGAAATCCCAACCACAAGTATTTACTTAAACTATTATCAAAAGTGCAATATGACTCACACTCACATGGTTCAATCCCTAAGGAATGTAGGCTAACACACATAAAACCATTAACCATCCTTATCACACTGGCTAGTTCCAACAAACTGAGGCACCATCAACACTACCCTTCTAAATAAAGGAATCTCCCTCATTACACGATTAACCACACAACCACCCTCCACTCATGAATCGATCCAAAACCATAAGCATGTAACCAAACATTCACTATGCTACCCAATCTGTAATGAAAAAAGATTAGGGATAGAGGTATAAAAAAACTTCCCTCTCCATCCAACAACAAGATAAAGAGTACTCCCTGAACTCCAATTATAAAAAACTTAGGAACCTTATACCTGAACAAAAACTAGTGATGACAAACCCCAATGAACCACCAAGGAAAAACAACCATTCCTACCCAATCCATTCGTTATAGCAGGAATATGGGCCCCACCACATGACTTGGTAGAAAACTCATCATAATAATAGTTCCCTACTATGGAATGTAAAATTTTTACTTCATGGGAACCACTAGATCTGGGAAACTATAATCCAAACCAAATACCTATCAAGAATCTTTTCCCTCATAAATCCACCAACATGGCACTTAGAGACAAATTTTAATCCACATGGGTCTCTATAAATCCCTTTTTGAAGGGATTGAATCTTCACCACCAGATATCCTCTCCCCACACGATCCACATGACGTGTCATCAAAATAAAATATACAGTAACACACCATAGATAGATATATTTCATGTAAATACTATGTTCCTAGAATGATTCCTGAACACTAGCCTCTTTCCCATAGTCCAATAGACAAAAAACAAGAATAATCCATAAAAACAAAAATTAAAGTGCATCACTTTAGGTGAAATAATGGAACTGTAAAAATGGAATCCAATAATAGTAATACCATTCCCTAGAAACTTGGAATTTCTATAGAAACATGTGTCCATGATGCACCCGTACAATATCCATCAAAAGTTTTTACACAATATTAGACCTCTGATCTACCAACTCCCCAAATCATTAAACTTGAAAGTGATGATAACATTTTGTAATGAACCATACCAAATCAACATGACATGTCACCCAATCTGGCTCACCACAATGACTCATGCATGCTTTCCCAAATGCCAGAGGTTGTCAAATAGTTTAGAGGGTCTAAAAGGTGCAGTGGGGAGACCTTACCCTCGGATCAGATTAAAATAATAGTGGAAAATAAATAAAATCATACAAAGAGATAAACATCATAGTATGTTTAACTATTTATTGAAAAAAAGAATGCTATAATAAATGAAATGTAGTGTATAGTCATACAAACTCAAATCATAAAAAACATAAACAATTGGTCACCCACTAGGCCAATAAAATATGAAAAATAAACATAACTGAAAATAAATAAAATAGGCTATACTTCCAACATTGATCCGAACCACATACCTGGTCTATATGATGCTCAATCTACGCCATCCTGATCTTAAGACTCCAAAAGAGAACCTATGCTTGATTAATAAACAATAGGCCTCGACCCCATCCATTATAAAAACTATGCTCCAACCAGAAAAAAGACATCAGGTTTTCATGCACACTGAGGTGTGCGTACAAGGGGTGAGAAATAAATATCACTATTCCACCCCAAATAGTGAACTTATAATATGTTGTTATAACAAGATCATGCAATCGTGATATGGGTAGCCTAGCTAAAACCAACAGTAGTTGTAAAAAAATAAACAAATTCATAAAATGGGGGCATCAAACACAAGTAAAACAACCGACCATGGGTTCTAGCTAGATAATTTAGGTAAATCTACCCCCACTCTATCCCCCGCCAGAGGATTTATAGTACATGGCTCACCCATCCACAAAACAACCAGTATGTTTTCTAGATTTACATAGGATCTCTATGAAGTATAAATGAAACAATAACAAATATAATACCATAAGGAATAACCATAGGCATACACATGATAAAGTGAATCTACTGATCATTAGGACTCAAATGGAACAATAAAAAATGGAATAATATCCTCCCCTCCAAACATCAAATATATATCATGTCCTGGAATTCTTGCATAATGACTTGTGCTCCACCACAAAGACTCGACTGATACACCTCCCTATGGGATCCATCCACATGGACCCGATGGAGGAATTTCCATATGGGATATGTACACAAGGTTGGCAGAGAAACCAAATAAAAATAAACAAAACCAACCCATAGCTAGGTTCCACCCTTATTCTAAGGGTATTTTGCTCATCCAAATCCTCCATTATCTCCCAAAGACCATCTAACCACATCCAGACACAAAAGGAGGAGAGAACCATATCAACACATTGGGACAACAATCAATTCAAGATAACCTAGGGGTATCCTCCTCAAACCATATTCCTGGGCCGAAAATTACTCAACTCTCATGACCAAAGACAATCAAATGTAGGATGATCCAACCTCGAACCCACTTTACAAAAAGCTGGACTAGCAACACTAATCCCATGACAACCTACCTTTTTATTAAATGACCTTTACAAAAATACTTAACAAAACATTACATTAATGAAATCAGAGGATATTTTTAGTTATAGTGTCTTGTAAATCAGGTACATACTACATGAATTACATATGGACAACATAAACATAAACTTTCTTCTAATCCACAAACTATACATCTTCAAAGGTTCTTCCAATGTTACTCTTACTGTATCTCATATCTTGGGGAAATACATCAAAGAAAGGGGTATGAATAGATCCCAAAAAGAGAATAAAAAAAAGAAAATGAATCATGAAATATAAATTTGGATACAATATAAAAACAAGACATTCATAAACACATCACCAAGTTTTATCACCAGGGTGTCATAAATCACAATTAACGAGGTTGTTCCCCAAGGTATCAAAAAGCATGGAATATCTAGAGATTAATAATTTACCTAATGATTTGGAGTGATATAACAAAACACCCATAATATTTATTAAATCATGTGAGACACATTGATTATAAAGGAAATCATTTAATCAATAATCCATGGAAATAAATAATGGGTTTTATGTAAACATTATTGTGTACATAGTGATCAAAATTCTTGATAAAAACATAATTTCTAACCCATAAAAACGGAATATGGGTTTAATATATTTATATCATATAATAAATAAGATATATTTACATGTAGGTGAATTAACTTGTAAATAGAAGAGTTATAGGTATTCACAGTATGAAAATATTTCATGGAAAAAAATCATGAATTGATTTCAGCACCATAACGATATACAACATGGATTATAGGAAACGAATAACGAGAGAGATAATTGGAATCCCATTGGTAAAACACGATTTTGGAAATATAGGGAAGAAAATAATAGAATGAGTAAAATGAATAAAGCTGGACACTAAGAAGACACATATTGAGGATATACTTGAATGAAAATGGATATGAGGAGGATTCCCTTACCTTGAATATTTTATTCCTAAATCATGGAGGGGGAAACACTAGGACCATGGAGAGATCTTGGAGAAACCTTTGAGGTAATATTTGGGAGTGTAAAAGAGAAAAAATTCCATTCTTTTGAATATGGATAGGAGAGGGAGGGTGGGAAAGGGTATTTATACTTGGGGAGGTGTGGATTTAAGTGAATAAAAAATTATTATTTTGTATTTAAGTCTAAACACCATTGGATGAAATTAATTAAAATGATTTTGGTTGAAAATTAATGTTTTAAATACTGTTTTAGTTAATGTAAAACATCTAACACCCATTGAATTTTGTAGTTTTTAGGTATTTTAATTTTTTACCTTTTAAAATTAACTTGCTATATTATTTTATCTACATCGTGATAACTCTTTTTTTTACCACGAAAACATTTCTGTGTATAAAGAAGAAATTTAATATATTACCTAATTTGGAACTTATGATTCTAAAAATGAAATCAATTTTAATTAATTCAATTTATAAAATTGTAAAAAATAAATTCTAATGTGATATGAATATAACTCATAAAAATGTTATTTTGAAAGGTAAAAATCATGTTTTTCTTCAAAAATGATAAGCATGTGTTTATTAATGTAACACATTATATATCATGTTTCTACTTAAATAATATTTGATTAAGAATAATAATTAAAAAAAATAAATATTGTTCATATCCAAATTATACCATAATATTTATTATATTTTGTAAAAAAACTAACTTTTTAACCCAAAAATAAACATTTTTAGATTATTACCATAGATTCACCCTAAGATAATTTCAATGTAATGAAATGAAAAATGAAAATTATTTTAGAAAAATAATACTCTAATTTTAAAAATATGGTATTTTAAATAAAAATCCTTATTTATTTAATTTTGACCATTTTATTAACATATAAAACCTTTTGACCATAATAAAAATTCCATAGAACCTTGCTAATTTATATCATAATATAAAAGTTTTTTTATAATACAATTCCAAGATAACGGAATTTATTTTATCATATTACATACTTTTAATGGAAGTTAAATATTTATATATTTTCTATAAAATAATCCCAATGGTCACCTTATTGTGCCAACAATAATATTATTGACCAACCATATTCTTAATTAATTATCATGATTCCCACTGATGTTATTATACAATGTTATTCCTAATAAATGGTTATATTTCCCGATAAATATCCTCTCATAATCTCATCATTACTCACTAATTCACTTAAAAATATTATTACACATCCATTGATAATGTCTATTGTTTTCCTAATGCTTCTTTTCTTTTTTATAGTCTTTGTGGCATGGGTTATCTTATTAGGGGATTTAAAGCCTATGAAGTTTTTTGTAGTGAATATACGATTCTTTAATAGTTATATCCCATTATATTTCCTACTTTTACTACTATAAATTTATACATGTTATATGAAGCTCTCATGAAATAGAAAAGTCTTTTATGTGATTTTTATTATAAAACTTATTAAAAATCTAATGGGATGAAAGAGATCAATTAATAAAATAAGGATATTTTTTTATTCATTACATTATTACCCACATAAATAAATTTCACTCTGGAAATTTAATTTCAAATACTAATGTGAAAAATGTGAGGGTTTTTCTACTACATTGATTCTTCTGGTTCCCAAGTAGCCTCTTCAAACTTGTGGTTTCTCTACCGGACCATCAAAAGTTGTGTTATCTTTTTACTCAAAACTTATTCCCATATTTCAATGATATGGATAATTTTATCTTCATATGAAAAGTAATTTTCAAAATGTACACCATTATTATCAAGTATATGTGATGGGTCAGACATATAATTTATTAATAGGGACACACAGAAGACATCGTGAGCATTGGAATGATTTGGTGGTAGTGCTAAATGATAGGAAAAGTTTCCTACAGACTCCATAATATCAAATGGTCAAATGTACCTTAGGTTCATTTTCCCCTTATTTTACAAATTTATTAAATCCCTTTCGTTATGATATCTTGAGGAATACATTATCCCTGAATTGAAACTCTAAGTCCTTATGTAGTTTTATGGAATAATTTCTTTGTTAACTTTGAGCTGCCTTGATGTGTTTCTAAATCACTTTAACATTTTCTATATTTTTCTTCACAATGTTTGGTCCCAAAAATTTCCCTTCTATAACTGTATACCAACATGTTGGAGTTCAACACCTTTTTAAGTAGATATACTCAAAAGGTTCCATTTGAATTGTTGAGTGGAAACTATTGTTATACGAGACTTCAAAAAAGTTGAAGATGTTGTTCCTAACTACATTGAAAATCATGTGAGATGGCACGTAACCTATCTTACACTATTTGAATAGTCCTCTTTGATTTCCCATCAGTTTGAGGATGGTCAGTTGTGCTTAGGTTTACTTCTGTATTTATACATTTTAAAGGATCCTCCATAATTTAGAAGAAAATCATATATCTTTATCATAAGTAATCAACAATGGTACTCCATAGAGTCTCACTACTTTTTGGATATAGAGGCAAGATAGGAACTCTAAGGAGAAATACTCTCTTATGGTAATGGAATGAGATACATTTTCCATCAATCAATGATTACCCAAATAGAGTTGTAACCCATAGATATTTTTAGAATTCCTATGAAAAAGTATATAGTGATGTTATCCCGCTTCAACATAGGTATGTGTAGTGGTTATAATACCCATGTGGGAAGTTGTATCTCTACCTTTACTTTTTGACACAGCAAAAACATTTTTTGTAATCATTTATTTACCTTTTCATATTATCCCACCAACAATGACCAAGAATGTCCCTATAAACTTTAGTACATCCAGCGTTTACATAGAATATAGAGCTATGAGATTCATAAATTTTCTCCTTTATATTTGAAATATATGTGATACATATCATTTTACAAAATTTTAGTACACCTTCTGGGTCAATATTGAATTCAAGAACCTTCCCATATTTCATAGCCTCTATGTTATTTTTTAATAAAGGGTCATCTAATTTTTCTTTCTTGATCTTATCTAGTAATTTCAGTTCTGAAATAATTTAAGATATGATTGATGATTTCACTTCCCAAATGATTATTATGTAAAAACCTACTGGGTCCTTGATCAATGGATCTCATTTGATCGTCATCATTTCAAGAATACTAGGATCTTTTTAACTAAATTCACCTATGAATTTGTTCTCTATTCTAGGATGATAAGGAATTGAAAAAATAATAATATTTAAGAAGCTCTAACCACCTCCTTTATCTCATTTTTAGTTCCTTCTGTGTGAATATATACTTCAAAATTTTGTGGTATATGTATTAATCACACTTTTACCCATAAATATTATGTCATCATACATTAAGAGAAAAAATTATGATAGATAAATATAGATCATATGTATGATAATTATATTCATGAGTATTTAACTGTCGCAATGTATAGGCAATCACTTTTTCATTTTTCATGATTACACATACAATTACCTTTATGTATTCATCACTAAAAATGAAACATTCTTCCCCACTAGTGGTTATATTTAGCATAGGTTCACTAACCAACATCCTCTTCAGTAATGGAAGCTTTCTTCCGACTCCTTTGTCCAGATAAACTTAAATCCCTTTCGAGTTAACTTAGTTAGTGTATTAGAAAACCATGATAAGTTTTTCACAAGATTTATATAGTATCCTTCCAGACTAAGGAAACTGAAAATATCAGTTATAGTTATAGGACATGACCACTCCTTACAAAAATTATATTTACTAGATCTACTGAAATTATTTCACTTGACAAAATGCATCCTAAGAATGAATATTTTTATAACTAGAACTCATATTTTCTGAACTTACCAAAAAACTTATCCTCCCTCGAAGTTCATAATATAACACTTAGATTATCTTCATTAATTTCATGACTTTTGGAATAAATCATATATCATCAATAAATACTACCATGAAATTAGCAAGATAGTCCTTAAATACTCTATTCATAAAATCAATAAATATGAAAGGAGAAATAGTACAATCAAAGGGAATAAAAACAAAATCATAATTATAATATATTGTTTGGAATGTGGTCTTCAGGATATCTTCATTCTTCAACCTCAATTAATGATACCAATATTAGATTTCAATCTTTGAGAATAATTGAGATTTATAAAGCTGGTCAAATAAATCATCAATCTATGGGAGAGGGTACTTGTTCTTCAATATGATCTCCTTGAGTTCTCTATAATCAATTAATATCCATATTAATACATAATTCTTCTTTAAAAAGAGAATAGGTTCTCCCCATGGAGACACACTTGGTCATATAAATCCCGTCTCCAAAAGTTCTTGAAGTTGTTTCTTTAATTTATCTAACTCTACATTTTCCATTCTATATGGGGTCTTCAATATTAGCATGGGGATATGTCAGATTTCAATGGATAACTCTACCTATATATATTTGGGAGGTCCAGGTAACTCTTTAGGAAATACATCAATATATTCCTAAATGATAGGGACATTTTGAATCTTTTTTTACTTTTATTCCCTTATCCATCTTCACTGATAATCTCCATAAAGAAGGCTATGATAGGTTCTTCTAGAAAAATATCTTTCAGAAATATATATCCTTTAAAATAATTATAGGTTATCCATTATAGACTATGAAAATTTCCTTGTTTATTCAGTTTATCTTAGCATTATACTTTGAAATCTAGTCCATCACTAGTATAGTATCCAGTTCTATCATGGCAATGACCACTAGATTTGTGATGTGATTGTACTTCCCAATATTAATACTAGTGTTTCTATATTATTTTTATTCTTTAATAATCCTTATATGGGTCTTTACTGATTACTCTACTTATATCATCTCAAGTATTGATTATATATTCTTTTAAAAATTGGATGAGATAAACGAATTTATAGAACTAGAATCAAACAAATTACTTGCTATATTTGAGAAAACAATGAGTGTACCTTTCACCACAACATTTAGATCCTCTACTTTACCCTTTATGATTGAACATTACTTAAATTTCTCCCTTAGCTTGTGCAGAAGTTGATGGTGGTTTCCATCTATTACCTTATGTTTTGGAGAATGATTGGAAAAGTTCCTAAGTTGTCCATACTTGAAGAATTGAACTTCAAGGTTTTCCAACACAATCTTACCTTTGTATTTAGTGTTGAGAAGTTTAGCCTTCACCTCACTATGAAAGTTGAATGCTATAAGGCCATATCTTTCACACTTGTATCATTTTATACTCCCTATAAATTAGTTCTCCAAATGCTTATTCTGACATTTATTGCATGTGGGAAGTACCACTTTATTTTCTCCTATTCCATGAACAAAATTATTCCCTAAGATTGGGTACATTGAAGTCTTCTTTTTATTCAAACTATGTGACCAATACATCTCTCAAAACCCAAATTTAACCTTCATATCACTATGAACTAACTACTCATAGCTTTCACAGTCCCGATTTTCCAAATTCCTCCCTAGATGGGGTTTTAGTCTATCAAATAATCTATCAACATTTCCATTAGGATCCATAACAAAGATAAAAGTGTATTGATAATGTCATGTAAAGTTCATTTAATAGCATCATGTTGATTTATTTTACTTATGGTTCATCTATAATAATTCCTTCTCCGTTTTTTAATCAAAAAGGGACAAAAATTATTGAAAAATATTACCCAGAACTCTTCCCACTCCATAGAATCAATCTCCCTTATTGGATTCCTGTTTTTAATTAATTTCCACCACTGATAAACTTATCCTTCTTAGAGTTATAATAAAAGGGTGACTTTCTCTTAAAATGAACAAAGGAGTATATAAAATATATTTTCTATAGAGTTAATCCATTTTTCAGAAATCAAGGGATTAGAATATCTACTAAAAGAAGGTGGTAGTTGACGCACGAAGAATTAGACTTCTAGTTGTTACTTTCATGGTGAAAAAAAATTATCCACATGGTTTCATTTGTTGTTTATAATTTAAGATAATTAATTCATAATAATATTTAAGTTATCTACTTCATCTTACCCATATTGGTAAGGCCATCGTCACCTTGACTGTTGCATCTATCATTTTCACACATTCTTCTATTTCTTACCATTTTTTTCTAGAAGGAGAAAAACTAAATGATAAATATTTTACTATTAAGAATCTTATAATAACAATTATAAAGTAAATAATGATCTTAATACTTTATAATATCATGATTATATTATGATATAATTCAGTCTTAATAAAATGTTTTCATTATCCTGCATAATGGTTTGTAAAATCTTGTGATTAACCAAATCATATCCCTTTGTAGAGTAAAACTTGGAGTGAAGAAAGGACAATTGTTGTTAACCAATTAACGATTAAGTATATATCAATGTGGTGTTTTTTGGTGTTACCCTGAGGTATATATGTGCCAGATCCATGTACACTTGTTTATATCAAGACATGGATTTCTTTACTCAGAAACCACTTACTTAATAGTCACCAAAATACAAAGATGTTTTCTTATATTTATACTCATCATTATTTTTTACTAATATTTTATAATACTAATTTCTAAAAATAACTAAACCCTCATTTGATACCTACTATAGAGACACACCTTTTTATTATATTATTTTTACATAAATTCTTAACAAAAATTACATTAAAGAACTCAAAGGTTCATTTTAGGTCTAGTGTCTTGGAAACTAGGTACATATTTCCTGAATAACATAAGGATAACATAAAAATAAACATAATTTTAATCCAATTTCTATAAATATTCATAGTTGCTTCGTAGTTTAATCTTATTACAACTCATATCTTGGGGAAATACATCAAAGAAAGGGGAGTGAATAAATCTCGACAAGGGAATAAACAAAAAAAACACTTAACATGTGTGCAGGAGGCATAAAAAAGGAATTATCATATGAATTTGAGGAATATCATAAATAAATAAAATTATTAAGGACATTTAAATGTGGATACAACATAAAAATGATACATTCATAAACATATCACCATGTTTTATCACTAGGGTGTCATAAATAATAATTATCAAGGTTGTTCACCAAGGTATCGTAAAGCATGAAATATCAAGAGATTAATTATTTAACCAAATAATTGGAGCTCTATAAAGGAACACTATTCATATGTATTAAATCATTTTATAAACATTTAACTTAAAGTAAATCATTTAATCAATAAATCATGGAAAAAAATAATGGGTTTCATATAAAAATCGTTGCGTACTAAGGGCTTAAAATTCTTGATAAAAACAAAAAAAATGACCCATGTAAATGAATATGGGTTTCATATATGTATATACAGGAACCAATAATATATTTTTGCAACTAGGTTAATTCCCATAAAAATTGAAGATGTTTGGGTATTCACGATATGAAAATATTTCATGAAAAAGGAAAAAATTCATGAAACAATTTTGGCAGCATAACAGTATAGAACATTGATTGTGGGAAAATAAAAATGAGAGAGATTATAGGTATCCCATTGGTAAAAAAAATTTAAGTATAGGTGAGAAAAACATATAATGAATAAAAATAAAGAATCTTGAAATTTAGAAAACATATATTAAGGATGTACTTGAATGAAAAATGAGAGGAGAAGGATTCCCTGAGCTTGAAGAGTTTCTTCCTAAATCATTGAGGGGTAACCCTAAGACCTTGTTAACACCTTGGATAAACATTTTATGGAAACATTATTAGGGGAAAAGATCATAACATTTTGAATTTTTAATTTTTATTGGAGTGTTGGGGTGGGAAGGGGTATTTATACTTGAGAAGGGGTGGCTTTAAGTGAATAAAAATGATTATTTTGTATCTAAGGCTAACCACTATTGGGTGGACTTAATTACAAATGTTATGGTTAAAAATTAATGTTTTAAAGTCTATTTCAGTTCACCTAAAACATCAAACACCCATTTAATGTTGTAATTTTTAGGTATTTTAATCTTTTACCTTTTAACTTTAACTCGCTACATTACTTTACCTATATCGCGGTAACTCTTTTTTTACTATAGTAAACTTTTTATGTATAAAAATTAAATTAAAATTATTAAATAATTTGGAACTTTTAATTTCAAATATTCAATACATTTTACTTAACTAAATTTATAAAAGTGGTAAAATTAATTCTAATGTGATACACATATAACTCATAAAAACCATTTTAATGGTTAAAATAGTGTTTTTTTCAAAAATTCTAAGCATGTGTTTCTTAATGTAACAAATTATATATCATGTTTTTCATTAAATAATGTTTTTATTAATAATATGAATTCAAAAAATTTAAATATTGGTTATATTTTAATTGTATTATAAGAGTTATCGTAATTTTTAAAAATAGTATTTTCACTTTTTAACCCAAAAATCAAAAATTTTAGATAATTTCCATAAATTCACACTAAGATAATTTAAATATTATGAAATAAAAAAAGAAAATTATTTTATAAAAATAATATTACAATTTTTATAATCTAGGATTTTAAATAAAAGTACATAATTATTGAATTTTAACCATTTTTATGACATAATGAACTTTTTTGACCATTGTAAAAATTACTTTGGAATTCGCTTATTTATATTATCATCTGAAAGTGTTTTATAATATAATCATACGAAAATAGAATTTTTTTTATCAAATTAAATAATTTTAATGGAAGTTAAGTATTTATATATCTTCTATAAAATAATCCTAATGGTCACTTTATTGTGCCAACAATAATAATATTGACTAATCATCTTCTTAATTAATTGTCCTAATTCCCACTGATACTATTGGAAAATGTTTTTCATATAAAATGGAAATACTTTTCTACAAATATCCTATAATACTATCATCATTAATCACCACTTCTATTATAAAGGTGCTTACACATAATTTTATAATTTCTATTGTTTTCCTAAGACTTCTTTTCCTTTTTACAATATTTTTGGAAGGGGAGATCTTCTTAGGGTATTTCAAGCCTATGGAGTTTGTTTTAGTGAATGTACTATTATTTAATGTGTATATCCCATTTTTTCCCTAGTTTTACTAGTCCAAATTTATGCATGATATAAGAAGTTCTTATGAAATAAAAAAGTATTTTATGTGATTTTTATTGTAAAACCAAATAAAAATTTATTGGGACGCAAGAGATCTATTAATAAAAGAAGGATATTTTTAGGGTCATTACATATCAATTATTGGACAACAATATCAAGGATATTATATTCCCTTGTATCTCAGTATCCCAATAAAACAACCAACATGGGCTCTCCTTGACCTGCCTAAGGGTTCAACCAAACACAAGGCTCCCACTGTTCTCGGGGCCACGATATAAAGCGACGTCCAACTAGGAACTCCCCTACTACACCAATGATATCGATCCATTCCCATACATAGTTTCACAATTAGAAAAAAGGCCACATAAAGATCATGAAACTCTATAATAGATTCATCATTCAAATATAAGGGCATGAGACACACCCTGTGTTGAAACATCCCAAATGACCCTCAGTGACCTCCAACTGATCCTCAATCAACAAAACACCCAAAGGGGCATCCAAAATAACAATTACACAAAATGGAAATTCACGATTTTCCTCATGATGAACTCAAAAGAACTATACCCTCCATAAGAGTCCCTCAGCACACTCCATAACAAAACATGTCATAAGGCCATTCTAAACAGCTGACTACAACAACCACTGATTAGTTGATTGGAAACTATCCCACAAGGCCATCTTTAAGATTTTGTTAGGCTCATATCAAAACTCAATGGAACCTGGTAATAATATCTATCCTATATAATCAACCCATCCCAAAGTATCCAATAGCTATGGTCTCCTTAAACCCAAGATCTAAACCTCAATTGCTTTAACCTAAAGAAACTAATCCCGACATACAAGAAAAAACCAAGATCTCATCAGAGATAAAATATGGTCCTACATATCAAAATATATCTAAATTAACCTCAAACAACACTAGTCATAATACAAAACCTAGGAAAAATAACAAGCTCATAACCCTCGTTCTGGCCTCACAACTCACAACCAAAACCACTAGAGGATTCTGAAACCAAACCTCAAGAAATCCTCCTACTGAAATCTCACAATCCAAACACCATATAGAAGGACTAAAAATTCCAAAATTATTCTAACATAGTGATATTAATGATAAATCTCTCAGAATTGACTACTGACAAGTCCAATCCGAACATTAGGGTGGAAAACGAGCAAAGAGGACCAATGACGGAAAAGTACATGGCGTACATTAGAGGTACATGGAATGTCAACTCAAAAGTCATACCTGGTAATGTTTCATATGCCACTAGGCATATAATTTCCAAAATTACATGGTGTTTGGATCATGTACATAATGTGTACCCTCTCATGGGTACCTACCCATGTACCTTAACCCCACTCAGCATGTAACAAGCCTGAGTACACAACGTATACTTTTAGTACATGGTGTGTAACCCCACATGGGTACCAACCCATGTACATAGGCATGTATTTTTTTGTGTGTATTCCTATACAATTTGAACCCCACATGGGAATTGGTTGTGCACCCTACATAGCCAGATACCCACACAAGGGGTTTCTGAGCAAGTTCTCCACCACACCCCAAAAGCCCACTACATGACATGTACCATCTGTACACAGCGTGTATATCCTAAAAACTAGACTTAATTAAATAATAAGAACTCACTACATGTGTTACTTGAACCACGTTCCATGTAAATGGATTTCCCTGAATGAGAATCCCCCAAAATGGCCGAAAATGCCCGATTTCTATAGAAAATCACTAATCAACCTACAAGTGGTCCCAAAAAACCATACAAGGCATGGAATTTTAAAAAAACTTAAAATCTGGGATTTTTTAAAAAAATTTAAATGTTCCTACCATAAGTAGTAAACTAACAATGCATCACACTAGATCTGTGCCATACACCTACTGAGCCTTAATATACCTCTAGACAAGCTCTTGAGTCGTACTTTCTCCTTCCCTCTCCCTCTTATCTAACTCTACCTCTCTAAGATTTTCTAAGGGAATCCCAATAGGATGTGAAAGGTAATACAGAGTGGAAAAAGTGCAAAATAAAAATCAAAAAAACAAAAGAGGAATAAAAAAAGAAAAAGAAAAGCAAAGGGACCTGGGCCTAGCCCTGGTGCCTGGTGGAAGGTTATGCCTTACCTAAAAAAACCCCATTCAAAACTCAATAGTGCATATAGAATCTCAATCCAATGATCCATTTAAAATATATGAATGAACAAACATGTGTGAATAAATTAATATTTAATTGATTAAATATTAATTATTTGGAGAAAATTAAAATGGCATGGATTTATACCAAACTCCTGTCCTGGTGTAATAACTTGATTATAGGACCAATAAAGTGGTAAGAAAACTTATTTGAGAAAAAATTATAGGATAATTTACCATTTCCCTTAAACACTTCTTTAAACAAAAATGTTTGAATTTCCTCTGATTTTCACAACCTGTGATGACATGATTCATCACAATTTCATTGGGTAATTCTTTTGTCTCATGATATAGTATGTATGGGTTTAGGGAGTGAACCTAATCCATTATGGGACTCTTTCCACCATGTGATGTTGTCTTGGACATTATCCATGACTTAATATTATGTTATGTTTTATGTTTTTCCCACATTACTATAATTACATGAGATTATGATACAAATTTCTTTATGTTTTGATCCCATGTGATTATTAATGAGCCATTTATTTTATGATATCATGTTATGTCATTTAACTCACTTGTTAGTCCTTATTACCATTTTTATTACTTTACCAGGATTTATAACTCACCCATTTATTTTATGAATTCCCTAGGTTATCCTATACATTTTTAGGAGCTCTTGGAGATTTAAGATTATTGAGAATAAAATAAATATGTAATCTTTTAGTTTACTTTAAATTTATTATAAACCTAGTCTTCCAAATACACCAGGCCTCATGATCTTTGGGTTGTACTTATTGGATATTTATATTTAAAATAATGTAATAATATGTGTATAAGGGTTGGGTTTCTATAGTTGGTATCTAAGCATGGTCTGGTTAATATTTAGGTATTAAGACTAGAATACTTTATTGATAACCCTAGGGATGAATTTAACTATATAAAAATATCTGGAAATATTGGTGAATTATAGAGTGAGTGGTTTCCAAGCAATTACATACTTTTCTGGATAGTATAAGTGGATTTGGATTAATAATAGTTGTATATAGGGGTAATAACCCTAAAAATGGGTCAGTGAGTATCAAATCGGTCATCACTTGGTGGATGATAAAGAGGCCTTGTTGCACACATAGTTTGACACTTTCAAGGGATATGCTTTGGAAAATTCACAAACTTTTTAAGAACCATTACGAAGGACATAATTATATTGTTAGGTTATAAAATGTAATAGTAAAGTTACTATGGATAACCGAGATTTAAACATAGATACTCATAAGTTATGAGTTACAATTCATTTAAAATTTATTCATTTTATATTCATATTTTCCCTCTTATATATTTTTTAGTTAAAGTATTCTCATCCCATTTTTTATTTTAGTTAATAGAGGGAAATAAGGGGAATCCTGATATTAAAAAATGTGTTGGGAAATGTGATTATTTCACTAACAATATTCCTAGCTTGATGTGAGAAAAAGGAAGGCATATTGTGATTATGAAAAACTATTTATCCCAAATTATGATTAATATATGAAATAAAGGTGAGTTTACAAACACATAAAAGAAGATAAGTATGGTGTATCATAGAAGTTCAGATGATAAAGATGAAGAAGAAAAGAAGATTTAGTTCCCTAAATGCAAGAAATGTTGGAAGAGGAACCAATATAAATGTATTATAGGACCTAGAAGATGCTTTATGTGTGGAAAAGGGAGGCATAGAGTATCCAAATAACAAAGAAAAATAAGAATCCTATATAAAAATCCATAAGGAAATAAAGTTAAACTTAAGGAACCAAAAATAGGTCAATGTCAAAGACGTGGGGGGCTTGGTCTTTATCCAAGAATATTCCCAAATACAATGTCAAATAAATATGATAATCACAATAAATATATAGGAAATGGGAACTAAGAAGGGAATAAACTATAATGATTATTGATATGGATTTTGATAATAAAGTCGTGACTATTAACCACTCTAGATTTTTTTATGTATTATTATATTTAAATTAATTATATCCTAGTATATTTAGGATTCTCTATGTGTGAATTAGTTCAAATACCCAAATGATTTGATTTCATTAAGTAAAAGTTTTATTATTGTTGTATCACAAGTTGATGTTTGTGGGAATATAATTCCGAAAAATATTATTATTATTCATTTAGTGGAATTTTATGCTATATTAGGCATGTATTTACTAACCTTATATAACACTATCATCAACTATTGGGAGAGGGAGATCATTCTTAAAATATTGAGTCATCCTATGAATTTTTAAAAGTGTAAGTAGATGTAGGAATATCCTTTGGAATCATATTATCAAGTGTGGATATTATTACCTTATGGGAAAGCATATCTACCCCAAATAATTGAGACTAAGGATAGAATCATGATTGAATATATTCCAATTGTGGGGGATTATATTGATGTATTACCCAAATAGTTTCTTGGTATTCATCCTGAAATATAGGTTGATCTCTCCATTAAACTTATTCTTGGATCTATTCCAATATCTATGAAACCCTATAGAATAGACACCATTGGGTTAGTAGAGATAAAGAAATAGTTATAAGAGAATCTACACAAGGGTTTTATATTCCTTAGTGATTCACTATAGGGTGTTCTGGTAATCTTAATCAAGAAAAAGAATGGGTCAATGCACCTCCACATTAATTATCATGATCTCAAAAAAATCAAGATAAATAAAAAATATCCTCTTTATAGATAAATGGAATTTTCAATAAAATATTTGGGTCCTGATATTTCTCTAAGGTGGACCTTAGATTGAGATTTCACTAACTAAAGGAGAAGAATAGAGTTATTCCGAAGGAAACATTTCAAAAAAGTTATAGACACTATGAGTTTATAGTTATTTCCTTCAGAAGCACTAATGCTCCAAAAATATTCATGGACTAAATGAATAGAGTCTTTAGATATTATCTCAAAAAACTTATTGTAGTCTCTATAGATGATATTATGATATAATCAAAAGGCAAGGAGGAGAATGAGGAGTATTTTAATAATATTATATATATTTTTTGAAAGGAAATACTATATGAAAAGTATAGTATATGTGAGTTATGTATGGAGAAAATATCATTCTTGGGGAATGTTATGACTGGAAAGTGGATATCTATGGAACTTTATAAGACATAGGAAAATAAAGAGTGACCTAGACCAACATATGTAATAAATATCCATAGTTTCCTTGGAGAATCTAGGAATTAATGATGATTTTTTAGAAACAACTGATGATTCTAAAACCCAGTAACCAAGTTGACTCGGAAGGGGGTAAAGTTTTCTAGTCCAATGAATGCGAAGTGAGATTCAAAGATTTGAAAAATAGGCTTATCACTACACCAATATTTACACTACCCACAAGTGGATTACTTTTCATGGTACACAGTGACGATTCAAAGTAGTTATTGGGATGTGTACTCATACATAATTAAATAGTGATAACCTACACTTAACGGATGATGAAATTTATTGAGTAGAACTATCCAACGTATAATCTAGAGTTGACTTTAGTTATCTTCATATTGAAAATTTTGAATCATTAACTCTATGGTGAGAAGTGTAAAATATATACAGATCATAATATTATCAAGTATATATTAACATAGGAGGAACTTAATGTGAACCAACGATGATGGTTAGAGCTGATCAAGGACTATGACTGATAAATCCTCTTCTATCCTTGGAATTGAAACAAAGTGTTAAATTATCTATATAGAATGGTCCATGTGACCTTATCAATTATGATAATTCATAAGGATACAATCTTCTCATACTTGAAAATGATATATATTTGGACTATAAAGGAAGGTAAATCATCATTCCTTTATCAACTGAATTCCAACCATCCCTTCTTGAGAATATAACCAGTGGTTAAAGATATGGTGTAGGAATAAATAATGATATGAAATATATAATAAAAGTGAAATCCTAGAAGTTCAAAATTTATGAAGAATGAGTTGTAAGATTTAGTTCATGACTACGTGTACCATAAAATACTAATATAAAGAAGGAACTTTTGAATGATTCACATAACATGACCTTCTCTATCCACCCATGGAGAACAAAGATATATCAAGATCTCTAAGAATAGTATTGGTTAAAAAATATGAAGAAAGAGATCATGAAATATACATCAAAATTCCTATTATTTCCATAAGTGAAGGATGAAAGGAAAAAATCCAAGGGGATGATACAACCATTACCCATACCTATATAGAAATGGGAAAGAATTGCCATAGAATTTATCACTTGTATTTTGAAGACATCAATTGGAAATAATGTTTTATGGATTTTTATGAATAATCTTAAAAATAATTCTCAATTAATTTTAATTTTATAGGACTTATCACTTGATAAAATTTCAAGGATATACACTAGAGAAGTGGTAAGGATTCATAGAATACCACTATCAATTATATCTGATTGGGTTCCATGGTTTATCTCTATGTTATGGAAAATTGTTAACATTATCTAGACACTGAATTGAACTTCAGTATGGCATATCACCCCCAAACTATTGGCCAATATGAGTGCACTATACAAAAACTAAAAAAGATATATTGGGGGAATGCTTGATGTAATTCAAAGGATAATGGGATTAGTATCTTCTTATGGTTGAGTTATCATACAATAATAGTTTCCACTCAATAATCCAAAACAGATCTATATGAATCCCTTTATAGGAATAAATATAGAAAAAATGTGAAATGGGATGAATTTGGTAAACAAAATCTACTAGGACCTAAAATATTTGTGGAAATGGTTGAAAAGTCCAAGACCATTTAGTAGAACATTAGTGATGCTCATATTCGATAGAAGAGCGATGCCGAAAATCATCAATAAGTCATGGAGTTTGATGTTAGAGATAAAGGGTTCCTTCACAAATATACATGGAAGAGAGTCATGATATTTGGGTTAAATGGAAAGATAATTCCTAGGTACATTAGCCCTTTTGATATTCTCAACCACATAAAAGATGTGGTTCATTGACCAATACTCCAACCAATGCTTTATCAAGTACATAATGTATTTCATGCATCCCTATTGAGAAAGTATATACCAGATCCCTCATATGTGCTAAATTTAGAGTTGGTATATATAGAAATGATCTCTATTATGAGGATCTTCTAGTGATGATCTTGTACCATAGATATATAGTTCTATACAACAAGATAACTCTACATAGTCAAATTACTATAACAAAACCATAAGTATGGGGGGTGAAATGGAAACTGAAGGAATCCATGAAAGTGACCTCACTTATTTTCTCCATAGTTGGTAAAATTAAATTTCAAAGAAAACATTTCTTAATGGGGGAAGAATGTAACAACCCAGAATTTTAACAATGGAATTTCCCTTCTGAATATATTATTGGGTCATATTTAGTAATATAATATTATATAATTCATATAAACCAAGTGATAAAACCAACTACATTTTATTATAATTTCAACATTACATTAAGAGAATCAAAATGAACATAATAATTGAATGTTTTATAATGGAAAAAATAGAACATAATTTAATAATAGTAGTAAGATTTTGATCTTCTTGATCCCCTATAATATTCACACTCATGAACAAAACTTTAGAAATGAAACAGAATTTGAACAATTGAATATGCATTTTGAAAATTAAAATATACATAACCTTGAGAAAAAAATAGAAGTGAATGAAGAATTAATGGAATATGTGGTATTTATCAAAATTAGGGATCCCATATAACCATTACAAATCTAACCGTTGGAATAATAATCTTTCCATAGGTTTAGTAACATGATCATTGGAATTGTAATTAGACAATTAGGATTAGTAACCTGACTCTTAGAATAGTATCCTCATATATGAAAGTGAAAATAATATTTAGCCATCTTATAAAATAAAAATATGATATATTTATGTCATGATACAAGAAAATATATGTTCTAAAAATTATAAAATAAGTGTTTTTATTTTTGTAAAACATTTATGTTTTATTTTAATTTTTAAAACAAATATAACAATTTAAAATAAATTTTATTTTTATAATATGAATTTAAAAAACTAGTGTTATTTTTTATTATAATGATAATATAGTTTTATGATAGAATAAGTAAATTTTCAAAGGTTAAAAAATTTAATCATAATATTAAAATTGATATATTTCAAATTAAAAAAATTTATATAAAATTAAAATTTTCATATTTAGAAAATTATTCTCATAAAATGGAATTAATTTTTGGAATCTACAAATAAAAAATTGCATGTTTTTTTCTAAAATAGTTGAATTTGTTGTGAATAGTGAAATATGTTAAAATGTTGTATTTAGTATTATAAACTAAATACATGAAAATTTGAGAAATGGATGATTTAAACACCCATTCGTTTAAACTCAAATTAATCATTTAATTTATATAGTCATAATAATCCAAAATATTTATATTCTTATTCCAAAATAATAATCAAATGAATATAATATTAAAAAACACCCCTCTCCTCCCCTTATAAATACTATCCCTTACCACCCCATCTACTCACACCTTTTAGGCCTTATATTTGTACAAATTTATGACCAATTAAATTCA
Organism: Viscum album; assembly: GCA_963277665.1. Lineage (NCBI taxonomy): Eukaryota > Viridiplantae > Streptophyta > Magnoliopsida > Santalales > Viscaceae > Viscum > Viscum album. Next base: position 1,210,242,309 of record OY728123.1, read on the forward strand.
AAATAATCTTCCACAAGTACTAGTTATTCTAGTCTCACCAAAAGGCCAATTCCAAATTCCTTAAGGAGTATTTCAAGGAGGTGACATTTAAGTGGTAATATTCTCAATTTACCTCTTCTAAATTCAATTATTCTTATACCATCTCATCAAATAACTCATCCAATATGTAATAATAAATAAAATATCATATATATACTATATTTTAGTATTTATAATGGAATATTTACCATTCACCCCTTTCTCAACTCCTCTTATTCTAAAAAATGAAACCATAGTCCATATTAAGTTAGTGCACCACCTTTGTAGATGGAGAGTATTCATTTTCCACTACCACCTTCATAGAAGGTTTAAATTCACATATAAGGGTTTAAAATGAACTAATTATTCATATTTTATATTTTTTCACTTTCTTGAGTGAATATATGTCCATAATATTAAATAAAATAAAACTAGTTCATGGTGGTTGGTAAAGCCACCTAAATGAACTAACAATATAACACTGAAGTTTTTAATAAAAGAATAATACCTATATTGGAACACATATGGGTATTTGAGACCATTTAAATTTATAAAAGTACATGAATATCATTTCATTTAACAAATTTATTTTTATTCCCTTTTAAAAATAATACCACAAGTGATCTGACCTTGGAACCATGAAACGAATACTCCTGGAATGACTAAATTAAATATTATATCTCATTGAAAAGATTATAAATGAACATAATAAAATTATAATAAATAAAATATATATGTAAAAAGTTATGAATTAATTAATTAATCTTATTAAATTATCTAGGATGTTAAGTGCAAGTGAAGAGAGATTATAAAATCTAAGGTAAGGGATCTCTCTGAACAACCCTTTTTCTTTTGGTTATGAACATTCTCTATCTAACCAACTTTATTTATATATTTTATGTTATAGAATGATTTAAAATTGTATATATACATGTATCTTACTTATATACCAATATTCTCTCATCCATTTATGGGGTAATACATGTCTTAAGTTCATTTCTAAAAATGCCTTCTTTAAAATCAAACTCGATTTAGGGAAAAAAATTATTCCTTAATAATGATATTTTTTCAAATAAACACCATATTTTGAGACCTATAATTATGTGATCATATGTGAAAATTCAAAATATTTAATCCCTTATTTTATTTTAAATCTTTATGAAATATCGATTGATTATGATATGAGGTAAGATTATGTAACCCACTTCCTTTCACGTGTAATTTTTAGGTTTATGCATTATGGTTGATTCCATTTTGTGGAAAAAATAAGCATGAACATGTTATTATGGATGTTCATAGATAGAACTAAAATTCATTGGGTAATTTTTTTATAATTATACTTTAACACCCATATATTTTTATGAAATATTTTAATTTAAATAATTTTATTTCTTTGATATATTGTGTTACACACAAGAGTGAGTTTAGAAGAACCATATAAAATTATAAAAATATTATTTATATGTTATCCTCTAGTCTTTGGATTGGTGGGTTTTAATAGTAATAAATAAATTTGAAAAATTTATGGTCTACATATTTATAAAATTAATTAATTATTTATCAAATGGTTATCATTAAAAAAATTATATGAAAATAAAAGTGATGTTTTTTCTAAAAAATTATTTTTTTGTGTGAAATGTTTTTTATAATAATATTTTAAATTAATAACTATTGGTGAATTAATTTCAAAAAATTATTATATTATTTAATTGATTTTTTTTGAAAAAATTCAAAAAATATTTTTATAACCATATGATATGAATAAATCTAGTTTTATGGTTAAAAATATATTTTTTCTAAAAATAAATTTGTGAAACATTTTTTGAATTTACTTTAAAATTAATTTATTCTACTAATAGGTATTTAATTAGATAAAATTTATTTTATATTTATAATCAGGAGGTTCAAATTTGGTAATTAGGCCCCTTTCAGTTTTTAGTCAATATGAATAGTATCCGTGCTAAAATTTATCACCTCAGTAAAAGGTAAATCAGTTTAATATTTATTAAATATAATTGATAAGGCCATAATTTTTCATCCAAATTTTATTAGATGAAGGTAATTCTATCCTTAACACCTAAGGTTTGAAATTGAGTTATTTAATGGACAATTGTCCATGAAAATGACTTTTAAATTATTAAAATCAAATAAAGTTACAAAAGGTCACTCTCTTTGTTTTTAATATCTCTTATGTGTCCACATAAGAAACAAAGTGTGTTATAAATGAATATATGTTTCTATTTTAATATTTTAAAAAAAATACTTTCATGATTTATTTTAAAAAAATCAATCATGATATAATTTCCTTAATTTCTTAAGCAACACTAATGCAGTATTTCTCCATTTATTAAAAAAAATAATTGATTTAAAATTTTTTAAAAGTGAAACAATATTATTTATTTAATGTGACAAATTAATTTTATAGATAAATATTACATATTATTGATGTGTGAAATAATTATATTTGAATTTACTCTTTGTCATGATGTATTTAAAGTTATATTAAATGAATAGTATCAAAATTTACAATCAATTATATTTTATCAAGATAATATTTTATTAAATTTTTTAAAAACAATAAATACCTTGAAATAATAAAAATTAATTATTATATGGTCTATAATTTAATTAATTTTGCATATATTGTCCAATTTCCACGTTATAAGTACAAATTACAACCTTTTAATATTGAAAATTTTGTTATTGTAGTTAAAACTAATATTGGTTATCTAAGGGTTAATCAAATGATATGGTTTAAAATTACACCAAAACTTGTATAAATTATAAATAGTTTGTGGGATTAAAACCCTTTATCACCATATCTTGAAAAAAATTAACATTTTGAGGTATTTGTCTTGAGTATGAATTTATAATAATTTAATATTTTGAGAAATTCTAAAAGTGCTCGTCACCTCAATTATAAAAGCACGTCTCCTAGACCACTTAATTACACTAGTTTGAGCCTTATATATTGACCAAATTATATTTTAAACTTCCATAACCAAAATTTTTTGGTTTTAGTCTTACCAAAATACCAACCTAGAACTTTTTAGAGGATATATAAAGGAATCATTTTGAAGAAAAGGTAATCACCTCAACTAATTATTTTCTTTTCTTAATTTTATTTAACTCCTATAAATTTATGATATATATCATAAAATAATAAATTAATTATAATAAATTTTATTAAAATTTATCATGATTTTTAAAACACCATTATACACCCTATTTCCAATCAAATAAGAAATGAAAGTATCACTAGCGCGTACATACAACTTACCGTCTCCATGCATTGATACAATTAATTTTTCATCACCATATTTTATTTATAGTTATTATTATGGGTTTAATATTTATATATGATATTTATGAAATAATCATACTTATTTAATGATAATATAATGTCTACATTCTTACCATCCAATCTTTTGGGAAATGATAACATCGCTCATGCGTACGCATGAACTACCATCTCCAAGACGCGATATGTTTTGTTTTTCATTTATATTTCACATGGATAGTAATAAGGAATATTTTGATGAATATATATGATATATAATATATAATATGGATTCTAATGTGGTGAATTATTATTTAACTTTCTTTAATTTCATCATTTGAAAAATGAAAACAATGTTCATGCATACGTACAGCCTACCACATCCATGAATGGTGTAATTCATTTTACTATATATACTTTTTTATGAATGATTATAAGTATATATATAATAAATATATATATTATTTTTATACCATATTATAATTATATAAATTATGGGACTATGATCAAAGTATAAGGTCCAAGACTGGAGAACTGAAACATAGTTGGAAAACGACGCAGTTATCACCCATAACAATGATTTTTTAAAAAAATAATTAAAAAATGGGTTATAATATGTTATAAATAAATCATAAATTTTTTGATACATATTAATATGGTTATTAATTACATGTATAATAAAAATATATTTATTATATAAGAGTTTTTAACATGATTAAGGAAAGATGAGTATTGAGGTAAGGGTTTATTACACAATATCATCGTTATTCGAGATTTCTTATGTTTAAGTCTCCACTAGAGAATATTTATATTCCATGTCCACATTTTTTAATTTTTTTAAAAGTTTTTTATTATTCTCATGAATGTTTTTAAAATCACTTTTACCCATGTTTATATTTTTTACAAAATATTTTGAAAGGAATCTTTTTTCCATTTTCCAAATGAGGTACTTTGTGATTTTTGTGAAAAAATATTGAAAAAATGTTTATTTAAATTATAAAAAATGAGTTTATTTTCCCACAATCATGATGGATCAATTATTTTAATCATAATCTATAATTGTTTAAGTTTATTTTAAAATAATATGTCTTCCTTTATAAGTGAATGGAATAAAAAATTGACTTCAAAATGGAAAGGTTATTTTCCTCAATAATTATTCCGAGTGATATTTTAAAATCATTTTCCATATAATATAAAATCATTTGATGTTACTTAATATTTAATGGAGATATGATCTAATGTTTCCATACTAATTATTTCTCTAGATGGTTTGTGTTTATGGTTAAAAAATGAAATATTTATGAAACCAATTTCTTTTCCATGGGCTATGCTATGATAGAAAGTATATGAAACCCATTTATTTTCATAGGTTATTATATGATGAATTATTTATGATCCTATGGTACAAATATATATGGTTTTCATTATATCATGGGTGGGACATATATCTTCCTAAAATTCATTGGGTGATGTTTTATATCTCATGAGATAGTTATGGGAAACAATCCAAAAACAAGTTGATGTACATGATCCGTTATGGGAAACAAGTCGATGTGATTGATCTGTGATGGGAAAAAAATTCTTAATATAATATTGGAAACATGTGTTGATTCCTAATCTTATGTCCTTGGTAGTTATCCTTGGCTTATGAAATGGTTTATTGTAGCACCCCATGCCAAATTGACCACTAAGAAGGGAGGGGTGAATCAATGGTTTCTTTTTATGAATTGTTTTCTTCAAATTCAACCTATTGAAATTGTTAAGGTTCTAAATACACTAAATATTATCTCTAAATATCCCCTTATGTTAAATATTAAAATAAAATGGGACAACACACAAAATTTTCAAGGTTCAGTGATGAAAGGCATACTCCTTTACATGTTCGTTAGACACCCCAACATGGATTATTCATTATAAAATAAGTGAATAAAATTACTTTCAACTCCAATTGAAAGAATTTTTCGTCATATATAACCAAGATACTCTATTTTTTTGGATCTAAACAAATTAATTATTTCTACGACTCCAACCAAGAGAATCCTTCGACACCTGGATCCAACCAGATGACTTCAACTACTCCGAGTACCAACCAGAATACATAACCTTTGTTGAATGCTTGATCCACTATAGGATGATATTTGATATTCATAAATGAGATTTCAGGATCTAAATTTCCCATGTACTCCCTCAAAAATTCCAGTAATGTTGGTCTTGGAAATCCTTCTAAATTTGGTGCAATCTAGATCCTCTTTAATCTTTAAATGCTTAGGCACACAAAATGATTATTCTTCAATGAATTCCATATTAAAACTCTTATTATATTTAATGGAAGAATGTATTGGGATATAAAAATGATATTTCAATTTAGTATATCTCATCACCTACATGTACATATTTATATATAAAACAATATAGTGAATTAGGTCTCCATAATTAAATGATTTAAATATATCATTTAAATCCTCATTCAAATGTGTTTGTGAATAAACACATTTATTATCATTCCTAAAAATAAAAATAACTAAATGATGATTAGGTATTTATATTACTAATTTTAAATACCCCATTGGGTGTGGGTATTATTTCACTAATTTAAATGCCCTATATTTTTCACGGGCATTCTTTAACTCATTATGAATACAACATAAACCATGGGTATTTCATTTTATGCATGCACATATAAAATACACGAGTGAACTAGGGGTATTTTATTCTTTATGGATAATATCTCAAATACCTGATGGGTTTGAGTATCACCTCCTTTTTCTTGAGGATTTTTTATTACCTATGGATCACTAAGAATTCATGAATGCATATAAAACATGGAATGAATCTTATATCTGATGCTTAATGTAGTATCACAAATTCCAAAGGGAATCATATTATTTATTTCTTCTCATGAGTAATAAATACTTTTAGGATCACTCTTTGTCTTTATGAATGAAACATAACCACCCAAAGAATAATGATTTTTCACAACTTCATGTGGTTTATTCATTTTGAATACCCATAGAATGCATCTCATAATAGATTATTGAAGACTTGACATCTCTATTCATCATGTGGTTAAAAAATACAACATAGAATCATTATGGTGGTTCACCTTACATGAATGTATGCATGTATCTCATAAAAATACCAAAGAAATATTGGTATTACTTTTTATTTAGTCTGATAATAAACATCCATGACTCACCCTATTGGTATTTATATAGTTCATTTATTTTTAGAATACCCCTGACATCTCATTTAATTTATCCTTCATCTTATTTTCATCGATGCATTATGGAGTTTCATGAATGAAATTTTTTTATCATCCCTATGAAATAATATCAGAATTTACATCATCCAAGAAGTCTTATTCACCAGGAGAACATCATGGATCATTGTTATTTGTTTATTAATGGAATTGCATAAATAGTATTGGCAATAAATACTACAGACACGCTAATATCTCAGGAGTTGAATTTGGCCATCTTGAACTGAGTACAATTCTTTAGAATGATCTTTAAGGCTTAAAAATGGAAGATAAACCAAACTGTAAGGAAGCCTGGATTTTAGGAGGAAGAATATAATCACAAACATTGACTAGATGATCCAGATCAAGTAGATCAAGTGGTGGTGGAAATTTCAATATCATTAAAAGTGGAGCTATAGTGAACCACACTTTATGCATCCAACATTGACTTCTCATATGGGTTAGTCCATGGTATATTACTCAATACATTCTATAATCTCTCTATAAGTGTGCACCAGTGCCCACTCCCAAACCCCCACTGGAACCACCCCATGTCGGCTCTCTCCACTTCCATGCTGCCCCACACATTGGTGCCTCCTCTTCACTATGTGCAGTCTCTTACATTAATTATATTATGGACCACCTAATATGCCACCATGCTAGTCCGAACACATGAGCCTCAGACCATTTAGCGAGGAATCTTAAGTGCATCAAGGTGACCTGGGATCAAATCCAGGCAGAGGTTCAATTTTTCGAGGGTACTATAGAAGGTATTGTAGTAGGTATTGTAGCAGTACTGTAGTGGGTACTGTAACGGGAACTGTGTAGTATTGTAGTAGGTACTGTTGCGGGAACTGTAGCAGGCACTGTTTTCCAATGTAGCAGCCAGGAATTTTCCCCTGTTTGGGCCTTTGGGCCACTGATTTGGTCCCCAAGTCCTTTAAGGCCTTCGGGCCACCCAATAATTTGGGCTAGTAAGGCCTTCGGGCCACCTCAAGGCCTTCAAGCCACTTTAAGTGTAGATGAAAACCAGAAAACCTACAAGGAACAGGCTCTATAAGGAGGATGAGCAACAAGATTTCACCACAGCAGAAGGTACACAGATTACAAGAATGAGAGGGTATGACACCTGCCATCAGGACATGCCTGTGCACGCACGAGATATCCTAGCTGAACAACCATTCGAAGGTGGAGAGCTGATTTCATGATGAAGATGTTGGGGATGAGCAGTTCCAAGTAGCTAGTCTGGGTTGTATGTAATGTTTGAAGCCTATGGGAAATGAAATCCTCTAAGGCCTATGTGCCATGTAATACTTAAACCTACGGGCCTTGTAAGGGTTCCCCCTAGCCCCTTGAAAGGAGGATTATCAAAAATAAATACAAAATGAAGGCCTTTGGGCCATTGGATGGTTATGGTCCTTATCCCACCTATGTGGGTTTAATTTGGACCATGTGGTTCACATGATTATCAATTTTATTAATGATACATCATAGAATTTATCTAAGTAATTTTGACCATTCTCAAATTCCTTCTCCATCATATAAAATATATAAATATATTTTTATTATTTTAAGGAATATTATTCAAGTATTCTTCATGCAATTAATTTTTTCATGGATTTAATTCCTCTTCTTTACTTCATGAAAATAATAATTTTCATGTTAATCCTCTTTATGTATGCATTGTGATTCTCCTAAGACAATTCATTTAACTTTTAAAGATCACATTAAAAAATAATCAGAGTTAAAACATAGAGAATTGGTAAATCATGAAATTCTATTCCATTTAATGAATCCATAACAATTCTCTAGTAATCACCACTTCATCCACCAAAACATATTAACATATTGAAAAAATGAAACATAGTCTCAACAATATACCCCATTGTATTTTTTTTTAAATATTAAAACATATTTTCCTGGAAAATATGTGATGAATATATCCTCCACCTTATTGGAAATAAAATTCAAATAATTGGGGGATCTTATCCCTTATATGAAACTTTCTTGATTACTTATAAGATAGGGATTATTTCACATGGTTCTCTTAGCAAAGTGGATTTTAAAAATCAACACTATGTCTATGTGGGATAACCTGGTGTATAAAAAAGATAGATAAAACCAAGGTATTCTATGTTGTCTATAAAATACCATGCATGTTTAATCATACTCAAAATTTCTCAATTATCATTAATGGGATTGGAAATAATAATATTTATCAATGTAATTCTAAATCATGCCGACACTTCATCAAAGACATTAGAAAGTTCAAGGGAAAAGAAATAACTCCCCTTTTTCTCATCTTGAAATAAATCAATAAACCTCTTAATTGATAAGATAATACAATTAATAATGGGTATTGGATTGTGATTGGAATACCACAAAGTTCATTTTTTCTCCCTCTCAAGGGATACACTTCTATATCCTCATGGAAATTAATGTGATCCATGATAGGATATGATTATCCTTTAATTCCCTTCATGTTATCTTATAATACATAAAACATTTTGGGAATAAGGAGGAACCTTTTTACACATTAAGAGTACATTTAAGGTGAGATTTTTCTTTTATCCTTTCATTTTTCTTATTTATAAGCTCATTATTGGATGTTCTTTCTTTCTTGTTGATATTCTTCATGGATCATTCACATATTTTCTTCCCATGAAAATCTTCTTTTTATTGAATATAATTCCTCCCCCCTTCACAATTAGAACAACCTATTTCTATTTTTTTCTTTTCCACCAAGATTTTTAATGTGAGTGCTATGATTTTGGTGCTTGATATACCCTTTGTTGGGGCTATTTTTCATTCTCCAAAACATTGATCCTATTTTCCATCTTAATAGGCCTTTTTTCCAGGATAAGATGATTACTTGTAATTCATAGTAGTGGAGTGTATACTTATAGATTCTCTACCCTTCCATGCATTACTCCAAGTAAAATTCTTTACCATATGACCAAGATTAGAACAAATGAAACATTTACCAAAAAATCCATAGCTCATTTGGCCTCTACTTGATTGAGATATTGGCACCAATGGAGTTATTTTAACATATTTGGGATTTTTGTCTTTGAAACATCTACTAAAGATGTTCCCAAATATTCCACAATAAAAACACCTTGGTGATTTCATCTTTTGTGGGACCACGAATCTAGATTTTTATGGGACAAAATTGTACTTTCAGAGTTCAGATCTGGATCCCTCTTTTTTCTACACATGCTGATATATATTTTGGATGGATCCTAATTTTATCTATATAGGTGTTCAAATTCTCATAAATGTATCTAATTTTCACATATTTCTCTTTAAACAATGAAATAATTACTTATATTTTTGAATCAACATTATAGCATCTTGCCTTTTTATCACATAAACTTTCATTACATTTTACAAAACCGAGGATCTTTAATGTTTAGTGTCTTGGAAACCAGGAACTTAAAACATGAAAACATAAAACATTCTTCTTAAACACGTGAAAGGCTTCTCCTCATGTTCATCCTAGGTTCATTAATGCATCTCATAACCTGGGAATATACATCAAAAGAAAGGGTGAGCAGAAGACCCAGTAAGGAAAACAAGAGAAACATTTTACATGTGAAGTTGAGATACTTCAATAAGGTCGTGAAAAGAACTTTAAGGCATGAGAAAGAAATCATGAGATATATCATAATAAAAATAACATTTTTCATAACATTAATATGTGGCTGCAACATTTAACATAGACAATCATGAACATATCACCAAGGTCCATCCCCAAGGTGTCATTTGAAAATTACCAAGGTTATTCACCAAGGTATCGTGAAAATTGTAATCTCTAGTGGTTACATCATTACCCAATGCATTGGAGCGCAATCAGGGCACACCCTTAAATTTGCCTTTATTATCATGTGAGACTCATATATAATCATCAGAAATTTCATAAATAACACATATAGCATAAAATAAATGGGTTTCATTTCATAATCATAATGTTTTTAAAAACTGTTTTAAAGACATTATCTTTACGTCACTTTAAACCCACGGAAGGGAAAGTGGGTCTTATGTATGTAAATCACAGAATTTAAAATAGAAAATTTTTATATATATGTAAATACCCTTGTAGAAATAATATCTTTGAGTATTAACTTTATAACATAAAATAATTTTGAGAAAAGAGAGAGAGGCATTTTGAGACGAAAATTCTGCAGCATAACGGCTATGTTTCGGGGTTTTAGAAAACATTGAAAAGAGAGGGGACATGGGTCACCCACTCATAAATGATCCATAAAATAGTAAGGGTACAGAATAAGAAGGATATATGGACATGGTAATGATATTTGAAGGACATACCATTTGAAATGAAAAACATGGAAGGAAGACAAAAATTAGATTTCTCTTATGAAAATTCGGCAGCCTAACAGCGTCACTTAAACTTCAATAAAAAAGAATTGACAAGAACAAATAGGGTCTCTAATCATATGATCATAAGAGATCAGTATGATATATATAGAGATCATACCCCAACATAATAAAAAGTAACTTGAAAGACTTGACATGAAAATCGAACTTGAAAAATGAGAAGGGTGAAAGAATCCCTTAAACATTCGGCAGCCTAACGGCGTCACTTAAACATTCATAAAACGAAATGATGAGAGTAAGATGGGATCTCTAATAATATAAACATGAAAAGGGAAGAAAGAGGAATATAAAAGAATATCCTCTCACATAAGAACATGGAGCATAAAAGGAATGACATAAAAAGGATTACATGAAAAGAAAGAGAGAGGTCGGATCCCTTACCTTAAAATGTAACTCTTAAAACTCAAAGGTTGGGACCTTGAGGGCTTGGGGGCACCTTGGGAGGACTCCTTGTGAGGTAAGGAGACCATAACTTCGTTGAGGATGGTTTTGTAGTCGAATAGATGATAGGAGGTCTTGGTATTTATAGGGAAAGTGAGGGGACAAGGCATTAATGGCCAAGGGACACCTCAAAAGTGGTTTTCTCAAAAGCATGGGCCCTCCCATGGTACTTCCCATAAAGTTAGGCCACATGGGGACCCCCACACAATAATTAATCCTCTTTAGTCGAACATACTTTAAAATATCTCATGACATCATCATGACACAGTTATGATGTCATTAAACATACCGAAACCCTAAAACTGTATTTTTACTAATCACTGAAAATTCAACTTTCTCAGAAAAATCCCAAAATTTCACCTTAACCAAATATCAATGCTCTGATTTCAAAAATGGACACCATTTTATAAAAATAATTTTCTAATTTTTTTTAATTTATTTTTTAAATTAATACACTATTCACCGAAAATTCATTATTTTTAGAAAAATCCCCAAAAATTACCTTAACATAATATCGATGCTCTGAGTTCAAAAATGAAATCCATTTTATAAAAATAATTTTCTAAATATTTTTAATTAAATTTTTAATTATAAAATACTATTCACCCGAAAAAACTAATACTTGAATAATAATTTATGAAACTGTTTTTAACCATTTTATTGAATCACATTACTTGATCAAGGTGACTAGATTATATTAATACATTCTTTATGTGAGATTAATAATCCATTTGGTCACATTACTAATCCTAAGCATAAAATCACTCTTCATAATTTACTATTCATCAAAAATTAAATTGATCTTATTAGACTCTAAATTCCGTACTGAACATATTTTTAGAAGACCATTTTTTGAAAATCATTACACATTTTTATTTATTTAAGGTTTAATTAAACATTTTTAAAATATCCTTTCTCTAAAATTCATCAAAAATATGCATACTATATTTATCCAGTCATTTGAAAATTCATAAACTTCATCATAAGAAAAAATCCCAATTTTTATTTAAAACAAAGGATTACACAATGCAGTTATGGTCTCCTTACATAGCCCTTTATCACACCAGCATAGGACCTAAGTTTAAGGTGTGCTAAGGTTAGAGAATCTGAGGGAGGCTCGACCAACATCGCACTAGTAGTAATTTCTATCAGTTTGAACTTCTCGTGAAGGCGATCCCGTTATAGCTTCACACGATGATGTTCAGCTTGGGTTTGGTCCAGAGCAAAGCCCAGTGGTGCTACCTTCTTCCCAAGTTCTGTTAGATGGGCTTCGATCGGTCCAAGACTACTGGGTGAGGCCATCGAATCTTCTTTCTATATTAATTAACCAAGATTACTTGTATTTAGAGATAATAATCAAAAGGATTAGTTTCCAGTGGTGATATTGAACAATGGTCATATAACAGTCAAAAACCAATGGTATCATTTTAATTATACTCATGTTATCGAATGAAACATTTTTGTTGAGTATAAAAATAAAATCAAATAACACATAAAATTAGGAAACAAGATTTATTCAAAATTTCGGGTCGTTACAATCTTCCCCCCTTAAGAAATTGCGTCCTCGCTATTTTTAAAATTAGGTTTTTAAATTTCATTGAAAGTCCCACATCGAAAAAGGAGTCAGTAAAACTATTACTTTAAAAGAAAGAAAGTGAAGTACGAAGGTCACCCGAGTTAGCCCACACTGGGATTCCATGTAGGAAAACATGGACATGGAAGAAAAACAAAGGGTCAAGTTCTGAGGGAGAGTGATAGAGAACATGATTAGGAGAAAGTTAACCATAAGAAAATCCCAAACTTATGATGTGTGCAAACGGTCATTGATTACCTAGTAGGAAACGTAAACCAACAACGTTTTTATTTTACGTTCCTTTTCATAATTTTGAGGAATTCATTTACTACATAGAACAAAAACATAAGAAAATATACCGACCTTCATGTAGAGTTTCATCCTTTAATAAGTTTCTACCAAAACTAATCTTTTCTCCAAATGATGAGCATTCAAAACTACTTGGTCTCATCAAAACACAAGAATCATCTTCTAGAGAATCACATAATACACAAAAGATTAACTATCTATTTCTTCTATCTTTAAACATTATCCAAAAAATAGAAAGGGTAAGGTAAACCAACTCTTCAAAAATAAAGAATCCCATAGGAAGGGAAACTATATTTAAATATTCAAAGTTCCATGGTACTACCCAATGTTCATCATAGACCATCCCATAAATAACGGTCCTTAAAATTCCTCAAAATAAACCAAACTAAGATTGAAACCCAAATACAAGAGGGATTTGATAACATAGTCTTCCAAAATAAACTTCATTGTTCATCTCCAAACAACATCAACCACACCTAACATCTTATAACAAAAGTAGCTAACCTAAAAATATTTTACCCAAGATAGGTTAATCATTCCCATAAGTAACCTAAATTACTATAAGTCCACCTTAAGTTCATTGATTCTTCAAAATATAATTCAACCTTACTCCTGAATGAAAATACCGTAGTAATATATTTACCTCGATCATATAGGGTCCTCAAAATAGTGAACGTCTTCCAAAATAATAATCATCTTTTAATCTCTTAATCATATCTGTCATATTAATACGGAAATCGTAGCATTTCCTATCACATTGGTTGTTGGGACATGTTCTTCCATTTCCCACCATTAACTAAGAAAAGAAACTATAAATAGGGGCTTAAATACTTAGCCAATAATCAAGAAAAGAAACTTAAATCATATAAGGATAACATTTAGTTGAAAAGTATACCGTAACTTGTGATCCCCTAGGTTCCCATCTAGGTTATCCAGGATCATATATTCTTATGTGAACCTTTATTTTATTTTATCTTTGTTCATTTAACAATGGTTCATACTAAGATTATGAATTTACCAAAGCATATCCCCCGGGAGTGTCGTAACCAAGAGTGTAGCAAGGCCCGTTGTCGTGTACCAGTTCCCGTTCGAGTCTAGCTCAAAGCGGTGTTTTCAGGTTTTACCCCTATGTATATCTGTGCCAAAGCCACCTCTACCTGCTCGTATCCAGACAGGGATGTATTTGCTTGGAAACCCCTTACTCAATACTCACCAAAATACCAGGAAGATTTCCTATATTTAAACTTTTATATAGGGTTCTTCCTAGAGTTTTCATATCCTAATTTCCACAAATAACTAAACCATCCTTTGATACCAACTATAGCATCCCGCCTTTTTATCACATAATATTTCATTACATTTTACAAAATCGAGGATCTTTAAGGTTTAGTGTCTTGGAAACCAGGAACTTAAAACATGAAAACATAAAACATTCTTCTTAAACACTTGAAAGGCTTCTCCTCATGTTCATACTAGGTTAATTACTGCTTCTCATAACCTGGGAATATACATCAAAAGAAAGGGTGAGCAGAAGGCCCAGTAAGGAAAACAAGAGAATCATTTTACATGTGAAGTTGAGATACTACAATAAGGTCGTGAAAAGAAATTTAAGGCATCAGAAAGAAATCATGAGATATATAAAAATAAAAATAACATTTTTCATAACTTGAAGATGTGGCTGCAACATTTAACATAGACAATCATGAACATATCACCAAGGTCCATCCCCAAGGTGTCATTTGAAAATTACCAAGGTTATTCACCAAGGTATCGTGAAAATTGTAATCTCTAGTGGTTACATCATTACCCAATGCATTGGAGCGCTATCAGGGCGCACCCTTAAATTTGCCTTTATTATCATGTGAGCCACATATATCATCATCAAAAATTTCATAAATAACCCATATAGCATAAAATAAATGGGTTTCATTTCATAATCATAACGTTTTTAAAAACTGTTTTAAAGACATGATCTTTACGTCACTTTAAACCCACGGAAGGGAAAGTGGGTCTCATGTATGTAAATCCCAGAATTTAAAATAGAAAATTTTGATATATATGTGAATACCCTTTTAGAAATAATAGCTTTGAGTATTCACTTTATAACATAAAATAATTTTGAGAAAAGAGAGAGAGGCATTTTGAGACGAAAATTCTGCAGCATAACGGCTATGTTTCGGGGTTTTAGAAAACATTGAAAAGAGAGGGGACATGGGTCACCCACTCATAAATGATCCATAAAACAGTAAGGGGACAGAATAATAAGGATATATGGACATGGTAATGAAATTTTAAGGACATACCATTTGAAATGAAAAACATGGAAGAAAGACAAAAATTAGATTTCTCTTATGAAAATTCGGCAGCCTAACAGCGTCACTTAAACTTCAATAAAAAAGAATTGAAAAGATCAAATAGGGTCTCTCATCATATGATAATAAGAGATAAGTATGATAGATATAGATATCATATCCCAACATAATAAAAAGGAACTTGAAAGACTTGACATGAAAATCGAACTTGAAAAATGAGAAGGGTGAAAGAATCCCTTAAAAATTCGTCAGCCTAACAGCGTCACTTAAACATTCATAAAACGAAATGATGAGAGTAAGAGGGGATCTCTCATCATATAAACATAAAAAGGGAAGTAAGAGGAATATAAAATAACATCCTCTCAAATAAGAACATGGAGCATAAAAGGAATGACATAAAAAGGATTACATGAAAAGAAAGAGAGAGGTCGGATCCCTTACCTTAAAATGTAACTCTTAAAACTCAAAGGTTGGGACCTTTAGTGCTTGGGGGAACCTTGGGAGGACTACTTGGGAGGTAAGGAGACCATAACTTCGTTCAGGATGGTTTTGGAGTCGAAAAGATGAGAGGAGGGCTTGGTATTTATAGGGAAAGTGAGGGGACAGGGCATTAATGGCCAAGGGACACCTCAAAAGTGGTTTTCTCAAAAGCATGGTCCCTCCCATGGTACATCCCATAAAGTTAGGCCACATCGGTACCCCCACACAATAATTCATCCTCTTTAGTCGAACATCCTTTGAAATATCTCATGACATCATCATGACACAGTTATGATGTCATTAAATATACCGAAACCCTAAAACTGTATTTTTACTAATCACTGAAAATTCAACTTTCTCAGAAAAATCCCAAAATTTCACCTTAACAAAATATCAATGCTCTGATTTGAAAAATGAAAACCATTTTATAAAAATAATTTTCTAAATATTTTTAATTTATTTTTTTAAATAAATACACTATTCACCAAAAATTCATTATTTATAGAAAAATCCCCAAAAATTACCTTAACATAATATCGATGCTCTGAGTTCAAAAAATGAAATCCATTTTATAAAAACAATTTTCTAAATATTTTTAATTATATTTTTAATTAAAAAACACTATTCACCCAAAAAAACTAATACTTGAATAATAATTTATGAAACTGTTTTTTAACCATTTTATTGAATCACATTACTTGATCAAGGTGCCTAGATTATATTAATACTTTCTTTAAGTGAGATTACTAATCCATTTGGTCACATTACCAATCCTAAGCATAAAATCACTATTCATAATTTACTATTCATCAAAAATTAAGTTGATCTTATTAGACTCTAAATTCCGTACTGAACATATTTTTAGAAGACCATTTTTTGAAAATCATTACACATTTTTATTTATTTAAGGTTTACTTAAACATTTTTAAAATATCCTTTATCTAAAATTCATCAAAAATATGCATACTATATTTATCCAGTCATTGGAAAATTCATAAACTTCATCATAAGAAGAAATCTCAATTTTTATTTAAAACAAAGGATTACACAAGGCAGTTATGGTCTCCTTACATAGCCCCTTATCACACCAGCATAGGACCTAAGTGTAAGGTGTGCTAAGTTTAGAGAATCTGAGGGAGGCTCGTCCAACATCGCACGAGTAGTAATTTCTATCAGTTTGAACTTCTCGCGAAGGTGATCCCGTTATAGCTTCACACGATGAAGTTCAGCTTGGGTTTGGTCCAGAGCAAAGCCCAGTGGTGCTACCTCCTTCCCAAGTTCTATTATATGGGCTTTGATCGGTCCAAGACTACTGGGTGAGGCCATCGAATCTTCTTTCTATATTAATTAATCAAGATTACTTGTATTTAGAGACAATAATCAAAAGGTTTAGTTTCCAGTGGTTATATTGACCAATGGTCATATAACAGTCAAAAACCAATGGTATCATTTTAATTATACTCATGTTATCGAATGAAACATTTTTTTGAGTATAAAAATAAAATCAAATAACACATAAAATTAGGAAACAAGATTTATTCAAAATTTCGGGTCGTTACAATATTCCCCCCTTAAGAAATTGCATCCTCGCAATTTTTAAAATTAGGTTTTGAAATTCATTGAAAGTCCCACATTGGAAAAGGAGTCAGTAAAACTATTACTTTAAAAGAAAGAAAGTGAAGTACGAAGGTCACCCGAGTTAGCCCACACTGAGATTCCATGTAGGAAAACATGGACATGGAAGAAAAAAAAGGGTCAAGTTCTGAGGGAGAGTGATAGAGAACATGATTAGGAGAAAGTTAACCATAAGAAAATTCCAAACTTATGATGTGTGTAAACGGTCATTGATTACCTAGTAGGAAACGTAAACCAACAACTTTTTTGTTTTACGTTCCTTTTCATAATTTTGAGGAATTCATTTACTACATAGAACAAAAACATAAGAAAATATACCTACCTTCATGTAGAGTTTCATCCTTTAATAAGTTTCTACCAAAACTAATCTTTTCTCCAAATGATGAGAATTCAAAACTACTTGGTCTCATCAAAACACAAGAATCATCTTCTAGAGAATCACATAATCCACAAAAGATTAACTATCTATTTCTTCTATCTTTAAACTTTATCCCAAAAACAGAAAGGGTAAGGTAAAACAACTCTTCAAAAAGAAAGAATCTCATAGGAAGGGAAACTATTTTTAAATCTTCAAAGTTCCATGGTACTACCCAAAGTTCATCATAGACAATCCCATAAATAACGGTCCTTAAAATTCTTCAAAATAAACCAAACTAAGATTGAAACCCAAATACAAGAGGGATTTGATAACATAGTCTTCCAAAATAACCTTCATTGTTCATCTCCAAACAACATCAACCACACCTAACATCTTATAACAAAGTAGCAAACCTAAAAATATTTTACCCAAGATAGGTTAATCATTCCCATAAGTAACCTAAATTACTATAAGTCCACCTTAAGTTCATTGATTCTTCAAAATATAAGTCAACCTTACTCCTCAATGAAAATACCGTAGTAATCTATTTACCTCGATCATATAGGGTCCTCAAAATAGTGAACGTCTTCCAAAATAATAATCATCTTTTAATCTCTTAATCATATCTGTCGTATTAATATGGAAATCATAGCATTTCCTATCACATTGGTTGTTGGGAAATGTTCTTCCATTTCCCGCCATTAACTAAGAAAAGAAACTATAAATAGAGGCTTAAATACATAGCCAATAATCAAGAAAAGAAACTTAAAGCATATAAGGATAACATTTAGTTGAAAAGTATACCCTAACTTGTGATCCCCTTGGTTCCCATATAGGTTATCCATGATCATATATTCTTATGTGAACCTTTATTTTATTTTATCTTTGTTCATTTAACAATGGTTCATACTAAGATTATGAATTTACCAAAGCATATCCCCCAGGAGTGTCGTAACCAAGAGTGCAGCAAGGCCCATTGTCGTGTACCAGTTCCCGTTCGAGTCAAGCTCAAAGCGGTGTTTTCAGGTTTTACCCCTATGTACATCTGTGCCAAAGCCACCTCTACCTGCTCGTATCCAGACATGGATGTATTTTCTTGGAAACCTCTTACTCAATACTCACCAAAATACCAGGAAGATTTCCTATATTTAAACTTTTCTATAGGGTTCTTCCTAGAGTTTTCATATCCTAATTTCCACAAATAACTAAACCATCCTTTGATACCAACTATAGTATCCTGCCTTTTTATCACATAAACTTTCATTACATTTTACAAAACCGAGGATCTTTAAGGTTTAGTGTCTTGGAAACCAGGAACTTAAAACATGAAAACATAAATCATTATTCTTAAACACTTGAAAGGATTCTCCTCATGTTCATCCTAGGTTCATTACTGCATCTCATAACCTGGGAATATACATCAAAAGAAAGGGTGAGCAGAAGTCCCAGTAAGGAAAACAAGAGAAACATTTTACATGTGAAGTTGAGATACTTCAATAAGGTCGTGAAAAGAACTTTAAGGCATGAGAAAGAAATCATGAGATATATCATAATAAAAATAACATTTTTAATAACTTGAAGATGTGGCTGCAACATTTAACATAGACAATCATGAACATATCACCAAGGTCCATCCCCAAGGTGTCATTTGAAAATTACCAAGGTTATTCACCAAGGTATCGTGAAAATTGTAATCTCTAGTGGTTAGATCATTACCCAATGCATTGGAGCACTATCAGGGCGCACCCTTAAATTTGCCTTTATTATCATGTGATCCACATATATCATCATCAAAAATTTCATAAATAACCCATATAGCATAAAATAAATGGGTTTCATTTCATAATCATAACGTTTTTAAAAACTGTTTTAAAGACATGATCTTTACGTCACTTTAAACCCACGGAAGGGAAAGTGGGTCTCATGTATGTAAATCCCATAATTTAAAATAGAACATTTTGATATATATGTGAATACCCTTGTAGAAATAATATATTTGAGTATTCAATTTATAACATAAAATAATTTTGAGAAAAGAGAGAGAGGCATTTTGAGACGAAAATTCGGCAGCATAACGGCTATGTTTCGGGGTTTTAGAAAACATTGAAAAGAGAGGGGACATGGGTCACCCACTCATAAATGATCCATAAAACAGTAATGGAACAGAATAATAAAGATATATGGACATGGTAATGAAATTTTAAGGAAATACCATTTGAAATGAAAAACATGGAAGGAAGACCAAAATTAGATTTCTCTTATGAAAATTTGGCAGCCTAACAGCGTCACTTAAACTTCAATAAAAAAGAATTGACAAGATCAAATAGGGTATCTCATCATATGATCATAAGAGATCAGTGTGATAGATATATAGATCATACCCCAACATAATAAAAAGGAACTTGAAATACTTGACATGAAAATCGAACTTGAAAAATGAGAAGGGTGAAAGAATCCCTTAAAAATTTGGCAGCCTAACAGCGTCACTTAAACATTCATAAAACGAAATGATGAGAGTAAGAGGGGATATCTCATCATATAAACATGAAAAGGGGAGTAAGATAAATATAAAATAACATACTCTCACATAAGAACATGGAGCATAAAAGGAATGACATAAAAAGGATTACATGAAAAGAAAGAGAGAGGTCGGATCCCTTACCTTAAAATGTAACTCTTAAAACTCAAAGGTTGGGACCTTGAGGGCTTGGGGGCACCTTGGGAGGACTCATTGGGAGGTAAGGAGACCAGAACTTCGTTGAGGATGGTTTTGGAGTCGAAAAGATGAGATTAGGGCTTGGTATTTATAGGGAAAGTGAGGGGACAAGGCATTAATGGCCAAGGGACACCTCAAAAGTGGTTTTCTCAAAAGCATGGGCCCTCCCATGGTACTTCCCATAAAGTTAGGACACATGGGGACCCCCACACAATAATTCATCCTCTTTAGTCGAACATCCTTTAAAATATCTCATGACATCATCATGACACAGTTATGATGTCATTAAACATACCGAAACCCTAAAACTGTATTTTTACTAATCACTGAAAATTCAACTTTCTCAGAAAAATACCAAAATTTCACCTTAACCAAATATCAATGCTCTGATTTTAAAAATGAAAACCATTTTATAAAAATAATTTTCTAAATATTTTTAATTTATTTTTTAAATAAATACACTATTCACCGAAAATTCATTATTTTTAGAAAAATCCCCAAAAATTACCTTAACATAATATCGATGCTCTGAGTTCAATAAATGAAATCCATTTTATAAAAACAATTTTCTAAATATTTTTAATTAAATTTTTAATTAAATAACACTATTCACCCAAAAAAACTAATACTTGAATAATAATTTATGAAACTGTTTTTTAACCATTTTATTGAATCACATTACTTGATCAAGGTGCCTAGATTATATTAATACTTTCTTTAAGTGAGATTACTAATCCATTTGGTCACATTACTAATCCTAATCATAAAATCACTATTCATAATTTACTATTCATCAAAAATTAATTTGATCTTATTAGACTCTAAATTCCGTACTGAACATATTTTTAGAAGACCATTTTTTGAAAATCATTACAAATTTTTATTTATTTAAGGTTAACTTAAACATTTTTAAAATATCCTTTCTCTAAAATTCATCAAAAATATGCATACTATATTTTTCCAGTCATTTGAAAATTCATAAACTTCATCATAAGAAGAAATCCCTATTTTTATTTAAAACAAAGGATTACACAAGGTAGTTATGGTCTCCTTACATAGCCCCTTATCACACCAGCATAGGACCTAAGTGTAAGGTGTGCTAAGGTTAGATAATCTGAGGGAGGCTCGGCCAACATCGCACAAGTTGTAATTTCTATCAGTTTGAACTTCTCGCGAAGGCGATCCCGTTATAGATTCACACGATGAAGTTCAGCTTGGGTTTGGTCCAGAGAAAACCACAGTGGTGCTACCTCCTTCCCAAGTTCTGTTAGATGGGCTTCGATCGGTCCAAGACTACTGGGTGAGGCCATCTAATCTTCTTTCTATATTAATTAACCAAGATTACTTGTATTTAGAGACAATAATCAAAAGGTTTAGTTTCCAGCGGTGATATTGACCAATGGTTATATAACAGTCAAAAACCAATGGTATCATTTTAATTATACTCATGTTATCGAATGAAACATTTTTGTTGAGTATAAAAATAAAATCAAATAACACATAAAATTAGGAAACAAGATTTATTCAAAATTTAGGGTCGTTACAATCTTCCCCCCTTAAGAAATTGCATCCTCGCAATTTTTAAAATTAGGTTTTGAAATTTCATTGAAAGTACCACATCGGAAAAGGATTCAGTAAAACTATTACTTTAAAAGAAAGAAAGTGAAGTACGAAGGTCACCTGAGTTAGCCCACACTGGGATTCCATGTAGGAAAACATGGACATGGAAGAAAAACAAAGGGTCATGTTCTGAGGGAGAGTGATAGAGAACATGATTAGGAGAAAGTCAACCATAATAAAATCCCAAACTTATGATGTGTGTAAACGGTCATTGATTACCTAGTAGGAAACGTAAACCAACAATGTTTTTGTTTTACGTTCCTTTTCATAATTTTGAGGAATTCATTTACTAAATAGAACAAAAACATAAGAAAATATACCTACCTTCATGTAGAGTTTCATCCTTTAATAAGTTTCTACCAAAACTAATATTTTCTCCAAATGATGGGCATTCAAAACTACTTGGTCTCATCAAAACACAAGAATCATCTTCTAGAGAATCACATAATCCACAAAAGATTAACTATCTATTTCTTCTATCTTTAAACATTATCCCAAAAACAGAAAGGGTAAGGTAAAACAACTCTTCAAAAAGAAAGAATCTCATAGGAAGGGAAACTATTTTTAAATCTTCAAAGTTCCATGGTACTACCCAAAGTTCATCATAGACTATCCCATAAATAACGGTCCTTAAAATTCCTCAAAATAAACCAAACTAACATTGAAACCCAAATACAAGAAGGATTTGATAACATAGTCTTCCAAAATAAACTTCATTGTTCATCTCCAAACAACATCAACCACACCTAACATCTTATAACAAAAGTAGCTAACCTAAAAATATTTTACCTAAGATAGGTTAATCATTCCCATAAGTTACCTAAATTACTATAAGTCCTCCTTAAGTTCATTGATTCTTCAAAATATAAGTCAACCTTACTCCTCAATGAAAATACCGTAGTAATCTATTTACCTCGATCATATAGGGTCCTCAAAATAGTGAACGTCTTCCAAAATAATAATCATCTTTTAATCTCCTAATCATATCTGTCGTATTAATATGGAAATCGTAGCATTTCCTATCACATTGGTTGTTGGGACATGTTCTTCCATTTCCCGCCATTAACTAAGAAAAGAAACTATAAATAGAGGCTTAAATACTTAGCCAATAATCAAGAAAAGAAACTTAAAGCATATAAGGATAACATTTAGTTGAAAAGTATACCCTAACTTGGGATCCCCTAGGTTCCCATATAGGTTATCCATGATCATATATTCTTATGTGAACCTTTATTTTATCTTATCTTTGTTCATTTAACAATGGTTCATACTAAGATTATGAATTTACCAAAGCATATCCCCCGGGAGTGTCGTAACCAAGAGTGCAGAAAGGCCCGTTGTCGTGTACCAGTTCCCGTTCGAGTCTAGCTCAAAGCGGTGTTTTCAGGATTTACCCCTATGTACATCTATGCCAAAGCCACCTCTACCTGCTCGTATCCAGACAGAGATATATTTTCTTGGAAACCCCTTACTCAATACTCACCAAAATACCAGGAAGATTTCCTATATTTAAACTTTTATATAGGGTTCTTCCTAGAGTTTTCATATCCTAATTTCCACAAATAACTAAACCATCCTTTGATACCAACTATAGAATCCCGCCTTTTTATCACATAAACTTTCATTACATTTTACAAAAACGAGGATCTTTAAGGTTTAGTGTCTTAGAAACCAGGAACTTAAAACATTAAAACATAAAAAATTCTTCTTAAACACTTGAAAGGCTTCTCCTCATGTTCATCTTTGGTTCATTACTGCATCTCATAACCTGGGAATATACATCAAAAGAAAGGGTGATCAGAAGGCCCAGTAAGGAAAACAAGAGAAACATTTTACATGTGAAGTTGAGATACTTCAATAAGGTCGTGAAAAGAACTTTAAGGCATGAGAAAGAAATCATGAGATATATCATAATAAAAATAAAATTTTTCATAACTTGAAGATGTGGCTGCAACATTTAACATATACAATCATGAACATATCACCAAGGTCCATCCCCAAGGTTTCATTTGAAAATTACCAAGGTTATTCACCAAGGTATCGTGAAAATTGTAATCTCTATTGGTTACATCATTACCCAATGCATTGGAGCGCTATCTGGGAGCACCCTTAAATTTTCCTTTATTATCATGTGATCCACATATATCATCATCAAAAATTTCATAAATAACCCATATAGCATAAAATAAATTGGTTTCATTTCATAATCATAATGTTTTTAAAAACTGTTTTAAAGACATGATCTTTACGTCACTTTAAACCCACGGAAGGGAAAGTGGGTCTCATGTATGTAAATCCCAGAATTTAAAATAGAACATTTTGATATATATGTGAATAACCTTGTAGAAATAATAGCTTTTAGTATTCACTTTATAACATAAAATAATTTTGAGAAAAGAGAGAGAGGCATTTTGAGACGAAAATTCTGCAGCATAACGGCTATGTTTTGGGGTTTTAGAAAACATTGAAAAGAGAGGGGACATTGGTAACCCACTCATAAATGATCCATAAAACAGTAAGGTGACATAATAATTAGGATATATGGACATTGTAATGAAATTTTAAGGACATACCATTTGAAATGAAAAA
This sequence comes from Viscum album, assembly GCA_963277665.1. Taxonomy (NCBI): domain Eukaryota; kingdom Viridiplantae; phylum Streptophyta; class Magnoliopsida; order Santalales; family Viscaceae; genus Viscum; species Viscum album. Next base: position 1,210,267,276 of record OY728123.1, read on the forward strand.
CATGGAAGGAAGACAAAAATTAGATTTCTCTTATGAAAATTCGGCAGCCTAACGTCGTCACTTAAACTTCAATAAAATAGAATTGACAAGATCAAATAGGGTCTCTCATCATATGATCATAAGAGATCAGTATGATAGATATAGAGATCATACCCCAACATAATAAAAAGGAACTTGAAAGACTTGACATGAAAATCGAACTTGAAAAATGAGAAGGGTGAAAGAATCCCTTAAAAATTCGGCAGCCTAACGACGTCACTTAAACATTCATAAAACGAAATGATGAGAGCAAGAGGGGATATCACATCATATAAAAATTAAAAGGGAAGTAATAGGAATATAAAATAACATCCTCTCACATAAGAACATGGAGCATAAAAGGAATGACATAAAAAGGATTACATGAAAAGAAAGAGAGAGGTCGGATCCCTTACCTTAAAATGTAACTCTTAAAACTCAACGGTTGGGACCTTGAGGGCTTGGGGGTACCTTTGGAGGACTCCTTGGGAGGTAAGGAGACCAGAACTTCGTTGAGGATGGTTTTGGAGTCGAAAAGATGAGAGGAGGGCTTGGTATTTATAGGGAAAGTGAGGGGACAAGGCATTAATGGCCAAGGGACACCTCAAAAGTGGTTTTCTCAAATGCATGGGCCCTCCCATGGTACTTCCCATAAAGTTAGGCCACATGGGGACCCCCACACAATAATTCATCCTCTTTAGTCGAAAAGCCTTTAAAATATCTCATGACATCATCATGACACAGTTATGATGTCATTAAACATACCGAAACCCTAAAACTGTATTTTTACTAATCATTGAAAATTCAACTTTCTCAGAAAAATCCCAAAATTTCACCTTAACCAAATAACAATGCTCTGATTTGAAAAATGAAAACCATTTTATAAAAATAATTTTCTAAATATTTTTAATTTATTTTTTTAATAAATACACTATTCACCGAAAATTCATTATTTTTAGAAAAATCCCCAAAAATTACCCTAACATAATATCGATGCTCTGAGTTCAAAAAATGAAATCTATTTTATAGAAATAATTTTCTAAATATTTTCAAATAAATTTTTAATTAAAAAAACACTATTCACCCGAAAAAACTAATACTTGAATAATAATTTATGAAACTGTTTTTAACCATTTTATTGAATCACATTACTTGATCAAGGTGCCTAGATTATATTAATACTTTCTTTAAGTGAGATTACTAATCCATTTGGTCACATTACTAATCCTAAGCATAAAATCACTATTCATAATTTACTATTCCTCAAAAATTAAGTTGATCTTATTAGACTCTAAATTCCGTACTGAACACATTTTTAGAAGACCATTTTTTGAAAATCATTACAGATTTTTATTTATTTAAGGTTTACGTAAACATTTTTAAAATATCCTTTCTCTAAAATTCATCAAAAATATGCATACTATATTTATCCAGTCATTTGAAAATTCATAAACTTCATCGTAAGAAGAAATCCCAATTTTTATTTAAAACAAAGGATTACACAAGGCAATTATGGTCTCCTTACATAGCCCCTTATCACACCAGCATAGGACCTAAGTGTATGGTGTGCTAAGGTTAGAGAATTTGAGGGAGGCTCAGCCAACATCGCACGAGTAGTAATTTCTATCAGTTTGAACTTCTCGCGAAGGCGATCCCGTTATAGCTTCACACGATGAAGTTCAGCTTGGGTTTGGTCCAGAGCAAAGCCCAGCGGTGCTACCTCCTTCCCAAGTTCTGTTAGATGGGATTCGATCGGTCCAAGACTACTGGGTGAGGCCATCGAATCTTCTTTCTATATTAATTAACCAAGATTACTTGTATTTAGAGACAATAATCAAAAGGTTTAGTTTCCAGCGGTCATATTGACCAATGGTCATATAACAGTCAAAAACCAATGGTATCATTTTAATTATACTCATGTTATCGAATGAAACATTTTTGTTGAGTATAAAAATAAAATCAAATAACACATAAAATTAGGAAACAAGATTTATTCAAAATTTTGGGTCGTTACAAACATTCATACATGCATGTCTCTTTTATTCAATTTTGGGTTTAAGAGATATAATGCTAACCTTAAACTCCTTTTATATGGATATTTGTTTTAAAATTTCTTGAGAAATATATTCAATTATATCACCATGATCCTTCATCTTAGTTCCCATTTTATTTATGTTAAAATTTAAGGTCACATATTCTATTCTTTATATTTTTTCCTATGGAAAAATATTTCACCACTTAACAGTAAACTGCATGAACGATTCTCCCTTGGTATTCCTTTTAATTTCACGAGTATTACTCAGAATAAAAATTTTATGTTGTCTTCTCTTAATCTCTATAATGACATTTACTTTTTAGCTTCATGTGAGTGTCCTAAAGATTAAATTATTTATCCATAAAAGGATTATAATTAGAAACGAAAATTGGTTCATATTTTACCTTAATGGGAGAACACAACTTCTGGGATGGATTCTTATTTAGAAGTTGTTTACCTTCCGTATTCACTTTCCCCATTTTTTAATTTCTTAAGATAAGGGTGATGATATCATTGAAATATTTTTCAAATTAAACCTAAAAAAACATCTTGGATCTTTATAGGTGACTTACCCTCTGATACCAATTGTAGATCCCCATGTAAAATTGAACACTAAGAGGGGAGGGGTGAATCATTTTCTTGTTTTTATGAATTAATTTTATTTCAAATCCATCCTCTAGAACAATTTAAGGTTATCTATCCACTCAATATTATCTCTCAATATCACCTTATGTGAAATAATAAAATAATAAAGGGAAGCACACATAATTTATAAGGTTTAGCAATGAAATTCTTACCCCTTTCTATGTTGGTTATGTATCCCAACATGGATTATTCACTATCAAACAAGTGAATAAAATTTCTTTCACCTATAATTGAAATAATTATAATATGGATCCAACCAAGAGACTTAATTTTATTTTTTTATCTAACCAAAATAATTCTTACTCTGTCTCCAACTAAGAGACTCGTTATGCTCCTAGATCCAACCAGAATACATCAATTTCTCTTTGCACCAACTGAAATAATTTACCTTTGTTGAAGGATTGATACACTATAAGATAGTATTTGATCTTCCCCCATGATCTTGTAGGATCTTACTTTCTCATGTATTCACTCAAAAACTTTAGAAATGATGGTCTTGATACTCCTTCTAGATTTGGTATATTCTAGATTCTCCTCAATCTTTAAATACTCAATCACACTAGATGCTTCTTCTTCAATCACTCCTAGCTTCAAACTATTCTTATCGTTTGTATGACAATGTATCAGGATCTCCAAATGATCTTGCAATTTAGTATATCTCATAACCTGTATTCACATATTTATATACAAAACAATATAGTGAAAAAGTAATCAATCATTACATGCTTTAAATATATCATTTAAATCCTTATTAAAATGGGTGTATGAATAAACACATTTATTATCCTTATTTATAATACAAATACTCGAATGATGCTTAGGTATTTTTGTTACAAATTTTAAGTACCCCATATAATGAGGGTATTATTTCACTCATTTAAATACCCCATAATTTTCATGGGTATTTAATTAATTATGAACACCCCATAAACCATGGGTATTTCATTTCATACATGCACATATAAAATACCCAAGTGAATTGTGGATATTTTCTTCTTCATGGATTGTATCTAAAATACCAGATGGGTTTAGGTGTCACCTTCTTATTCTCGTGGATTTTTTATTACTTGTGGCTCATCAATAAAGCATGAATGAATCTCAAACATGGAATGTAACTTTTATATACTATTTAATGAATGATAAAAAATACCCTAGAGACTCAAGTTCTCTATTTATTCACATAAGAAATATAGCCTTTGTAGTTCACTCTTCATCTTTATTCATGCATTATAAAAACCCAAAGAATCGGGATTTATCAAACCTTCACATGGTGTATTAATTTTGAATACCCCTAGAATGCATCTCATAATATATTCCTAGAGAATCGACATCTCCATTATTTACATGGTTAAAAAATACCACACATCCTCATTATGGTGGTTCACCCTGCATGCATGTATGGATGCATCTCATCAATATAACTAAAGAATATCAATCTTTCTATATATTTATGTGGATGAAAAACATTCGTGACTCACCACGTTTCTCTTTATATGATTTATTCATTTTTAAAATACCTATGACATCTCATTTAATTAATCCTTCATCCAATTTTCATGCATGAAATGAAGAGTTGTATACATTTCCTTTTCTGATCATACTTATGTAATAATATCAAAATTTACATTATTCATGAATTTGGATTTATTAGGAGAACATAATGGATAAAGGTAATTTTTTATGCTTTTAAGTGCATAAAAACCATTGGAAATGAATGTTATGGACTCGCCAAGATCTCAAGAGTTCAAAATTCTAGCTTGAACTGAGTATGTGGCTTCAATATGTTCTTCATGGATCAAAAACGGTGGATAAACTATAGCGACCCTACTTTTTCTTGCATTACTATTACATAATTTTAAAGAGAAACAATATAAAATAATTATACAATGAGGATCCAAAGGTTTAGTGTCATGGGAAATTTAGGACCATACATAACATTTACAAAATAAAACATAAACATTTACTTAATTCCTTATTCTCTAGCTTCTTATTGGACCTTGAATTCCCCTTAGTACATGTAATCACTAGAGGATATACATCAAATAAAGGGGTAAGCTAATATCCCAGTAATAGTATAGATAATAACATGAAAAAATATAACATGGGGTGAGTCTAAAAATAGCATCATCATCATAACAAAATCATAGGATCATAATCATGATAGGAAGCATTAAAATAATACTTGGAATGTGGCAATGCATAAAAATGAAACATCATGTCTTAGTGGTCAACTACCACACATAGTTTTGAACAAATAAAACATCATGTTCATGCATATTTCCCTTGTATAATGATATATATCACATTACACAATAAATTGGAGCACTATATAATTTCTAGCACACCTATCACATCATAATATTTACATTGTGTTATACAATTCTAGGTGCACCCATCACATCATAACATTTACATTATCATGCATTCCACATAGAACATATATCAAAATTGGAAATAAAATAACACATGGAAAGGAATTGGTTTAATTTCATAAATCATAAATTAATAAAAAGAAATCCCAAATGAAAGACAGAATAACATACTTAATATAAGAATCATTAACCATGAGTGAAGAAGAAACAATATCGAGAAGTAAAACGTGCATTTTTTTAAATAATAGTTATTTTTGAAAACATTGTGTTTTTCATTAACTCAAGCAGGAAAAATTTATATCCCCGAAAATATAGGATAATTATGAATAAATTATATTTAATTAATATCCATACTGAAAATGGTGTGAAAGAGGGAAAACCTAGAGAGAGAGAGTGTTGGGTTTGAGAATTCCCCTTACCTTTTGTTTGAAAGCTTCCTTCATGTTAATATCCTGTATAATCACATTAGATTAATTAATTACAAATAAAGAACATTTAATACATTTATTTTGTTAATTTTAGTTTTATTGAGCTCATTTATGGGTCTTTTTATGAGTTATAGAGTTTAATTTCATCGTTCAGGAGCATTCATTATCTTAGTTTTCACGATTGATTCAATTGTATTTATGAATGGAAGTTCGTGTAAAATGATGATAAATACCAAGAATTTTTATTACATGTTATTAATTATCTTAAATAATATTAAATTAACTTATAAATAAGTTGGTTATATCATATGAGGTTTAATAATTACATAAAAGTTAATGATGATCATTTTAAGTTAATTTTGGCGGTTTTTCGATCACAACAAACTCACTTGGTTTTATAATTTATTATTATGTGTATAAGTTATTTAAAGAACATAAAAAAGTTTAATAAAAACAATTTAAAATATGTTTCACACATTATGATTTTATATTAACATTATTGATGGTTTTAAATGGAAATTAAATTGCATCACCTACGATGTTAGTAAATTAACACATCACGAGCGACGATTTCATTTTTAGAATAAAAGATAGAAAGGGAGGAGTTTAATGATGGATATTACATTAAAATGATATAATTTAAGTATATTAAACATAATGGAGTAAAAATTAAATTTGGATAATAGAAGGTGAGGAGAATAGAATAATAGAAATGAAATTGAAAAGAAATTAAAAGAAAAAGGAAGAGGATTTTACCTCTTGGGTTTATCCTCCTTGAGAACCTCTTTAGGGAAAAGGTTTTGTTATTTGGGTGAGACCAAAATCTCCTAGAAATGGGAAAGGGGATATGGGAGAGTATTTTTCAGAATTTGGGTAAGGCACAAAGCTTGATAAGTGTGAGGAAACGAGGTGGTGAGGGGTGGTATTTATAGTGGAGGAGAGGGGTGTTTTCCCATTATTTTAATCATTAGTTTATTATTTTGGCACAAGACTATGTATAAATTGAGAGTTAAATCTAAATGTATTGAAATAATTAATGGAAGGTCGATATTATGGTTCTTAAATCAGTGTTGACTCGATGAATAGTGTATTTAGCTTATAATGTATACATACCATAAATTACTGTATTTTACTATTGACAAAAAATTCAAGTATTTCAGAAAAATATCAAAAATTAACCCTAACCATTTTTTGATGTGTATAATTGAAAAATGGATTCCATTTTATAAAAATAATTTTCTAAATATTAGTAATTTAATTTTTAACAAAAAACGTCATTTACTTGGAAAATATATAATTTAAAATTATAACTTATTTTATAACACTTTGAAACGTTAATTAAAGTATCATAAAATTATCTTAAAACCTTAAGACATAAAATATTAATTTATGAATATATTTTATTAAAATAAATTTTCATTTAAATTTATAAATTAATCATAAAATTTTAATTAAATATTTATGACTTAAAAAAATACAACGCTTAATTAATAATTTTTAAAACATTTATTTACTTATCCTATGATATAATTATACCATACTTTAATTTATAAGATTCATAAATTTTATTTATACTTTCATGGGTGAGGTTACTATTCAAATCGCCAGTTTATTATTCATAAGGGTCATATTACTATTCATAAGGTCAAGTTACTATTTCATCAGTATTAATTCCTTAACTTCTAGAAATAATTATTATTTCATTAATTATTCATTTATAAAGATTTGATTATGGTCTATAAGTTATTTTTTGATATTTATAATATATTATATTACTATAAGAAGGGATAAATTCCATTGATAAAAGTTAGGGTCATTACATTCTTCCTGCCTTTTAAAATTTCACCCTCGAAATTTAATTTTACATAAATAGGTGAGGGTAATTCTCCTTGATCACCTCATCTAGTTCCCAAGTTACTTATTCAAAATCATGGTTCCTCCACAACACTTTGATAAGGTGGTTTGTATTGTTGCGTAGAACCTTATCTCTTCGGTCCAGAATCTTTGTTTTCTACTCCGCATATGAGATATCATCCTCCAGTTTTACCACCTCTGAGTTTAGTACATGTGAGGGATCATGTATGTACTTTTTAAATAGTGATACATGGAACACAATTTGAATACAATCCATATTTAGTGTAATTAAAAGACGATGGGCCATAGCTCCTATATGATCAAGGATCTCAAAGGGGTCAATGTACATTGGGTTTATCTTCCCTTTCTTTCCAAACCACATGAATCTCTTCCACGGTGACATTCGAAGGAAGACTTTATCTCTAAAATCAAACACCAAGTCCCTTCGACAGTTTTCAGTATAGATCTTTTTCCAACTATGATTAGCCTTGATATGTTACTGGATGGCTTGAACATTGTATATCATCTCTTGCACAAGATCGGGTCCAATTAGATTTATTTTTCCAACATCATCCCAACTGGTTGGAGTTCTACATCTCTTTCCATAAAAAGCTTTATATGGAGCCATATAAATACTCGATTGGAGGGTATTAATTGTATGATAACTCAACCAATGGGAGATGATAGTCCCATACATTGTTGAATTCTACAGAGTCTGCTCTTGGCATATCTTAGAGCATCTGAATAGTCCTTTTAGATTGTTCATCAGTTTAGGGGTGATAGGCCATGCTAAAATTTAATTCAATACTCAAAGAATATTGAATAATTTTACAGAACATAGATGTGAACCTAGGATCATGATCAGAGACAATCAAGAGTGGAACCCCATGCAGTCTCAATGCTTCCTTCACATATATCATTGAAAGTTGTTAAAATGAGAGATCTTTCTGAATAGCGATAAAGTGGGCAGTCTTGGTGATTCGGTCCACTACAACCCATATCATGTTGTTTCGTTTATATTCCTTCGGAAGACCCGTGAAAAATTCTATAGTGAAGTTCTATCATTTCCACATGGGTATAGGAAATGGTTGCATCATCCCTTTAGATTTATGTCACTCTTCTTTAACTTGCTGACATATCAAGCACCTTGAGATATACTCTACAATCTTCTTCTTCAAGTTATCCAAACAGAAGTTTTCTCGAAGATCACAATACATCTTATTACTCCTGAGATGGATAGATAAATTTGATCTATGTGTGTTTTACAATAGCTCCTTCTTTATCCCAGGCGATGAAGGAACATAGAGCCTCATTCCAAACTGAATCACACCATCATTATCGATATGGAACTCTTCAAGTTCCCTACCTTTACTACTTGCACCTTCTTTTGTAAATATGGACCATCCCTTTGTGCCTCCTTAAAATTCTCTTGGATAGATGGTTGGGAAATAATTTTGGAAAGGTTGGATGTATTCCCTACCCTTATGATTTCCAAATCAATCCTTTTCATATTCATGAAGAGAGGGTCTTTCCCAATCCCCAACATGGATAGAGTAGCATGTTCTTTTATACTTAGATAATAAACTACCTTGTTCTCTTTGTCGGGATTATTGTGAATATAGAAATAATAGTATTTGATTATATCTAACCATATCCTTTTATGTTTATTAATATCCTTTTGGGTGAATATAGACTTTATGCTCTTGTGATCAGTATATATGTCACACTTCTCATCATAGACGTAGTGTCGCCAGATTTTCAAGGCAAAAATCACAACTTCTAACTCCAAATCATGCGTCAGGTAGTTCTTCTAATGTATCTTCAACTGTTGTGTGGCGTAGGCTATCACATTATCATTTTTCATGAGTAAAAAACCTGAGCCTATCTTGGAAGAATCACTGTATATCACAAAAACATTCTCCACTTTTTGGTAATGTGAGTACAAGTGAAGTGATCAGTCTCTTGTTTAGCTCCTTGAATCTTTCCTCACATTCTTTCGTCTAGAAATACTTTACCCTTTTCCTTGTTAACATAGTTAGTGGGATTGAAAATCATGATAAATTTCTCAAAAAACACCTCTTGTACCTTGCTAATACAAGAAAAATGTGGATTTATATGACACTATATGGTCTGGTCTATTACTCAATTGGATTTGTTTTTTAAGGTTCCACAAAAATTCCCTCACTGGTGATCACATGTCCCAAGAATGTGACTTTTTGTATCCAAAACTCACACTTGATAAAATTTTCATATAACGTATCCTTCCTTAATATCACTAACATAATCCTTATATATTCTTCATGTTCCTCCTTTCTCTTGGATTAGATGAGATTATCATTGATAAGCACTACCAAAAATTTTTCGAGGTAATGCATAAAGACTCTATTCATCAAATCCATGATGAGTGCATGGTTATTAGTAAGTCTGAAGGGAATCACCAAAAACTTGAAGTGATCATACCTTGTATGGAAGGAATTCATCTAAATATCTTCCTTCTTCACCTTTAATTGATGATATCTAGAATGAAGATCCACATTTGGGAAGTAATGATCTCCTCATAGATAATCATCATCATCATCAATCCTTGGAATATGATACTTGTTCTTTGTGGCGATATTATTGAGTTCCCAATAATCGATACACAACCGAATTGTTCCATACTTCTTCTTTACAAAGAGAATTGGTGCACCCTAAGGTGATTCCCTAGGTCATATGAACCCTTTGTCCAAATTATCTTGCAACTTCTTCTTTAAATCCTCCAGTTCGATAGGGTCCATCCTATAGGGACATTTTGATATAGGAGTATCTCTAGATGTGAGCTTTATTGAGAACTCTAAATCATGATCCATGGGAATTCTAGGTAACTCTTCAGGAAATACATCACTATATTACCTCACAAAAGGGAATTTTCCCTAGGTTGATACTATCCTTTGACTCAAACATTTTATCAAGGTATGATTCTTAAAAGGGAATCAACACCCATACCATTGAAGGATTTTCTAAAGAAGATTCATGATGTTAATTTCATTTGTTGATAAGCATGATATGGTTTGGAATATGAATATATATTTCCTTTTCATGACAATTTATATGTTCTCAATATAATGAGAGAAAATCCATTCTCATTATAGCGTTGAATTCCACCAATGGATGTATCATGAGATTTTCTAGAAGTATATTCCCACATACTTCAATAGTAGAAGATTCCAACACTTGGGTTGAAATTATTTCACCGCTTGGTTTTTTACAGATATCTCTACTTCATGGTTTTGGGGCATTGATTCATAGTTCTAGAAAACTTGAAAGATAGAAAGGAATGCATAGAACCAGAATCAAATAATACTTATTCCATTCTTGAGTGAATTGGAAGTGTACATTGTATGCATTTATTTTATTTCTCCACTTCCACATTAGTGATGGAATACGACATCCATTGATACTTTGTCTTTGGTGGTTGATGATGCTGATTACCCATGAGAACTCAAGGTTTGGTGCATTAGCTTGCATAGTTCCCTTTCTACATACAGTTATAGCATTGGAACATGGGTGGTACTCTCCTTTATCCACCACATTTTACTTCTTCCTTATGTATTTTTGACATTCATGAGCTTGGTGACCTTCTCTACCACACTTAAATCATTTACATGTCCCTTTGAGGTAGTTCCCATGATTCCTCCTCCCACATTTTTGATATGTGAGTGGTTGTGTTTTCTTTCCACCTTTCTCATTAGATCCTTAGGAGTTAAACTCCATATTTAATTTATTATCACTATATCCATGATACAATTCTACAAACTCCATGTATAATTTTATAGAACATCGAACAAATTATTCATAACTCCTAAATTCTCAAATTTTCAGATCTTTTCAAAGTTTTGGTTTTAAACCACTAAATAATCTATCAATTTTTCTATCATTATTGATAAAAAACCCAAATCATACCATAGATACCTTGTAAAATTTTCTTTTTTGTCTGTGACAGATTCTCCTTCCTTTTGATTAAGATCTATTAATTTTATCTCCATCTTTGTATGAATATTTTGAGGGAAATACTTGTTAAGAAACATTATCTTAAAGTCTTCCCACTCAATTTATTCAATTTCACCCCCCCCCCCCCCCTTATTGGGGTTCTTAATCAGCACCCACCATTTTTTGGCCTCTCCATATAGAAAATGAATAGTTAGAGTCACATTATCTATCTCATAATAGCGAAGTACAAAAAATATATTTTCCATTGAGTTGGCCGACTATTTTGAGACTAGTAGATTGGAAAATCCACTAAATATCAGTGGTCATTTCCATATAAAACACTTGATATCATATTTCTCCCTCTTAAGTGAAGGCATATGCTCCACATTATTTAGGTTATTTTTCATAACCTGTGAAAAATGGGTAATCATCACCATGAAATTTTGAACTCCACTTCCCAAAGCATTGGGAATGTCGTTTGCTGAATCACTTCATTGTCCCACACATAGATTTTTGGCCTGGTTTCTCCTTGTTCCCACCATTTTCTAAAATATAAAAGGTTAGAACAAAACATAAGTCAACTATTAATGAATAAATAATTTATTCCTTTGTGAAATTATGTCTAAAGGAATATATTTTTGGATACCTATGTTTATAATTTTATAAAAAGAGCTGCTGGGGTGATTACTTATTATTAGTCTCATACTAGGGGTTTTCACTTAGGTTTTCTAGTCATAATTTCCAAATTAACTAAACCATCCACTAATTCTAACTATAGTGATCCTGCTTTTTTTTACATTAATATTACATCATTTTATATACAAACAACATAAAATCATTAAACAATGAGGATCCAAAGGTTTCGTGTCTTATGAAAATTTTTACCAAAAATTACATTTACAAAATAAAACATAAACATTTATTTAATTCCTTCTTATGTAGATTCTTATTAGACATTGAATTATCCTTAGTACATGTAATCACCTGAGGATATACATTAAAGAAAGGGGTGAGCTAAAATACATGTAAGGGGATAGATGATAACATGAAACAATATATCTTGGGGTGTATATAAACATAAAATCATCATCATAACCTAATCATAGTATCATAATCATGAGAGGAAACATTTATATAATTCTTGGAATGTGGAAATGCATAAAAATGAAACATCATGTCTTAGTGGTCAACTACCAAACATAGTTGTGAACAAAGACAACATCATGTTCATTCATATTTCACTTTTATCATGAGATAAATTAAATTAACCAATGCATTGGAGTGCTATATAATTCTAGGTGCACCCATCAAATCATAAAATTTACATTGTGCTATATAAATCCAGGTGAACCCGTCACATCATAATATTTACATTTTCATGCATGCCACATAGAACATATATCAATATTGGAGATAAAATAACACATGGAAAGGAATGGGTTTCATTTCATAAATCATAAATTCATAAAATTTGGGTTCCAAAATGAAATATGGAATTACATACTTTATATAAGAATCATCAACCTCGAGTGAAGAAGAAATAATCTTGAGAAGTAAAAGGTGCGTTTTTTTAAAGAATAGTTCTTTTGGAAAAAATTGTGTTCATAATAAACTAAATTTAGAAACATGTATATAATATAAAAGGTAATATAATGATAAATTAATGACATTTATGGAATATCCATATTAAAAATGTTGTGAAAGAGGGAAAACCCAAAGAAAGAGAGTTGGGTTTGAGAATTCCCCTTAACTTGTGTGCGAAATCTTCCTTCACATTAATATCCTACATAATCACATTAGATTAATTAATTAAAAATATAGAACCTTTAATAAATTAATTTGTTTTATTATAGTTTTATTAATTTCATTTATGGGGATTTTGATGAGTAATAGAGTTTAATTTCATCATTCAGGAGCATTCGTTTTCTTAGTTTTCACGACTAGTTCAATTTTATTTATGAATGGAAGCTCGTGTAAAATGAGGATAAATATCCAAAAATTGTTATTATATGTTATTAATGATATTATATAATCTTAAATGATTCTATAAAGAATGTGGTTATATGGTATGAGGATGAATCATTAGATAAAAGTCAATGATGATCATTTTAAGTTAATTTTGGTGGTTTTTCGATCAGAACAAACTCATATTGTTTTATCATTTAGTTATATGTGTATAAATTAATTATAGAACATAAAAAGGGTTATAATATAAAATTTCATATATTTTCACCATTATAATGGTTTTATTAACATACTGGAAGGTGTTTAATGAAAATGAAAGTGCATCACCCACGATGTCGGTAAGTTGTCACATCACGGGCGACGATTTCATTTTTAAAATAAAAGATAGAGATGGAAGAGTTTAATGATGGATCTTACATTAATATAATATAATTATAGTATATAAAGAATATTGGGGTTATCATTCCCTTTTTATAATATAAGGGTATGATAATAGAAGAATAGAAATGAAATTGAAAATAAATTAAAAGAAAAAGGAAGAGGATTTTACCTCTTGGATTTATCTTCCTTGAGAACCTACATAGGGAAAATATTTTGGTATTTTGGTGAGACCAAGAGATCCTAGACATGGGTAAGGGGATATTGGAGAGTATTTGGATGAATTTGGGTGTGGATAGAAGCTTTATAGTATGAGGAAAAGTGGTGGTGAGGGGTGGTATTTATAGTGGAGGAGAAGGGTGTTTTCCCATTATTTTAATCATTAGTTTATTATTTTAGCTCAAGACTATGAATAGTTTGGGAAATATCTCTAAATATATTAAAATAATTATGGAAAGTTCAATATTTTGGTACTTACGTTAGCTTTGACTCAATTAATAGTGTATTTAGCTTATAATGTATACATACTGTAAATTACCGTATTTTACTATTCACAAAAAATTCAAGTATTTCAGAAAAATACCAAAAATTAACCCTAACCATTTTTTGATGTGTAGAATTTACAAATTTAAATCCATTTTATGAAAATAATATTCTAAATATGAGTAATTGAATTTTTAATTAAAAACATCATTTACTTAGAAAATACAGATTTTAACATTATAACTGATTTTATAACACTTTGAAAAATTACTCAAGGCCTCTTAAAATAATCATAAAACCATAAGAAAAAAATATTAATTTATGAATATATTTTATGAAAAAAAATTCTTTTAAATTATTAAATTAGTCATAAAATTATAATTAAATATTTATGTCTTAAATAAACCAACACTTTCTTAAAAATTTTTAAAACATATATTTTCTTAAACTATGATATAATTATACCATAAATTCATTTAAAATATACCTAAATTTTATTTACACTTTCATGGGTGATTTTACTATTCATTTAGTATGTTTATTATTCATAATGTTCGTATTACTATTCCTAAGTTCAAGTTACTATTTCATCAGTATTGGTTCCTTAACTTATAGATATACTTATTATTTTATTAATTTTTCATTTATAAAGTTTTTATTATGATCTAAAAGTGATTTTATACTATTTATACTATATGAAATTAATATAAGATGAAAGAAATTCTATTGATAAAAGTTTGGGTCATTGCATAAATTCTGTAGTGAAGAAGCCTGGATCATCAAAAGAAGAAGACAATTTCCTACCTTGATCAAATAGTCCTGATATAAGAGATTAGAAGGTGGTGTAAAATTATATATCATTAAAGGTTAATCTACATTGCACTAAACCATTCTGGTCCCACATTAGTTTATTGTTCGGGTAAGGCTTTGTTATATTACTCAGTGCATTCCATAAGCTCTACTGAACTGAGTACTGGGGTATGCTTCCAAACCCTCACTAGCACTACCCCATGCTAGATCTCTTCACCTCTATGTCTCCCCACTTGGTGGTGCCTCCTCTATTCCCATGTGAAATCTTTTATGGTCCATATACATAGTGCCTCCCAATATACCTCCTTGTTGGGATGCATGGGACGATTCCACCATGTGACCGAGCACATTCTCCCATATGTATTGGGTTGAGTTGGACCATGTGTATATTAGGGTTGGCCTTATTTTTATTTAATACGCATCATATAATTTCTATAAGTAATCACAAAAATTCTCAAATACCTTCTCCATCATGTAAAATATATAAATATTTTTTTTATTTTTTCATGGAATCTTCTTCAATTATTTTTTATGAAATTACTTTTTTCATGGACTTAATTACTCTTCTTCACTTCATGAAAATAATAATTTTCATGGTATTACTCTTTTTTATGCAATGTGCTTCTCATAAGAATATGTGTTTAACATTTAAATATCTTCTTCAGCAATTTTCTGAGTCACAACATGGATAATTTCTCAAGAATGACATCCAATTCCATTGAATGAATCCATAACAATCATCTAGGAATCCCCACTTTATCCACCACCACATATTAACTTATCAAAAACAAATTAATCCTCAGATGAAAAATCCTATATTTATTATGTTTCCACACACATGAACTTATGGTTCATGATTGATTTATGAAAAAATTTCATTTTTATGATTCATGTATTTTGAAATTTTAATGTTTTATTACTCAAGTATTGTTTATGATATTTTTCATATTGGTTATGAAATTTTTATGTTATGGTCAAGATATCATTATCTTATTATTATCTTATGATTTAAGATGATCATCAATTGATATATCCCTTTTTTTACCCTTATCGAGCATCCAAACTCACCATTTTTTATGTTTCATTTCCCTATGTTATGAAGAAAGTTTTTAATAGGGTATTCTTATAAAGAGTAATACAGGGGAAGATGTTTATTGGAGATATTTATGATATTTCATAAAATAATAAGATTACATATCTAGTCTCCAAGGACTCTAAATCTGTATGGTTATGGTGTGTATCATATTGTTATGTATTGAATATTCATCTAACTAGATGTAATATTTATATATGAAAATCTTGGGTAGCTATATTTAGTTTTAGAGAAGGGTTTAGTCAATCACTGTATACTAGTATCAATTTTTTTTATGAAAACCCTAGGGATAGGTCTAATTATAGGATGAAATACAAAAGTTTTCATAATGATCATGAATATACTTGTTTAAATGCAAGGCTTCATAAAATTAAGTGTTGTTATTTTGACATTCTATAAATGATTTTATAGAATTATATTAGTTTCCACTATGGTTATTGTTTCTCACATAATGATTTTTTATCTTAGTCAATGGATGGAACCAGAAGGAATCATGTTAATGTTTAATGTGATAGAAAATGAAATGATTTTAAACCTAAGAAACCAAATGTTATGGGAGATGGAATACATAATCTTTCTCTTATGATGACACGAATTTCTCAGGACATGAATCATGTTGAGTTTCCAAATGTTCAATGTTAAAAACAACATATTGTTGATTCTTTCATAAGGCACCATCCACCTTATTTTTTTATCTTATGATCTGGTAGTGGACGAGTGATGGATCAATGCCATTGATAAAATATTTTTTATTCTTCGGTGCTCGGGACATGAAAATTTTTTCCTAGTTATTTATTATCTAGAAGGAGAAGAAGATTAATAGTGGATTCCAATCAAGAATACAAGGAAAGATGGATAAATTGAATCCATGGAATGGTATGAGTTTAAGTAAATATTATTCAGTAAGTAATTTACTCTTATTATATGTACCTAGTAGGGAAGGAATCTCTTGAGTTGAAGAAAATGGATGAAGAATCCATTGGTACCTATGAGGAAAATTTTACAAGGCCTAAAAGGTATTCCCTCAGTTTAATTATCAAACCTAAAAGTAAAATTGATCGATTATTTAGTGTCGTAAAACCAAGTTTCTAAAATTTATTAGCTATAAGATACATTACCAGTTATAAATAAATCATTCAATGTGCACTGAAAGTATAAATATAAATTATAGATACCCATCATTATATGGTTTTGACAAGTAAATAAAGATCAAGACTCATGAAAACTAGAATAAATCCCATGGTGGAAAGAAATTATAGCTATCTAAATTATAGAAATGTGGGAATAAACATCAAGGTAAGTGATTGAACAGAACCATGAGGTGATTTAAATGTGGAAAGGTGGGTCATAAATCTAATGATTGTCAAAAGGTGATGAATAATCCAATTAATGAAATAGAGTAATATCATATACCAACTAATGCACCACCCACTCTCTAATTATTCAAATTCATGGAGTATGGGAATTTTGATAACTAGTTCAAGAATCCAAAGATTTTTTATGATCATATATAAAAACCTCTTATTCCCAAAGATAAAGAGGAATATCATGTGATCACAACTAACAAAAGTGGATTATGAGAATAATATAGTGAAAGGTGAACTTATCAACCACTCTTGAAAATATAATGTCTTATTTTATTATGGATCCACCAACTCTTTTATTTCTAAATAATTTTCTGTGGGTATCTACACATCACCTAAAAAGTTATATGTTGAGTTAGCTATGAAAACTCATAATGTAACAATGTTCACAACTCAAGTTTATAGTTCTTCAATGATTGGATTTTTTGGGAAAGTTGTTCCTAAGGTTCTTGTGATTCTGCCTTTAGTTGAATTTGATGTGATTATTAACATGGATTGGATTTCTCTATATATATCCCATATCAATTTTTGAGGAAGGTAAGTCACATTTCATATTCTTTGTGAACTTATGATCATTTATTGATGTGAGAATGAATATGAACATCCAATGAAAATTGCTTCCATAATATGTTTCACAATTCCTATACATGAAGGTTATTTACCTCATATGGTTGGGGAGAAACTCAAAATCAAGGATAAAATTTTTCTATGTGAGTTTTTATGTAATATTTTTATGAATTATCAAGTCTTCCCTCAAATCATGATGTTGAGTTTTCAATATAACTCATACTTGGTGCTATGGCTATTTTAATGAATCCTTATAGAATGACTCTAACTGATTTGAAAGAATTTAAGAAACAACTCCAATAGAATATTTAAAATTAATTAACTCATACAAGTGAATCACCTTATAACACACCTATTCAATTTGTTAAAAAGAAAGGTGGATCAATGTGTCTTAGAATTTATTATTGAGAACTTAACAAGATCACTATCAAGAAACATGTATCATCTCTCCCATATTGATGAACTATTTTATCAACTAGGTATAGATTAATTATTTTCTAAGATTTATCTTTATTATGGATATCATAAATTGAGGTTTAATAAGGATTATATACCTAAGATAACATTTCGTACAAGGTATGGGAATTATTAATTTATAGTGATGCGTTTTTTTCTTACTAATTCCACCACGGTCTTGACAGATTTAATGAATAGGGTCATTAATATTACCTTGATCATTTTGTGATAGTATTTATAGAATAAATTATTATATATTTAGAGAGTAAGAAAAATCATGAAGACCACTTCAGAATTATACTGAAGAAATCGAGGAAAAATAAGATTTATGAAAAATTTAACCAGTTTGAATTTTTTCTTCAGAAAGTTTATTTTTTGGTTATATAATCTCAAGTGAGGGTATATTAGTAGATCCTTCTAAGAAATAAGTTATTAAGAAATATACTAGAATAACCATACTAACTAAAATCTATAGTATTCTTGGGATAGCTTGATATTATCTATGTTTTGTGAAAGATATCTCATGAATATATAATACACTCACCAAGATGACTCGAAATGGAGTTTAATTAATATGGACGGAGGAATGTGAAGATAATTTCAAGGAGATAAAAATAAGTTTGCTCAGTGAACATGTTATCACACTACCCTATAGCGGATAATGGTTTATGATCTATAGTTATGCAATAAAAAATGACTAGGATGAGTTATCATGAAAAAGATATGGTGATAGCTTATGCCACATGACAATTGAAGGCCCCTGATAAAAATTACTCAAATCATGATTTAGATTTTTGTATGGTAATTTTTTCATTAAAGATATTGAATCATTATATCTATGGAAAAATTTGGGAAATATATAATGATCAAAAAAGTATAAAGTATATTTTCAATCAAAAATAGTTGAACATGAACCAAATTAGATGGTTGGAGTCGATTAAATATTATGACTAATCAATACATTACCACTGTAGGAAGGTGAACAAGTTGGCTGATGCTTTGAGCCAAAATGATCATGCTAGTTTATCTATGATGAGGATCAAAAAATATATAATACTTATGGATTTAAAAATGAGGATATATAAATATTAAAGGATGGTGATAAATCTTATCTATCTCAAATAAATGTATAACCATCTATCTAAGTGAATATTAAATATGAACATAAGGAATATGTAGAGAGGCAAAAGAATGTGAGAAATTTTCTTGAGTAAAACCTTGACTGTGATAGAATAATAAGGTTTCGTAACTGTGTATGTCTTCCGCTCATATCAGATTTGAAGAAGGAGCTTTTGGATAAGGCTCATATATTATCATTCTGTAATCATCCTAGAAGTATAATGATTTATAGAGATTTGAGAGAATATTTATAGTTGGATGGAATGAAGAGAGATATTACAGAGTATAATTATTGGTTATTAGTTTTTCATAAATTTATGGTGGATAGGTAGAATTCTAAGAGGATGTTAAAACCATTTACAATACTTTAATGGAAATGGGAAAATATCACGATGTATTTTATCTTCAGACTTCCCAAAATATCTAACGTCCATAATGATATATCAGTTATAGTTGATCTCCTTAAAAAGTAAGCACAATAAATTACCATTAGAGTAGATTTATCTATTGATTAGTTTTCCCAAATATATATTAAGGAAGTGGTAATATTCCATGGAGTGCCACTTTCCATTTAATTTGACTGGGATCCAAGGATTACCTCTAAGTTCTTGAAAATTTTTCCTTAGTCACTGGATACAGAGTTAACATTTATTACTACTTATTATACTTTGATAGATGATCAGTATGAGAGGACTATCCAAACTATAGAATACATGTTGAGATCTTTCTCTATGTATTTCAAAGGTGGTTGGGATCAACACCTTCCGTTGGTATAATTTTCATACAAAAGTATATTTCACTCCCGTATTCAAATGGATCCTTAAAAATACCTACATGGTAAGAAGTAAAAAAATGTAACATTCTAGAATAAATTTGGAGAAATAAATCTATTGTGACCTAATATTAATGAGTAAATTGTAAAGAAAGTTATATCCATTCAACAAAACATAATAGAATATCAGATTTTACAAAAAAAAATATGTTAACAATCATCGAAAAAATCTTGATTTTGAAGTGGGTGACAAGGTATTCTTAAGAATATCTCTGATGTACAAGGATTTTACTAAAAATAATTAATTTGGTCTTTATTAATTTGCTAACCACTTCTTATGTTTTTAGGTTCTTTTTGTAGTATTTTAATATTTTAGTTGTTTTTTATAGTTTTTTGTTAATTTTATGTTAATATTAGTTATTTACTTTTATTTTTATTTTTATTTTTTTAGGTTTTATTTTTAGTTTAATTAATATTAGTTGTTATTGTTATTATTATTTTATTAATTATTTATATTAATTTAACTTTTAAATATAATATTTATATAACTCTTCTTATTATTTCTTTCTTCTAATTATTATTATTACTATTATTATTTTATTTAACTTTTAGATAACTAGATTTTTAATTTTTAAAATTTGAATTTGAGTTTTAAATTTTAAATTTTATTTCTTGTTTTCTTTCCCCTATCTCCCCTCTTGACCCGCGCCCCACCTATTCCCCATTTTTTCTCACCCACCTAGCCCTCTCTTCTCTCTCCAACCCCCCCTATATTTCTCTCTTCTTCTCTCACCCTGCTATCCCTCTCTGACCCAGGTCGCACCCCATGTCGCTCCCCTCCGCACCCACATAACCCATTGACCTCCGCTCCCCTCCACTACCCTACTATCTCACCCCGCTCCCCTATTCACACTGCCTCCCTCTACTCACGCCAGCCCCCTGCCCTCTCTCGTCGCCCCGCTCCCCCAGCTCCACTCCGCAGACCCGCCACCCCCTATTACCCTATTCACCCCGCCGCTACCCCGCTACCCTACTACCTCGCCACCCCGTCACCCCACTCCCCTCCTCTCACTCCACCTACCTCTGCTCACCCGACCCCCATACATCCACCCCGCTTCCCTACTCCCACTCTCACCCAGGTCACCCCCTCACCCACCGGACCCCCGCTACCTCGCTTCTTCTCTCACTTGCAGCGCACTAGCCACCGCCGTCTGAGCAGCCACCACATGTCCCCATCATCATTTTAAGGTGTGCCTCCCTCATTCAAGCTGCCTCTTCGTCATGCCATACCAGGAGTTGACCAGCCTCCACTACATATCCAACATCTTCCATTCTGGTTGGCGCACCGTTGGTGCGCGACGTCATCACGTGTCGAGGGTTGCTACGCGTGGCAAAAATAGACTAAAATGATTATTTTTTCGGTAACGCGATGTTATTTTATATGACTTATCATTTTATTACCGTATTTATTATTTCAGTCATTATTTCGGGGTAAATTTCTTAGTGTCGGGATATTGTTCGAGTAATTAAAGTTATTGCGCATTCCATGTAACAATATTATTTAGTGATTAATTTTCAATTAAATTTATTTTAATTGAATGTTTATCTGTTTAAATTTTTTTTGCACTAAATTAACTGCTAAAATTGAAACAATCCATTTTAATAATAAGTTGACACAGCGGTCCGAGAAGGTAAACTATGTTAAACGATGGTAAGTGAAAATTAGTGAAAAATTTTTGTGAGAAACATGTTGTGTCATTTCTCCGTGTAGTTCAGTAATTGAATGAGTTTTCTAATTTATTTATAACACCAGAGAACGAGACATTAAATAAATTAGGAAATTTAAATTGAGCATCTAAAAAATGATTATATTTTTGGAACTCAAGATAATTAAGTAGAATAAATATTTAATCACTTAAAAGAATACATTTCATGGCTGTGTAGCAATTTAATTACGACATCAGCATTCCTGACACATTTTGTTGATTTAGATTCCATCATCATTTTCAATCATAGTTTACATTATATCTTTTGTCTTCTCACCATTTAGTTTAATTAAAATAATAAAAAGAAAACTCAAAATAGGAATTCCCTCAACTTTTGTCTGTCTAAACATTGTCCAATGAAATATTTTTAGTGAACTAGATTCCATGCTCTCTGTGGTTCAGCCTTGGTCTCTACTTTTATAGTATCCAATTGGTTTTAAATATTTGAATATTGGACGTTCTGTGATGCACATGCCCAATTTATGGCGCCATTTTTGGGGAGCACGTGCATTCCTAGCATTAAGAAAATTTCATATAGGCCTTTCTTTAGGCACAATTCTCCTAAATGGTGAACACTCATAATTCTGATCCGTCAAAGAATGACCCACCCCTTGATCCGCAACTTGAACATAAAAGTAAGGGAAAAAACAAATTGGTATCTCATCCACAAATGCAATGCATCCACCAGAGGAAAACATTGAAACCCACATTCTGATGTTTCCTAGTGGACAAGTCCACCCACTTTTCCAAAATCGTCTCTATAATCAAAGGCCTCAGACTACTATGAGATGAGAGTTGTGACCCAACATAGTTGTAGTTAGATCTGGCATAACAAGACCTAGAATTCAAGCAATGCACTTTGAATTGAAGCCTTCAATGATCAACCTAATCCAACAACATGCTAAATTTCATGGATTGAACAGAAAAGACCCTTAAATACATGTGAACAGATTTCTTAAATTCTGTAACATATTAAAATATAATGGAGTGACAGATGATGAGTTGATCCTATGTCTATTTCCATTCTAATTTCAAGAGAAAGCAAAGGACTGGTTGGAAAGTCTCGACCTAGAAACAGTGTTCACTTGGGAAGTGCTGAGAAGAAAATTTCTTGATCAATATTACACAAAAGCTCAATCTTTGAAAAAAAAGAGAGACATCGAATCCTTTTTTCAAAGTGAATACGAATCATTGGGAGAATCTTGGGAAAGATTTAAGTCCATGTTAAGATATTTTCCTCATCAGGGGATGAATTTGGAAAACCAATTGCAAGCTTTCTACTATAGAATTCAACCCGAGAGTAAGTGTGAAATCTACAATGCTACTGAAAATGCATTCATGGAAATGGATCCTAAGGATCTATACATATTAATTCAAAACATGGATGAACAAAACTTCCAGTAGCCAGAAGATTTTTCAAGAAGAATGGATGGATTTCATCAAGTTGATTCCCAGACATTCATGGCTGCACAATTTGAAGCTCTCAACAAGAGGACTGACAACTTGTCAGTAAACCCACCTAAGTCAGTCCATGTTGTTCAAGCTGAGCACTATCCACACTGTGGTGGTCCTCATGATTAACCCATGTGTCTATATAACACATCTGAGACCAATATGTCTGAAGCTAACGTTGTCATCTACAACAAAGGGAATTATGGAAACAACTACAACACAAACTGGCAAGGAAATAACCAAAATCAAGGTTGGAAGGAGCCACCAACTACTCAACCAATGAACCAGAACATGGGTCCACCTGGGTTTTCTGCTCAATATTCCTTAAAACCCACCATGCAATCGCAAGAGAAAAGATCTCAATAGAAATATCGACCACCATTTCATCAACAACAACAATATAAGAAGAAAAAGAAAACAACAGACTTGGAAACTCAGGCAATGCAAGGTCAACAAGATTGGGGAGAAACTATAGTTAAACTAATGACTTCCAATCAATCAAGGTTTGAGTTACAAGAGATGGAAACTCAAAATTTTCAAACAATAACTCAAAATTTGTAGACAAAACCCCTAAACCTACAGTAAAAAACCCAAAACTTATAGGCTTCCATGCATAACATTTAAAATCAAGTCATTCAGATAGCCGCAAAAATGCAGAACTAACAACAAGGAACTCTATTGAGAAGTACAAGAGTTAACCCAATAGAAGAAGAAAAATCCATCACATTGCGAAGTTTCACACGGTTACCAAAGCACCAAATATTGGATATTTAACCAAAAAATTAGATGCCTACACCAACCACTAAGAATATAAAGTCAACAAACAAAAAAATCCAACTTAAAGCTAAAGAGGAGGAAGATCAAAAAAAAAACTTGAAAAATTTGAAAAGGAAAGAAAAGAAAGGTAAAACAGGGAATTCAATGAAAGAGTGAAATCCCACATACCACCTCCTCCATTTCCAAAAATACTGAAGTAAAGGAAGTTGGTTGTTCAAATTTCAGAATTCAGGGAGATGTTCAAAAAGCTTCAAATAAATAGTCCTTTTGTGGAATCCATCACACAAATGCCCCACTATGCTAAATTTCTCAAGGATCTTCATTCAAAAAGAAGAAAACTAGATGATGTGGGAATAGTCATAATGCACGAGGAATGTTAAGAGTTCATACCCAGATCCATACCTCCAAAACTAAGAGACCATCGTAGTTTCACCATTCCTTGTATTATTGGAGGATGTCAATTCGGAAGAGCTTTGTGAGACCTCAGAGCTAGTGTAAATCCCATTTCTTATGGAATCCTTTAAGAACTGAGCATCACAGAATTAAATCCAGCGAGGGTCGCCTTGACAATGGCAGACCGATCAGTGAAGTATCCTCAAGGGATTCTAGAGTATGTACCCATCAAGGTTGATAAATATTACTTCCCTAATGATTTCATTGTCCGTGATATGGAAGAAGATAAGGACATCCCACTCATTATCGGAAGACCTTTCTTAGCAACATGTAGAGCACTGGCTGATGTTCAAGAGGGAAAGTTAATTTTTAGAATTGGGGATGAGAACATAACATTTGATGTCCTAAAGGCTATAGAAAAACCGTCTGTAGTAGACTGTCATTTCTTGGATACGATTGATGAATGGGATGAGTTATCAAGCGATGCACTGGATCTCACAGATTTACATAAATAAAATAAAGAGTTTATTGAATCAATCGAGGTAGTGGAATTCATCAAATACATAGTTGATCCTTATATAAACATGACATCCCTTCACTCACTCCATAACTTGAAAACCCTCCAACAATTGAGCTTAACCCCCTTCCATCAAACTTGAGATACATTTATTTGGGATATTCAAACACCTTATTGGTCATCATAAAATCCAATATTTACAGTGAACAAGAAAGTAAATTGATCAATGTCCCATCACAAAGGAATCCAGCAATAGGTTGGATTATTGCTGATCTAAAAGGTATAAGTCCTGCCATATGCACTCAAAGAATACATATGAAAGATAATTCAAAACCTTGCAGGCAACCAAAACGACACTTAACACCACCCATGAAAGAGGTAGTCAAGAAAGTAGTCATTAAACTTCTTGATAATGGTTTAATATTTCTTATCTCTGATAGTCAGTGGGTTAGCCCATTACAAGTGGTACCTAAAAAGGGAGGAACCATAATAGTTTAGAATGATAAAGATAAATTGATAACCACAATAATAGTGACTAGATAGAGATTGTGTATCGACTATCAGAAATTGAATGATGCCACCAGAAAGGATCACTTCCTATTACCCTTTATTGATCAAATCCTTGAATGATTATTATTACGAGATTACTATTGTCTTCTAGATGGATACTCAGGCTATAATCAAATAGCAGTGACACTAGAGAATCAAGAAAAAATCACATTCACTTGTCCATATGGTATATTTTCTTATCATAGAATGCCTTTTGGAATGTGTAATTCACCAACCACATTTCAATGATCCATGATGGAAATTTTCCATGACATTATTGAAGAGTTCTTGGAAATATTCATGGATGACTTCATTGTGTATGGTGAATCTTTTGATGATTGTCTAGAATATCTGGATAAGGTTTTTGAAATATGTGAAGAAAATAATCTGGTGCTTAATTAGGAAAATTTACACTTCATGGTACAAAGTGGAATAGTTTTAGGTCATGAAATTTCAAAGAAATGAATTGAATTTTACACCACAAATATTAGTACAATCTCTGAGTTACCCATTCCTACTTCAGTTCGTTCAATTTGAGGTTTTCTTGGGAACGTTGGATTATATAGATGCCTCATTAAGGATTTCACTTTTATTTCTTGACCCCTTGTGAAACTGTTGGGAAAAGATGTCACATTCCACTTTGGCCCTGAATTTCAGGAAGCATTTAAATTATTAAGGAAAAATTTGGTTGAAGCCCAGATAATGATTTCACTAGATTGGGAGCATATAATTGAGTTAATGTGTGATGCCAATGACTGGGTAGTTGGTGCTGCCTTGGGACAAATAAAATAATGGATATTTAGTCCAATATATTATGATATCCACACTTTTAATGAGGCTCATCATAATTACACAACAACTGAAAAAGAGTTTCTAACAGTTGTCTGTGCTTTCGATAAATTTTGATCCCATCTATTGTTCTCAAAAGTCACTGTCTATACGGATCACTCTGCCCTATGGTATCTGATGACCAAGAAAGATGTGAAACCCAAACTCATTTAATGGATATTGTTACTTCAAGAATTTGACAATGAAGTCAGGGGAAAAAAGGGCATAGAGAATGTCATTGCTGACCATTTGTCACGCCTTGACCATGACACAAGTGAAATCAATTTCGAACTAATCAATGAAACATTTCTTGATGAACAACTCTATGATATTGAGACAATCACACCCTGGTATGCTGATTTCATGAACTAATTACCTTCAGGCGTGATACACCCAGATATCTCAAAGGAGCAGAGGAAAATATTTTTGAATTAAGCGTTCCATTACTACTGGGATGATCCTTTACTTTTCAATGACTGTGCGGATGGAATGATAAGAAGATGCATCCCTGAAGAAGAAATAACAATGTTTTGAACTTGTTCCACTCTAGAGAAGCTTGAGGACACCATGGAATTCATTGAACAATCAGCAAAGTGTTACAATGTGGTTTGTACTGGCCGACCATAAATCGTGATATTCGTGAATTCGTCATGAATTGTGATAAATGCCAAAGAAGTGGGGGTATAAGCTGGAAGCGTGAAATAACACAACACTCAATCATGGGCATTGAAAATTTTGACATATGGGGGATCAACTTCCTAGGTCCTTTTCCTAAATCTTTTAGGAAATCATATATCCTTGTCTGTGTGGACTATGTGTCAAAATGGGTGGAAGCTGAATCATTTTTGGAAAATACTACCTGAGTCATCATCAAATTTTTAAAGCAACACATTTTTACCCAGTTTAGAATTCCAAGGCTCATCATCAGTGACCGTGGTACCCACTTCAATAATGTGTTTTTTATAATCTAATGACTCTCCATGGATGCCACCACTACATGAGCACCCCATACCACCCACAGACCAATGGCCAAGATGAGGTTTCAAACTGAGAAATTAATGGTATTTTAGAGAAAATTGTAAATACATCTAGGAAGGACTGGGTCGCCAAACTTGAAGATGCACTTTGGGCCTAAAAACGGCATACAAGACAACTATTGTAATTTCCCCTTATCAATTGGTATTTGGAAAAACCTTCCACTTACCTATATAACTGGAACATAAAGCATATTGGTCTGTGAAGAAACTGAATTTTGATTTCAAAACTATCCAAGAGAAGTGTTTTCTACAGATGAATGAACTAGACGAGATGCGGAGAGAAGAATATGACAATCCTTTTATATACAAATAGAAAAATTAAGCCTGGAATGACAAACGGATCCAAAAAAGGAATTTTTCAAAAGGAGAAAAAGTTCCCCTCTTCAACTCACGACTTCAGATCATGGAAGGAAAACCCATGTCAAGGTGGTCTGGTCCTTACACTATCACTATTGTTTATCCACATGGTGCTGTCAAGATTTATGATGGGAATATTCCTCCAATAAAAGTTAATATTCAACACCTTAAACATTACCACAATTCGAATACAATAGGAATCATTGAATAATTCCAATTATAATGAGAAGTTATCCATCTGGCTAAAGATGTTAAACTTAGCGTTGATCGGGAGGCAAACTGATTGCTGCTTCATTACTTGGTCTATGTTTCCTTACTCTCTCTCTCTATCTCTCTATCTCTTTTTTGAATGCATCTAAAATCAAAAAATTTCTAGCTCTTCTGACTCTTCTGTGTTCATCGATGCGATTGTTCCGTCTCAATCTGACTTTGTACAACAGATGACTCAGAATCTGGCTGATATCAAGTACCAACTTGAGGAGCTTTCATTAGAGATTTTTTATAAACAGCCATCACCACCATGACGAGCACAGATTCCATTCCTCCCACACAGAATTTATGCTCACTATTCTTAGGAGGTTGTTAATGCCACTAATGTCCCCATTAGATTGATGACACAGCCACTAGTTTTTGCAAGAGGTAGAGGAGTTCTAAGATGATTGACCAAGATGATTGACCATTGTCCATCTGTCTGGATGAAGACGTAAAACATAGAACTTCCTAGGAGGAAACCCATGTTCTAGTTTCATTTATTCCTTTCTTCTTTTAATTGTTTTAGTTTGTTTGAGGAAATAAAACATGGCATGTGTGGAATGTTTTTAGCTACTCCTGATATTTGTGTGCACTTGTCAGTCTCCTACATATCTACTACCATTTATATGATATTTGGTGTTATATTTATGATACGATGCGGGTATGTGTTTTCCATGTGTATATTTTACAAGTACATCATTTTTGGAGCTTAATCGGATACAAACAGCCTCACCATGTCTATCGGCTCTTACTCATGGAAGTATTTTATTTTTGCTATATTTTATGCTTCCAAACACACCAAAAAAAACTAACATTCCTTTCATTGATGAACCCACATAAAATCCACTCCTTTTATGTTGTAACATAGTCGGGGGCATACCACTTGTGTCCCTATGCAGTTTGAGCACCTGATTATTGTTTAGAATGCTTTGATCCTTGATCTCATGACTTAGATGATTGCTGATATTATTTCATACTTTGAAAATGTTTTTCAAAATCTTGTATATTATTTAGTCACTTATTTGAACTCATACTCATCTGTTTTGTCCAACATTATATTTATATACCCGTGAGGACTCTAGCCCATTTTTCATCATCTCTTTTTTCTCTCATTCTTGAGGGAATCTCAACCATGTTTTGTCTTCTACAACTTGCCATGTTTTTCCATCAAAGTGATAGTAATTTTGAAAGTTTAACTAAAATGATTTAGGCATCTGTTTGATTATTCAGCCTCATTGCCCACTGATCCACCCATACATTTTCTCTATCTTATAGCCCTTATAATCCATGAAGAAGCTTTTTAGGATGATCCCAATCCGATACCCTTCCCTACCCATTTCTTGAATTTCTGCATGATAATTTTCAATCTAAGTGTGGGGGAGAGATTTAATCATGGTGGGGTTTCTTTGAGGGGTAGTGAGTCATTTGATGCACATGGATTGACATTATCTCATCCTGGTAATTTGAGTTATTTTTCATAGTAGCCATATTCATTACATGTATTTTGATATAGGAATATAGGATCCTTTTGGTTCCAACAATGAGTACATTAGTGGTCATTACTCGGTAATCCTCCCTTTTGGAGAAACCTATAAAAGTGATGATCCATTACTCTAGGAGCAAGGGAGTTTTCTATATGATCTACTTTCACAGATATGTTATAGCATATGTGCTTCTTGTGTACCATTATTTAGGATTTTTTCTAACATTTATTTCATGGGGTTTTAGAGTTGATACTCACTAGTTTTTCCTGACCATCATATTTGAGTGTGTTTTGTCTAAAAAAATAGCGAAACATTGGATTATCATATGCTTGGGGAAAAACAATGTTTTAAGTATGGGTAAATGACAGCTTGAGAAAGATATTTGGATTGAAATTAATCATGCATTTATTTCAAGATTTAACCATCCTTTTTACCAAAAAGATATCATTTTTTTATATAACCCACCATCCCATAGCCTTAGAGACATTTTAACCTCATGTAAAGACCTTGAGATTGGTGCATTCTTTTTATTTCTTCTAGTGGAGATGTGAAATTCATGGAAAACCTATGGTAAGCATGCATGCGTATGAGAATTGAGAAAAACATTGATCAAATTGTTTTTGAACGGTGAGAGTAATGGAAAGGTAGGTCACATGATAAATGAGTGCACATACTTATTTTGGAAATAATACAAGTGAAAGAAAAGTTGTTTTTTTTAATTAAAGTTTTAAATAAAGCATGATATTTTATGAGTAAAAGATATTGAAAGATTTTGAACTTGTAATTTTGATGTTTGGATTTGTTTACGAATCCAATTGTGTTTTATTTCTGATTTTTTTTTTGATGATTGGAAAAGTTTAAGTGTAGTGGATTCGATGTACATGGATTTTACTAACATTTTTTTATTTAGTTTTAATTAATTTGCTGACTGATTCTTTTGTTTTTAGGTTCTTTTTTTAGTATTTTAATATTTTAGTTGCTTTTTATAGTTTTTAGTTAATTTTATATTAATATTATTTATTTATTTTTATTTTTTTAGCTTTTATTTTTAGTTTAATTAATATTACTTAATATTTTTATTATTAGTTTATTAATTAATTATATTAATTTAACTTTTCAATTTAATATTTATATAACTCTTCTTATTATTTATTTTTACTAATTATTATTATTACTATTATTATTTTATTTAACTTTTATATAACTAGATTTTTAATCTTTAATATTTGAATTTGAGTTTTAAATTTTGAATTTTATTTCCAGTTTTCTTTTTCCCCTTATCTCCCCTATTGACCCACACCCCACCTATTCCCTATATGTTTCTCACTTGCCTACCCCTCTCTTCTCTCGCCAATTCCCCCCACCCCCACCCTCTATTTCTATCTTCTTCTCTCACCCCATCATCCCTCTCTGACCTAGGTCGCACCCCTGCTACTCCCCTCTGTACCCCCCTGACCAGCTGACCTTCGCTCCCCTACACTCCCTCGATGCCTCACCCCGCTCCCCTGTTCACCCCACCTCCCTATTCTCACCTCGGGCCCCTGCCCTCTCCTTTCACCCCACTCCCCTGGCTCCACTCCGCAGACCCCCCCCCCCTCATTCCTCTGTTCACCCCGCTGCTACGCCACTACCCCTGTTACCCCGCAACCCCATAACCCCACTCCCCTCCTCTCATCGTGCCTCCCTCTACTCACCTTCCCCCTTCTGCCACTCCGCTTCCCTACTCCCACTCTCACCCAGGCCGCCCTCCCCTCACCCAACAAACCCCCACTACCCCACTCTTTCTCTCACTTGCAGCGCACCTGCCACCGCCATCCGAGTAGCCATCGCAGGTCCCCATCACCATTCTAAGGAATACCTCCCTCGCTCAAGTTGCCTCTTTTTCACACCACACCAGGAGCCGACCAGCCTCCGCTACATCTCTAACATCTTCCATTATGGTGGACACTCTGTTGGTGCATGATTTCATCACGTTTCTAGGGTTGTTGTGCACGGTGAAAATAAATACTAACATGATTATTTTTTCGGTAACGCGGTGTTATTTCACATGACATATCATTTTATTACCGAATTTATTCTTTCAGTCATTATGTCGGGGTAATTTTCTTAGTTTTGGAATGTTGGTTGAGTAATTAAAGTTATTGTGCATTCCTTGTAACAATATTATTTGGTGATTAATTGTCAATTAAATTTATTTTAATTGAATGTTTATCTGTTCAAATTATTTTTTAACTAAATTAACTGCTGAAATTGAAACTGGCCATTTTAATAATAAGTTGATGCGGCGGTTTGAGAAGGTAAACCGTGTTGACTGATGGTATATGCAAATTGGTGACAAAACATTGTGAGAAACTATTTGTGTCATTTCGCCGTATAGTTCGATACTTGAACGAGTTTTCTAATTTATTTATAACACTAGAGAATGAGACCTTAAATAAATTAAGAAATTTAAATTGAGCATCTAAAAAATGATTATATTTTTTAAACTGGAGATAATTAAGCATAATAAATATTTAATCACATAAAAGAATACTTTTCATGGCTACGTAGAAATTTAATTGTGAAATCAGCATCCCCAACACATTTTAGTGATTTAGAGTCCATCATCATTTTCAAATACAGTTTACATTATTTCATTTGTCTTCTCGCCTTTTAGTTTAATTAAAATAACAAAAATAAAACTCAAAATAGGAATTCCCCCAACTTTTTTCCATCTAAACATTGTCCAATGGAATATTTTTAGTGAACTAGATTTCATGCTCTCTGTGGTTCGACCCTGCAAGCCACTTTTACAGTAGCCAGTTGGTTTTAAAAATTTGAAAATTGGATGCGCTGTGATGCGAATACCAATCTACCTAGAAGAGAGTGATGATATTAGGAAATAAGGTAAATATAATACCTAGGTAAATTAGTCCTTTTAAAATTCTTGATCGTATCAGGATGGTATCTTATCTATTAGCACTTTTACGAAATCTCTTTCAAGTTCTTGATGTGTACCATGTATCACTCCTAAGTAATTACATACCTAATCCTTAACATGTAATAAACTTATAGGTAATAAAACTTGATAAATATAATTATTATTAAGAATATCTAGTAGAGATTTTTTATCATAGAGAGAATGTTCTATGAAATAATACCACTCTCATGGTCAATGTTTTATGGTGAAACAACCAATTTGAGGAGGCTATGTGGGAACCTGAGGATGTGATGAGATAGAAGTATCATCATATATTTTTTTCAGAGTGATGAATTTGAGGAGATAAATTCATTTAAGGGGGGTATAATGTAACACCCTATTATTTTTATGAAATATTTCTCTTTAAATAATTTTATTTCTTTTATAGCTTTCATTACATGCAATAGTGAGTTTAGATGAACTGCGAAAAATTATTAAAATATTATATGTCTGTTATCATCTAGCCTTCAGAATAGAGGGTATGAATAGTAATAACTATATTATTTATTAAAAATAATTCATTAATTATCAAATTATTATCATTAAAAACAAAAAAATATTATAAAATAAAATTGTTTTTTCTGTAAAATTGTTTTTATGCATGAAATATATTTTATAACAATATCTTAAATTAATCCCTATTGGTTAATGGTTTTAATTATATTTATATATTATTTACTTGATCAGATGTTTTAAACATTCACTAATTATTTTTCTAAGAATATGATAAGAATAAATCCAGTTTTATGCCTAAAAATGTATTTTTTTTATCAAAAAAATTATTTGTCTCATTTTGCACACTTACTTTTAAATTAATTTCTATCAAAAATCGGTATTGAGATAGATAAAAATAATTTCATATTTATAAATAGTAGGTTAAAATTTGGTAATTAGTCTCCTTTTATTTTTTGGTTAATTGGAATAGTAACCGTGGAAATAATTATCACCTCAATAAGAGGTAAATCGGGTTAATCTGGATTACAGATAAGTAATTAGGACATAACTTTTCATA
This sequence comes from Viscum album, assembly GCA_963277665.1. NCBI lineage: Eukaryota > Viridiplantae > Streptophyta > Magnoliopsida > Santalales > Viscaceae > Viscum > Viscum album. The sequence goes on from OY728123.1 coordinate 1,210,300,987, forward strand.
TTAATTATTATTGGATAAATTTATTTATACCCTTAACACCTAATGTTTTAAAATGACATGTTTAATGGAAACATGTCCTTCAAAATGACTTATATATTACTAACATCAAATATAATTACAAAATGTCACTCTCTTTGTTTTTAAAACCTCTTATGGGTTTACATAGGGAAAAAATTAAGTTATGAATAAATATGTGTATATTTTTGTATTAATAAAATTATTTTAATTATAAAATCTTTATTTTTATTTTTATCAATTATACATTTTCCTTAATTACTTAAGGAACACAAATGCAGTATTTCCCCATTTAATAAAAAATATAATAAATGATTTTAAGAAGTATTAAAAGTTATATAATTTAATTATTTTAATGTGACCCATGAAATATATATATATATATATTAAATATTATGGATGTTTTAAAGCATTATATTCTAATTTTACATTTCTATTTATGTATTTTAAATTAAATTTAATAAATAGTATCAAATTTTATAATAATGATATTTTATGAAAATTATATTTTATTAAATTATTTATGTAACGCCCCGACCCCAGCTACCCAGAGTCGGTGCATTACTTCGTAACATTGGCATGATCACAAAAGATCAAGTCTTGAAAGACCGATTAGTTTAGTAGCCTTGGAAACACTAGATACATTCATAAATCTTACATTACATCATAAAGTGAAAAACTAATAACAAAGTCTTCATAGTCCACACTCAAATCCTCTTCTGACTATCCCTGCAGGTCATTCATAAAATACTTCTTCACATCCTGGAAAATATTAAAACATTGAAAGGGGTGAGCTCAGATGCTCAGTAAGGATAAAAATATTGCGGAAGCTTTCATAAATAAACATTAACATTTAAGGCAATGTATAACTAAAACAAAAGACTTTTTTAAACTTGAACTTCAGCATAATATGGCAAAAATAAAATGAGATAATTCCATTCACTTACTCACATGGATATTCTACTAGTCGAATAATAATATGCAATATCAATAACCACTTTCATAATGAGGGAATGTATAATGCCGGACATTCTGAAACATTTTGTCAAGGCCTCGGCCAAGACGTCTAAAATGATTAAGGCCTCGGCCAAAACCATAAATCAAATTGGGAAAGGCCCTCAGCCAATTCCTCATCTAGTTGTCTCATGAGACCTACCGATGCATCGAGGAGCTATAGCGGGCTCCACCCGTCACATATTAAGTCCAATACATTCCTCATATGAATAGGCTTAAAAATAACATAAATATTCGTATTAAAACTAGCATATGAAATGTCAACAATTTCTCCATAAACTATGGATGGTATAAAAATAACACATCCACAGTCAAATATTTCACAAAATGTTCAATGGAAGTTTTGTATCATAAATCAATTTCAATTAAACTTAAAACCCATCAAAGGATGTTGACATGGATGAAATCAAAGCTATTTGAGAGAAATATCTCTCCTTTTTGAAATCATTTAAAAGTACCATAATTATAAAATAATACATTTACTTTGAAGATATTCTTATAAGCTTGTTAGGGAAGCTTCGACAAAGTTATAATGGCAGAAAATAGCCACACCCACCGTATAAGTTAAAAAAACATTCTTACCTTAAATTTGTCAAAGAGGTCAAAAAGTACATTGTTGGGAAAACGACGGTAAGATTCCTCTCAAAACCGTATAAGGGTATAAATTACTTTAACCCATTTTTCATTTAATAGTAAAAATGTTTTGAAATAAATTTTTAAGAAACATGGATGTGGATGATAACGAAGTCCCAGTAGATAATTATGTATAAACAACCTTGGATAATGAAGAGGTTTTGAAGTAAACCCTTACCTCGTGTCTGACTTGACTCAACCGTTCTTTAACCTCTGGAATAATAAACTAGAGTTAATATATACCTTATTAAGAACAATTATTAATTTCATTATCCTTTTAATATCACTTATTACAATGTTATGAACATTATGTAATTATTTAAGTTAATAACGGTCGTTTTGTCGATCTTTGGTACATGAGTCAACAATAAAATTCTTATAATTACAAGTTGTTCATGTGGTGAAATATCCATTATATACAGAATTATATTCATTATGTAGATATCATATATATGATATATATCCAGTATATACATTCATTCATATTGTCATGTAACATTTAGAGGTAAGAAATGAAATGCACCGTTCATGGAGACGGTAAGCCGTACGTACGCATGAATGCTACTTTCATTTCTATTTCGTATTTAATGGAATGAAATCATAATGATATAAATGTATAATATAATACCAGTATAATATAGTGTATAATACCATTTACTCCATCCTTTATACATCCCACATGTGGCATTAACGATTCATATCACTTTGAGGGGGCGGTAGTCCGCACTTCCTAAAATGAAATTATCGCGTTTACCCATAATGGGAATCATAAAGTATGCCATAAATGAGAAATACAGAAGCATAAGTAAAACATAAACATATTATATATCCTATATAAATATATTGACATCTTAATGGCCACCTTTGAAGGTGTTATATGAGTGTTGAACAATCATCGTTTTGCGAGACAGGAATTCACCATCCACAGAAACCGTATGTTCTTTAACCATTAGATGTAGGTGTGTGTAAGTTTAGCTCGAATATTTCTTATAACAACATCCTAGTATATTGATTATACTGTTTTTGTTACAAAAGAAATGAATAAAAAGAGTTTAGGGGGTTGGAGAAGAAAAATAAAACAAAACAACATTAGAGAAGACATTACCTCAAAATCGGGTAACTCTTTTTGATTTGAGCCAAAGGCTTCCTTGGGAAGAGTTCTGCCCAAAGCGTGGCTTCTAGGAGTAATAGGGGGAACTTGGGAGAGTATTTTGTCAGAGGTTGGCCTAGACAAATGTCTTGAATGTGTGAATAAGGTGGTAGAGGTGGGGGCCTTTTATAAGTGGAGAGGAGGGGCACTCTTGGAAAGTAAAGAAAAGTCACTTTATTATAAAATGCGTTTCGAATTTTAGAGGTACCACACTTATATAATTCGAGTCTAAGGTGATAAGGGTTCGAAATCTACCCATCCAATAGGCTTTGGACAAGTGTATGCCTTGGATTTTACATTATCTTCTCATTTTATTTAAATCGTTAAATAATGAGGTCATCGTTTCATCATCATGATGTCATAAATAATTTAATTTATTTAATGTCTAAAAATTATAAAAAAATACTATGATGTAGGAAATCGTTTTAGCTTTCTAATGAATATTTATAGTCAAAAGTTGGACTTGTTTAACCCCACTTAAAAACTGTTTTAGTAAAACAACTCATGTTTGTGTCAATTTAATTTTAACATTAAATAAATATATATTAATGTCATTTTCCAACTAAAGTGGCTCCATGGGGTCCCCAAGTTGACCCATGGGTTGTCTTGGTCTGACATGACTCATCCAATAGGAGTAGTACAATTTTCAAGCTCATCTCATATTATTAAAATATTATTTTTACCTTAAACTACACTAATTACCTCTAATCGTGATTAAGAACTTAAAAGTTACTATTCACCAAAAATTATTTTAATCTCATTGAACCACATTTTACTTCTTAATGACAACCATTTATGTCGTATTTTTTAAAATCAAATCACAGAAGTGGTAATATTTCATTTAAACGAAAAATCAGTTATTTAACTTCCACTTAGTGGTTTCACTATTCATCAAAAATTGAAGTTTTTCAGAACAATGCCAAAATTTCACCCTAAGCTATAATTGATATTCCGAATTAAATAATGATGTCTATTTTACAAAATTAAAAACATATAAGTTTCATTAATTAATTTTATAATCAATTCCCGCTGTCACAACAAATAGCGTGTTTTTAAGAAACAATTTATATCAAAAGATTGGCAATTGTTTATGTCCAATTTCAATGTTAAATTAATTCTAATGACCACCATTGGATAAAATGTTAAAAATATATTCTAATTATACTTTAAAACCACTAAATAGTATAATTTATCACAATAAATTATTTTGATTAAAAAATTTGTTTTAAGTATTTATCACTATTCATAAAAAATTGGAAGTTCTCAGAAAATTACAAAAAATTCAACTTAGGATAATTTCGATATTACGAATACAAAAATGAAGTCCATTTTGAAATATAAAATTTCTATAATTTTAAAAAGTGGTTATTACTATTCATAATGGATACTTTGATTAGTCGCGGTGTGTTAGAACTCGAACTTGTGTACCATGCAAGCTATTGCATTATTAAATGAGAAGTGTATCATGGAAGCTCGGGGTGTTACATTCTACCCTCCTTCAATAAATTGCGTCCTCGCAATTTGAAATTTTTCTTTGAAAATACATGTTTGAAAATAGAAAATACCTTTGTGGAAAACCCACATCGTAAATAAAGTTAATAAAAATTTAACATTAAAAGAACGGAAGATAAGTACAAAGGTCACCCGAGATAGACCATACAAGGATTCTATGAAAATATGGATATGGAGGAGAAACAAACCATCAAGGTCTGATGGAGAGTTTTATAAAACAAGATTAGGAGAACGTTTAACTATAAGAAAATCACTAACTTGTGATTGGTTAAACGATCATTGATTCCCCGGTAGGAAAAGTTAACTGACAACGTTTTTGTTTTAAGTTACCTTTTATAAAGTTGAGGAATTTATTTAGGAGAGTTACTAAGAACGTAAGGGAATATAAATACTTTTTATGTATACTTTCATTATTTAATAAATTTTTACCACAAACCCACCTTTCACTCTACAACTCAAAAATATTCTATTTATTCTAACTGTATAATGTTCCAAATATTAACACATACCATTTAGATTAGTAAAACTATTTTGTAATAACCAGAGACTTCCTGTAGGCTAGTGGTAGGTAATAAAGGCTTGTTGCACTATGGTTGTGGGTTCGATTCCTACAGCTTTGTCCGACGCGACGGGTTATGCCCCACCCTGCAGGTTGTCCTTTTTCTAAAAATATAGTATTATAGTATTCCAAAAATAATCTTCAGAAATGTTTTAACCTTAAGCAATACTATTCAAAGTTCAACTTAATCCATCCCAACATTTATAGTTATCCAAAATACCTCTGTCCAAACTTTCTCTAAAAGGTCTCTTAATTCCAAAATCAATTTATCAGATTCCCCAAACAAAGTAAAGTTTCTCTTATTGTCACATACAAAAATATGATTACCTTAACCATATTAAAACCTTAATGAAATCAACAAGTACTGTAGTACAATCCTTATATATATATATATATCACATTATTCTAACAACCATAATATAATCCATTAGTTCAAAAGCACCAATACATTAATTATTCTGCCTCAACTGTAGTAACAGCATAAGATTGTCCTTGATCCCTTGGCCTTTTCTGAGGTAAGATTCCCTGACGCTTAGGAAATTCATTTTCATAATGCCCCATTTCTCTACAATTGTAGCATTCAACATTGATAGCCTCTTTCTTTCCCTTGCAATCATGCTCCTGGTGACCTTTTTCTCCACATTTATAACAAACTCCCATTCCTTTTAGGCAAGTACCAGGGTGATTCTTCCCACAATTATCGCATAAAGGAAAATCCTTCTTTCCCTTTTTCCCTTTATCTGTCTCTTGTTCCACAGTTCTCTTCTTCTCTTGCTTTACTTTATTGTCATAAGATTTAGAGAATTCCTTTTCTGTCTTGATAGCACATGAGACAATGTCTTCGTACGACGAGAAGGTTTGTGAGAATAATGCTCGATGAAGAAATGGTTTTAACCCATCAAAGAAACGATCAATCATACTTCTTGGGTTACGTATATAATCTGCAGCATGCCTCGCTAACCTTGTAAAGTTGGCCTCATACTTTGCGGCATTCTCATCCTCCTTTTGTCTCAGACTCAAAAATTGCCTTTCCATATCCGCTCGATGGTCTCGAGGAAAGTATTTTTCTAAGAACTGCTCTTTGAACTTCTGCCATTCCATGTTTGTTAATTCATCATCTTACTTTGTGTTTTGAATTAGTGACCACCATTGATCGGCATCTCCAGTGAGGCGGTAAACTGCCATGACAACTTTCTCCCTTTCACTAATCCCCAAGGCATGGAATATTTTCTCTAAGGAACTTATCCATTGCTCAGCTACTATAGGATTTGTACTCCCATTGAAGGTTGGTGGTTGTTGCCTCATGAAGCAGTCTAACATTGATCCTCCACGTTGTGGATCAGGGTGCTCCATACGAGTAAGGTTATTATTCATAACCTGAGTGAGTTGTCCCAGTATGGTAATAAGTTGATCAACACCAGTTGTATCTCCAGATCCACAATAATTATCTTGAGCAGGAAGGAAATCCCTACACGGAGTGCGTGCATTGATACGGTTTCCATTCCTTCCACTAGGTGCCATTTCTAAACAATTTCATAAACTATATTAGTTTATGAATCAAAATACATAATTCCATACTTGTAAGATACTTAACATAAATTGAACTATTTATGGATATAATCCATTAAATGTTTTCTTTGAGGAAGTATATACTCATAGCCCTTCATAGTGGTTTGTAAAGAAAATGAGAATTATCATAAGCATATCCCCCGGGAGTTTCGTAACCAAGAGTGCAGCAAGGCCCGTTGTCGTGCACTAGTTCCCATTCGAGTCTAGCTCAAATCGGTGTTTTCAGGTTTTACCCCTAGGTACATCTTTACCAGAGCCGCCTCTACCTGCTCGTATCCAGACAGGGATGTATTTCTTGGAAAACTCACAAAATATCTACAATAACAAAATTCTAGGAAGTTCTTCTATACTAATCCTCAAAGTCTATCTTTGGGCTATGTGCTCCAATCAGAGTTTATCTAAATCTATCTTCCAAGGTTAGTACTAAACTGCCTCTGATACCAACTGTATTGCCCCGACCCCAGCTACCCAGAGTCGGTGCATTACTTCGTAACATTGGCATGATCACAAAAGATCAAGTCTTGAATGACCGATTAGTTTAGTAGCCTTGGAAACACTAGATACATTCATAAATATTACATTACATCATAAAGTGAAAAACTAATAACAAAGTCTTCATAGTCCACACTCAAATCCTCTTCTGACTATCCCTGCAGGTCATTCATAAAATACTTCTTCACATCCTGGAAAATATTAAAACATTGAAAGGGGTGAGCTCAGATGCTCAGTAAGGATAAAAATATTGCGGAAGCTTTCATAAATAAACATTAACATTTAAGGCAATGTATAACTAAAACAAAAGACTTTTTTAAACTTGAACTTCAGCATAATATGGCAAAAATAAAATGAGATAATTCCATTCACTTACTCACATGGATATTCTACTAGTCGAATAATAATATGCAATATCAATAACCACTTTCATAATGAGGGAATGTATAATGCCGGACATTCTGAAACATTTTGTCAAGGCCTCGACCAAGACGTCTAAAATGATTAAGGCCTCGGCCAAAACCATAAATCAAATTGGGAAAGGCCCTCAGCCAATTCCTCGTCTAGTTGTCTCATGAGACCTACCGATGCATCGAGGAGCTATAGCGGGCTCCACCCGTCACATATTAAGTCCAATACATTCCTCATATGAATAGGCTTAAAAATAACATAAATATTCGTATTAAAACTAGCATATGAATTGTCAACAATTTCTCCATAAACTATGGATGGTATAAAAATAACACATCCACAGTCAAATATTTCACAAAATGTTCAATGGAAGTTTTGTATCATAAATCAATTTCAATTAAACTTAAAACCCATCAAAGGATGTTGACATGGATGAAATCAAAGCTATTTGAGAGAAATATCTCTCCTTTTTGAAATCATTTAAAAGTACCATAATTATAAAATAATACATTTACTTTGAAGATATTCTTATAAGCTTGTTAGGGAAGCTTCGACGAAGTTATAATGGCGGAAAATAGCCACACCCACCGTATAAGTTAAAAAAACATTCTTACCTTAAATTTGTCAAAGAGGTCAAAAAGTACATTGTTTGGAAAACGACGGTAAGATTCCTTTCAAAACCGTATAAGGGTATAAATTACTTTAACCCATTTTTCATTTAATAGTAAAAATGTTTTGAAATAAATTTTTAAGAAACATGGATGTGGATGATAACGAGGTCCCAGTAGATAATTATGTATAAACAACCTTGGATAATGAAGAGGTTTTGAAGTAAACCCTTACCTCGTGTCTGACTTGACTCAACCGTTCTTTAACCTCCGGAATAATAAACTAGAGTTAATATATACCTTATTAAGAACAATTATTAATTTCATTATCCTTTTTATATCACTTATTACAATGTTATGAACATTATGTAATTATTTAAGTTAATAACGGTCGTTTTGTCGATCTTTGGTACATGAGTCAACAATAAAATTCTTATAATTACAAGTTGTTCATGTGGTGAAATATCCATTATATCCAGAATTATATTCATGATGTAGATATCATATATATGATATATATCCAGTATATACATTCATTCATATTGTCATGTAACATTTAGAGGTAAGAAATGAAATGCACCGTTCATGGAGACGGTAAGTCGTACGTACGCATGAACGCTACTTTCATTTCTATTTCATATTTAATGGAATGAAATAATAATGATATAAATGTATAATATAATACCAGTATAATATAGTGTATAATACCATTTACTCCATCCTTTATACATCCCACATGTGGCATTAACGATTCACATCACTTTGAGGGGGCAGTAGTCCGCACTTCCTAAAATGAAATTATCGCGTTTACCCATAATGGGAATCATAAAGTATGCCATAAATGAGAAATACAGAATCATAAGTAAAACATAAACATATTATATATCCTATATAAATATATTTACATCTTAATGGCCACCTTTGAAGGTGTTATATGAGTGTTGAACAATCATCGTTTTGTGAGACAGAAATTCACCATCCACAGAAACCGTATGTTCTTTAACCATTAGATGTAGGTGTGTGTAAGTTTAGCTCAAATATTTCTTATAACAACATCCTAGTATATTTATTATACTGGTTTTTTTACAAAAGAAATGAATAAAAAGAGTTTAGGGGGTTGGAGAAGAAAAATAAAACAAAACAACATTAGAGAAGACATTACCTCAAAATCGGGTAACTCTTTTTGATTTGAGCCAAAGGCTTCCTTGGGAAGAGTTCTGCCCAAAGTGAGGCTTCTAGGAGTAATAGGGGGACGTCTGGAGAGTATTTGGGCAGAGGTTGGCCGAGCCAAATGGCTTGAATGTGTGAATAAGGTGGTAGAGGTGGGGGCCTTTTATAAGTGGAGAGGAGGGGCACTCCTGGAAAGTAAAGAAAAGTCACTTTATTATAAAATGAGTTTCGGATTTTAGAGGTCCGACACTTATATAATTCGAGGCTAAGGTGATAAGGGTTCTAAATATACCCATCCAATAGGCTTTGGACAAGTGTAAGACTTGGATTTTACATTATCTTCTCATTTTATTTAAATCGTTAAATAATGAGGTCATCGCTGCATCATCATGATGTCATAAATAATTTAATTTATTTAATGTATAAAAATTATAAAAAAAATACTATGATGTAGTAAATCTTTTTAGATTTATAATGAATATTTATAGTCAAATGTGGACTTCTGTAACCCCACTTAAAAACTGTTTTAGTAAAACAACTCATGTTTGTGTCAATTTAATTTTAACATTAAATAAATATATATTAATGTCATTTTACAACTAAAGTGGCTCCATGGGGTCCCCAAGTTGACCCATGGGTTGTCTTGGTCGGCCATGACTCATCCAATAGTAGTAGGACAAGTGTCAAGCTCATCTCATATTATTAAAACATTATTTTTACCTTAAACTACACTAATTACCTCTAATCGCGATTAAGAACTTAAAAGTTACTATGCACCAAAAATTATTTTAATATCATTGAACCACATTTTACTTCTTAATGAAAACCATGTATGTTGGATTTTTGAAAATCAAATCACAGAAGTGATAATATTTCATTTAAACGAAAAATCAGTTATTTAACTTCCACTTAGTGGTTTCACTATTCATCAAAAATTGAAGTTTTTCAGAACAATGCCAAAATTTCACCCTAAGATATAATTGATATTCCAAATTCAATAATGATGTCTATTTTAAAAAATTCCAAACATATAAGTTGCATTAATTAATTTTATAATCAATTTCCGCTGTCACAACAAATAGCGTGTTTTTAAGAAACAATTTATATCAAAAGATTGGCAATTGTTTATGTCCAATTTCAATGTTAAATTAATTTTAATGACCACCATTGGATAAAATGTTAAAAATATATTATAATTATACTTTAAAACCACTAAATAGTATAATTTATCACAATAAATTATTTTGATTAAAAAAGTTGTTTTAAGTATTTATCACTATTCATAAAAAATTGGAAGTTCTCAGAAAATTACAAAAAATTCAACTTAGGATAATTTCGATATTACGAATATAAAAATGAATTCCATTTTGAAATATAAAATTTCTATAAATTTAAAAAGTGGTTATTACTATTCATAACGGCTACTTTGATTAGTCGCGGTGTGTTAGAACTCGAACTTGCGTACCATGCAAGCTATTGCATTATTAAATGAGAAGTGTATCATGGAAGCTAGGGGTGTTACAATTTAAAAATCATAAAAATATTTAAATAAACCAAATTTATTTTTATATGGTAAAAAATATCATAATTTTTCCAATTATGGTCTAATTTTTACATTATAATTAAAAATTAAAAACTCTTAAAATTGAAAAAATTATTACCATATTTAAAATTTAATTAGGTTAACTAAGGGTTAATAAAAATGATAAGGTTTAAAATCACACCAAAACATTTCTAAATTACATTATTTGATGGAATTAAAAACCTATATCACATTATATTCCAATAAATTTCCATTTGAGGTATTGTTTCTTGAGAATGAATTTATTATAATTTAATCATTTGAAAAATTCCAAAAGCACTCCTAACCTCAATTATAAAAGAACACCTCCTCCCTCACTTCATTACACCACATTGAGCCTTATAGATCCACCATACTCTACCAAATTATATTCTAAAATTATCTAAAAAAAATTATAAATTGTTATATCCCCAAAATACCAACCCTAGTTCCCTTTAGAGGATATCTAAATGAGTCATTTTGAGGAAGAGGCAATCGCCTTAACCAATCACTTTGTTTTTCTACTATTATTTAATTCATATAAATCTATGATATTTATCATAATATAATAAATTAATTATCCTAAATATTATTTAATTTTATTATTATTATTAAAACGCCATTGTACACCCTCCTTCCTATCAATCAAAAAGTGAAAGCATCGCTCATATGTACATACGACTTACCATCTCCACACAGCGGTATAATTTATTTTTCATCAAAATATTTTATGGATGGGTATTATGAGGGGTTTAATTTATATATATATATATATTATATTTATGAGATAATTATAGTTATAGAATGATAATATCATGATTACCTTCATACCATCTAATCGTTTAGGAAATGATAATATCACTTGTACATACTTATGAACTACCATATCCATGATGAAAAGTGATTTTTTATTCATTTATATTTTACATGGATAATAATAATAATTTATTTTTTTAATTTATATTTTATATATGATATAATAATTATTTTTAAGGTTAATTAATATTTACATTTCTTTTATTCCATCTGTCAAGAAATGGAAATAACATTCATGCATACGTACAGCCTACCGTCTCCATGAATAGTGTAATTCATTTTTATATATATAATTTTATGAATGATAATAAATATTTATATAATTAATAAATATGATATTTATACCATATTAAAACTCTAGAAATGATTTGACCATAATCAAAGTATAAGGAACGAGACTTCCGAAATAAAATATGCCTGGAAAATGAAGTATTTATCACCCAAAATAATGTTTTTAACAAATTATTAATAAATATGTGATTCAATGTTATAAATAAATCATAAATGGTATGATATATATGCATATAGTAATTTAATAAATGTATTATAAATCAATATTTATTATACAGTAGGTTCCAATGTAAATAAGGAAAGGAAAGACTCAAGGTAAGTGTTTATTTCCCAATATCATCAATATTAGAGATTAATTATGTTTAAGAATCTACTAGATAATAGTTCTCTTCACTACTGGAAAAGGGACCTTTCCCAACAGTTGTGTACCAACGGTTCAATGAACCGTTGGCATATCTTGTTTTTCCCAACGGTTTATAGAAACCGTTGGGAAAAACCCCTCAATGCATAGTTTTCCCAACGGTTTCATACAACCGTTGGGAAAGACAGGTTTTTCCCAACGGTTCCTAAGAACCGTTGGGAAAAGTGGTGAAAAATCTTGTTTTCCCAACGGTTCTATGGAACCGTTGGGAAATGTTGGTCATTCCCAACGGTTTTTAATAACCGTTGGGAAAAAAAAGCCCCAAATACCAAATCGAGCCAGCGGCCTCCCCACATTCCAGAAGCATTCAGTTCATGTCCTCCTGGAGCGATTCCTCCTTGCAGAAGGACCTCCCAATCCCCACATCTTCCATCAGATCAGCACCTACCAGGTTAGACTCCTATATTTTATCAACGATATAGTTCCAGCTCTTATAAATCATATACTTCTATTCTTGATTTCGTTATTCCCAATTATTAGGGTTTTTGTAAAAATTTATGATTGTTTCATGGTGGTCATGTGCACCACTATAGGTACATTGATTCACTAATTTATTTTGGTATTTCCATAAAATTCGAATACAATTTATTAATGAATCAATGTTGAGTGTTAACATGACATTCATGTTCTTTATTTAAAGTGTAAACAAATACTTATATAGAATTTCCTTGTAAAACCTGATGGTTTAACTCTAGTTAAATGGAATCATAATTTTGTATGTTATTAATATTTAGTAATTGGTGAGGTGAATCATATATGTATATGAAAAATGGATCAAGATCATTTAGTATTGGATAGAATTATTCCCTAGTAATGTGAGACCCTTATGTTGTGGGGTGAGTATGGAGTAGTGAGATATATTGCTTGTTACTTACCTTTTTTCAATTCTATGAGGTAATGATGGCATGCACTCATTTTTTGAGATATGTCAATGTTTTTATGGTTTTGATAGTGATCCATGATGTGTATCCTAGTATGTAAGATCCTCACTACTGGAAACTGGAGTTTTCCCAACACTTACATACCAACGGTTTGGTATAACCGTTGGTATTTGAGAGGTTTTGCCAACGGTTCTTGGAGCCGTTGGGGATCAAGTGGGCAAGTCTGGTCAAGCTCTAACGGCTAGTTTGACTTTGCTTACCGGCTGACCGGTGCTTGCCCACCGGCTGGCCGGTGCCTTGGAAGGTGGAGAGAGCTTCTGCCCAGGAGACACCGGCTGGCCGGTGGGAAGGCCACCGGCTGGCCGGTGGTGAGACAGTAGGTCTCACTATTCCAAAGAGTTCCACCGGCTGGCCGGTGAGGAGGCCACCGGCTGGCCGGTGGTCTGGACAGAAGACATCCCATTCTGTCTGGGCCCACCGGTTGGCCGGTGGCCAGACACCGGCTGACCGGTGGCACCTGGCAGAGGGCAAGCCCTTCTGCCTTGTCCACCGGCTGGCCGATGGGCTGGATCCGGCTGGCCGGTGCCCTTACCGGCTGGCCGGTGGTCCTACACCGGCTGGCCGGTGGACTTGAAAAAAGTCCACTTTTCCTTTTTTTTTGCCACTTCTTGCTCCTGAAATCATGCCTATTAACAAGAACACTTGAAACAACATTAGATCACTATGAGAGTGATTGTGATCATTAAAATCCAAGAGAGTGGGGTACAACATTCCCTACTCTTCCTTCAAAAGTGATTGACCATGTGTTTTTAGGCAAGATGCGATGTGATTGTCCATGTGTCTTCAGGTGAGATGTACTATGATTTCCCTAGTGTTTTTCGATGAGGTGTGATGTGATAAGGCTATAATAAGATGTGGCATGTGGTTGGGGTCATGTAGGGTAGGAGGATGGCACAAGGTTGATGTTATTCATGTTCATGATACCCTACTAATATGGTTATGGGATGAGTCATGCTGTTATGTGATATAACACATTAAGTTCTTGTTGGTTTTACATTTTTTCAATAACACATTTGTATGTTTTTTTGACATGTGTAGTTGATACCTTGATTATTTTCTTCCTTTATCGTTTACTTAAATGTATATTCTATTATAGTTAATGCCTATTGAATTGTTTATGACAAAATGACTTATATAAATTCTTTTTACAGAATGGACAGAAGTTGGATGTATGAAACCGATCGGATCTCAGATGATTTTCAAAACAATTTGGAGAGCTTTATAGATTTTGCATTTGACAATGCTTCAGATAGTGGTCGCATACAGTGCCCATGTTCCAATTGTGTTGGTAGACCTTGGTTGAGCCGTGAAGAAGTCAGCTACCACATAACCAAAAATGGGTTTCAAGCAAACTACTTTCTGTGGTATCACAATGGGGAGAAAACGAAATCTCAAATTGGTGATGATCGAAATGAAAAGACTGGAATGGAGAATTTGTTAGATGATCGGTTTCCGTTTATTCGTCATCATGAAAAAGAAAGGATTTCGACTCAAGAAGACTTCGATATGAGGACAGCTGATGCATCTAGTGAAAATGATGATATTGATAGGGTGAAAAAATTGAATGATGCTGCCACGACTCCAGTATATCGGCAATGCGATAAAATGAAAAAGCTGGAATTTTTAATCCGATTATTTCATGGGAAAACTATGTATGGGATTTCTAATACAGCAATCGATTACATTCTTACCCTCTTGAAGGATTTACTTCCAGATGATGCAGATATTCCCTCAAACCACTATATGGCATGGAAGTTAGTTGAGGAACTTGGATTTTCAAGAAACAAAATTCATGCTTGCCCGAAAGATTGCAGTTTATTCTGGGAGGAAACCGCTGAACGAAATGATTGTATAAAATGTGGCACATCCCGCTGGAAGTCAAAATCTGATGGAACACCATCCCGCGTTCCACAGAAAGTAATGTGGCACTTTCCATTGATTCCCAGACTCTAGAATCTTTTTATGTCTGATGACATATCAATAAAAATGAGATGGCATGATACCGAGAGAAAGAAGACTGATGATGAGTTGGTTCATCCTGCAGATGGATTTGCATGGAAGAGATTTGATGCTCGACATCCTGATTTTGCAGCTGACGTGCGTAATGTGAGGCTGGGTCTTTCATGCGACGGTTTTAATCCGTTTGGGCAGATGCTTACTTCGCACAGCACATGGCCAGTTTTTATACACATTTATAATCTTCCCCCATGGTTGTGTATGAAAAAACCTTTCACTTTCATGAGTATACTCATATCTGGTCCTTCTGATCCTGGCATTGATATTGATGTATACATGCAACCTTTAATAAAAGAGTTGAAGCTTCTTTGGGATGTGGGTGTGCGCACATACGATGCATGTTCGAAAGACATATTTCAGATGCGCGCTGCGCTTATGTGGACAATCAATGATTTTCCGGCTTATGCAATGATGTCTGGATGGAGCACGAAGGGGAAACTGTCATGTCCAGTTTGTATGAAGAATACACGATCCAGAAGACTGAAACATCGTTGTAGTTTCAGTTTTATGGGACATCGACGATTTTTGCCAAAGGATCATCCATATAGAATGAATCGTCGAAGATTTGATAATACTATAGAGACCGATGATCCACCTCAGCGTATGTCTGGAACTGATGTGCTTAATGAATTGAAAGATTTCAGTTTTTCGTTCGGGAAGGGTCAAATGAAATCTGGAAAGAGAAAGAATGTTTCCACAGAAACCTGTTACAATTGGAGGAAGAGGAGTATCTTTTTTGATTTGCCTTATTGGTAAACCAATTTGCTACGTCATTGCTTAGACGTAATGCATATTGAAAAGAATATATGTGAAATGTTGCTTTCAGTTCTTCTAAATGTCAAGGGGAAGACAAAAGATGATTTACGATCTCGACGTGACTTGGTGGATTGGGGCATCAGACCAGAATTGCATCCTGTGCGTATCAGTGAAAATAAATGGCAACTTCCATGTGCTTCTTATGTGATGACACCTACTGAAAAAAAACAATTTTTGGAAGTATTAGAGACTATTAGAGTTCCTGATGGCTATTCAAGCAACATATCTAAACGGGTCAACAGAAGAGAGTTGAAGCTAAAATCTTTGAAGACTCATGATTATCACGTTCTACTGCATGAGTTGCTTCCAATAGAAATCCGTCATCTTTTGTCCAATAATGTAAGGGTGGGTGTTATTCGGTTGTGCCATTTGTTTAGAGATCTTTGTGCTAAGAAGTTGTCGAAGTCTTTCTTGCAAAAAATGTTGACAGATGCCCCATTAATTTTGTGTGAGTTGGAGAAAATATTTCCCCCATCATTTTTCACATGCATGCTGCATCTGACTGTCCATATTCCAACTGAAATACTTCTCGGAGGACCTGTTTCTTTTCGTTGGATGTATCCAACTGAAAGAAATATGTTCACATTAAAGTCTTATGTTCGAAACAAGAATCATCCCGAAGGTTCTATCGTGAACGGTTACTTAGCTCAAGAATGTATGGATTTCTGTTCAATGTATTTGTCTGATCTTACTACAAGAATGAGCAGACCAATGAGAAATGAAGAAGAACAATATGAGCAAATTGAACCCAGTTTTCCATCACTTCCTCAAACAGGAGGAATTCCTGGATCATATACATTGAAGACATTAAGCAATGAAGAGCGGGAGATGGCACATCGCACAGTTTTGTTCAACTGTGATTTGTTCGATGACTATATCAGGTAACAAAATTGAATATGTATATCTTACATATATATCTGTTAAACTATTCATATTTTTTTATCTATAGGGAACATAAAACAATGATAAATAGGAAGCATCGTTCTTTATCTTTGAGAAGGAGAGAGACTTTGCATAGCAAAGAGTTTTCTGCTTGGTTAAAATTGAAGGTAAAAATATTACTGTTTAAATTAATTATTTCAATATTTACTTAAGTTTAGCTGTCATTTATATTGCAGGTATTGAGTTTGTCTTCTGACTCTGTCTCTGAGGAAATAAGAGCTTTGGCTTTTGGTCCTAATACCGTGGTTCGTGACTGTAAATCAATTGTTATCAATGGGTACAGATTTATTGTCACTGAACGAGCCAAAAACATGAGAACACAACATGATGGTATTATGGTTACTACCACAACAGATTGTTATGCCAGCGCATCAGATAGTAGACCGCGACTTGAAAATGTGGGTTATTATGGAGTCGTTGAGAAAATAATAATATTGGATTATTACTCTCATGGACGAGTCACAATGATGAAATTCCATTGGTTTGATTCGATGACGAGACATGGCACATTTATTGATGATTGTGGATTTCGAGTAATTAATATGACCCGCACTCTTGCAACCGAAGAACCATATGTGTTGGCATCAATGGCTAAACAAGTTTTTTATGTCAAAGATCAACTTCAACCTGAATTTGGTGTCGTAGTTGAAGTAATTCCAAGACATATTTTTGATGATGCTGATGATGGAATTGACACTGTCCCTATTGCCATTGGAACCAATCCATTTATTTCTTTTGATGACTCCAATAGCTCAATTGTCAGAGTTGATTGTGAACCTGAAGTTGTGGTTGGAAATATATAGAATCATTCATCCATGTTCTCAATTCTTTTGGTTTACCTCGAGTTGGGTTGTTAAGGTTGGTAATATTCATATTTATTTAGTATTGATCACAAATATGTTTTAGCTGACTTGACCGTTATGTGAATTTTCAATGTTTATTGGTTGCTGTTTTATTTGAATTGCATTTTCTAATTTGGAATTGAACTGTATTCAAACCAAATCAAACAATATTTCAAACTTGGTGAACATTACAACTTGTATGTTTTATTAAATTCATTCAAGCTCTTCTAAAACAATTGATAGCTAAATTACCAATGAATCCCCTCATTCCCTCATATATTTAGTTTTTTGGTTTACACATTAATTTTCTTTTTCTAATTAATTACATATTTGTTTTCCAATGCAGGAAATGAAGCCAATTGAAGAGAGACGAAGAAAAAAAATGGCGGAGAACAATCGTCGGATGGAGGAGCTGGGCATTCCACCATTAGTGCCTACAGTGAGTACTTTATTTCAAATATATATATATATATATTTACAGAATATATAATGTCATGTGATTAATTTTTTTTGTAAACTTTTTTGTAGGATCCACCATTACGTCGACAGTTATTTGACGAGGAGCCTAGTACTGGTCCGAGTACTCAGGCCGGTGGTACGAGGAGGGTTCGTACCAGAGGTGGACATAGAGCTGCGCGTGCCCGACTAGACCCTGCCCCTCCCACTGACATTTCAGCCTTCCCACATTCTGATCCCGGTGTGTCGTTAGGGACACACGGGATATTTAGACCTCCCATGTTTTCGCTACCTTCTGCATCTTCTGCCCCATCATTTTCACATCCCATGATGATTCCCACTCCCCAGTCAGCATCAGGTCATACAGTTCTTCCATCTTCTTTTCCTTCTACTTCTGTCTCTCCGAGCTTTTATATTCCATCGTCTTCGACTCCCGTTCCACCAGAGGGTGTTCCATCAGGTTCTGTGGATCCGGCGCCACTCATTGATCAGACTAGCACAGGTATATTTATAAAACCCTATCAAATTTTTATAGTAATATTTATTTTCATTATAACATGTTTTGATAAAATATTTGTTTTTCTTTCATGACAGATACATCTACTGAAAGGAGGCGGGGGCAGGGCCGTACACGCATGCGTTCGGTGTGGAACCGTCGCACACAGGTTATGGTGGAATATAATGAAGACAATCAGATGGTTGAGAAAACAGGGCAGCAATGTCGGAGTTTTATGGCGACGCTTGCCAAATACTCCGACATCATTCCCGTCAGCCCGCTGTCGTGGAGACATTTGCCACATGAGGTCAAAGATAGAGCTTGGCCAGAGATATGGGTAAAAAAATCTGTTGTATTTAATGCCATGAATTTTTTTTGTATTTATATAAATTAATATTTTCATTTCAGCTTCGATTTAATTTTCCTGATGGTGAGGGTGCACGAATGGAACGTCTAAATGATTTAGGCGAGCTTTGGAGAGCCTACAAGCATGAGCTGTATATTGGCTGGCGTGCTAGAGTTGGCACTGAGTTAGAGGCGGTACCAGTCGTGGATGATTGTCCTATAGAGCAGTATCGTCAGATGATTACTCATTGGACGAGTACCCAGTTTAAGGTATGAATTACATTTGAGGTATTTAAATAATAACTTTCAAGTTTTGCATTAATATTATCCTTTGCATTATCGAATTTTATTTAGGAATCATCTGGTAAAAATAAAAAAAACATTGATGCAAAAAAATACCTCCATACACTAGGACGCACGACGATGCCGGATCATGAGAGGCAGCAGGTATGACAATTGTTTATAAGTTTTCTTTACGACTTACATTTTCTTTTTTTCCTCAATTATTTAATTATTTGCTGAAGTCTTTATATAAATTTTGTTTTCAATGTCATTGTAGAGGAAAGTACAAAATATTGAAGGACGTGTGCCTCGAGCAAAACTGTTTTGCTCGAGTAGACGAAAAAAGGATGGACGTGCTGTCAACGAAGCGACTCAGCAGCAGATTGTAAGTTTTAATCTGTTGATTTTATATTTTAATATCTATTTCGTAACTTAACAATATATTTATATTTGTAACAGGATGCTTTAGAGGCCCTCGATGCCCAAGAAGCAGACAATTTTGGGCCATCTGATCACTTACATCAGGTGTTGGGAGATGATCATTCTGGCAGAGTACGCTGCCGACCTATGATAGCCCCGACGAGGTATTGGCCTGCCTCAGGTACGAGTTGTAGTGCCACCGAGCTGCAGCAAGTTAGGGCACAGGCAGAACAGGCTGAGAAAAGGGCCACAGAGACGGCAGAACAGTCTGCAAGGGCAAACAGTGCATTTATGAAATTTATTGAAGTTCTACGTCCAACACTTCCAGCAGAGGCCAGCCCAGCGATTGATGAATACATGTCGTCGATACATTCTATATATGGTGCACCAGGTGGCAGTTCCAGTGGTGGTCAGGCCGATGTCGAGCTTGAAGATGATGATGGCGAGCAGTCTGATTCGGAAGAGGCTGGAGATGAGGAGGGCGAGGAGGAGGGCGAAGGTGAGGAGGAAGGCGTTGAGGAGGGTGATGACGATGAGGAGGACGATGACGAGGGCGATGATGATGATGATGATGGAGATGGTGATGCTGATGTGGGACATATTGATCCGTTACATTTTTGACTTGACATGTGATGTTTAATCTATTCTAGTTGTTGGTTTTATCTAGACTCGTAGTATAGTATTGGAGTTGAATTATTTTAATCAGTCGCCCGTATTTGTCGTCTGATTTCAGGCCATTCCGACATCGTTCGGCCCGTTTGGACCCCCCTCACGCGCGTTTACGAAGCGCGCGCATCACTTAAAACACGAATATTGAGCCGTACCGCGCAAACCGCACGTCCGATTGAGGTGCCGTCTGCGCGTACACGTCACGGATAATAATTAAAATGTTCCACGGTGGTTTCAGATCAATCCGAGGCCGTCCGCTATGAATTTGACCGTTGGACGCCCGTTCTGGCCGTTTATGACACCATAACTGCGTTGTCGGTCACCGCGGGCACACGACAAGTCCGATTGACGTGCCGTCTGCTCGACCACTTCAGAAATCACTCACCCGTATTTGTCGTCTGATTTCAGGCCATTCCGACATCGTTCGGCCCGTTTGGACCCCCCTCACGCGCGTTTACGAAGCGCGCGCATCACTTAAAACACTAATATTGAGCCGTACCGCGCAAACCGCACGTCCGATTGACGTGCCGTCTGCGCGTACACATCACGAATAATAATTAGAATGTTTCACGGTGGTTTCAGCTCAATCCGGAGACGCGGTGTGGCCGACACCACTCAAAGTGTCCGTCTTTTGTTTCAAAAGGACGTCATTTTAAGTGAAAAGAATCAACTGGCTTACGGAAAACCGACCAAACGCATTCCGAATCTGTTGATAATTTATCCCAACAATCCATGGGTCATATGTGACGTGTACGAGCCAACCCGGGATGAATCCGAGTCGCGGTGTTGCCGGGATAAGTTTAAGTGGCTCTCTTTTGTTTAAAATGAACACCATTTTAAGTACATACGGAAAAACGACCAAACGGATTCGGTTTCCGTTGAAACTTTAGGAGAACGATCCATGGGTCATATGTGACGTGTAAGAATCAACCCCGCCACAATCGGAGACGCGGTGTGGCCGACACCACTCAAAAAGTGTCGGTCTTTTGTTTCAAAAAGACGTCATTTTAAGTCCACCGGCCAGCCGGTGTGAGACCACCGGCCAGCCGGTAAGGTCACCGGCCAGCCGGATCCAGCCCATCGGCCAGCCGGTGGACAAGGCAGAAGGCCTTGCCCTCTGCCAGGTGCCACCGGTCAGCCGGTGTCTGGCCACCGGCCAACCGGTGGGCCCAGACAGAATGGAATACCTTCTGTCCAGACCACCGGCCAGCCGGTGCCTGGCCACCGGCCAGCCGGTGGAACCCAGACAGAATAGCATGCTTCTGTCCAGACCACCGGCCAGCCGGTGGCTCAGCACCGGTCAGCCGGTGGAGCCAGAGAAATCCCTTGCTTCTGTCTGGTGCACCGGCCAAACGCATTCCAAATCTTTTGATCATTTATCACAACAATCCATGGGTCATATGTGACCTGTACGAGGCAACCCGGGTTCAATCCGAGTCGCGGTGTGGCCGAGATCAGTCTAAGTGGCTCTCTTTTGTTTAAAATGGACACCATTTTAAGTACATACGGAAAACTGACCAAACGCATTCGGTTTCCACTGAAACTTTAGGAGAACGATCCATGAGTCATATGTGACGTGTAAGAATCATCCCCGCCTCAATCCGAGCCGCGGTGTGGCCGACACCGCTCTAACTGTGTCTGTTTTGTTTAAAATGGACAGGATTATAAGTGAAAAGAACAACTGGCATACGCAAAACCGACCAAACGCATTCAGAATCTTTTGATAATTTATCACAACGATCCATGGGTCATATGTGACGTGTACGAGCCAACCCGGGTCAATCCGAGTCGCGGTGTGACCGGGATCAGTCTAAATGGCTCTCTTTTGTTTAAAATGTACACCATTTTAAGTACATACGGAAAACCGACCAAACGCATTCGGTTTCCATTGTAACTTTAGGAGAACGATCCATGGGTCCTATGTGACGTGTACGAATCATCCCGCCTCAATCCGACATGCGGTGCGGCTGACACCACTCAAAGTGTCCGTCTTTTGTTTCAAAAGGACGTCATTTTAAGTGAAAAACATCAACTGACATACGGAAGACCGACCAAACGCATTCGGATTCTATCGATACTTTAGCACAACGATCCATGGGTCATATGTGACGTGTACAAGTCAACCCCGTCTTAATCTGAGATGTGGTGTGGCCGACACCGCTCTAACTATGTCTCTTTTGTTTAAAATGGACATGATTATAAATGAAAAGAACAACTGGCATACGCAAAACCGACCAAACGCATTCGGAATCTTTTTATAATTTATCACAATGATCCATGGGTCATATGTGACATGTACGAGCCAACCCGGGATGAATCTGAGTCGCGGTGTGGTCGGGATGAGTCTAAGTGTCACTCTTTTGTTTAAAATGGACAACATTTTAGGTACATACGGAAAACCGACCAAACGCATTCGGTTTCCATTTAAACTTTAGGAGAACGATCCATGAGTCATATGTGACGTGTACGAATCAACCCCGCCTCAATTGGAGACGCGGTGTGGTCGGCACCACTCATAGTGTCCGTCTTTTGTTTCAAAAGGACGCCATTTTAAGTGAAAAACATCAACTGGCATACGGAAAACCGACCAAACGCATTAGGATTCTGTCGATACTTTAGCACAACGATCCATGAGTCAAATGTGACGTGTACGAGTTAACCCCGCCTCAATCTGAGGTGCGGTGTGGCCGGTATCACTTCAGGTGTATGTATTTTGTTTAAAATGGACATCATTTGAGGTAAAAATATATGGTATAGAAAAAACCGATCATATTATGAATTGAATTTCAGATTCCACGTATAATTGTCATCTAAATTTTAAATTGAATTCTATATGAATTATGTATGTTTATGAATTGTAATTTAATTATGGATTTGTATAGTTTCAGGATCCATTATATGTTAAATGTGTATGAATTTGTTCGTAATTGAATATGTATGTTTTATTTTATTACTGGTACAATAGTTGGATCGAAAATGAGGTGAAAATGAGGTGAAAATGAGGCCTGATGATTGGTGGTGATAGACAGGGGACAGGGGCTGTGCAAATTGCAGGGTGCTGCAATTTGCAGCATAGGGTATGCCAACGGTTTTAAACCGTTGGCATATAAGTTTTAGCATGTATTTTCCCAACGGTTTTAAACCGTTGGGAAAGACTTCACCAATTCCCAACGGTTTAAAACCGTTGGGAAAAAATGTGTGGCATTTGGTTTTCCCAACGGTTTTGGGAGAACCGTTGGGAAAAACTATCCCAACGGTTCACCCAACGGTTGCAAGTAAACCGTTGGGAAAACCTTTCCCAACGGCTTACTTCCCAACGGTTATGAGAACCGTTGGGAAAACCTTTCCCAACGGTTTCAGGGGCTTTCCCAACGGTTCTGAACCGTTGGGAAATAGTTTATTTCCAGTAGTGCTTCCATATCCATGTTTTAAAAAAAATCAATTTTTTACTATTCTCCAAAAAAAATTAAAATCATTTTTACCCATTTTTAAATTTTTAAAAAATGGTTTGAAAGGAATGTTATTTTTTGTTTTCAAAATGTGATACTTTGTGACTTTTCTGAAAAAATATGGTAGGAATTTAGTTAACAACATGAAAATATTTTATTATTATCATGGAACCTCAATGATTTTAATCTTCCTTTATAAGTTTACAAGTTTATTTTCCAATAAAAAGTTTTCCTTTATAAGTGCGCAAATTTAAAAAAAGTGATTTCAAAATGAAAAGGATAGTTTCCTCAATAAATATTCCAATTGATCATTCAAAATAATTTTCCATATGAGATGAAATCCTCTGATTTTAGTTATATTTTACTATGGATATTATCTAAGGATACAATACTTATTATTGTTCTGGATTATTTTTGTTTACGGTATAATGATGAATTTTTATGAAACCCATTTGTTTTCAATGGGGTATTCTATGATGAAAAGTTTATTAAATCCATTTATTTTTTTGGATTATAATATGATGAATGATTTATGATCCTATGGAACAAATATGTATAGTTTTCCTCATTTAACGGGTATGGCCTATATCTCCCTCCAATGCATTGGGTAAAGTATTATATCTCATGACATAGTTATGAGAAACAAGTCAAAGTGCTTGATATGTTATGGGAAACAAGTTGACGTGCTTGATCTGTTATGGGAAACAAGATAATGTGCTTGATATATCATGGAAAACAAGTTGATGCGATTAATACACTATAGGAAAATAGTGTTAATTCCTAATATTATGGTCTTGGTAGTTATCCTTGACTTATGAAATGGTTTATATACTTATGATGGTGATATAAACAAGAACATATGGTTCATGATTGAGTTATAATGAAATCTCATTTTTATGATTCATTTATTTTTATGTGTTAATGGTTTATTCCATAACTCATGTTTATGATCTATTTCATATCATTTATGAAAATTTTAAGTTATTATAAATACCCCATGCCCTTATTTTTTTCTTATTATTTAATATGACCATTAATTAATATCTCCCATGTTTTACCCTACTAAGTATCTAAGATCACACTTTTCTTATGTTTCCTTTCCCCGGGTTAGGAAGAAATTTTTTAGTATTTTATACCTATGAAGAGTACTAAGTGGGTTGATATTTATGGGATATGTTAAAGATCATTCATAAAATATGATGATTTTATATCTAGTCTCTAAAGAAATAAACCTTTATGGTTCTATCATGGATCATATTATTATTTATTGAATATTCATATAAATAGACGTAATATTTATGTATGAAAACATTGATCCTTTATAGAGATGATATGTATGGGATTTGGGAGTGAACCTAATCCATGATATAAATCTATCCACTATGTGATGTTGTGTTGGTGGTTATCCTTGACTTATCCTTATGTCATTTTTTATATTAATGCTACTTTCCTATGATTCCATGAGCTTATGATACCAAGTTCTTTATGTTATGCTCCCATGTGATTATTCATAAAAATTATATTTTATGATATCATGTTATTTCATTTATCTCACATGTTATACCTCATTACTATATTTACCCCCTTACTACACTTTATATCTCACCCCTTTATTTTTTGTATTCGCCAGGATATCCTATGTAGTTTTAGGAGCTTAAGGAGATTTAGGATTTCATTATGGAGAATAAAATAATGATATTATTCTTTAGTTTCTTATTGATGTATTATAAACCTAGACTTCCAAATACACCTAGACTCATGATATTTTCATTTTACTTATTGGATATTTATATCCAAAATCATGTAATAATATTTTTAATATACTTGGGTATCTATAGCATAGTTTAGAAGCTAGGCTGAGAAGTGGTTCATCCAATGAAAGAAGCATCTCTCCATGAGACTTTATGCCAAGTAAATGGAAGTTAGGGTGTGCATACTATCATTTATATGGAATTTCATTATTATAGTAGGTAGGGAAACATGAATCCTCAGTGTGACAAAGACCCAATGGAGTGTTAGGTCTACAGTAAAATTTTCCACCACTAGAGATTCTACAGGACCATTCCACCGGTGTCTAGTGAGAGGGGATTTTCACTAGTTCATAGTTATGGAGTAGGTTACATAGTACCATGAAAGATAAGAATATGAAGTATTTATAGTCATTCAGGATGGGGAGGTGGTCATTATTGGGAGATCCAGTAATAGGATGTACAATTCAAGTAGAGGGGAGTTACAAAAAAAGGTCAAGTTGTAGATCGAGGTCATAGATCTCACCATTTACATGTAGTGCAGAATGTTCCTATTGATCACATATCTAGAACACCTATACTATGAGATAAAATCTTAGAGTCATTGACATTAGTTTTGGTTTTTTTTGAAACAAGCATATCAGAGACTTTTATATCTACTTCTTTGACATGGAGCATGGGGTTTGATATTGAATACATGTATGGGGAAATGTCCCTTGACACACCCCTAATAATATGTCTAGAGTTAATCATCCCATGAATAGAGGATCCCATTAAGATAGGTGGATATCATTTTGTATGGGATCTTTTCTTCCTCAAGAAGACTATTTGGGAACTAATTCTTGGTATGGACTAGCTAGTGCCCTTAAGAGCACATATTTGATGTTATTTTCAACGGATTTCATTCTCACCACTTGAGGGAAGTAGATATGTTCACAAGGGAGAATGAGATGTATGAGAAGGTCATGTTGGACCTAAGCATCAGGATATGGGTAGAGTGACAAACTAGGTTTCCATCCTCTTTCTAAATGATCAGGGTTATGAAAATCTATCTTTCCTCCAGTTTTAGAATATTTTATAGACACCTTCATTGATGAGTTATCTAGGATTCCTCTTGATAGAGAGGTTCAATTTAATTTCTACATTTTTTTAGGAGAAGAAGAAATATCTATTCCTCTATATAGAATCACTCATACTGATCTCTAGGAACCCAAGATGTTGTTAGAGTAACTGCAATCAAAGGGGTTTTTTCAACTCATTACACCCCCTTGGGGTTCACCAGCACTTTTTTGAAAGATATAGGATGATACCGTATTGTTATGTGTAGAATATTGGAGGTTGAATCAACTTATGGTTAAGAAATGGAACCATACTCATATAGATGATCCCTTAGAATATCTCTAGGGATCTAGGTAATTCTAAAATATATACTTCAGATTGAGCTATAAGGAGGTGAGAGTTAGGCCCTTAGACATACCATGTACAATGTTTCAAAGTAGGTATAGTTTATATGAGTATTTTTTTAATTCGGTTCAGTCTAACGAACACACCTTCCATATTTATATATTTAATGAACCTGGTCTTCTACCGATATCTGGATGCCTGTGTGGTCATTTTTTTCAATGATATTTTGGTGTAGTCTCAGTCACAGGAGGAGCACATGTGGCATCTAGAGGTCATTTTAACCACTCTTCATGAGAATTGAATCTTATGCCAAAATATGGATGTGTAGCTTTTGGATTTATATATTTCACTTCCTAAGTCACATTATATTAGAATCGTGGGTATTAGTGGATCCATAGAAGGTTAGAGAAGTTGTTTCTTGGGAGAAACCCAAGAATATTTTTAATATTCAGAGGTTTTAGGGATTAGTCAGTTATTATCGGTGATTCATTCAGAACTTTTATTTACTTAAATAATTTCTTATAGGCTTTAATAATAATGTTTTATGGTTTATATGGATGAATATTGTGAAATTTATTTTTAGGTGATGAAAGTAAGGTTAATGTTAGCACTAATCTTGATTTTTCCTAGGTCTGAAAAAGGGTATATAGTTTATTGTGATGCATCGGAAATTGGGCTAGGATTTTTATTTATGCAAGATTCATCAGTTTTGGTATATGATTCTCATACGTTGAGGCATCAATAGTAAAATTTCCCGATGAATGAACTTGAGTTAGCTGTTGTTGTTCATGCTCTATGTTGTTGGAGACATTACCTCTTAGGTGAGTGGTTTGTGGTATATACAAACCATAAAACCCACAAATATATATTTTTTCATTGAGAACTAAACCACCAAAAGAAAAGGTGAGTTGAATTTCATTATTCCTTCAAATTTGAGGTCACATATATTCTAGGTAAATGCATCACTATCGATGATGCTCTAATATGAAAGACTCAATATCATGTAGTTCAGGAAGCTAGTAGTGAGTGGAAATTGATGGTTCTCTTAGATAAATCCATCTTGACATTTAAGATTTTTTGGGAAAACCTATCCTCATATCTTTATCAATGGTTCTATCACTTTTGAATCTAATAAAGTTGAGGAAACTTTCTGATCATGAATTCTTGGACATGAGGGACAATACTTATGGTGAGGAGACACCTCCTGGTTGGGTTATTGATGAGGATGTGATTTAGATTATCTACAGTTGTGTCTTGGTTTCAAAAGGCATGTGAGAGGAAGTGATGTAAGAATATGATACATCTAAATGTGTAGTGAATTTGAGACTTACATATATGTATCTTGATTTGTGCTTCTTGTGCTAGTGGATAGGGATAAAGAACAAAATAAAAGGCTTTGTCACAAGATGTTCCACCTATTATCAGGTGAAGGAAGAACACCAATGGAATAATTTTATATTTAATCCTTTACTCATACCATAATGGAAATGAGATGATTTCATTATGTACTTTTTGATAGGATTACTAATTTTAGCCTGAGAAAATGAATCCATATGGGTGATTTTGGATAGGATGAACAAGGTTTCCCATTTCTTACCTATTCAGGATACCTTCTAAGTGGAAGATTTAAGATATTATATGTCTGATAGATCATACACCTTCATGGGATTCCATGTACCATTATATCATATAGGGACAACCGGTTTACATCATGGTTTTGGCAGGTATTTCAGAATGATATTAGTTTATAGGTACTCTTGAGTATATCATATCACCTCTAGAATAATGTCTAGTCTGGGTAGACTATCTATGTACTGGAGGAAATTATTGGGGCATGCATCCTATATTTTAATGGCTCATGGGAGAAACAATTTCCTCATACTAAATTCACCTATAATAATAGTTTCTATGAAATAATCCAAATGGATCCATGCAAGGCTCTATATGGTTGGTTTTGTCATTCACCGCTGTGTTGGTTAGAAGTAGGTGAGGCAATGCTACTAGGAGAATTTCACTTTTAGCATACATCAAAGATAGTGAAATTGACCAAGAAATGGATAGTGATGAATCAGTCTAGGAAGAATTCATACGTTGATTGGTGTCACCAACGTATAGAGTTTGAGGTGGGAGATTGGGTCTTCCTATATGTTTGACCTAGATTGGGTCATCAACTAATCAGGATGAAAGGAACAATCACATATATATTTGTTGGTAGTTTTGATATTTTAGTGAGGTCATTCTAGTATATTATCATTTAGATCTACCTTAGTAGTATAGTTATATGAATAATTTGTAGGACCCCGGGACACCCTGAGAGGGGAGGGGTGAATCAGGGTGGAAACTTTTTCTTCTTTTAGTTGTGGATCATGTTCCCACGTTGGTAGGAACTACTTAAACCTGTATGATGGATATGATCAGCAATTAAACATTCACATGCAGAGATATGAAACAACTATTTTTACTTGGTTCACCACTAAGGGCTACGTCCAAGGAGAATACACCGACAGGTTATCGGTCGTACCTAAATCCACTATGCTTCACTATATGTAGATTACAAAGGTTCGGGTACAGAAACTCTGTCCCAGGCTCACTGCCTTTACAATTGTTTAGGGATAGCTCACTGTGTCCCTCGGGTCACTCCCGTTGACTCCCCCTGGCTCACTGCCGTTGGTGAAGTCCCACTCGGTTTATAGACGTGAAGGTCTCTTTAATAAATGTGCATTTATGTTCTTTGTCTCCTGTTCAGCATGAGACTTTGCTTGCATCAGGGTTCAGAGTTGATGCTCTTTATAGTTCAATCTTTCTTCTTTAGTGCAATGACTGAATGCACTAGATCCACTTGTCTTCGTTTTCCTGAATCACAATCACTTATGTGATTGCTCAATAAATGACGTTCATCTTACTCGGCATTCGTCAGAATCAATTCACCATGTATGCATGAGATCATGCATGTATCATTTATATTTCATCTTCAATCTCGCTTTGCACCGAAAGAATCAGGCAATCTTTAGCTCTTGTGCAGCTCCAGAAAGGTGGGCGTGCTTCAACAATATTTGGATCGCCTTTTCAAGCTCGGCGCGCAAGTCTCCATCTGGCACGCAAGTCTTAGGCACGCAAGTATAACCTAGCACGCAAGTGTCTCCAAAGCACCTGCGCGACTCTGCCTTCTTGAACTTCAAACCTGCGCGACTCACTTCCTTCCTTTCCCAAATCACCAGGGGCGCTCAACCATCAGTCGGTGCGCAACCTCTACTTGCGCGACCCAACTACCACTTGCGCGGTTCAACCACCTGCGCGATGAGAGCTCGAACAATCTCAAAGTCTTGAGCTCCGTGAGAAATGAGGAGGGGTGGTCCAGTATTTATAGGCAAACTGGACCCCCTGCGCGGCGGCGCGCAAGTCATCCATCGGCGTGCAAGTCTCGGCCCCTACTAGGAACTTGCGCAATCAACATCCAAACTTGCGCGAACATCTTGCCTTTTCCAAATTTGGATCTTCTGATCTCTAAAAACCATAGGCGCGCAAGTTATAGTGCATTCAAGGCGTCGGCGCGCAAGTCTCTTCCCAGCACATAATTCACCTGCGCGACTTCACCAAAACTTGCGTGACCCCTATCCCTTTGCCATATTTTGATCCTATGATCTTCAAAAACATATGGCACACAAGTTTCATATCCTCCAAGAGTATGGAGCGCAAGTCCCTTTGCCAAAATCACTCTTCTTCATTTGTTGATTTTGAGGCCCTGGAATTTGGAAAACACTGGAAAACGGCGCCACCTTGTATCTTCTCTTTTTGTACCGCCTCCAGATCATCCATTCCTATGTCGATGTTCTTGAATCAAACATAGATCGTTGACCACAACTCTTGAACTCGACATGTCACCATGGAATCTCCTTTGTCAACAAATTTTTATGTCGTTTTTTTGCTTTGTCGACAAGCACGATCACCTCAAAAGCACTTCTTCTTGGTGATCTGTATCCTTCAACAACTCTTTTTCTTTTATCACAAACTCAACTATTGTGATATGTATTCTTTGAAGGAACAACTTTAGTACCATCATCTTCTATGACAATGTGATGTGCATGGCCATTTCATAAGTCAACTCATTGGCACATTGCCTCCTTCATCAACCGTCATGATCAACTTCATGCAAACCATGTGATTCAATCCGTCAAGAAGTCTCTAGCATGGTTCTCACGCAATCATGAGTAATTGCATGGTCTTCATCCAAAAACACCATCCTACTTTAATCATCCTTGGATGGATTACTCCTCACATTCTTCATTGTTGTAAACAATTTATCACCTTTGACACATGTTCTTTGAACTTACGATCAACACAACAATCGTCTGAATCACTACTCCTCTACTTCATCGGAGTACTTGATGATCTCCTTCATTGTGAGATTCCATTCCTCCATTTTATTGGAGTACTTATTGATCTCTTTCATTTTGATATTCCATTGACAAATTATTGACAACAAATACAAACCTATACACAATGTGGTTCCAACAATCTCCCCCTTTGTATTTTGTTGTCAATACCTTATACATCTTCTGAAATGAATTTGTCAATGTCAAAATGAGAATCTTCTATTCAATCAACTTTTCTTTTCAAACATTCATTTCACTTTCTCTCCCCCTTATTGACAAGAAAAAAAAAGCACATGGTAGGGAGGGTATCAATCCACACTTAAGAAATGTTTCATTAATCATTTCACTCTAAGTCTACTTGAGCAATGCTCGATGTAGAAAACAAGAGGATTTGATTATGTCAACAAGGCTGTCCATTATCCACAGATCATGATACCAACATGAGATGATAACTCATGTATCTTGTCTTCAAGGGTTTACCACTTTAATTTCATGTAGAAGAAGATCAACTATGATAGAGAATAATCAACCTGAAACTCCTGCACTCACATCAGCAAATAGATCAAAAACATTCAAGTGCAATCGGCAGGATAAGTGACCTTGGGGCACTTCCATTCTCTTTATGTCACTGATCAGTTCAGTTACTTCCCCTTTGTAAAATAATCTTTGATCTGAGTAACCAAGGGACAGTGATTTAGAATTGACATACCTTCTCCATTGGCGTGTTCTTCATGAAATTCACAGGGTAACTGCTTTTGAGTCCAGCTGGAGTTGATATTGATTGAAATAGTGATTATGGAAGCTTATTCATTCTTCTCCCCGTCAAGGGAAACACTCCTCATCATCTTCATCAGGAGTGATCCTTCATCATCATAATCTTTGAATATCAATTGAAGAATTTACTAAGGATGGAAACTTCTTCAGATTGGCTATCAGGAATTGACAGCATTCACTACTTATCAGGTTCTCCCCCTGAGAGCATGCTTCACCTTCAATTCCCTGCATTATTAGCACAAATACAATACACAAATGATTACGGGAATAAGGTGGTTCCTTATTGCTTCATCAAGAAGACTTGCTTGGTTGTGATTATTTTCTCAACCAAGTTCCTCTGTTCACTCCAGTCTTCATGCCTGCACATTCGAACATATGTTCTGACATCTGTTGGTGTGGCATGGCTCTGTTAACATTCTCTTCTGCTTTGTGTAGAGAATTGTTCTTCTTAGAAGCGATCATGAATGATACATTCTTACTCCTCTTAAGGACTACTTCTTGCTCTGGTATTAAGGTTATACAACCTTTTTCAATGTGACCAGATTTCGTGCATCTCTCACACAGAACTTCTTTGACATGTGTGTTTCTCATTGTTTGAAAACTCTCCTGAACTGTGTCCTCATCATGTGAAAGTTTTCTTTTTTCCTTTGTCACCAGCCTTGGCTTTCTCATCTTCATGTTTTCTTATTCTTTTCAAATCTTTTGGCCAGATGACCAATATATCATTTGGAACTTTTGTAGCTGGTTTAGGTCTTCCACATTGGTTCATCCGAGATTCATCCCACTTAGTGTTTCTTTTGGACGAATGACCCTTCAATTTCATGGATCTAAAATCCTGGGTCTTCTCAGCTTCCCTACTTGAGATCTTCTTGGGGAAATGTGTGTTCACAACATTCTTCTGATTTCTCCCCAAGGTAGCTGCTTCATTCTTTGACGGCATCAGAGGTCTTCTTTTCTTTTCAACAGTGAATGCATGTTGATATGGACATGTGCCTGCATTGTGACCGCTGCCATTACATACATCACAAATGTTATCACGAATTCCAAATCTGTTTGCAGTAAACAGATGCTTCTGGACCTTCTGATGTTGCTTCTTTTTCTCTGGCTTCCTTCTCTTTGATATATGCATTCTCTGTGCTTTTCCATGTAAGGGATTATAAAGACAATCCAGTGCACAGTGCCCAAATCTGTTGCAGCACCAACATTGACCCACAAATCTTTTCTTCTTTGTGTCTTCTGTATTAAGTTGTTGGGCCATCTGCTTAATCTTTTGTGCTCTATTTGAGGAACCCACTTCCTCCTTTTTCTTCACATCCACCCTAGCCATGGTGGTAGGTTTCTTCTTCTCACCTTTCCTCATCCATACTTGTTTAGAACTTTTCTTCCCATCTGCACTGATTGTAGGAGTGTATTTAGAAATATGAGTACAAGATGGTTTGGACGGTACCTTCACTTTCTCAGTTGCTTTTGATATATCAAAGAGTGAATTCATGATCTTCTTATCACATTTTGGAGGACTTTTGACAATAGAATCCTCCAGTGAGCATTGAGTACTAGCAACAACTAATTCTTAACGTGGATAATCAAGAGTTGTCATAATCTTCTTATCACATGTTGGAGGCATTTCAGCTTTAGACTCCTCCAACAAACATTGAGTGTAAGCATCACTCATTTCATTCTTTTGTGAAGTCTCAATATGTGTATTCTCAATCTTGGTCAACTGAGCTTCCAATATTTGACCCACAATATTGAGGATGATCTTCTGATCTTCAATCGTGATCATCTTCTCCTCACAAGTCTTCTTCAACCTTTCAACCTCATCTTCATGCATCTTAACTTTGTTTTGTAACATAGAGTCAAGTTCCATGAATTTAATGGAAGTTTCTTCCAAAAGAAAATTCTTGACTTCATTGCTCTTCTTCAGCTCAGCTTCAAGTGCATGGATCCTTTCTTTTAAAGTCTTATTGACTTCCTCTTCTTCTTCAAAGACATTCACCCGTTTGATGAGCATCATACTTTCCATAACTTTTCTTTCCAACCCCTTTTCCATATTTTCAGATTCCGTTTCTAATCGATTGATCTCAACCTGCATAGATTGGAATAGGCTACAAATAATTGCAACCTTTTCTTCTAGAATATCATGCAGATATGTTCTGAGTTTTTCTTGAAAGCTTGAATTAGGGGTATCATCCTTTCCAATGGATGAGTTCTGAGCCACCTGCTTGATACTTTCCAAGCCTATTGTTTCTTCATTATTGGAATGGCATGGAGAACAAGACACTGCATCTTCTTTGGATGTGGGGGACTTCTTCATCATCTTATTCTCTTTCTTTTTCCTATTTGTCAAAGTCTTGGTGGATATAGATTTCTGCTCAGAAATGACTGCGTCATTATCAATACTGCTCTTCATTATTGACTCTAGGAAAGAAACTCAAATCCTCTTCTCAATAGAATTACTGGAGAATATCCAACATACGTTAACCTTTCCCTCTGATACCACTTGTAGGACCCCGGGACACCCTGAGAGGGGAGGGGTGAATCAGGGTGGCAACTTTTTCTTCTTTTAGTTGTGGATCTTGTTCCCATGTTGGTAGGAACTACTTAAACCTGTATGATGGATATGATCATCAATTAAACATTCACATGCAGAGAGATGACACAACTATTTTTACTTGGTTCACCACTAAGGGCTACGTCCAAGGAGCATACACCGACAGGTTGTCGGTCGTACCTAAATCCACTATGCTTCACTAGCTGTAGATTACAAAGGTTCGGGTACAAACACTATGTCCCAGGCTCACTGCCTTTACAATTGTTTAGGGATAGCTCACTGTGTCCCTCGGGTCACTCCCGTTGACTCCCCCTAGCTCACTGCCGTTGGTGAAGTCCCACTCAGTTTATAGACGTGAAGGTCTCTTTAATAAATGTGCATTGATGTTCTTTGTCTCCTGTTCAGCATGAGACTTTGCTTGCATCCGGGTTCAGAGTTGATGCTCATTATAGTTCAATCTTTCTTCTTTAGTGCAATGACTGAATGCACTAGATACCCTTGTCTTTGTTTTCCTGAATCACAATCACTTATGTGATTGCTCAATAAATGACGTTCAGCTTACTCGGCATTCGTTATAATCAATTCACCATGTATGCATGAGATCATGAATGTATCATTTAGATTTCATCTTCAATCTCGCTTTGCACCGAAAGAATCAGGCAATCTTTAGCTCTTGTGCAGCTCCAGAAAGGCGGGCGTGCTTCAACAATATTTGGATCGCCTTTTCAAACTCGGCGCACAAGTCTCCATCTAGCGCTCAAGTCTTAGGCGCGCAAGTATAACCTGGTGCGCAAGTGTCTCCAAAGCACCTGCGCGACTCTGCCTTCTAGAACTTCAAACCTGCGCGACTCACTTCCTTCCTTTCCCAAATCACTAGGGGCGCTCAACCATCAGTCGGCACGCAACCTCTACTTGCGCGACCCAACTACCACTTGCGCAGTTCAACCACTTGCGCGACGAGAGCTCGAACAATCTCAATGTCTTGAGCTCCGTGAGAAATGAGGAGGGGTGGTCCAGTATTTATAGGCAAACTGGACCCCCTGCACGGCGGCGCGCAAGTCATCCATCGGCGTACAAGTCTCGGCCCCTGCTAGGAACTTGCGCGATCAACATCCAAACTTGCGCGAACATCTTTCCTTTGCCAAATTTGGATCTTCTGATCTCGAAAAACCATAGGCGCGCCAGTTATAATGCATTCAAGGCGTCGACGCGCAAGTTTATTCCCGGCACATAATTCACCTGCGCGACTTCACCAAAACTTGCGTGACCCCTATCCCTTTGCCATATTTTGATGCTCTGATCTTCAAAAACATATGGCACGCAAGTTTCCTATCCTCCAAGAGTATGGCGCGCAAGTCCCTTTGCCAAAATCACCCATCTTCATTTGTTGATTTTGAGGCCCTGAAATTTGGCAAACACTGGAAAACAGTGCCACATTGTATCTGCTCTTTTTTTACCGCCTCCAGATCATCCATTCCTCTGTCGGTGTTCTTCAATCAAACATAGATCATTGACCAAAACTCTTGAACTCGACATGTCACCATGGAATCTCCTTTGTCAACAAAATTTTATGCCGTTTGTTTTCTTTTTCGACAAGCACGATCACCTCAAAAGCACTTCTTCTTGGTGATCTGTATCCTTCAACAACTCTTTTGCTTTTATCACAAACTCCACTATTGTGATATGTATTCTTTGAAGGAACAAATTTAGTACCATAATCTTCTATGACAATGTGATGTGCATGGCCATTTCATAAGTCTACTCATTGGCACATTTCCTCCTTCATCAACCTTCATGATCAACTTCATGCAAACCATGTGATTCAATCCGTCAAGAAGTCTCTAGCATGGTTCTCACACAATCATGAGTAATTGCATGGTCTTCATCCAAAAACACCACCCTGCTTTAATCATCCTTGGATGGATTACTCCTCACATTATTCATTGTTGTAAACAATGTATCACCTTTGACACATGTTCTTTGAAATTATGATCAGCACAACAATCGTCTGAATCACTACTCCTCTACTTCATCGGAGTACTTCATGATCTCCTTCATTGTGAGCTTCCATTCCTCCATTTTTTTGGAGTACTTATTGATCTCTTTCACTTTGATATTTCATTGACAATTATTGACAACAAATACAAACCTATACACAAAGTGTTTCCAACAATCTCCCCCTTTGTATTTTGTTTTCAATACCTTATACATCTTCTGAAATGAATTTGTCAATGTCAAAATGAGAATCTTCTATTCAATCAACTTTTCTTTTCAAACATTCAGTTCACTTTCTATCCCCCTTATTGATAAGAAATACAAAGCACATGGTAGGGAGGGTATCAATCCACACTTAAGAAATGTTTCATTAATCATTTCACTCTACGTCTACTTGAGCAATGCTGGATGTAGAAAAGAAGAGGATTTGATTAACTCAACAAGGCTGTCCATTATCCACAGATCATGATACCAACATGAGATGGTAACTCATGTATCTTGTCTTCAAGGGTTTACCACTTTAATTTCAGGTAGAAGAAGATCAACTATGATAGAGAATAATCAACCTGAAACTCCTGCACTCACATCAGCAAATAGATCAAAAACATTCAAGTGCAATCGGTAGGATAAGTGACCTTGGGGCACTTCCATTCTCTTTATGACCCTGATCAGTTCAGTTACATCCCCTTTGTAAAATAATCTTTGATCTGAGTAACCAAGGGATAGTGATTGAGAATTGACATACCTTCTCCATTGGCATGTTCTTCAAGAAATTCACAGGGTAACTGCTTTTGAGTCCAGCTGGAGTTGATATTGATTGAAATGGTGATTATGGAAGCTTCTTCATTCTTCTCCCCCTCAAGGGAAACACTCCTCATCATCTTCATCAAGAGTGATCCTTCATCATCATAATCTTTTAATATCAATTGAAGAATTTACTAAGGATGGAAACTTCTTCATCTTGGCTATCAAGATTTTACAGCAATCACTACTTCTCAGGTTCTCCCCCTGAGAGCATGCTTCACCTTCAATTCCATGCATTATTAGCACAAATACAATACACAAATGATTATGGGAATAAGGTGGTTCCTTCTTGCTTCGTCAAGAAGACTTGCTTGGTTGTGGTTATTTTCTAAACCAAGTTCCTCTGTTCACTCCAGTCTTCATGCCTGCACATTTGAACATATGTTCTGACATCTGTTGGTGTGGCATGGCTCTGTTCACATTCTCTTCTGGTTTGTGTGGATAATTGTTCTGCTTAGCAGCGATCATGAATGATACATTCTTACTCCTATTAAGGACTGCTTCTTGCTCTGGTTTTAAGGTTATCCATCCTTTTGCAATGTGACCAGATTTCTTGCATCTCTCACAAAGAACTTCTTTGACACGTGTGTTTCTCTTTGTTTGAAAACTCTCATGC
Organism: Viscum album; assembly: GCA_963277665.1. Classification (NCBI taxonomy): domain Eukaryota; kingdom Viridiplantae; phylum Streptophyta; class Magnoliopsida; order Santalales; family Viscaceae; genus Viscum; species Viscum album. Next base: position 1,210,339,148 of record OY728123.1, read on the forward strand.
ACCGTGTCCTCATCATGTGAAAGTTTTCCTTTTTCCTTTTTCACCAGCCTTGGCCTTCTCATCTTCAATTTTCCTTATTCTTTTCAAATCTTTTGGCCAGATGACCAATATATCATTTGTAACTTTTGTAGCTGGTTTAGGTCTTCCACATGGGTTCATCCGAGATTCATCCCACTTAGTGTTTCTTTTGGATGAATGACCCTTCAATTTCATGGATCTAAAGTCCTGGGTCTTCTCATCTTCCCTACTTGAGATCTTCTTGGGGAAATGTGTGTTCACAACATTCTTCTTATTTCTCCCCAAGGTAGCTGCTTCATTCTTTGACGGTATCAGAGGTCTTCTTTTATTTTCAATAGTGAAAGCATGTTGATATGGACATGTGCGTGCATTATGACCGCTGCCGTTGCATACATCACAAATGTTATCAAGAATTCCAAATCTGTTTGTAGTAAAAAGATGCTTCTGGACCTACTGATGTTGCATCTTTTTCTCTAGCTTCCTTCTCTTTGATATAGGCATTCTCTGTGCTTTTCCATGTAAGGGATTATAAAGACAATCCAGTGCACAATGCCCAAATCTGTTGCAGCACCAACATTGACCCACAAATATTTTCTTCTTTGTGTCTTCTGTATTAAGTTGTTGGGCCATCTTCTTAATCTTTTGTGCTCTATTTGAGGAACCCACTTCCTCCTTTTTCTTCCCATCCACCCTAGCCATGGTGGTAGGTTTCTTCTTCTCACCTTTCCTCATCCATACTTGTTTAGAACTTTTCTTCCCATCTGCATTGATTGTAGGAGTGTATTTAGAAATATGAGTACAAGATGGTTTGGACGGTACCTTCACTTTCTCAGTTTCTTGTGATAGATCAAAGAGTGAATTCATGATCTTCTTATCACATGTTGGAGGTCTTTTGACAATAGAATCCTCCAGTGATCATTGAGTACCAGCAGCAAATGATTCTTGACGTGGATAATCAAGAGTTGTCATAATCTTCTTATCCCATGTTGGAGGCATTTCAGCTTTAGACTCCTCCAATGAACATTGAGTGCAAGCATCACTCATCTCATTCTTTTGTGAAGTCTCAATATGTGTATTCTCAATCTTGGTCAACTGAGCTTCCAATATTTGACCCACAATATTGAGGATGATCTTCTGATCTTCAATCGTGATCATCTTCTCTTCACAAGTCTTCTTCAACCTTTCAACCTCATCTTCATGCATCTTAACTTCTTTTTGTAACATAGAGTCAAGTTCCCTGAATTTAATGGAAGTTTCTTCCAAACAAAAATTCTTGACTTCATTTCTCTTCTTCAGCCCAGCTTCAAGTGCATGGATCCTTTCTTAAAAGTCTTATTGACTTCCTATTCTTCTTCAAAGACATTCACCCGTTTGATGAGCTTCATACTTTCCATAACTTTTCTTTCCAACCCCTTTTCCATATTGTCAGCGTCCCTTTCTAATCGATTGATCTCAACCTGCATAGATTGGAATAGGCTACAAATAATAGCAACCTTTTCTTCTGGAATATCATGCAGATATGTTCTATGTTTTTCATGAAAGCTTGAATTAGGGGTATCATCCTTTCCTCTGGATGAGTTCTGAGCCACCTGCTTGATACTTTCCAAGCCTATTGTTTCTTCATTATTGGAATGGCATGGAGAACAAGACACTGCATCTTCTTTGGATGTGGGGGACTTCTTCATCATCTTCTTCTCTTTATTTTTCCTATTTGTCAAAGTCTTGGTGGATATAGATTTCTGCTCAGAAATGACTGCATCATTATCAAGACTGCTCTTCATTGTTGACTCTAGGAAAGAAACTCAAATCCTCTTCTCAATATAATTACTGTAGAATATCCAACATACGTTAACCTTTCCCTCTGATACCACTTGTAGGACCCCGGGACACCCTGAGAGGGGAGGGGTGAATCAGGGTGGCAACTTTTTCTTCTTTTAGTTGTGGATCTTGTTCCCACGTTGGTAGGAACTACTTAAACCTGTATGATGGATATGATCTGAAATTAAACATTCACATGCAGAGAGATGACACAACTATTTTTACTTGGTTCACCACTAAGGGCTACGTCCAAGGAGCATACTCCGACAGGTTGTCGGTCGTACCTAAATCCACTATGCTTCACTAGCTGTAGATTACAAAGGTTTGGGTACAGACACTATGTTCCAGGCTCACTGCCTTTACAATTGTTTAGGGGTAGCTCACCGCGTCCCTCGGGTCGCTCCCGTTGACTCCCCCTGGCTCACTGCCGTTGGTGAAGTCCCACTCAGTTTATAGATGTGAAGGTCTCTTTAATAAATGTGCATTGATGTTCTTTGTCTCCTGTTCAGCATGAGACTTTGCTTGCATCAGGGTTCAGAGTTGATGCTCTTTATAGTTCAATCTTTCTTCTTTAGTGAAATGACTGAATGCACTAGATCCCCTTGTCTTCGTTTTCCTGAATCACAATCACTTATGTGATTGCTCAATAAATGATGTTTAGCTTACTCGGCATTCATCAGAATCAATTCACCATGTATGTATGAGATCATGCATGTATCATTTATATTTCATCTTCAATCTCGCTTTCCACCGAATGAATCAGGCAATCTTTAGCTCTTGTGCAGCTCCAGAAAGGCGGGCGTGCTTCAACAATATTTGGATCTCCTTTTCAAGCTCGGCGCGCAAGTCTCCATCTGGCGCACAAGTCTTAGGCACGCAAGTATAACCTGGCATGCAAGTGTCTCCAAAGCACCTGCGCGACTCTGCCTTCTTGAACTTCAAACCTGTGCGACTCACTTTCTTCCTTGCCCAAATCACCAGGGGCGCTCAACCATCAGTCGGCGCGCAACCTCTACTTGCGCAACCCAACTACCACTTGCGCGGTTCAACCACCTGCGCGACGAGAGCTCGAACAATCTCAAAGTCTTGAGATCCGTGAGAAATGAGGAGGGGTGGTCCAGTATTTATAGGCAAACTGGACCCCATCCGCGACGGCGCACAAGTCATCCATCAGCGTGCAAGTCTCGGCCCCTACTAGGCACTTGCGCGATCAACATCCAAACTTGCGCGAACATCTTGCCTTTTCCAAATTTGGATCTTCTGATCTCGAAAAACCATAGGCACGCAAGTTATAATGCATTCAAGTCATCGGCGCGCAAGTCTCTTCCCGGCACATAATTCACCTGCGCGACTTCACCAAAACTTGCGCGACCCCTATCCCTTTGCCATATTTTGATGCTCTGATCTTCAAAAACATATGGCGCGCAAGTTTCCTATCCTCAAAGAGTATGGCACGCAAGTACCTTTTCCAAAAACACTCTTCTTCATTTTTTGATTTTGAGGCCCTGAAATTTGGAAAACACTGGAAAATGGCACCACCTTGTATCTGCTCTTTTTGTACCGCCTCCAGATCATCCATTCCTCTGTCGATGTTCTTGAATCAAACATAGATCGTTGACCACAACTCTTGAACTCGACATGTCACCATGGAATCTCCTTTTTCAACAAATTTGTATGTCGTTTGTTTGCTTTGTCGACAAGCACGATCACCTCGAGAGCACTTCTTCTTGGTGATCTGTATCCTTCAACAACTCTTTTGCTTTTATCACAAACTCCACTATTGTGATATGTATTCTTTGAACGAACAACTTTAGTACCATCATATTCTATGACAATGTGATGTGCATGGCCATTTCATAAGTCAACTCATTGGCACATTTCCTCCTTCATCAACCGTCATGATCAACTTCATGCAAAACATGTGATTCAATCCGTCAAGAAGTCTCTAGCATGGTTCTAACGCAATCATGAGTAATTGCATGGTCTTCATCCAAAAACACCATCCTGCTTTAATCATCCTTGGATGGATTACTCCTCACATTCTTCATTGTTGTAAACAATGTATCACCTTTGACACATGTTCTTTGAACTTACGATCATCACAACAATCGTCTGAATCACTACTCCTCTACTTCATCGGAGTACTTCATGATCTCCTTCATTGTGAGCTTCCATTCCTCCATTATATTGGAGTACTTCTTGATCTCTTTCATTTTGATATTCCATTGACAATTATTGACAACAAATACAAACCTATACACAAAGTGGTTCCAACATAATTTCTTCTATATATCTTAAATGCACCATTATTATCCCAACCCATATCATTTTTTTGATCCCAATGAAGATTAATTAGATTATGGTGCTTCTTTTGGGGAGTATCCAATTCACATCACCGATTATAGTAGAAATACTCTCCAAGGTAGAATAGTTCATCTAGTTTGAGTGTTATGAAAAAATTTCTATATCTAGGAGGAGATGTGGGAGAAGGAGTTTGATATACATGCCCAATGGATTGATTTATTTTTAGATGTGGTTCAACACCCCTTTTAAGATCAACATTGGGATGATTTTTTTTAATGAGGGGAGTTTGTAAGATCCTAAATCATAAAAAGGTAAAAAACAATATCCTTATTTTGTTATAATTATCCTAATTTTACATTAATAGAAGCACCAAATGGAGAACATGAGGTTTTAGGTGTGTTTGGGAAGGTTCAGGCTTAGAATTTAAGTTTTTGGGAAGTCATAGTAGGTTGCATAGTTAGCGCATGATTTTCAATAACCATACAGTATATCAATGCATCTTAAAAAGGAGAGGATCATAGTTTGGGAAAATATGTGAAGAGGTCCTACAAAACATGAAAGGTCTATAATTTATTATAGTTTTACTTTTCATGGTTTTTTATGGTTTTTCAAACCGTGCACCTAAACTGTGAGAATTATTGTCTTACTAATAGTTTAGTTCACATAGTTGGCACACAGTTTGGCCAACCGTGTAGCCAAATCATTTGACTAGTTAATAATTGTTAAAATTATTATTTTACCTTATTTAAATCTTATGTTTAATTATACCTTTCCTCCCCTAATTTTTAACTAAAACATCATTAAGAGCTATCATTTCCATATTAGAGTTTTTTGGTTGATCTCCCTCCCATGACCTCTATTTCTTCTTTTGTATGTCATGTTGGATAACTCTGTGTAAGGATATCACCCCATTACATGTTTCTCTAAATTTTACTTCCCATCCAAATCTTTCTCACCTAGTTTATCATAAAGAAAATTATTTTTAAATCTTTTGTATAGTTCTTCATTATCTCTTGATCCATCTCAAAACTGAGGTTGATACCCAGTGAGGATTTTTCTATGGCCCCTAAGAAGATGTTCTATATGATTTTCCCTAAAAGTTTCACCATTTATGAATTGTACTATTGTGACACACACATGTATTTCTGATCATTTCTCTTATAATTTATATTTATTTAATTTCTCACCCAACGCATGACCTAAACATAGTACTAGACTTCCAAAAACCATTTTAGATTGAAAACCACAATCTAAACAACCCATTAGAGCGTGTTTGGCCTAGAACCGACGAAATCCATTCTTTAAATATAACTAAACCCCCACTTTTGGTTTTTTTTCATTGTCACATAAAATTTGTAACTCTTATGATGTACCTTTGGGCATGTATTAGGTTACATTATTATAGTAAAGATAATTAGGGAGTCTTGGATAAATTATAGATTCCTAACACCATAATTCTTATGTAATTTTGAGAGGAATACACTAAATAAACTATGAAATAATGTGGGTATCCCTTGGAAAATATTGGAAGACACATCCAATCTTGTGATGTAATTATGATAAATTATTTTACATGAATTATTAACTTGGTACTTATGAATTATTAACATGTATTCCTTGATTAATATTTTTGGAACATTCATGCACCATTAAAGGTGTTTCATTCCTCAAGAAGACCTTGGATTCCATCTGTAGAATGCTTGGGGGACTTATAGGATGTCGCCTGATTTAGTTTTGTGGATGCCAAGTGGTGAAACCACCTTGGATTTAATTAGTGTATTAATATAAATAATTCAATGTCTAGTCAACATATATTAATTTAGAAATCCTAAAAAAATATAAAACTTGCGATAATATCCCAGGGTTGGCTTCATATCCTCAGAAAAAAACACCTTAGGACAAAACCTTGGATTCTGATCGAAACTTTCCTTGAAATGTAATGATATTTTTCCATGGGTTGGTTTGTAACTCTTAGGATTAGAATTACAAGGGATCATCCATTTACTTCCACTCAAATCACAATAAATTATCATTATAATATAATTACCATAAGTTGGATCAAGAATCAAATGTAAAGAATTCTATGGGTCCTCCATGGATTCAAAGTAGGTGTGTTGTGTTGGAATGCCTGGACCAGTTTCATGGATCCCTTATTATTAGTTATTCTTGGATTCCTTGGCTACATGCCTCAGGCCACTTAGAAAATCAAGGTTTACATGATCGGATACATCCATATTAGGAATAAGGAGGTAGAGTCAGCCAGGTATCCATTGAAGAGCCTGATCTTGACATGGTTCCTTTTAATTTACTAATTTACATGATTATACATGAACACTCTTACATTTTTATTCATAGATATATTTTCATTATAAACCATTGGTGGTGGCCTACTGATTCATACTCACACCCTGTTCAAACTTCCGCTTGGTACCCAAGTAGTTTTACATGATTATACATGAACACTTCCCTTTTTTCCATTCGAAAGACCCCTTGCAAGATGGGTTCTCGAAAAAACGGTCGAGATCGCGAGGATGTCACCTCAAGAACTCATGGCGTGACCATCTGAAGATCATGCGATGGTATGGTAGAATAACACAATGAGTGGTTTCTATGAAATGGAGTCTCCACTCGACCCGAAACCCGCTGTACCTATTCGAAAGACCCCTTGCAAGATCTTCTTGAAATCACACGGTCGCGTAAGGATAAAACCTCATGCGACGCGGTAAAGAATACCCTCCCCCTGGATGCACGGGACATCTATACTGATGTCCGGAAACATGAATTCCTCCTTCCCCATCATGCTACCTTTACGCATGCATGTGGAGGATTTGGTACACAGCCCCCGCGCATGACCATAATAGCCCTCGCAAGACCTCATTAAAGTCATGCCAATCGCATGAAGGATGGGGTTCCATATAACTCCCTCATGCGGATGTCCACTGGCTTCTGTATGGCCTGTGAAAAGTTCAGTACAAGACCCTCTTATGGCCATGTATCCCTATACATGGACTAATAACCACCCATGAAACTTAAGGTATGATCCCTTTGGACATGCACTTGCAGCACTCGGATGAGCACAAGATCCTAAACACGTCTCCAAGACCCCACTACGTGAATGGTTCAAAGACATGCAATCGTGAGACCCTTCGATGGTCTCATGATGTCCTCGGGAAACCTTATACATTCCATGTTGATCGCAAGACAAGCCTTAGACAAGTTGGGCTGACCTCATGACAATCATTCAACATGTTACCATGGTCATGCGACAAACCAAGGTCAAGTCAAGTTAATTTGGCGAAAGACCCTTGGCGTGTCTGCATTTTCATAAGATAAGATATGGACAAGCTAGGATGGCCTCACCAGACATTAATGACATGTCAACACAATCATGTGATTTCCCATTGACATGGTGGCATTGTCATGTGACAGTCTGAAGACAAGCCAAGTTGATCAGACAACAACCCCTTGACATGTCTCCGAGAAGTCATGTCAATCATGCGAAGCACCTCAGAGTTATCGAACCTGATCGTGCGATGAAATCCTTGATAACATGTAATACCAAAAGTTTCCACAATACACTTCTTTTTAAATAATTCAATAGCTTGCACTACACGCATTACCGAGTTCACGCACACCATGACCTATCAAATAGTCCATTTAAAAAATGATTATGAATACTAGTAACCCCATTATAAAATTTATAAAATTTATTTTTTAAAATAGACTTCATTTTTTAATTAGGAATATCAAAATTATCTTATGTTGAGTTTTTGGTATTTTTCTAAAAAGTTTCAATTTTTTATGAATAATGAAAATACTGCATTGTCGTTTAAAAACCGATTTTTTCATTTAAATTATTATTTTACTTAAATTTATTTTAATGTTACAATAGATAGATAATATATATATTAGTCCAATGTAGGTCATTAGAATATTTTTTGTAATATAATTAGATATAAAAATTTATTGAACTTTTGAACGTCTCTTTTACCCGCCTTCTAAACACATCTGCGAGATTATCATTAAACTTAATTTAACCACTTATATGAATTGAATTTTGAATAAAAGACATACATGGTTGTAATTAGTATAAAATTTGTGATCTAATAGTATCAACTTAATTTTTTTTGGTGAATAATAACTTTAGTAAATTTTTATTTATTTTCCATGGTTAACGGTAAATTAGGTAATTAAAGGTAAAAAATAATATAATATTATTATAAAATTACCCTAACTGTTGTGCTAATTTCATTGGATAAGTGGTTTACGACCAAAATCAACTTTATGATGAAAATATGATGCTTTTTAGGCCACTTAAGACATGTTAAGACATTCAATATATTTTATTTGAAGAAGAGTTAAAAATATCATATTCAAATTTTAATAACTACATCATTTTTAATATGAGGTAATATAAGTTATATTTTCAAATATAAATAGTCTTTATGAAGCTACATTATTTATCTAAATGATGGTAATTTATTTATAATTTTAGGAAATAAATAATTAAATTAAATGGCGACATAATGATGATGCAATAATCGATTTATTAAAGGAAGAATCAATTAAATGACATTAATAATATTAAAATAAATATAATTTGAAAATTTTGATTCCATACACAATTTTTTTGGATGAAATTGAAATGTTAGGTATTATTTAATGTAGTTTCTTCGAAGGAATCACATTTTTATGACTTTAAAAAAAATTATGTATTAAATACTGTTAAAATCGACATAAATGGGATTTTAAAATAAATATTATCTTATTAAATGATATAAAATTCATAAAAATAAAAGGTTTATCCAAGTCACTTGGATAGTGTTGAAGATGTCATAAATTATCTATTTGGGGTTTGTTTGGCATTTTATAGTAACTATATTAACCCTATAGTATAAAAAGACAAGTAGACATGATAAGAGTTAAATTGTTTAACTAAGGGTTAAATCCAAAAGATAAGGTTAATTTTGTGATCTAAACTTGTCTAAAAATCATTTTTTGAGAGGATTTCGCCCCATCCTCATATTTTTTCTTGAAATAACCCACTCTGGATCTATTTTAAATCGAAATCAATTTATATTAAATTAATACTTTTGGAGTTTTCAAAAGTGCCCCTCCCCTCCCTTATAAAAGGGCACCTTTCCTTCTCTTTTATTCACACCTCTAAAGCCCTTTGAATCAGATAAACCCTACACATTTATCATCCAAAATTCTCTCACTTCATCTTACATTCCATACATTGGGCATAAAACCAACCTAAAGAGTCCTTTTGTGCAAATCAAAAGGAGACACATGAAGAAGAGGTAATTGTTTTACCAACTCTTTCAAAATTATCTTCTTCTTCTACTTCATTTTCTAAATTTGTTTCCATATCAAAGTAATAAATCCATCATATAATATATGATTAGATGTTTTTATGATTATGGGACAACAATATTCTTCCTTTTACCCATCCTACAAAAAATATATCACCATGTGTGCGTACGTATGACTTACCATCTCCATGTCGTGGTGTAAACTATTTTTCATCTATAATTTATTTCAATGGGTATAATGATGAATATAAAAGATGTAAAAAATAAATTTGACATGATATTATTATTGTATAATTCATATCCCATAAAAATCCTTACCCTTTACAATTATGAAATGATATCATCGCTCGTGCGTACGTACGACGTACCATCTCCACGATGCGATGAGATTCATCCTCCACTATAACCATTTAAGAATGATTATAAAAATGTATATAATGAACGAATAAAATATTTATGAACTTAATATCATTATTTATATGAAGAATATACATCATATTCATATGAAACAAGACTTACATTACAAAATAAACATAAGAAAATGAAGCAGTTCACGCCTGAAATAATGATAACAACGAAATATTATTCAGAAAATGATTTAATAGGATCATATATGATATCATAAATAATGGATATAATTATGGTATAACTTAATAACAATATTTAGCCATTATAAAGGAGGTTAAATAACTCTGAACTAAAAGAGAGTATGTGGTAAGAGTTAATTTTTCAATCTCTTTATTATCCAGGACTACTTTTATGTAAGAATTTACTAGGACATATTTATCATCCATGTACATGTTTCTTAAGAATGTATTTCAAAACATTCATACTATTATTTTACGATAGTTTATATACATTTTTACCCATGTTTGATTTTATAAAATGAATCTTTTTGTCATTTTCCTTATGAGGAACTTTGTTTGATTTTTTCAACAAAGTACTAGAATAATGTTTTCTTTAACTTTTATAGTGTGAGTGGTTTTTTCACCGTCATGAAACCTTAATGTTTTGGAATCATCCTTTACAAGCTTAAAAAATTATTTTCATTGAAAATATTTTGTTTTTAAACTGAATTGTATTTTAAATAACTATTTTCAATAAAATGGTTATTTCTCTAAAAAAGTTTCTAATGATTTTATTGAAACATTTTCATATATGTTAATATCCTTTATGGTATCTTATGTTTAATTGAGGTTTATTTGATATGATACAACCTATTATATTTTATTTAAGGGTTTATGAATAGTTTGACTATGGATGTGCTATTTTTATACCATTCAGGGTTTATAGATAATATATTAAGATTTTGTATAATGGTTTTAGTATGAATGTTTATGTTTGTTATGATTTACCCCTTTCATAATAGGAATGCATTGAACTTAGTATGTGACAAGCAGATCCTGCTATAGCCCCTCGATACATTTGTAGGTCTCTTGAGACAAACTATTTTGGGTTTTCCCATTTATGTATGGTCTTAGAACGAGGCCTTAACAATATGGTTATGATGTTGAACATTATGAATTCCCTCATTATGAGGTTTTTCATTGATATTACATGTGATTATTTGACTAGTATAATATCCATGTAAATGTTTAAATGGAATTATTTGATTAATTTTTTCCATATTATGCTCAATGCAATGTTTAAAAGGATTTTGTTTCAATTTTATACCTTTCCTTAAAATTTTATGATTATTTATGATAGCTTCTACTATATTGTTTATCCTTATTGAGCATTTGATCTCACCCCTTTCTTATGTTTCATTTTCCCTAAGATGTGAAGAGGTATATTGTGATTGAATTGTAGGGATATTCTAAGAGATGTGAGTGCTTTAAATTAAAATACTATGTTATTTTTCATTTCGTTATGTGATATAAAAATTATGTTTATATTTAGTTTTTCCATGTCTACGAAAAAGATCGATCCTTTGGGATTTGATTTCTTGTGATCATGCCAATGTATTAAAATAAAACACCGACTCCAGAAATTTGGGGTTAGCTTGTTATAGTTGGTATCAAAGGAAGTTTAGTACAAAACCTGAAAACTAGATTTAGAAAAGACCTTTTTTGGGATCACTACCCTAAGATAGAATTTGAAGACAAGTATAGAAGAATATCCTAAAATTTTAGTAATGTAGGTTTTATGTTGGTATTCATAGAAAACACATCCCTCTGTAGATACTACAAGTGGATGTGGTTCTGGTACAGATGTACCAAAAAGTAATAACTCATACAAGGTGTTCTAATATTGACTCAGGGTAACCTGGTATATGAAAATGGGCCTTACTACGCACTTGGTTTGACACTCCTGGGGGATATTCTTAGGTTAATTCACATTTTCATTGAGAACAATTATGAATAATTTAAAATTAAATATGTACCCAAGAAACCATGTCTATGATTATGAGATTAGATATTCCTAAAATTTTCATTTTATGTTATGTATTTTGAAATTAATCATTATAATTCATAACCTAATCTAGTGAATATAGTTGTTTATAAATGGATCCTAGTAGAAGAAATGGAAATTGTATCAGTAAATGTAATCCATGTAGGTATTTCCATCATATACAAGATAATGATGTTGTATAAGGAGTTGCAACTGGTGAAAATCTACTTCTAACTATACTGGGACAGTTGACTCAAGTTATGAATAATTACCTTACCTTTATGGCACAGACTAATTTACAATGTGGAGGATCAATGTTAGAATACTTCATTAGAAAAAAAACCTAAACATTCAATGGGACTAAAAATACAATTGTAGCTAAGAAATGGATAAGTTCCTTAGAGAAACTATTTATTACTTTGACAGTTTATCGTCTCTTAGGAGATGCGGATCAAGAGTGGTCCTTAATTAAAAATAAAAAGGAGGGTGAAGAAGTATAAAATATGGAATGGAGGTAATTTAAATAACTATTCCTAGAAAAATACTTTCCTCATGATCAGTGAGTATATTTGGAGAGGCAATTTCTGAGTATGAGGTAGAAGGAGGATGATAATGTTCCAAATTATGAAGCTAACACCACAAGGTTAGTAAGGCATGTTGTAGACTATAAACATAACCCAAGAAGTAATATTTATTGATTATTATATGGGTTAAACCTTTCTTACAATGTGCATTGGTCTCACAATCTTTCTCATCGTATGTAGATATAGTCTAATATTATATCAGGACAAAAATGGAATCCTCTAAGTCTTATGACATTAAAGTAAAGCAAGAGAATAAGAGGATCACCTAATACTTTGGAAAAGGAATTAAGGGGAATAAGGGAAAAGTTTAATTTCCACCATGTAGTAATTTTGGGAAGAAACACCCCACTACATGCCTAAAGGGGATGAGAGTATATTATAAGTGTAGAGAAAAAGGCAACATAACTCGCAATTCAAAGAGAAATAAAGAAGCCACCAACATTAAATTATACAATTATAAATAGATGGGACATTATAAAATGATTTTCCTACATGTCAATGAAACTTTCCATAGAAAAGGCTAATGGATCTAGGCTAATATTTTGTGATCACAACTACTAAGGTTGGAGTTCTTAATGATGTGGAGAAATATACTTTAATTATCCCATCAAATTTAGTTGAAGATTTATTTGATTATAGATCATCACATTCATTTATATCTTCATGGTTTGATTTAAAAATTTGATATTTCCAAATCAAATTAACCTAGGAGTTATTTGTAAAAACCCCTAAGGGAAGTCTCATTGCCACAAAGATGTGTCAAGAAGTTCCCGTTATGGTATATAAACATGATTTTTCGACAAAATTTATCATTATACCTATGTTTGAATTTGATATAATCCTTAGTATGGGCTGGATATCAAAATAGGATGTGAAAATTTATTGTAAGGAGAAGGAAGTTACAATTTGTGAGGAAGATGTAGAATCTATTATCTTTAGAGAAGAAACTTTATTATCTGATTATTATCTAGATCCACCTCCTATAAATCTTATAAATGAAACTATTGGGGAAGAAGAGAATATAAAATCTAATAACATTCAAAATTAGGATGTACCTATTGTACAAGAATACACTGATGTATTTCTATAGGACTTACCTAGACATCCTCTAGAGTAGGAAGTTGAGTTTTTAATTGAATTAATCCCTAGTGCAAGAAAAATATCAAAGACTCCTTATATAATGGCCACTGTGGAATCAATACTACTGAAGAAACAACTATAGGAGTTGAGTAATGAGGGATTTATTCTCCATAGTATTTCTCTAGGGGGATCCCTAGTTCTTTTTGTTTGGAAGAAATATGGATCAATGAGGATATGCATTGACTATAGAGAAATAAATGATATCACAATAAAAAACAAGTATCCTCCACCTCACATTAAGGATTTGTTTGATCAACTTCATGGATCTCAATATTTTTTGAATATTGAACTTCATTCTGGATATCTTCAATTGTGTAGGAAGATATTCCAAGGAAAATATTCCGAACCAGGTTTGTACATTATGAGTTTACTGTAATGCCATTTGAACTGAATAATGTGTTAGAACTAAAGTTGTAATTTTCTAGAAATGGATTATGGTTCTTGTTATTTTTCAATCCTCATTGGGTTTCTCAAAGAGTTTGCAAGGAAGGTGGTCTTGAATTTGAGGATGAAAGTAGTATTTATGGTGGTGCAATTTCCTAGTGTTTACTAAATATTTGGGCCTCAAAATCGAGAGTTTTTTTGGAAAAGAATGGCTTTCTACATGGAGTGAACGAAATAAAGAATGGAAAATTAAATCAGAAAAGGAAGGTAACCACATAGAACATGACATGAACCACGTACCATGTACTAGGAATGATTCACAGATGATGAAGGGTGCTATGCAGATTGGATGAAAATGGTTCTCAGAATTGAAAAAGGTTCACAGTGAAGGTTTGTGGTTCACGTTGAGGCTTGTAGTTTGTGGGAGGTGAACGGTTTGTGGGATGACATTTAGTTTGTAAAAATGAGGCAAATATCAGTTCATGGAAGAGATCGTTTGTTGTGAAGGGATAATGGTAGTACACAGAACACGTAGGAAAAATGGTCTGCAGGAGATGTGCAGTACGCAGTGAAGGTGGTGATGCAATAAAGATTTGGTAAATCTCAGTTTGGAAGAATTTTCAGATATATTTTCCTATATAATGAAAACTAATCCCTTCATTAGAATATGAGTATGAGATTAAAAATATGGGAGGATTTCAGTTAATTCTAGAGTGGTTCACAGGAATACAATATCATAAAGGATGTTCTGATTAGAAATTCACAGAAAGTTGGTGAAGTCTGAAGTGATTTGTAGGAAGAAATGTCCATGTAGGAGATCCATTACACAAAGGAAGAAATTTCTCCATAGATCTCCTGTAGTATGCAGAGAGTAAGCGGAGATAGTCCGTGGAGTGAAGACAGTTCATAGAAAGAAACAGTACATGGAAGGTGGTTCACCGAGCTAATAAGTATGTGGAGGAATCACTTGCAGTATGCGGAGCAGGACAGTTTGCAGAGGAAGAAAGCATGATGAAACTAGGAAAATACACTATGGTTCTGAGCAATATGTGGATAAAGATTAGTAATATGTAGAGAAATAGTTCACAAACTACTAGTATGTGGAAAAGTGAATCACATCTATGGGTAAAAGAGGGACCTCAACATAACATCTATTTATAGTTAAGGATTCATGAATTAATACCAATACATTGAAGAAACCTTCATGTTGATAAAATGAGTTCAGATCCTTACTAATGTAGTTATCAAGGGGAATTCAACCGAAGTGATCTGGGGGACATAGTGTGCTATCCCTAAAAACTTGTAAAGACAGTGTGACTAACACAAAGTGACAATGCTAAACTTTTGTACTCCTCATAAATAGCACGAATGCCTTCTTTTTTTATTTATTTTTGATAACCCCCCTTTTAAGGGAAGCAGGGGAACCCTTATAAGGCCTTTAGACATAGAGATTACATGACCCGTAGGTCTTAAGAAATATACAGACTATACTTGGAACTACTCCTCCCCAACTTCTTCATCGTGATATCAGCTCTCCACTTTTGCATGGCTTGTTTATCTAGGATTCCTGTCACACCCTAACCACATAAACCTATTGCTTTATTCTTTTCTCAGTCTCGCGCCTTTGGGAAGAGTTGGGTTTGGATCCGGGTTTGAATTTTTTAATCTTTGGCATTTTCGGTGGGTCTCGGGAAAGTGCATAATCAACGCATTGCTATCGGTCACCGCACATTCGGTCTGGGTGGGTGCGCAATCACCACACTGCTAGAAGCGATCATGCATTCGGACCTAGTGAGTGAACAGTTTCCCAACCATTTAGATAAATAATATATTTGGAGGAATAAATTAAATTGGAATAACAATAATAATAAATAAATGATGTAAAGTAGGTTAAATTAAATTACAAATAATTTTATAAAGTGTTTAATAATAATAATAACAATAATTTATAATAATAATAATTATATTATTATCGTTATTATAATTATTATTATAGGTTAATAAAGAAAAATGAAGGAAACCCTAAATCTAACTGAACCCCCCCCCCCCCCCCGTTTTCCCGGTCACGCCACCTGGGTCTTCCCCGGGTCATCCCTGCGTTTCCTTATGCTGGCTCGCCCAACACCTCCCCAACCCTGCGTCCCTGTCCGGCTCGCCCATCCTAGTCGCCCTCAATGACCCCACAGCCCCACGACCCCGCGTCCCGGTCTGGCTCTCCCATCCCGGTCACCTCCGTGACCCTGCGACCCCGCATCCCCATCCGCCTCGCCCTCCGTTAGCTGCAACCTCCTCTTCCCTGGTCCAATGAAGTCGTGCCCTCCCCTTCCTCGGTCCGGTGAAGCCACCCCCTCTCCGTCCTGTGGCACCTTCTCCTTGCCGGCAGTCCGGTCTGCTTCCGACCGCTGTCCGACCACAACTCTTTTGCGCCAGCGCCCTGGCCAGCCACCCCTCCGAGTCCCTCTTCATGTGTCAGCTCCTCTTCGGACTTCTGAGGTTGTGAAAAGGGCCACTCGAGATCTGTTGGTGTGTGTTCCAGCAATCGCCGCCGAAGGTGAGGCGGTTTCGGTGTGTTGTGGTCATCCAAGGGTGTGGCGATAGTTTCTCGGTGTGCGCAATGAGCGAGTAGATGCTCATAGTTAGAAAGCGTTGATAGCCGGTGCGGACGACCTAGTTCCAATTGAGGTAGGATCCTTCTCTTTTTCCAATTTAATTTAATGAATGCATTAATTTGCTACTCAATTAACTCTTATTATATTTTAATTAATACAACTAAGTCTTTAAATTAATTGTTGTTTAAATTAATGTAGTTATGTCCTTAAATTAATCATAGATTAGAAGTGGTAAGGGTAATAAAATCTTGTCTCATAATAAAGGTCATGGTTTTATAATAAAACCCCTCTTCCGAGGTGCGCTGCCTTCAATCTAAAAATGTAGTGATAGCGTTTCATGTTTTCCTTCCTTATTGCTTGACCTCTTAATTTTGTTAAGTGTGGAACAAGTGTTAAAATGAATATTAAATATCACCAAATGAATTATTTGATAGAGTAATGAAATGTTTTCTAATACAACTCCTCCAATGGAGGTGAGCTGTCTTCAAGATAAAAATGTAGTAGGAGATTTTTATGCTTGCCTTCTTAAATTTCCTATGAATATTTATGCTTGAAATTATACTTTATAAATGATATTCTTGTACATGTACCTTACTAGTTTCCTCAAAATGATTTTGCTTCTTGAAAAATAATAAATGAGCCAGGACACCTCCTAAGTTCATGGCTTAGCATGTAATTAGAACTTTTAGTGTAGGGAATTTACCCTATTCACTTTACTTTGGCACTTATGTCATGCCACATCTTATGCCTCTTGACACAGCCTATTGGTGATGCCTCATTATCTCATATTAAAATGCTTGGGTGGTTCGCTCATGTCCATTGTGGCCTTCGTTTATGGTGAAGCCCATCCTGGGTACTCGCCTTGCCTCTTGGCCACCCCCTTGGGTGTTCCCTGCCTAAATGCCCCTTTTTCCTTATTCTTTAAGTTATAAATGTAACGTGATAGTTTTAATTGAATACCTTGCTTGAGCAAGTTGTTCAATTGTAATATTTAATGTCATTAATAACCTATCATTGAGTCATGTTGATGCCTTACACTTTTGTTTACCTTCTATTTCTCATGAAAGTGACAGAATGATGATCAATGATAATTAATTATTAGAATTAATTAGGAAAAGTTGAGAACGGATTTGGATGATTAAATGTGAAGAATTAATTATGAAATGGGAACTATGCTGACTGATTAATTAGTTGATAAATGGTAATAAATGAATGAGACTTTGGGTCCTAGACATGGCGTTCTAGACCGATTTAAAAGTTGGGTTTAGACATGGCATTCCTCCCCAATGGTTATCCAAGCTTGTGATATATGGTGTTAGACATGGCGATCTACACTGAATAATTATCTTGGTTCTAGACATGGCGATCTACACCAAATGTGATTCGAGGTCTTAGACATGATGATCTACACCGAATAATTATCTAGGTGTTAGACATGGCGATCTACACCAAATGTGATTTGGGGTGTTAGAAATGGAGATCTACACCAAATGAGAATTAGGGTGATTGACATGGCATTCAACACCAAACGAATGATAACAATGATTTATGAAAAGAATGAGAGATGTGATTAAAACCTGAGTTGAAATGATAAGTGAACAAATAGAGTAAGTGAAAAAAATGATAAAAAGTATCTTTATGCTTGAACCAAATGTACTTGTGTTGTTTTAAGCAGGTTCTTATTCCGGCTATGGACCAAGGCAGGTATTGCCGTCAGGTGTCCTTTTTGGAACCTGGATGGGCATTTATTGTTTGTATCGTATTGTTATTTTTTGGAAATACCAGCACACTGTTTATTTATATTTCATTTTCTAGAGTGGGCTAGACCCCGGTGGTTCCGACCTATTGAGATTTATATCTCACACCCTTCTCGGGCTTCCATTGCACTGGGGGACCTGAGTAGATTCTATTTGTTTGTAGGACCTTTTCGTTGTTGTTTCTTGTACTTGGAGTTAGGAGCAAAGGACCGATCTAAGGTTCGGGATGCTTATGGAGATCTTCCTCGGGATTGAGTCTTTTGTTTATTTACTTCTTTCATTGATGTGTAAGTATGTTTCATTGTTTACTACTTCCATTGTATCATTAGCATGTCTTGCATGCATCTTCTATATAAACAGACGTTCGCCAATTTTGTTCAAACCTTGTAAATGAAATGTTTTCCACTGATTTCTTATTTTATACACTGCTTCTGCCGTTGCTATATTTTTTCCTTTTTCTTCACTTTGATAAGAGGGTATAGTCTCCCCATGACTTACCTTACACCCTCGCCGCTAGTCGGCAGCCTCCAGCGTAAAGGGAGACACGCTTGAGGCCATGTCGTGGGCCGACTCGGGTGGCCAGTTTAGGGTCGACCTGGGTTGGTTCGTGACACTTCCCATGCAAGCAAATGATGATCCCTAGGGCAATGCCATACCCTCTCTATCTGAAAAATTTCTTAGATTTTTCTCTGGTAAATGCGCTTACTCTGAATCCTCCTCTAGAGTCTGCTTTTTGAAGAGTTTATCTGATCATTTAAACACAATTTCAGGTGGCCCAAAGGCCTTGAGGTGGCTCGAAGGCTTTGAGGTGTCCTGAAGGCCGTGAGGTGGCCTGAAAGCCTTATTTTCCCGAAGTCCTTGGGTGATCTGAAGGGCTTAAAGGACCCAAGGCCCAAACTGGTGGCCTGAAAGCCCAAATGGATGAATAGTTCTGACTGTTAAAGAACCGAACAGTGTATTCTACAGTACCTTCTATAGTGCGAACTACAGTACTACTATAGTACCTAAAAATTATGTCTCCACCCGATTTTGAACTCAGGTTTCTTGAATGTACTTGCCGAGTCCAAACCAATTGGGTTGGGACTCTTGTTCCTTTTGAACTCCACAACTAGCAAAGATTAATCGATTTTGGTATGACCGAAACACTGTTGGTGTATGCTCCTTGGATGTAGCCCTTAGCGGTGAACCAGGTAAAATTCTTGTGTCTTAATTTTTCATGTGATTGTTTATGTTCTACACTTTATCATTAGACAAATTTAATAGGTTACTACCAAAATGAGAATAAGATCCATCAGATTAAAAGATAATAATTTAGACACCTTGATTCACCCCTCCCCTCTCAGGGTGTTCTAGGGTCCTTCATAATGCACCCTCTATCTTCATGGATCTAATGAACACAGTGTTCAAGGAATATCTTGATTATTATTTTTTAGTATTTATTGATGATTTCTTGGTATAATCCAAAAGCTATTAATACCATGAAAACATATTTCATAATGTTCTAAGACTCTTATAAGAAATGATATATATAAGAAATTTAGCAAGTGTGAATTTTGGATTCAAGAAATTTCTTTTCTTGTCCATATTGTCTGAAAATATGGAATCTATGTTGATACTGTAAAGAAAAAGGTAATCCAAGAATGGACAACACCAATGATCATAACCAAGGTATGTATTTTTATTGGTTTAGTAGGTTACTATTGACATTTCATCCATAATTTTGCACAATTGGCTAACCCAATATCCATGCTCACATATAAAGGGGTTAAATTAATTTGGACAAAAGAGTGTGAATAATGTTTTGAGGAATTGGAGATAATATTAGTCAATGCTCCTATGTTAAATTTACCATCTAGAAATGATGGGTTTGTGATTTATAGTGATGAATCAAGGAAAGGACTTGGTTGTATTATTATGTAGAATGATATAGTTATTGCTTATGAATCAAGGCAATTAAAAATTAATGCACGAAACTACCAGACTAATGATATTAAATTAGTTGTAGTAATCTTTTCTTTGAAGATATAAAGACACTATCTGAGATATATACTGATCACAAGAGTTTGAAATATATTTTATCACAGAAATAACTCAACCTAAGACAAAGAATATGGCTTGAGATACTAAATGATTTTGATTTCATATTATAATATCAACTTGGTAAGGAAAATAAGATGGTGGATGCTTCAAGTAGGAAGGACCATGGAGTTATGAACAAAATGCGAGTTGAAAGGGATCTTATGTTCATGGATCTAGTCAAAATGGACATACCATGGAAGGTGAAACATCACTACTTTTTCAAATGTTTTCAAATCCATCTTTATTGGGAAAAATAAAAAGTTTTTAGTATGATGATGAGGATCTACAAAAGAAAATTAATGGTGTAAATGATTAGAGATTGATTGAATTCATATATGAAAATGATATTTAGAAATTTAGGAAGAGTCTTTGTGTTCCCTCTATACCTGATCTAAAAAGGGATTTATTTGATGATGCTCATAGCTCCAATTTCTCTATACACACTAACATCACTAAGATTTATAGAGATTTGAAGGAACATTTTTGGTGGGACAACATGAAGAAGGAGATTTTTGATTATGTGTCAAGATGTTTGGTTTGTCAACAGGTAAAAGTTGGAAGACAACAACCTAGAGGAATCATGAAAGATATTCTAATAAATCTGTGGAAATGGGATGATATTATGATGGTCATTTTTATGGGGCTAACAAATAATCATATAAGAAATGATGCGATATGGGTTATTTTTTATCATCTCACCAAATCAGCACATTTTATTTCTATAAGAGAAGATTTACCACTTGAACGTTTAGCAATACATTATATTAATGAGGTTATAAGACTGCATGGTGTACCCCTATCGATTGTTTCTAACTGCTATCCCTATTTTATATCAAGATTCTGGAAAATTATTTAGAAGGCCCTAGATACTTTGCTTCATTTTCACACTACCTACAACCCTCAAACTGAAGGAAAATCAGAAAGAACTATTCAAAATTTAGAATACATGTTGAGATCTTTCTCAATTGACTTTCAAGGTATGTGGGATCAATATTTACCTCTAGTAGAATTTTCTTATAATGATATCTTACATTCAAGTATTCATATGGCACCATATGAAGCATTATATGGAACAAGATGTAGCATACAAACTTATTGGGATGATTTTTGTGAAAGAAAACTCATAGGCCCAAAACATGTTGAGGAAACAATGGAAAATGTGA
The DNA here is from genome assembly GCA_963277665.1 of Viscum album. NCBI lineage: Eukaryota > Viridiplantae > Streptophyta > Magnoliopsida > Santalales > Viscaceae > Viscum > Viscum album. The sequence goes on from OY728123.1 coordinate 1,210,360,710, forward strand.
AGATTATTCAAACTCATATCAAAGTAGATCAAAGTAGAAAAAAGGGATATGACGATAACCAAAGGAAGGATTTAGAATTTCAAGTGGGAGATCATGTATTTTAAAGGTATTTCCATGGAAGGGTGTTATAAGATTCAACAAGAAGGGTAAATTAAGTCCAAGTTACATCAGACCTTTTGAAATTTTGGAATAAATTGGAGCTGTAGCTTACCATTTGGAAATGGTGCCAAGTCTGTCCAAAGTTCATGATGTGTTCCACATATCACTGTTAAGGAAATACATGCTTGAAACAATTCATATACTCTCATATGAAGAAATAAAACAAGGACATGATCTTTCTTACTATGAAGTGCCTATCAAAATTCTTAACACTAGAGAACAAGTGTTCAAAAATTGGATGACTCGTATGGTAATAGTTCTTTAGAGAAACCATAAAATTGAAGTGGCGATATGGGAATATAAGGAACTTATGATAGAGAACCACTTGAATCTTTTTATGAAGTGATGTTATAGATTTTTTTAGAAATAAATTATTTGAAGGAGGGAAGGATGTAACACCCCAAGCTTCCATGGTATACTTTATTTTAAATAATTCAATAGCTTGCACTATACGCAACACCGAGTTCGACCACATGATGACCTATCAAATAAGCCGTTCAAAAAGAGGTTACCACATTATGAAATTTATAAATTTTATTTTTCAAAATAGAATTTATTTTTCAATTCAGAATAACAAAATTATCTTAGGGTGAATTTTTGGTATTTTTCTGAAAAGCTTCAATTTTAGATGAATAGTGAAAAATAGTGCATTGTTGTTTAAAAACTGACTTTTTCATTTAAATAATTATTTTTGTTAAATATATTTTAAAGACACAATAGATACATAATAAAAATATTAGTTCAATATAGTTCATTGGAATCATTTTTATAATAAAATTAGATATAAAAATTTATTAAACTTCTGAACGTCTCTTTTACCCGCCTTCTAAACACATCTACGAGATTAGCATTAAACATAATTTAACCGCTTATGTGAATTGAATTTTGAATAATGGAAATAAATGTTTGTAATTATTATGAATTTTTCGGTTTAATAGGATCAATTTACTTTTTTTGGTGAATAGTAACTTTAGACAATTTTTATTTATTTACCACAGTTAAGGGTAAATCGAGCAATTAAAGGTAAAAAATAATATAATATTATTATAAAATTTCCCAAAAACTTCTATTAATTTCATTATATAAGTGTTTTTATACCAAAATTAAACTTAGGTCTAAACTATGATCCTTTTTTTTAATCCACTTATGTTAGATTATGACATTTGTTATATTTTATTTAAAGAAGAGTTAAACATGTCATATTCAAATTTTAATAACTATATCATTTTAAATTTGATGTTATATAAGTGATATGGTTAACTATAAATAGTATTTAGGAAGATAAAATGTTTATATAAATACTGGTAATTTATTTATAATTTTAGGAAATAAATAATTAAATTAAATGGTGACACAATGATGATGCAGTAATTGATTTACTAAAGAAAGAATCAATTAAATGATATTAATAATATTAACATAAAATTTTTATTGGAAATATTTGATTCCAAACATGATTTTTTTGGATGACGTTGGAATTTTAGATATGAGTTAATGTAGGTTTGTTTAAGGAATCAAGTTGTTATGACTTAAACAAAAATCATGTATTAAATAGTGTCAAAATTGACATAAATGGGATTTTAAAATAAAAACTATTTTATTAAATGATATAAAATTAATAAACATATAAGGTTCAACCAAATAAATTGGATAGGGTTAAATATTTCATAAAATGATCCAATTGGGGTTTTTTGGAATTTTATATTATCTATATTAACTCAACAGTATAAAAAACATAAGTAGACATGGTAAGAGTTAAACTATTTAACTAAGCGTTAAATCCAACATATAAGGTTATTTTTGTGACATAAACTTTTCTAAAAATCATTGGTTGAGATAATTTAGACCCATACTCATATTTTTCTAAAAATAACTCACTTTGGGTCTATTTGAAATTGAAATAAATTTATATTAAATTAATAGTTTTGAAGTTTCTAAAGTGCCACTCCCCTCTCCTATAAAAGGGAACCCCTCATTCTATTTTATTCACACATCTATAACCCTTTGGATCGGCCACAAATTGACCAATTATTCTACCAAATTACCTCAATTCATCCTTGAGGCCATAATTTGGGAAGAAATCCATCCTAGATAGCCCTTTTGTGCAAATAAAAAGGAGACACTCGAAGAAGAGGTAATTATTTTACCAACTCTTTCAAAGTTTTTTTCTTCTTCTAATTCCTTTTCCAAAGTTGTTTCCATAATAATGTAATTAATAAAGAATATACTATATTATGAGATGTTTTTTTATTATGGTAAAACCATATTCCTTCTTTTACCCATCCTATGAAAAATAACATCACCATGCATGCGTACGTACTACTTACCGTCTCCACACTATGGTGTAAACTGGTTTTCATATATAATTTATTTTTATGGGTATAATTATAAATATAAAGCATGTAAAAAAATAAGTATTTCAACATATTTTTACTGTATTATTCATATTCCATCTAACTTTTTACCCTTTACCATTGTAGAATGATACCATCGCTCGTACATATGTATGACCTACCGTCTCCACGATGTGATGAGATTCATCCTCCACTACAACCATTTAATAATGATTATGAAAATGTATATAATGAATGAATATAATATTTATCAACTTAATATCATTTTTTATATGAAGAATATATATTCTATCTAGAGAAAATAAGACTTATGTGGAAAAATAAACATAAGAAAATAAAACAGTTCACACACAAAATAATGATAATAAAGAAATATTATTAAGAAAATGATTTAAGTGAATCATATATGATAACATAAATAATGTATATAGTTATATTATAACATAATAACATTATTTAACCATTATACAGGAGGTTAACACACCTTCTACTAAAGGAGAGTACGAGGTAAAGGTTAATTTTTCAATCTCTTTATTATCTAAGATTACTTTTACGTATGAATTTACTGAGACATATTTATCATCCATGTCCATGTTTCTTAAGAATTTATTTCAAAACATTCATACTATTATTTTAAAATTGTTTAAATAATGTTTTACCCATGATCTATTTTATAAAAGGAATCTTTTTGTCATTTTCCTTATAAAGTAATTTGTTTAACTTTTTTAAACAAAGTACGAGAAAAAAGTTTTTTTAACTAATATGGTGTGGGTGGATTTTCCACCATCATGTTTCCTTAACATTTTTGAAGTTTCATTTAAATTTTTACAAGATAATTTTCATAGATTTTTTTTAAATTGTATGTACTTTTAAATAACCATTTTCAATAAAAATGGGTATTTATCTAAAGAAGTTTCTAATTAGTTTATTAAAACATTTTCATCTATGTCAATATCATTTATTGGATCTTATTTTTAATTGAGGTTGTTTTCATATGATAGAAACTATTATATTATATTTAAGGGTTTATGAGTATTTTGACTATGGATGTGCTACTTTTATACCATTTATTGTTTATGGATAATGTATTAAGATTTCGTATGCTAGTTTTAATACTAATGTTTATGTTGGTTATGTTTTACCCCTTTCATAAGAGGAATTTATTAAACTTAGTAAGTGATGAGTGTGGCTTACTATAACCCCTATATGAAATTATAGGTCTCCTGAGAAAAACTAATTTGGGTTTTTCTTATTTATGTATGGTAACAAGGCCCTGAAAGTATGGTTATGATGTCTGACATTATGAATTCCCTCAATATGAAATTAGTCAATGATATTACATGTGATTATTTGACAAGTAGAAAATCCATGTGAATGTTTAAATGGAATTTTTTGATTAATGTTTTTCATATTATGCTCAATGTTATGTTTAAAAGGATTGTGTTTCAACTTTATACCTTGCCTAAAAATTTTATGCTTATTTATGATAGCTTCCACTATATTTTTTAGTCTTACTGGGGATCTAAGCTCACCCATTTCATATGTTTCATTTTACCCAGGATGAAAAGAGGTATATTATGAATAACTTGTAGGGATAGCCTAAGATATATGAGTGTTTTAAATGGAAATACTATGTTACATTTCATTTCATGATGTTTTGTAAAAATTATTTATGTATCTAGTTTTTCCAAGGCTAATAAACTGATCGGTCCTTCGAGATTTGATTTCTTACGATGATGACAATGTAATAAAATAATGAACCATCTTCAGGAATCTAGGTCCAGGGTGTTACACAAAGAACATTTATCATGTGAAAAAGTTATTAACATGTTAGAATGATCATGTGATTGTCCATAGACATGTCCCTATTAACATGAAATTGTCCTTAGATGAGTCAGGTTGATCATGAAACAATGCACGATCATGTGAAAGACTCCAGTCACGTCTGCTTCACTCAGGAAAATACATCTAAGACAACTCATTTGATTATGTTCGAGACTCTTGACATGATCTATTTGGTCACGCAAAGTGTCTTGGACATGACGCTTCGCCCATTTGAAGGCATCCAAGGAATGCCAACTGATTTAGAAGACACCCTTGAATATGTATTTCATGTCAGATTGATTCCCCAATATATCAGGAAGAAAATAAAAAAGTTCCTAGTTGATGGACAAGACATGTTATACAAATCCATTATGACATTCCTACTTTGTACGGTGGACCTACTTGGACTCATGCCATGGGGATCCTAACTATGAATCTTCACCTGCATCCCCCTTTGACAAGGGTAGTGTCCTTGATGAGATTGGGTCACACAATCATATGACCTTATTGACATCATGCTCTTGGATAGACCATCATGGTCATCACTACCTATCTTTAATTCTATAGAGGATAAATAATGGGTAGACTAATCGGGCTGCCTTAGATTCTAACCCCCGGCTAATCAGGTGGTCTCAGAGCATAATCCTCGACCAACAACATGACATGAGAATGTCATCGGGCACCCTTAGATTATAATCCTCGATCGATGATGTAAAATGAGTATACTAATTAGGAAGCCTTAGAGTGTAAGCCCCAAAAAACTAGGTGACCTTAGAGTATAAGCCCCAACCACGTGAGAATCCTTACAGTGTAAGCCCCGACCAACCGGGTGACCTCAAAGTGTAATCCCCAACCACCTGGGTAGCCATAGTGCATGATCCCCAACTATTGACATAATATAATATGTCCCCAGCTATAGGGAATCCATTTAGGTATAATCCCCTAGAATTCTTAAAACCCCGGGGATAGCCATAATGTCTCCAAGTAAGATCATCCATCTTATCCTATCAGTGGGTTTGGGATGAACTAAACTACAAGAACTCTGATTCCTACCATAACCGGGATATGTAGGAAGATTTCCTAAGTCCTGAGTTCCAATGGGAATCCACTTAGGTGTAAGTCCCTTCCCATTCCAATTATTCCTAATCTATGGGATTAATTCCTCCCATTGGTCTACCATTCTTACTCCTTTATCATCAAATAATAAGAGGACTCATCCACGAGCATCATTTATGTATAAGTCCTAACCGTGCCCCCAGATACCTAGAATCCACCAATGGGTTTGGGATGAACTGAAATACGAGAACTAGGATTCTCGCAACAATTAGGATACATATGCTGCCTTAATAAGGCCCATGATCCATACCATATCCTCCATGAGATGGGTTATCATTAATCTCATAGGGAATCATTAATATATAAGACCTCTGGGGATATGTTCTCATCTAATGTGTCCAACCTACTACTTCCTCTTGTTTCTCCACTACTGGAATTCTAGTTTTTACCAAAGAGTGTTTACCAACGGTTTTCTTAAACCGTTGGTGTTGAAGGATTAGGTAATCCTTTCCCAACGGTTCACTAAAACCGTTGAGAAAAGTCACCCTTTGCCAACGGTTTGAAGAAACCGTTGGTAATGGGGTGTTTTAGGTTCCCTTTTGCCAATAGTTCAACAGAACCGTTGGGAAAGGGTACCCTGAACATCTCTTTCCCAACGGTTTTTAAAAACCGTTGGGAAAGATTTCCCCCAAATACAGCCGCGATGCTGCTCTCCCCCATTCGTGACAGAACCCTAAATTCATCCTGCTCCAGCGCTCTCCTCCTCTCGCGAACTCCACCATCTGAAGAGGTGACAACCCATCTGAAATCAGGTATTTTTTCCTTTATACACATATACTACCTTATTTTTATTGCTATTGATCTAATATTTTAGTTTTAAGTTTTCAATCCAGCTCCATCTCTCTGCTACTCTCGAACTCCCCCATCCGAATAGGTGAAAACCCATCTGAATCATCTCAAATCAGGTATTTTATTGTTTATACACATATGGTACCTTATTTATATTTTTATTGGTCTAATATTTTAGTTTTAAGTTTGGATTTTGATGTGATTTCACCGTGAAAAATAGGGTAAATGAATGAATATTTTGTTAATTAATTAGTTTCCCCTAGAATATCAGTTGTGTTATAATGTCCGTGCTAAATAAAGGGGTAATGTAATAAAAGACCTTGAATAAATAAATTGTGGAAGTTGGGGTATGTTGCCTCTATGAGAGGTTTTTTTTTGTGTTTCATTGTATGTTTTAGGGTGTTTTATGGGGATTGAGGTGACCAGTTGGGCTTTGTGATACGTGGGGTTGTAATGTGATGGTTAGTGGGCATGGATGTGACATGTGAAGTTGTATGATAGTGATGATGTGTGGTGGTGTTGTGTCATGTTGAGGTGTTGTGTGATGAAGTTGTGGTGTATGATGTGGGGAGGTGGTTTTGGTTGTGCGGTGGTTTGTGATGTGCAATATTTTTGTTGTGATATGTGGTTGTTTTGGTGAGATGGTTGGTCGATGTAACATGGCGTCGATGGTTATTGTGAGATGGTGAGTTATTGTGTGGTGGTTTTATTAGTTTCCTGGTTATCTATGGAGTAAATTATGCTGTTAAAACAAAAAAAACAAGATATTAAATAAATGAGATGGAATAGAAATGGATGTGTGGTAAATGGATTTAATTAATTTAACATTAAATGAATGGACAATGTAAGTGTGAATGAAGTGTCTTATAAATGAAAGTGAGAAATGCTATGCGTCTTGTGTGGTGGAGGTGTGGTTTATGTGTTTTATGGTAGTAGGGAAGTGTGTGATTATGTAGTTAATGTGAACCCATAGGTTGAGTATTTTGTGATATCTATATATAATTAATTTTTATGTTATTTCTACACATTCCCAACCAGAGTTGGATAAACTTACCAACGATCAGAGGTTTTGAGTTATGGGTATTTTTTCTAATATCTTGGGTGGTGGTTATATGGTTGGATAGCTACCATGTCTTCCCTACTCTTCCTTCAAAAGTGATTTACCATGTGTTTTTAGGCAAGATGCGATGTGATTTTCCATGTGTCTTCAGGTGAGATGTACTATGATTTCCCAAGTGTTTTCTGGTGAGGTGTGATGTGATAAGGCTATAATAAGATGTGGCATGTGGTTGGGGTCATGCAGGGTAGGAGGATGGCACAAGGTTGATGTTATTCATGTTCATGATACCCTACTAATATGGTTATGGGATGAGGCTTGCTGTGATGTGATATAACACATTAAGTTCTTGTTGGTTTTACATTTTTTCAATAACACATTTGTATGTTTTTTTCACATGTGTAGTTGATACCTTGATTATTTTCTTCCTTTATCGTTTACTTAAATGTATTTTCTATTAAAGTTCAATCCTATTGAAATTTTTATGACAAAATGACTTATAAAAATTCTTTTTACAGAATGGAAAGAAGTTGGATGTATGAAACCGATCGGATCTCAAGAGATTTTCAAAACAATTTGGAGAGGTTTATAGATTTTTCATTTCACAATGCTTCAGATAGAGGTCGCATACACTGCCCATGTTCCAATTGTGTTGGTAGACCTTGGTTGAGCTGTGAATAAGTCAGCTACCACATAACCAAAAATGGTTTTCAAGCAAACTAATTTGTGTGGTATCACAATGGGGAGAAAATGAAATCTCAAATTGGTGATGATCGAAATGAAAGGACTGGAATGGAGAATTTGTTAGATGACCGGTTTCCATTTATTCGTCATCATGAAAAAGAAAGGATTTCGAATCAAGAAGACTTCGATATGAGGACAGCTGATGCATCTAGTGAAAATGATGATATTGATAGGGTGAAAAAATTGAATGATGCTGCCACGAATCCAGTATATCGACAATGCGATAAAATGAAAAAGCTGGAATTTTTAATCCGATTGTTTCATGGGAAAACTATGTATGGAATTTCTAATACAGCAATCGATTACATTCTTACCCTCTTGAAGTATTTACTTCCAGATGATGCAGATATTCCCTCAAACCACTACATGGAATGGAAGTTAGTTGAGGAACTTGGATTTTCAAGAAACAAAATTCATGCTTGCCCAAAAGATTGCTGTTTATTCTGGGAGGAAACCGCTGAACGAAATGATTGTATAAAATGTGGCACATCCCGCTGGAAGTTAAAATCTGATGGAACACCATCTTGCGTTCCACAAAAAGTAATGTGGAACTTTCCATTGATCCCCAGACTTCAGAATATTTTTATGTCTGATGACATATCAATAAAAATGAGATGGCATGATACCAAGAGAAAGAATACTAATGATGAGTTGGTTCATCCTGCAGATGGATTTTCATGGAAGATATTTGATGCTCGACATCCTGATTTTTCAGCTGACATGCGTAATGTGAGGCTGGGTCTTTCATGCGACGGTTTTAATCCGTTTGGGAAGATGCTTACTTAGCACAACACATGACCAGTTTTTATACACATTTAAAATCTTCCCCCATGGTTGGTATGAAAAAACCTTTCACTTTCATGAGTATACTCATATCTGGTCCTTCTGATCCCGGCATTGATATTGATGTATATATTTAACCTTTAATAAAAGAGTTGAAACTTCTTTGGGATGTGGGTGTGCACACATACGATGCATGTTCGAAAGACATATTTCAGATGCGTGCTGTGCTTATATGGACGATCAATGATTTTCCGGCTTATGCAATGATGTCTGGATGGGGCATGAAAGGAAAACTGTCATGTCCAGTTTGTATGAAGAATACACAATCCAGAAGACTGAAACATTGCTGTAGTTTCAGTTTTATGGGACATCGATGATTCTTTCCAAAGGATCATCCATATAGAATGAATCTTTGAAGATTTGATAATACCATAGAGACCGATGATCCACCTCAGCGTATGTCTGGAACTGACATGATTAATGAATTGAAAGATTTCAGTTTTTCATTCGGGAAGGGTCAAATGAAATCTGGAAAGAGAAAGAATGTTTCCACTGAAACCTGTTACAATTGGAGGAAGAAGAGTATATTTTTTGATTTTCCTTATTGGTCAACCAATTTTTTACGTCATTGCTTAGACGTAATGCATATTGAAAAGAATATATACGAAATATTGCTTTCGGTTCTTCTAAATGTCAAGGGGAAGACAAAAGATGATTTACGATCTCGGCGTGACTTGGTGGATTAGGGCATCAGACCAGAATTGCATCCTGTACGTATCAGTGAAAATAAATGGCAACTTCCATGTGCTTCTTATGTGATGACACATGCCAAAAAAAAACAATTTCTGGAAGTATTAGAGAATTTTAGAGTTCCTGATGGCTATTCAAGCAACATATCTAAACGGGTCAACAGAAGAGAGTTGAAGCTAAAATCTTTGAAGACTCATGATTATCACGTTTTACTACATGAGTTGCATCCAATAGAAATCCGTCATCTTTTGTCCAATAATGTAAGGGTGGTTGTTATTCGGTTGTGCCATTTTTTTAGAGATCTTTTTTCTAAGAAGTTGTCCAATTATTTCTTTCAAAAAATGTTGACAGATGCCCCATTAATTTTGTGTGAGTTGGAGAAAATATTTCCTCCATTATTTTTCACAAGCATGCTGCATCTGACTATCGATATTCCCACTGAAATACTTCTCGGAGGACCTGTTTCTTTTCGTTGGATGTATCCAACTGAAAGAAATATGTTCACATTAAAGTCTTATGTCAGAAACAGAAATCATCCCGAAGGTTCTATCGTGGATGGTTACATGGCTCAAGAATGTATGGATTTCTGCTCGATGTATTTTTCTGATCTTACTACAAGATTGAACAGACCAATGAGAAATGAAGAAGAACAGTATGAGGAAATTGAACCCAGTTTTCCATCACTTCCTCAAACAGGAGGAATTCCTGGATCATATACATTGAAGACATTAAGCCATGAAGAGCGGGAGATGGAACATCGCACAGTTTTGTTCAACTGTGATTTGTTCGATGACTATATCAGGTAACTAAATTGATTATGTATATATTATATATATATATCTGTTAAACTATTAATATTTTTTATCTATAGGAAACATAAAACAATGATAAATAGGAAGCATCGTTCTTTATCTTTGAGAAGGAGAGAGACTTTGTATAGCAAAGAGTTTTCTGCTTGGTTAAAATTGAAGGTATAAAAAAATTATTTTTTAAAATAATTATATCAATATTTAATTAACTTTAATAGTAATTTGTATTGCAGGTATTGAGTTTTTCTGCTGACTCTGTCTCTGAGGAAATATGAGCTTTGGATTTTGGTCCTAATACTGTGGTTCGTGACTGTAAATCAATTGTTATCAAAGGGTACAAATTTATTATCACTCAACGAGAAAAGAACATGAGAACACAACATGATGGTGTTATGGTTACTGCCACAACAGATTGTTATGCAAGTGCATCAGATAGTAGACCGCGATTTGAAAATGTGGGTTATTATGGAGTTATTGAGAAAATAATAATATTGGATTATTACTCTCATGGACGAGTCACAATGATAAAATGCCATTGGTTTGATTCGATGACGAGACATGGAACATTTATTGATGATTGTGGATTTCAAGTAATTAATATGACTCACACTCTTGCTACCGAAGAACCATATATGTTGGCATCAATGGCTAAACAAGTTTTTTATGTCAAAGACCATCTTCGACATGAATTTGGTGTCATAGTTGAAGTAATTCCAAGACATGTTTTTGATGATGGTGATGATGGAATTGACACTGTCCCTAGTTCCATTGGAACCAATCCATTTATTTCCTTTGATGACTCAAATAGCTCAATTGTCAGAGTTGATTGTGAACCTGAAGTTGTGGTTGAAAATATATAGAATCATTCATCCATGTTCTCAATTCTTTTGGTTTACCTCGAGTTGGGTTGTTAAGGTTGGTAATATTCAAATTGATTTAGTATTGATCACAAATATGTTTTAGCTGACTTGACCGTTATGTGAACTTTCAATGTTTATTGGTTGCAGTTTTATTTGAATTTCATTTTCTAATTTGGAATTGAACTGTATTCAAGCATAGTCAACCAATATTTCTAACTTGGTGAACATTACAACTTGTATGATTTATTAAATCCATTCAAGCTCTTCTAAAACCATTGATAGCTGAATTGACCGTTATGTGAATTTTCAAGGTTTATTGGTTGCAGTTTTATTTGAATTGCATTTTCTAATTTGGAATTGAACTGTATTCAAACATAGTCAAACAATATTTCTAATTTGGTGAACATTAAAACATGTATGATTTATTAAATTCATTCAAGCTCTTCTAAAACAATTGATAGCTTAATTGACCATTATATGAATTTTCAATGTTTATTGGTTGTAGTTTTATTTGAATTGCATTTTCTAATTTGGAATTGAACTGTATTCAAACATAGTCAAACAATATTTCTAACTTGGTGAACATTACAACTTGTATGATTTATTAAATCCATTCAATATCTTCTAAAACAATTGATAGCTAAATTGCCTATGAATCCCCTATTCCCTCATATATTTAGTTTTTTGGGTTACACATTAGTTTTATTTTTCTAATTAATTACATATTTGTTTTCAAAAGTAGGAAATGAAGCCAATTGAAGAGAGATGAAGGAAAAAAATGATGGACAACAATCGTCGAATGACGGAGATGGGCGTTCCACCATTAGTGCCTACAATGAGTATTTTATTTCAAATTGATATATTTAAAGAATATATAATGTCATGTGATTAATTTTTTTGTAAACATTTTTGTAGGATCCACCTATACGTCGATAGTTATTCGACGAGGAGCCTAGTACTGGTCCTAGTACTCAGGCCGGTGGTACGAGGAGGGTTCGTACCAGAGGTGGACGAGCAGCTGCACGTACCCGACTAGACCCTGCCCCTCCCACTGACATGTCATCTTTCCCACATTTTGATCCCGGTGTGTCGTTAGAGACACACGGGATATTTAGGCCTCCCATGTTTTCGCTACCTTATGCATCTTCTGGACCATCATTTTCACATCCCATGATGATTCCCACTCCTCAGTCAGTATCCGGTCAGACAGTCATCCCGTCTTCTTTTCCTTCTACTTCTGTCTCTCCGAGCTTCTATATTCCATTATCTTCGACTCATGTTCCACCAGAGGGTATTCCATCAGTTTCTGTGGATCCAGTGGCACTCATTGATCAGACCGGCATAGTTATATTTATAGAACCCTAACAAATTTTTATAGAAATATTTATTTTCATTATAACTTGTTTTGATAAAATATTTGTTTTTATTTCACCACAGATACATCTACTGACAAGAGGCGTGGATGGGGGTGTACACGCATGCGTTTGGTGTGGAACCGCCGCACAAAGGTTATGGTGGATTATAATGAAGACAACCAAATGGTTGAGAAAACAGGGCAGCAATGTCGGAGTTTTTTGGCGACGCTTGCCAAATACTCCGACATCATTCCCGTCAGGCTGCTATCATGGAGACATTTGCCACATGAGGTCAAGGATAGATCTTGGGCAGAGATATGGGTAAAAAAATCTGTTCTATTTAATGCCATGAATTATTTTTGTATTTATATTAATTAATATTTTGATTTCAGCTTCGATTTAATTTCCCGATGGTGAGGGTGCACGATCAGAACATCTAAAGGATTTAGGTGAGCTTTGGAGAGCCTAAAAGCATGAGTTGTATATTGGCTGGGTTTCTAGAGTTGACACTGAGTTAGAGGTGGTACCAGTGGTGGATGATTGTCCTATAGAGCAGTATCGTCAGATGATTACTCATTGGACGAGTACCCAGTTTAAGGTATTAATAGCATTTGAGGTATTTAAATAATAACTTTCATGTTTTTCATTAATAATATCTATTGAATTTTCTAATTTTATTTAAGAATCATCTTGAAAAAACAAAAAAAAACATTGATGCAAAAAAATATCTCCACACACTGGGACGCACTACGATGCCTGAACATGAGAGGAAGCAGGTGTAATAATTGTTTATAAGTTTTCTTTACGACTTACACTTTCTTTTTTTTTCTTCAATTATTTAATAGTTTTCTAAATTTTTCATATAACTTTAGTTTTCAATGTAATTGTAGAGGAAAATAAAAAATATTGAAGGACGCGTGCCTCGAGAAAAACTGTTTTGCTCGAGTAGACATAAAAAGGATGGAAGTGCTGTCAACGAAGCGACTCAGCAGGAGATTGTAAGTTTTAATCTGTTGAATTTATTTTTTAATATCTATTTTGTAACTTAATTATATATTTATATTTGTAACAGGCTGCTTTAGAGGCCCTTGATGCCCAAGAACCAGACAATTTTGGGCCAACAGATCACTTACATCAGGTGTTGGGAGAGGAGCATTCTGGAAGAGTACGCTGCCGACCTAGGATAGCCCTGACGAGGTATTGGCCCTCCTCAGGTACGGGTTGTAGTGCCATCGAGCTGCAGAAAGTTAGGGCACAGGCAGAACAATCTGAGAAAAGGGCCACAGAGACGGCAGAACAGTCTACTAGGGAAAACAATGCATTTATGAAATTTATTGAAGTTCTACGTCCTACACTTACAGCAGAGGCCAGCCCAGCTTTTGATGAGTATATATCGTCGATACGTTCTATATACGGTTCACCAGGTGGCAGTTCTAGTGGTGGTCAGGGTGATGTACAACTTGATGATGATGATGACGAGGAGTCTGATGCGGAAGAGGAGGTAGAGGAGGAGGGCGAGGTGGGTGGCGAGGGCGAGGAGGAGGGCGAGGACGAGGAGGAGGGCGAGGGCGAGGAAGATGATAGGGATGAGGACGAGGGTGATGATGATGATGGTGATGATGGTGATGGTGATGTGTGACAAGTTGATCCATTACATTTTTGACTGATATTACTGAGATTTGATATTTAATCTATTCTAGTTGTTGGTTTTATCTAGACTCGTAGTATAGTATTGGAGTTGATTAATTTTTATATATTATCTGTTTTTATGGATGTTGTTGTCTTTTAGTGGTTATGTGTTTGGGAACCCCCCCTCCTTCCTGGACCCTGGACAACCCCCACCGTCCTCCCCGGACCCCAGACAACCCCGCCGGACAGCCCCCCAGACAGCCCCCCGGACAGCCCCCCACCCTCTTCCTTGGGCCCGGGACAACCCCCCGAACAGCTCCGGACAGCCCCCAGACCGCCCCCCGAACAGGCCCCGAACAGCCCCCCCACCCTCCTCCCTGGACCCCAGACAGCCCCCCGAACAGCCCCCCCCCCCCCCCCCCGGACAGCCCCCAGATAGCCACCCAGACAGCCCCCCACCCTCCTCCTTGGACCCCGGACAACCCCCCGAACACCCCCGGATATCCCCCCGCATAGCCCCCCCACCCTCCTCCCTGGACCCCAGACAGCCCCCCCAGACAGCCCCCCAGACAGCCCCCCGGACAGCCCCCCCACCCTCTTCCTTGGACCCCGAACAACCCCCCGCACAGAGGATTCTCATAAAATTGACAAACTTTTAAGTACATACGGAAAACCAACCAAACGCATTCGGATTGTGTCGATACACTAGCACAACGATCCATGGGTCATATGTGACGTGTACGAGTCAACCCCGCATCAATCTGAGGCGCGGTGTGTCCGCCACCACTCAAAGTGTCTGTCTTTTTCTTAAAATGGACACAATTTAAGTACATACGGAAAACTGACCAAACGCATTAGGTTTCCATTGAAACTTTTGGAGAACGATCCATGGGTCATATGTGACGTGTACGAGTCAATGCCGCCTCAATCCGAGGCACGGTGTGACCGGCACCACTCAAAGTGTCTGCCTTTTGTTTCAAAAGTACGTCATTTTAATTGAAAAACATCAATTGGCATACGGAAAACCGACCAAATGCATTCAGATTGTGTCGATACATTAGCACAACGATCCATCGGTCATATGTGACATGTACGAGTCAACCTCGCCTCAATCCAAGGCGCGGTGTGGCCTCCACCACTCAAAGTGTCTGTCTTTTGCTTAAAATGGACAACAATTTAAGTACATACGGAAAACTGACCAAACGCATTCGATTTCCATTGAAACTTTAGGAGAAAGATCCATGGGTCATATGTGACATGTATGAGTCAACTTCGCCTCAATCCGAGGTGCGGTGTGGCCGACACCACTCAAAGTGTCTCCCTTCTGTTTCAAAAGGACATAATTTGAAGTGAAATACATCAACTAGCATACGGAAAACCGACAAAACGCATTCAGATTGTGTCGATACATTATCAAAACGATCCATGGGTCATATATGACATGTACGAGTTAACCTCGCCTCAATCCGAGGTGTGGTGTGGCCTCCACCACTCAAAGTGTCTGTCTTTTGCTTAAAATGGAAAACAATTTAAGTACATACGGAAAAATGACCAAACGCATTCGGTTTCCATTGAAACTTTAGGAGAACGATCCATGGGTCATATGTGACGTGTATGAGTCAACGCCGCCTCAATACGAGGCGCGGTGTGGCCGGCACCACTCAAAGTGTCTGCCTTTTGTTTCAAAAGTACATCAATTTAATTGAAAAACATCAACTGGCATACGGAAAACCAACCAAACGCATTCAGATTGTGTCGATACATTAGAAAAACGATCCATGGGTCATATGTGACGTGTACGAGTCAACCCCGCCTCAATCTGAGGCACGGTGTGGCCGTCACCACTCAAAGTGTCTGTCTTCTGTTTCAAAAGGACATAATTTGAAGTGAAATACATCAAGTGGCATACGGAAAACCGACCAAACGCATTAGGATTTTATCTATACTTTAGAACAACAATCCATGGGTCATATGTGACGTGTAAGAGTCAACCCCGCCTCAATATGAGGTGCGGTGTGGTCGTCACCACTCAAAGTGTCTTTCTTTTTCTTAAAATGGACAACAATTTAAGTACATAAGGAAAACTGACCAAACGCATTCAGTTTCCATTGAAACTTTAGGAGAACGATCCACGGGTCATATGTGACGTGTACAAGTCAACGCTGCCTCAATCTGAGGCGCGGTGTGGCCAAAACCACTCAATGTGTCTGCCTTTTGTTTCAAAAGTACGTCATTTTAATTGAAAAACATCAACTGGCATACGGAAAACTGACCAAACGCATTCGGATTGTGTCGATACAATAGCACAACGATCCATGGTTCATATGTGACGTGTACGAGTCAAACCCGCCTCAATCCGAGGTCCAGTGTGGCCCCCACCACTCAAAGTGTTTGTCTTCTGTTTCAAAAGGAAATAATTTGAAGTGAAATACATCAACTGGCATACGGAAAACTGACCAAACGAATTCGGATTGTGTCGATACTTTAGCAAAACGATCCATGGGTCATATGTGACGTGTACGAGTCAACCCCGCCTCAATCTGAGGTGCGGTATGGCTTCCACCACTCAAAGTGTCTGTCTTTTGCTTAAAATGGACAATAATTTAAGTACATACGGAAAACCGACCAAATGCATTCGGTTTCCATTGAAACTTTTGGAGAATGATCCATGGGTCATATGTGACGTGTACGAGTCAACGTCACCTCAATCCAAGGGGCGGTGTGGCCGGAACCACTCAATGTGTCTACCTTTTGTTTCAAAAGTACGTCATTTTAATTGAAAAACATCAACTGGCATACAGAAAACCGACCAAACACATTCAGATTGTGTCGATACATTAGTACAACGATACATGGGTCATATGTGACGTGTACGAGTCAACCCTGCCTCAATCCGAGGCGTGGTGTGGCCACCACCACTGAAAGTGTCTGTGTTCTGTTTCAAAAGGACATAATTTGAAGTTAAATACATCAACTGGCATACAGAAAACCGAACAAAAACATTTTTATTGTGTCGATACTTTAGAAAAACGATCCATGGGTCATATGTGACATTTAAGAGTCAACCCCGCCTCAATCCGAGGCATGGTTTGGCCGCCACCACTCAAATTGTCTGTCTTTTGCTTAAAATGGACAACAATTTAAGTACATACGGAAACCAACCAAACGCATTCGGTTTCCTTTGAAAATTTAGGAGAATGATCCATGGGTCATATGTGACGTGTACGAGTCAAAGCCGGCTCAATCCGATGTGTGGTGTGGCCGGCACCACTCAAAGTGTCTGCCTTTTGTTTCAAAAGTACGTCATTTTAATTGAAAAACATCAACTGGAATACGGAAAACCAACCAAATGCATTCAGATTGTGTGGATACATTAGTACAACGATCCATGGGTCATATGGGATGTGTACGAGTCAACCTCGCCTCAATACGAGGCGCAGTGTGGCTGCCACCACTCAAAGTGTCTGTCTTCTATTTCAAAAGGACATAATTTGAAGTGAAATACATCAACTGGAATATAGAAGATAGACTAAACGCATTCGTATTGTGTCGATACTTTAGTACAACGATCCGTGGGTCAAATGTGACGTGTACGAGTCAACCCCGTCTCAATCCGAGGTGCGGTGTGGCCAGCACCACTCAAAGTGTCTGTCTTTTTCTTAAAATGGACAACAATTTAAGTACATACAGAAAACCGACCAAATGCATTCGGTTTCCATTGAAACATTAGGAGAACGATCCATGAGTCATATGTGACGTGTACGAGTCAACTCCCACTCAATCCGAGGCGCGGTGTGGCCGACACCACTCAAAGTGTCTGCCTTTTGTTTCAAAAGTACGCCATTTTAATTTAAAAACATCAACTGGCATATGGAAAACTGACCAAACGCGTTCGGATTATGTCAATACATTAGCACAATGATCCATGAGTCATATGTGACGTGTACGAGTCAACCCCGCCTCAATCCGAGGCGTGGTGTGGCCGCCACAACTCAAAGTGTCTGTCTTATATTTCAAAAGGACATAATTTGAAGTGAAATACATCAACTGGCATACGGAAAACTGACCAAACGCATTCGGATTATGTCGATACTTTAGAACAATGATCCATGGGTCATATGTGACATGTACGAGTCAACCCCGCCTCAATCCAAGGCACGGTGTGGCCGCCACCACTCAAAGTGTCTGTCTTTTGCTTAAAATGGACAACAATTTAAGTACAAATGGAAAACCGACCAAACACATTCGGTTTCCATTTAAACTTTAGGAGAACGATCAATGGGTCATATGTGACTTGTACGAGTCAACGCCGCCTCAATCTGAGTCACGGTGTGGCCGTCACCACTCAAAGGTTCTGCCTTTTGTTTCAAAAGTACGTCATTTTAATTGAAAAGCATCAATTGGCATACAAAAAACCGACCAAACACATTCGGATTGTGTCGATACATTAGCACAACGATCCATGGGTCATATGTGATGTGTAAGAGTCAACCCCGCCTCAATCTGAGGCATGGTGTGGCCGCCACCACTCAAAGTGTCTGTCTTCTGTTTCAAAAGGACATAATTTGAAGTGAAATACATCAACTGGCATACAGAAAATTGACCAAACGCATTCGGATTGTGTCGATACTTTAGCACAACAATCCATGGGTCATATTTGACTTGTACGAGTCAACCCTGCCTCAATCCGAGGCGCGGTGTGGCCGCCACCACTCAAAGTGTCTGTCTTTTTCTTAAAATGGACAAAAATTTAAGTACATATGGAAAACCGACCCAACACATTCTATTTCCATTGAAACTTTAGGAGAACGATCCATTGGTCATATGTGACGTGTACGAGTCAATGACGCCTCAATCCGAGGTGCAGTGTGGCCGGCACCACTCAAAGTGTCTGCCTTTTGTTTCAAAAGTACGTCATTTTAATTGAAAAACATCAACTGTCATACAGAAAACCGACCAAACACATTCATATTGTCTCGATACATTAGCACAACGATCTATGGGTCATATGTGATGTGTACGATTCAACCCCGCCCCAATCCGAGCCGCAGTGTGGCCGCCACCACTCAAAGTGTCTGTCTTCTGTTTCAAAAGGACATAATTTGAAGTGAAATACATCAACTGTCATACGGAAAACTGAACAAACGCATTTGTATTGTGTAGAAACTTTATAAAAAAGATCCATGGGTCATATGTGACATGTTCGAGTCAACCTCGCCTCAATCCGAGGCGCGGTGTGGTCACCACCACTCAAAGTGTCTTTCTTTTTCTTAAAATGGACAACAATTTAAGTACATACAGAAAACTGACCAAACACATTCGGTTTACATTGAAACTTTAGGAGAACGATCCATGGGTCATATGTGATGTGTAAGAGTCAACGGCGCCTCAATCCGAGGCGCGGTGTGGATAGCACCACTCAAAGTGTATGCCTTTTGTTTCAAAAGTACTTCATTTTAATTGAAAAACATCAACCGGCATACGGAAAACCGACCAAATGCATTCAGATTGTGTCGATACATTAGCACAATGATCCATGGGTCATATGTGACGTGTATGAGTCAACCCCTCCTCAATCCGAGGCGCGGTGTGGCCGGTAGCAGTCCAGGTGTATGTATTATGTTTAAAATGGACATTATTTCAAGTAAAAATATATTGTATAAAAAAAACCGATCAAATTATGAATTGACTTCTGGATTCCACATATAATTGTCATCTAAATTTTAAATTGAATTCTAAATTAATTATGTATGTTTATAATTACGTTATGAATTCTAATTTAATTATGGATGTGTATAGTTCCACCATTATATGTTAAATGTGTATGAATTTGTTTTCTATATGTAAGTGTTAGTTGGTTATTGTAGGTACAATAATTGGATTGAAAATGAGAGCGAACCCACAAAATTAGACCTGGTGGGAAAATTGGAGAGTAGGTGGTCAAATTGGAGAGCTGCTGGGAGAGCTGCAGGGTAAATTGCAGAGCTGCTGTGCAATTTGCCCAACAGAGGCTATGCCAACGGTTCAAAACCGTTGGCATTGAATGTATAGGTCTTGTTTTACCAACAGTTCATAGAACCGTTGGTAAAACACTTTCCCCAACGGTTCTAAACTGTTGGGAAAGAGGTTATGTTGGGTTTTTCCCAACGGTTTGACAAACCGTTGGGAAAAACATTACAATTTTGTGCTTGTATACCAACGGTTGTAAACCATTGGGAAAAAGATTTACCAACGGTTTTCCAGAACCGTTGGGATAGGGTAATTTTTCATCACCCTATCCCAACGGTTCACCATATACCATTGGGAAAAACTTTTCCCAACAGCTTACATCCCTACGGTTTGCAGAACCGTTGGTATAACATATACCAATAGTTTTGCAGCCTTTCCCAACAGTTTAGAACCGTTGGGAAATCCTCTGTTTCCAGTAGAGCTCACACTGAGCATGGAACACGTGGGATTAGAGACCAATGATGATTGTACCAATAACATTATGAGGATCCCCCCAATACAGGATCTTCACTATTTGGATGTAAGTATGATTACATACCATCCTTGCTCATAGGGTGTATAGACCCTTTCTTGACGTACATGGAAATTACATTACTTTTGCGGAATAATTAGTACATAATAACAACATACACCAAAGGACCATAATAGTTTAGTGTCTTTGGAAACTCGGAATATAATCTTCTAATATTGGTAAAAGATATTCAACATCTCCCATAAAGATTTTCAATTTTTTTTCTTACCTAAAACATTTCTTTATATCTTGGGGAAAAGAAAATATATAAAAGGTGGGCTCAAATGCTCAGTAAGGGTAGGCATGGAGAAAATAAAACAAACCATATACATTTGTACTTCAAAACATGAACATAAAGCTTAAACATAAAAATCTTGAGTAATGAAATAAATCTTGGCAGTACGTAAGGCATAGATCATAGTGGAACATAAATCATGATAAAATATCATGGGAATAAAACATGTAATTATGGCTACCATTAAGAATATGATATGATTTCCATAGTAGCCAATACATTGTTGCCAAGACCATCTTAGTGGACAAATTCCCTTTCTGAATTGAGTTAACTCCTCGTTCCAGTCTTGTATCACTGAACCGGATTAACTTACCATTCTAGCCATGTTTATATCATGAGATATAAATCTTTACCCAATGCATTGGAGGAAGATATAGGTCCCACCCATCTAATAATGAAATAATTATTTTGTGTGCCACAAAATAAACAGAAATCATACATCATAACCCAAAGAGTAAAATGGGTTTCATAAATATCATCCCATCATATCAAAATCCATATAAAACAAATGGATATCATTTCCTCATAATAAAAGTGAAACCATGTAAATCATATAGACATTATACTTGAAACATAAAAATATTAAATAATGTCACCTTAGATGGAAAATAGTTTTGACAAAACATTTGAAATGAATTCTTAAGGAAAATATCCTTTCTTCTTCAAAATCATTCTCTTTTCTCAAAATTCCGTGAAATTTTAAAATAAAAAGATTTTTCAAAAATAATAATGAAATCTTGTAGATTAATCTTCATGAAAGTAAGGCGTTATAAAACCGTAAAAATCCATTCACGCCGTATAGGTTAAAAAACATTCTTCACGTACTTTGGCCGGAAAAGTCAAAATGTAACTCGTATGGTAAAAAAAAAGATTCCTTACATACGATGGAGTAAAAGTAAAAAATGGGTAAAAAGGTATTTAAACATACATGAAACCATTTTTAAAAAAAGGGACATGGATGATAAATATAACCCCAGTAAGTACTTACGAATAAAAAATCTTGGATAAAAATGAGATTGGAAAAGTTATCCCTTACCTTAGGTACGATATGCTTCGTACATATCTGAACCTTCTGTATAATGATTTAAATAATGTCATTGACTTATTACAGAATCATATTCATTGTTATGATATCATATATGGTTCACTTATGACTTTATATTAGCTGTTCTTTTGTAAATTTCATGTTAAAGCAGCGTTTTGGGTAAAATCATTTTATTTTTCGTACATGTTTCGACTTTTTGTTCTTGATATTATTACTTATATCCTGATTTACATAATTCTAGAATATAAAACATGATTTATATATAATATATATTCATCATATAAATATATATGAATGATCGATAAATCGTATGAAATACACCGTTCATGGAGACGGTAGGCCGTACGTACGCATAAATGTTGTTTTCGTTTCCTTATTGAATTGAATGGAATTAAGTAAATGAAACATATATGTACATAAATACCATAGAAGTATTATGTCATATATACCATTATTATTCATTGCATATAATTTATAATCATTCTTTAATGGTTAACAAGGAGAATGAATCTCATCGCGTCGTGGAGATGATAATCCGTACGTACGCACGAGCGATGATATCTTTCCCATAATTATTGAATGGAATTGGAGTGGATGATATAATATCTTAGAATCAGTATGATGTTATAATAACCATATATAGTTTTTATTTACACCATTATACCCATCTAAGTAAGGTGGTGGTGGAAAAACAGATCACACCACGACGTGGAGACGGTATTCCGTACGTACGCACACGTGGTGATTTCGTTTTCCGTAGGATATATAGACGGTGAAATGGGGTTGTTTCATATTTATAATAACATATAAGTATATTATTTATACTGATGTTATTACTCTATAATGAAAAACTAAATAATAATAATTTTAAGAAGAATGAAACTTGAAAGAATCGGTAGAAGAGATTACCTCTTCTTCAACACACCTCTTTTAAGCTTCCTCTTAAGGGACTAGATTTGGTCTATTGAGAAAACCAGAACCTCCAGAATGTTGATAGGGAATTGTAGAAGAGAAATGGTCAGGGGTTTTCCGAGATTGAAGGCTCAAAGTTTTGTGAAGTGGAGAGGGAGGATGTGCCCTTTTATAAGGGAGGAGAGGGGCACCTTTGGAAACCTATAAAATATTAATTTATAATAAACCCAAACCCCACTTAAAAACTTCCAAAGTGAATCAAATTAGGATATTAGAAAATATGGGGTTGTAATATCATCAACTAATTAAATTTATACATGTTTTGATTTTATTTTAAACCTTATCATTTTGATTTATCCTTATTAAATCTATTTTATTTTATTTGTGGTAATAAAGTTATAAATTTTATATGGTAATAAATAATTACTTATGTGTTTTTAATTATACATAATTTGATAGAATATGACATTTTAGATCATATAAATTTTAATTTGTAATTTCTAAATATTTTTGTGATTTCTAAACAATTTAATAATATAAAATATCAATAGTGTAAATGTTGACACAATTAATTTATTTGAATTTAAATAAAATCCATAGATAATATATTTTCGAAAAAACCTATTTAATAGATTACTAAAAAGTAATATTCGTCTAAAAAATTATTGGAGTACATTAATTAGTTCATATAATATTTATTTTAGTACTTTTAAAATAATTTATTTGATATTTCTCTTAATAAAATAATTAATACTACATTTTTTTATAATTATTTAATATACTTATTTGTTTTATAAAAATTAAAAATAAAATAATATGATGAATATAAATTTAATATATTTCATAATAATACTTTTATTCAAATTTATCTTCTAAAACATCCCACTTTTAAAATTTTATCTTTATTAAATTATGAAGGTGAAAACTTTGACATCATTTAAAATAAAATAATATAAGTGTCATAATAGATTTTATAAGGCTCCAAATTGTAAAATATTAGACCATTTTATGATTATGGTTTACATGTACAAGACCAATAAGTTTTTTTCAGGTTTTTCATTCCTTTTATGGTCACTATTAGTTTAATAAAAACTATATTATTTATTTTTCACTAAATAAACAATTTCCGCATCACTATTATGTCACCATTAATGACAATTATTTAATCCCTAAAAATTATAAATAAAATCTCATTATGTAAATAATTTTATTATATTTCTGGAGACTATTTATATTCAAGGTTTTATGAAGTTTATCACTACATTAAAATTATTATACTTATAAGATTTAAGAGAGTGACATGTTGTCACTTTCTTTGGTTTTAATAATAATTAAATTATTTTCATGGTAAAAAGTCTAAAAAATGAATCTAATCCGACCATTAGGTGATGTGGGTCGAATTTTAGTCATCCAATAGAATTTTGGCATGTGTTAGGGTAATTTTATAATCTCAGGTTTACTCTTAATTACCCGATTTATCTTTAACTGAAGTAAATAAAAACTACCGTAGTTACTATTCATAATATCAAAAAAAATAAAAGTAAACTATTAACATAATTTTGACCCACTGAATCAAAATATGGAATAAATTTTTCAAAATTCAAAACACAGAAGTTTCAGTAATTAAATTAAAATTTATCTCGTTGTTAAGAAAACAATTTTTAAAAGTTAAAATATTGCCAAAGATTGAAATGTTTTTACCTATGAATTCAATGTAAAATTAATGGTAATGAAATAAATTATATAAAATGGTAAAAATATATTCTATTTATACTTTAAAACCATTTAATTTTATAATTTAACCGTATAAATTATTTCAATGAAAAAAGTTGTTTTTAATTAAAATATAGCGTGTTTTTACGATTCATTAAAATAAGAAAGTTATCAGAATAATATGAAAAATTTATCCAAAGTAAATTTTTATATCATGATTCCAAATAATAATTTTATTTTTTCAGAATGAACTTATAAACATGTCAAAAAATAGATTTAAAGTAGGTGCACCATCAAAAGGCGGCAAAACTTCATTTTTTGAAAAATAATTATTTAACCCGAAAAAATTATTTTGTTCACATAACATGTTTTAGAAAGTGTGTAAGATGAATAATAATTTTATAAAATGTAGTTAATACTATTCATAACAGCTAGTTTATAATAATATATCATTGTTTAGTGAAACCCAGTATTGCATACTACACACACTATCGAGGAAGGTTGCGATTGCATGTAATGCATGCCAAGTTAGGGATGTGTGTAGTGAAAGCTCCCTTTGGTGTTGCGTATAACATAATCAAAACTTATTTCATTTATACATTAAACAAAATCTATAATTAATGTTGCGTAGAATAATTCTTACAAAACAAACTTGAAATTGTGTGTAACACGAGCCAAGAATAGTGTTGCGTATACTGCAAGCTAATACGGTGTTTCGTATAGCGCAAGAAAATTTTTGTGTAGCATACAACACAAAACATCAATGAAATTAAGAAGAATAATTCTCATAAAATCTCGGGTTGTTAAATTCTACCCCCATAAAATATAATTTCGCCCTCGAAATTCATCGGGGTTATAAATGGCTTACTACTTCAAAGTTTCTTTCATAGAAACCCACATTGTAAAAAGGAATACCAAAACTTAACTTTAAAAACTAAATTACGAAACGTAACGGTTACCCAAATTAACTAATCACTGGGTTTCCACATAGGAGAAAATAGGTGAAAATATGGATATGGAAGAGAAATCTAACCATCAAGTTCTGATGGAGAGTGGTAGAGGACATGGCTATGAAAAATCCAACAATCACAAAGCCATAAATTTGTGATGATCTAAGGTACCATCTGATTCATCGGATATGAAGACACTAGGACAACGTTTTTGGTTTTCAAGATCATTTCCCTAAAGTTAAAGAATTTGAATTAGAAGAAATACTTACTTTATTTCAGTATAATCTCACCGTTGTTCGTGCCTTGAACAATTTCCTCTTCATATCTTAAAGAAATGAAGTTGAATTTGTCTTCCGTGAAGTGTTAACAGACCATGCGATAGAATGACAGGTCATTCCATCTGTCTCAAACATAAGGTTAGCAAAATTTATATACATACGTCTATATATGGTGAGATTAAACGTATATGGTTCCTAAAGTGGACTTATACTTAATCTATCATACCACTTAATAAAATAAAACTAGTTTCTACTAACCAGGGACTTCCTGTAGGCCAGTGGTATGTGATAAAGGACTGTCGCACTTCGGTCGTGGGTTCAATTCCCACAGCCTAGTCCGACGCAACAGGTTGTCTCCCATCCTGCAGGTTGTCCTTTTTCTAAAACTACATTATTATAACCTTTCATCAATAATATCAAAAAATTTATAGCCTTAAACAATACTAACATATGTCCAACATTATCCATTCCATTCTTTAGGCTTATCCAAAATACTTCTTTCCAACCTCATAGTATAAAGAAAACAATTACTAGAAATGTTATCTACCGAGCATGTGAATACCATCATTTATCCCCCATATATCATACGATATATCTTGTTGGTCACATTCAAAACATGTGAATACCTCAATCATGTATTCTCTTAAAAAATAAATACCCATTGAACCTTAGTGAAAACAAGAATGTTGTCAAAAGTTAACTCTTTCCACATAAAAAAATCCCAAAATTTCTATATACTCAAACCATGATA
Organism: Viscum album; assembly: GCA_963277665.1. Classification (NCBI taxonomy): domain Eukaryota; kingdom Viridiplantae; phylum Streptophyta; class Magnoliopsida; order Santalales; family Viscaceae; genus Viscum; species Viscum album. The sequence continues at coordinate 1,210,387,403 of OY728123.1, forward strand.
TAACTTTATCCTTATATCATCCATGAGCTCATTAATACTATCAAACATATTATTTTCTCCTTATCCATTAATTATGTGCATATCATCTTCTTTTCCAAACCTTTGATGGTTACCGGTACCATTCAACATATAATTTCAAAAACATAAGGGAAAACAATAGTGTAACAATCCTTAGATGTCTCTTTATTCCATAGTACCATGAGATTACTTATACAACATTACTCTTGATAAACATGTAATCATTCCACTACCTTCCTAAACCATTGACCGATCTTGAACAATTCTTTCATCTCACATAACATTTTTAGTCTCTTTATCATCATTAACATAAATACTACCCATACGACCCTGATGATTCTCTTCATGAGACTTTCCCTTAGGGAATTGGTTTGCATAATTCCCTTAAATTCCACATTTAAAACATTTAACTGTTGTTGATGTCTTAGGAATACCATTATCCTTCTCCATGGTGTTAACTGAACCTTTTCCTTTATACTTATTGGCTTTGTGTCCTTCTTTTCCACACCCAAAGCATCTTCCAGTTCATTTGAAACATTATCCATGATGCCTCTTACCACATGAATTACATGATGGAAATTGAACTTTCTTTCCTCTATGATCATCATGAAACTCCATCTTTCTCTTATTAGATGAGTCAAGAAACTTACCAAAGTTGAGATTATTGATCATATTATGAGATTACTGATTAGGCATAATAACGATTTTTGGAATTCCAAATCCTGTTTCATTTGGTTGCTAATGAAAAATATCATTCCATTGTCTATCATATCCCCCATTATTGTGAATCTTCCTGTTTCCATCCATTTTCTAAAACCCAAAGAAGATAGTGTGAGAGGCAAAAATCATACAAGGAAAATAACATAATTAAGGGTATTACATTCAATCTCTAACATTTTAGGTTTAATCCTAGGTTATTCATGATCATTATCATAATTCTAGGGCTGTAACCTATACTTATACATAACCTTAGGAACATTCCTAGAAATACCTTTGAAATATCTCTAGGGATCTCACTAAAGTTTTTTCATCCTAGTTTCCAAAGGTTAACTAAACCTTTCCTCTGATACCAACTGTAGAGAACCATTCTTTACAGACATGGACATTACATTACTTTTGTGGAATACTTAGTACATAACAACAACAGGCACCAAAGGACCGTAATAGTTTAGTGTCTTTGTAAACTCGGAATATAATCTTCTAATATTGGTAAAAGATCTTGAACATCTCCCATAAAGATCTTCCATTTTTTTCTTACCTAAAACCTTTATTTATATCTTGGGGAGAAGAAAACATATAAAGGGTGAGCTCAAATTCCTAGTAAGGGTAATCATGGAGAAAATAAAACAAACCATATACATTTGTACTTCAAAACATGAACATAAAGTTTAAACATCAAAATATTGAGCAATGAAATAAATATTGGCAGTACGTAAGGCATAGATCATAATGGAACATCAATCATGATAAAATATCATGGGAATAAAACATGTAATTTTGGTAACCATTAAGCACATGATATGATTTCCATAGTATCCAAGGCATTGCTGCCAAGACCATCTTAGTGGACAAGGTCCCTTTCTGAATCGAGTTCACTCATTCTAGTCCAGTATCACCGAACCAGATTAACTTACCATTCCATCCATGTCTATAAAATGAGATATAAATATTTACCCAATTCATTGGAGGGAGATTTAGGTCCCACCCATCTCATAATGAAATCATTCTTTTGTGTGCCACAAAATAAACATAAATTATACATCATAACCCAAAGAGTAAAATGGGTTTCATAAACATCATCCCATCATAACATAATCCATATAAAACAAATGGATATCATTTCATCATAAGAAAAGTGAAACCTTATAAATCATATAGACATTATACTTTAAACATAAACATATTAAATAATGTCACCTTAGATAGAAAATAGTTTTGAAAAAACATTTGAAATGAATTCTTGAGGAAAATATCCTTTCTTCTTCAAAATCATTCTCCTTTCTCAAAATTCCATGCAATTTTAAAAGAAAAGGATTTTTTTGAAAATAATAATGAAATATTTTAGAGTAAGATTCATGAAAATAAGGCATTATAAAACTGTAAAAATCCATTCATGCTGTATAGGTTAAAAAATCATTTTTCACGTACTTTAGCCGGAAAAGTCAAAAAGTACCTCGTATGGTAAACAAAAGAAAGATTCCTTACATACCATGGAGTAAAATTATAAAATGGGTAAAAAGGACATTAAAAATACATGAAACCATTTTTAGAAAACAGGGACATGGATGATAAATATAACCCCAGTAAATACTTACGAATAAACAATCTCGGATAAAAACGAGATTGGAAAAGTTATCCCTTACCTTAGGCCTGATATGCTTAGTATATATCCGAACCTCCTATATAATGATTTAAATAATGTCATTGACTTATTAAATAATAATATTTATAGTTATTACATCATATATGGTTCACTTATGACTTTATATTAGCCATTTTTTTGTAAATTCCATGTTAAAACAACATTTTGGGTAAAATCGTTTTATTTATCGTACGTGTTTCGACTTTTTTGTTCTTGATATTATTATTTATATCCTGATTTACTTAATTACAGAATTTAAAACATTATTTATATATTATATATATTCATCATATTAATATATATGATAGATCGATAAATGGAATGAAATACACCGTTCATGGAGACAGTAGGTCGTACGTACGCATGAACGCTGTTTCCGTTTCCTTATTGAATTGAATGGAATTAAGTAAATGAAACATAAATTTACATAAATAAAGTATCATTATTATTTTATATATATCATTATTATTCATTATATATACTTTATAATTATTCTTGAATGGTTAACATGTAGAATGAATCTCATCGCGTCTTGGAGACGGTAATCCGTATCTACGCATGAGCGATGATATCTTTTCCATAATTATTGAATGAAATTGGAGTGGATGATATAATATCTTATAATAATAATGATATTATAATAACCATATATAGTTATTATTTAAAACATTATACCCATCTAAGTAAGGTGGTGGTGGAAAAATAGATTACACCACGGCGTGAAGACTGTATTCTGTACGTACGCACGCGCGGTGATTTCGTTTTCCGTAGGATGGATAGAAGGTGAAATGGGGTTGTTTCATATTTATAATAACATATAAGTATATTATCTATACTGATTTTATTAATTTATAATGAAACAACGAAATAATAAGTAGTTGAAGAAGAATGAAACTTGAATGAATCGGTAGAAGAGATTACCTCTTCTTCGACACACCTCTTTTAAGCTTCCTCTTAAGGGACTAGAGTTGGTCTATTGAGAAGACCAGAACCACCAGAATTTTTATAGGTAAGTGTAGAAGAGAAATTGGCAGAGGTTGTCTGAGCTTGAAGTCTCAAAGTGTTGTGAAGAGGAGAGAGAGGAGGTGCCCTTTTATAAGGGAGGAGAGGGGCACCTTTGGAAACCTCTAAAATATTTAATTTATAATAAACCCAAACCACACATAAAAACTTACAAAGTGACTCAAATTAGGATATTAGATAATATAGGTTTGTAATATCATCAAAAAATTAAATTTAGACATGTTTTGATTTTATTTTAAACCTTATCATTTTGATTTATCCTTATTTTATCTATTTAATTTTATTTGTGGTAATAATGTTATAAATTGTATATGGTTATAAATACTTACTTATGTGTTCTTAATTATACATAATTTGATATAAAATGACATTTTAGATCATATAAATTTTAATTTGTAATTTCTAAATATTTGTTTTTGATTTTTAAACAATTTAATAATATAAAATATCAATAGTGTTAATTTTGACACAATTAATTTATTTGAATTTAAATAAACTCCACAGAGAATATATTTTCGAAAAAAACTATTTAATAGATTAATAAAAATTAATATTAGTATATAAAATTAGTGTAGTACATTAATTAGTTAATATAATATTTATTTTAATACTTTTAAAACCATTTATTTGATATTTCTCTTAAAAAAAGAATTAATACTACATTTTTGTATAATTATTTAATATACTTATTTGTTGTATAAAAATTAAACATAAAAGAATATGATGAATATAAATATAATATATTTCCTATGAATACTTTTAGTCTAATTTATCTTCTAAAACAACCCACTTTTAAAATTTTATCTTTATTAAATTATGAAGGTGACAACTTTGACATCATTTGAAATAAAATAATATAAGTGTCATAATTGCTTTTATAAGGATTTAAATTGCCAAATATTCTACTATTATATTCTTATGGTTTAAATGTATATTAAAAATAATTTTTGGTCAGGTTTTTTGTTCCTTTTATGGTCACTATTAGTTTAATAAAAAATATATTATTGATTTTTCACTAAATAAACAATTTCTTCATCACTATTGTGTCACCATTAATGACAATTATTTAATCCCAAAAAATTATAAATAAATTCTCATGATGTAGATAATTTTATTAGATTTTTTGAGACTATTTATATTAGAGGTTTTATGAAGTTTATCACTACATTAAAATTATTATACTTAAAAGATTTAAGAGAGTGACATGTTGTCACTTTCTTTGGTTTTAATAATAAGTAAATTATTTTCATGGTAAAAAGTCCATAAAATGAATCTAATCCCACCCTTAAGTGATATGGGTCTACCTTTAGTCATCCAATAGAATTTTGGAATGTGTTAGGGTAATTTTATAATCTTAGGTTTACGCTTAATTACCCGATTTATCTTTAACTAAAGTAAAGAAAAATTACCGTATTCACTATTCATAATATCAAAAAAATAAAAGTAACCTATTAAAATAATTTTTACCCAATGAATACAAATATGGAATCCATTTTTCAAAATTCAAAACATAGAAGTTGCAGTAATTAAATTAAAATTTATCCCGTTGTTAAGAAAATGAGTTTTAAAAGACAAAATATTGCCAAAGATTGAAATGTTTTTACCTATGAATTCAATGTAAAATTAATGGTAATTACATAAATTATATTAAATGGTAAAAATATATTCTTTTTATACTCTAAAACCATTCAATATTATAATTTAACCATATAAATTATTGCGATGAAAAAAGTTGTTTTTAATTAAAATATAGCGTGTTTTTACCATTCATTAAAATATGAAAGCTATTAGAATAATATGAAAAATTTATCCAAAGTAAATTTTTATATATTTATTCCAAATAAAAATTTTATTTTGTCTAATTGAAATTATAAACATGTAAAAAACAAGATTTAATGTGGGTGCGCCATCAAAAGGCGGCAAAACTGCATTTTTTGGAAAATACTTATTTTACCCGAAAAATTTATTTTGTTCACAGACCATGTTTTAGAAAATGAGTAAGATTAATAATAATGTTATAAAATGTAGTTAATAATATTCGTAATGTCTATTTTATAATAATATATCATTGTTTAGTGAAACCCAGTATTGCGTACTACACACGCTATCGAGGAAGGTCGCGATTACGTGTAATGCAAGCCAAGTCAGGGATGCATGTAGTGCAAGCTCCCTTTGGTGTTGCGTATAACATAATAAAAACTTATTTCATTTATACATTAAACAAAATCTATAATTAATGTTGCGTAGAATAATTCCTACAAAACGAACATGAAATTGTGTGTAACACGAGCCAAGAATAGTGTTGCGTATACTGCAAGCTAATACGGTGTTGCGTGTAGTGCAAGCTAATTTTTGTGTAGCATAAAACATAATAAATCAATGAAATTAAAAAGAATAATTCTCATAAAATCTCGGGTTGTTACATAGGTTCATATTTTCGATGAAGAAATCAAGGGTAGTCTCATGCGCATAAGTCCAGCCTAGGGACTCTACTGTTGTATCTCTCATGACACATACACCCACTACAAGAACTACATGTAATATGATTCTTGTATGTAATAGGATATATTGGAAACCTCATTGAGGCATGAGCCCAATATTCACATCCTTACCATATGACATTAAACTGCATGGACAAGTCCAGTCATATGAACTTAAACTATGTTGAATGAACTATGCGGGTTTTGATTTCTATTTTCACGGGATACGTAGGACTCCTCATAGAGTATAAATCCCATACTCTGAAGAGTGCTTGAACATGGTTGTGTCCAAAATAATCATAATTAAATAAGAGAGAGGTAGATAACCTGTGATATACATGTGATTGTACCTATCCTTTCATGTTCATAATGACGTCATTGACATAGGGGTGAACAATCCCGTATCGGGGTATGGAAAGGATCTATTGAACATATATTAAATCTATAAGAGAGTCCTAGGGTAGGAAACAATTCCCCCAAAATGGTGTAATGAGACCGACCTCTTATCCTCTCGACCAATGCAAGTCCCCAAGAGTCGCTGGGCCTAGAAACTGAGATGACCTCCATCCTTTGGATAGTAGGTAAGTACCCAGCTACAGATGAGGGAACTAGTGGGAGTTTCTATGAAATGATTAAATAGATGGAAATCATGATGCACATGATTTAGTGGGGCCTTAAACCCCATGTAATCAAACTACTGAGTGAAACCCATTCCACACCATTAAAACCCTATGAAACAAAAATGGTGAACCCGATGTGAATTCCATTAATTTTTTCATCACTTTGACAGTTAAAAAAAGATAGATTTCCAAGTACCCATCATGTCAATTTATGTGGTGATTATTTTAAAACAAAATGATGAACCCAACATGTTTCTTTTAACCACACCGAACCTTGTGTAAAAAGAAAGGACCACCTTACCTTTTAACTATGAAAGTTATTGATTGAATGTGTAATCTTATATATGATGATGCACTGATAAGGTGTATTTTTTTATGAGAAAGACTTCTCAAAATTCCTTAAAATCAAAGTGATTTCCAAAGATGTTCCAATGAGTCCCAAGATTTCCAAACAATATGCTTTTATTCTAAGGCCCCGATGTATATTTTAACCAACACACCGCTTCCATCATCGATTGGAGAAATTCTTAGGCCGAGAGTACCACATCAAAATATGCATCAAGAATCTAGAATAATCTCATGAAATATTTCATAGGATGAGTTATTATCAACCATATTTTACACGACAATACAAATGAGAATAAGTGACCCTTATCTCCACATTAGACCACTTAAGGAACCTATCCCTGGAATGCAACAACAATTAAACCTTCCATATGTTTTAGAGGTGAATGAGTACAGTAAAAATGAAAACTCAGTCAACAAAAAGATTCCTAGGAGGGATCCAATTCATTCTGATCATCATCACCTATATTCAGACACAATTTGACAAGGATCTATGAAGGCGGTTGTGCCTACACCAATTTTCCCGGACGGCGCAGCCAATATGAGATCCCTCCTCAGGTATCCAAAAAATGAAATTCTAGAGAAGGATTATATCCTTACTTCTTCTAATCTATCTGAGGTCCACCGGTGTATCCTAACAGTAGCCAAAAATCATTATCAGATCACTAATAGTCAAGATCCTATGACTTCATCACAACTCGACTTGGTGACTATGGAATCCTAGGGAACACCCCATCATGTAGGGATGGGGGATTTGTTTACCAAATTATACCTTGGTATAATCTTAATCATGGGAACCTACCCCCCCAAATAGTACCATGGTTTTTGAACCATCAAAAAATATACCGGGCATTGAACCATCAAATGAGACACTCTATCATGGAGGATCACCAAACTACTTGTGTATTAGTCAATATGATATCAGTTGGATCTAGAGACTCATCATAAGATATAGACAAGAATTATCTTGAAGGGTATAATCATACCTTCTTTCAGTCATCTAAGTCACAGTAGGATGGCCTATCTTATACTATTAGCATAAGAGTAGAAAGGCTCAGCAGTATCTTCTGATCATCTACAATAGGTGTTACTGATCATGTTGGTATTTCGGAAGGTAAGGATAATGGATCGTATGAATAGTGGAAATAGTGGATTCAGTCTTTAGGATCCACATCGAAACTTAAATTTTCACATATTCACACTGCCACCAATAGAGTAAGGGGAGTTTTCATGGCTCCCTCAATCTAGCCCCTTGAGAATGACAAGGAAGTTTCTACAGAGGAACTGATCACTCATCTCCAAAAAGAGAAAAGGAATCTCTGGGAGATAATTGTGTCAATACTCATGAGATGTCCACCTATCAATGACGTTCTTGTGTATTCTTATATAATCCATCCTTGAAGTTAAGTTCCCCAACCCATAGGGATAGGGGAATTTTTATATTTATGATCCCCTCATCAAGTGAGATCCAAACATTGTTCCACCTCACCCTAGACCATAGGTTTGGGGGAATTTCCATATTTTCCACCTCCTCATAGGGGATATTATGGAAACCATCTGACCTCATATTTTGCCACAAAACCTCAAAGATAGTTGGATTATTTTTATCAATTAAAAGCGTTTGCATCACCCAAGACCCCAAATTACCTAAAACCTACCCCTAGACCAATAATGATTGGGATTTTGTATCCCAGACTTTAGATTCAGTCACAAACCCACACAAATGGTGTCATGGATAACATGCAGGAGAAGTAGCCTGTTCACCCATATCTTGAAGAAAGGTATAAAAAATTATATTCCTTCCAAACCAAACATGTTCCTAGGTATTTCAAATATTCCATGGAGAGTGGTTTTATAGTGTTCCCAGTGATAAGGAGGCCAAACAAGGAAAGGTTGGTAGGCCATGAAAATCATTTCACCTACCATCAACCTATTGGGAACATTATAGAATATTGATTTTCCTTTAAAGAATGTCTTCATGTATAGATAAACATGGGGATACTGAAACCACCAAAATATGAATCCACAATCCAATCATTTGATCACTCTATGTAGGGATCACTGATTGTGTAGAAAAGCATGAGTCACCTACCACCCAAGGAGAATGACCTTATTTCAATGAAATATTGGACAAAACCTATTCCTTCCCAACAAATAATGTCTATAAATAGTTTTACTATTCTATGGAAAATGGTTTAATGCAGTTACCATCAATAAGGAATTCGAATGAGGTAGGATTGACAGGTCATGATGATTATTACTCCTACCATCAACGTCTCAGGCACACAATCGAGAGATGCTTTGTCTTCAAGGATCAGTTTGAGGAACATGAATATATAGGTTGGATAAAGTTGAAATGTCCTGAAACTCATGAAATATGCCTAAGAGTTTTCCAAGCACCTTCATAAGAGGCACCCTTATAATAGGTTATTTAACCTTCATCCTTAGCAGAAGATATTAAACTACATGGATAATATCCTTACCACAAGACATTAAATTGCATAGCCATCGTCCTTACTGCAACATGTAAAACTACATGGATAATGGACATACCATAATAAATTAAACTCCATGTCCATCATCCTCATTGTAAGATGTTAAATAGTATAGATAACTTTATTACTACAATACATTAAACCACCCAAATTATGTTCTTTCCACATGAAGTTAAACTGCATGGTTATGGAAGAACAAATTACGACTTGATTCCCATCCTAATGAGATATGTAGAGATGCATAGATTCTATATCCTATCCCATCCACCCATATTCATGTCCTTACTTCAATACGATAAAATACATGGAAGACGTCCTGATTTAGGATGATAAACTATGTAGAATCATGATCTCTGGGAGACATCATCGACATCATATGAGAAAGTAAACACCCCACATGGTGATAAAATCCCCTTTGAGACTTGTAGAGCCACATATGTAGAAGTAGGATTCTATAAAAAGGGAGGAAAAAAACCAGTGGTGGATGATGATATACATGTTTCTACTCCTAATGGATTGGGGACCTCCCCTGTGAACCATTAGAGTATACACGATGGTGACCGTGTACTCCCCATAAACATGGTCGAAGTCGTAGATATAATCCTAGAGATCCAAGCCTTTCTTGTCCCGAGTGACAACATCAGAGACAATTAGCTGTGACATCTCTCCACATCTAATCTTATAACATGGTATGATAATGTCTTCTCTCATGGAATATCTCACACTTATGGTGAAAGAGGAGACACCACATTCCCATATTCATCTGGAAATTTATCCATAAGCTAAAAAATGGAGGAAGGTGAGGATGATCTCAGGAATGCCCCTCCAGTATTTGTTGAAGGTGTCTCTACCACCATGGATCAGCTCAGGAAGATAAATCTGGGAATAGAGGAGGACCTGTGACAAACACTAGTAAGTGACACCATGCCCCTAGAAGAGAGAGATATGTACTTCAAATTTCTAAAGCAGCACTGATAAGTGTTCTCTTGAGACTACATGAAAATTCGTAGACTAAACCCAAATGTGGCTACGCACCATCCAATACTACCCAATGAAAATTGAGGCTTCAAAAAGGTATCAAAGAGGATTCACCCCTCTATGGAGGTAAGAGTTGAAAATATGATCAAATCTAGCTTCATCCAAGATATTATAATACCCAAGATGGCCTGCCAACATCATCCATGTTAAGATAAGATAATGACTACCAAGAAACCTTAAAAAATCTCAAGCAATACCTATTGCACCCACCTGTTCTTATGCCTCTAGTGTAAGTGTGTACACTCATATTATATGTGGATTCCATGGAACACTTGTTAGGTTCCCTCCTCATGAAAAATAATGATGTGGGAAGTGAAAATAGTCTTTACTACTTAATCCAAACTATGATAGGTACTGATACCCGATAATCTGATGTCGAGAAGAACTATCTTGAACTCATCTTCACAGTGAAAAATATAATGTATTACTTGAAGCACCACAAAGTCCAACTAGTCTCTTATATCAATCCTCTCAAGTAAATTATTGGCCATATAATGATGACAGGGTTCTTGGACCAATGGGTGGTCATTCTTCAGCAATATGACATTCAGTTTGTGTCTCAGAAGTTAGTGAAAGGACAATCCCTGACTAATTTACTCACAACCCATCCTACCGTAGAAAATATACTAGAAGACACCGAGCTTCTAGATGATGAGGTATTCTATTCCCATGAAACTCCCCAGAAATGGTAGATGTATTTTGATAATTCTTCATGAATTCCTATTGGCATAAGGATGGAAAAACCGAACCTCAATCGAGTTGGTCTAGGGATTGTATTTTCCTCTTTAGAAAAATTAGCTTTTCCCTACTCTTTCTCACCGTTTGAAGGTTTCATAAAAAATGAGGCTGAGTACCAAGCCCTGATAACTTGATTCGAGCTAGACCTAAAACTGCGCATAGACTTCCTAGAAATCAAAGGGGATTCAGAGTTAGTGACAAAGTGGTTAAATGCTGAATATACCATCAAAAAGGAAGAAATGGGCCCTCTCATTGACTATGGATTGATGGAAAAGTTCCCTTTTGAACCCACATTTCATAATATTCCCTGATCACAGAATGTTTACACAGACACATTGGCTAATAAATCCATCATCTTGGATGATCCAAATCAGGAGGAGGAAATATTCTATATCAAACATCAAATAATGATGTTAAATTAAATGACATTGTTCCTCTTTATTACAAGATGTTAAAGTGCACAACCAATGTCCTTATCGCATGACATAAAACGACATGGATCTATGATATCCATCTCTATTCATGTCAGGTCACCTACATCCTTTACACATGATGTTAAACTGCATGGTTCTTCTATAAATATGTATGGATTGATTCTCTTTTCCAATTAGATACATAGGTATGCCTTGATCCTATATTTTGGTCCCTCTAATACATGATAAAAACTACCCTTATTGTTCCCTCAACTATCTTTGCATTGTAAGGAAACCCTTTCCATTCCTTGTTTCTCACATCGTGCATAGATCATGTGAGAATAGGAACTGTGGTGGGGACATACCCTCAAAAGAAAGGAATAAAAGTACACAACATGTTCATTACAGTTCTGAATGCAAGACAATAAATGACATACTATGAGTCATCACCACTTTATATTAAACAACCAGATCAATTTCCTTGACGCATGACTTTAAACTGCATGGTTCTTTAGAACTACATGTGTTTTGATTATCATTCTCATGAGATACATCGTGATGACCAGAAATTTACCCTTGGGAATAACCAAAATATTCCCATAAATTCATGTTAGTTCACCTTCATCCTCACCATATGAAATTAAATTGAATTGGATCTAAAGAAATATGTGTGGTTTGATTCTCATATTCATGAGATATGTAGTGATGCCTGAGCTTCCGTATCGTTCCCAACCACAACATTTCCTTTTATTCAAGTAAATTCCCCATCATCCTTACCATATGACATTTAACCACATTGAACATGAAGAACTACATGTATCTTGATTTATGTCATCATAAGATACATAGTGACACCTAGATATCCAATCCTAGGCCTAGAGGTAATAATCAATAGATTTAATTCCCACCTCTACATATGGTTCATACATACGTAGAGTATTTCCCATTCAATAAATATGTGTGACTTTATTCCTACTCTCACAGTCTACATAGTTATTCTCAAATTTCCAACACCAATCCTAGTCACAACAAACAAATATAAAAATCCCCCCTCCTTGCGTATGGTCCAAACCTATAATAGAGGCTTCATTTAGAACTATATGTGGCATTATTCTCATCCTAATGAGATACGTAGTGACACCCAATTATCCATCTTTGATCCTATCCAACAAAATTTTCACACATTCACGTCGGTTCCCACATCCTTACAAAAAGACATGAAACTATAGGGAAGTACGTCCTTACCACAAGATGTTAAACTGCTTGGATGTATGTCCTTACCACATGAAATTAAACTCTAAGGAAGTATGTCCTTTTGGAATGATGCTAAGTTTCATGGAAGTACATTCTTACCACATGACATTAAACTAAACAAAGGTAGGTATGTCCCCACTACATGATGTTATACTAGGGAAACTATCATTCTTCATCCTTCCTTATCAAAGGACCAAAAGAGCCTTACCCCATCCAACTAGAGAATGGGATGCTTCCATCATATTTTTAAGCACCTCAATATATATGTCAAAATTCATGTTTTAAGTTTCTAAGATTGTTTCCAACCTATTATTTACCTTGAAAAATAAAATATATCTCTCTATTTGATGATATTGATGCAAGGGCTCAGACCCACCAACAAAAGACATCTTAGCCTAGTATATATGGCATTTTGATTCTCATGAGCCTGACATCATCACGATGAAACCTAGAACCCCATTATGCTCTAGTTTATCCCTATAATGATTATCCCATATCATCACTCATGACCCGAGAACCCTGATCTATGACTTAAAGCACTCTCACCTCTCACTCATAAGGATGTTTGAGTAATTTTGACCATGGCCATCCTAATTAGGTACTTAAGTAACATCTACCATGCTAGTTCCTTATGTTTCATGACCTTAAACTGTTTGCACTTTGGTCAACGCTGTACGACCATAAAATCTAGCCTATAATAGTCCAAATCATAAGACTTTAAAATGCTAGAGAATGAGACACAAAACTTTTCAGGCTGAAACCCCGCAAAGTGATGCCTGAGAAAAGGTCAATTTTCTCTCTCTCTCTCTAAAATCTTCATCTTCAGAGTTTTGAAAAAAATATATGCATAAATAAATAAGCCATAAAGATCATAGGGTATACTCCGTATCCCTAATAACAGCCAAGATATGATCACTATACCCCCTAGTCTAGGAAAAAATTAGAGTAATTATTTTTCACATATCCTCACCATGAGAATATGTTCTCTAGGTGGCGACACAACTTTTTGGGTGATCGAAACCTTATTGGATCTTACGTTTTCCACAAATCACACTTCATGAATTAAAGTTTCTTAGATCATAGAAAACATTTCATATCCCCATAAGAAGAAAAAGAGAACTCTCATTTTCCTATACTACTGATGTAGAAGGGATTTAGACCCACCAACCAATGATATCTTGGTCCAACATAAAGAGCCTCATGATTCTTTTGATTCTGGCATCATTACGGAAAAACTGATCACCCATTAATGCTTTAAGATATCCCTAATGTGACTTACCCATACATCCCTCATGAACTAAGAACTTTGGACTATGATTTACAATCTCTGTAGAAAACTATCCAAGTGTATTTTTCATCCTAAACATTACATAACCATGTTTTGTAACTTTTCTAAAGGTCATAATGCGACACTCCATTCTCGTGCCTTTGACAGCCCACACCTCATGCTTCAAAACTACAGGGCATAGAGCTCGAGGTTCAAATTAAGTGCCAAATTTCCATAGGGTTCCAGAACCCTTCATGGATAGCCTGCCTTCCAAACCAAACTTCATCATCTAGATGTTTGAGTCTTCAAAAATATTTCATATCCCATGGTAAGGAAAAGAGATATCTCATTTAAACCATGTTATTGATGTAAGGGATCATAACCACCGACCAGAGACATCTTGTCCTTATATAAAGGGTCTCCAAATCCTTGTGATCCTCAATGAGACCATTGAATAACCTGGAACCCCATAGTGTTATGGGATATACCTATAATGTCTACCCCATTTGATATTACCTAGCTCATACTTTTTGATTGTGACTTACATTACCTGCATTGAAACTATCTAGGTGGTCCCAACTTCCCTTGTATTTCTCATCGAGCCATATTTACCCCAAAACTTCCATAATCACTTGGAAAAGTGTGTATATCATCTTTTCTTGTTCATGTTATCAATGCATAAGGGATTTAATCTTACAACTAAATTCATCTCCTCCTTATAAGAAAGGAGCTCCAGTCCTTGTGAGCCATGAAAACACCACGACATAACTTTGCACCTCATAGTGTTTTGAGTAATCCCAGGTCTTAAAGCCCCATATTCCATAAGTTACAAGCTATAAGACCTTAAAATGAAGCAATTATAAGGTCTAAGCTCAATGAACATAAATTAAAACACACAGATGGTCTAATTTATTGGACCATACAATAGAAAAAGACGTGAAACTCTCCAAGATGGAAACCTGATAAGGGAATACTATTAAAAATTTGATCATCTTCTCAATGGACATACACTTTTCATGATCCAGGAAATATTGAGAAGGTATAATAGAGAAGAGACACAAAAAATTTTCATGATAAAACCTGTAAGAAGGTGGCCTGAGAAAAAGACAAGTCCATGCCCACTAAGTATTCCCCCATATGAATCTTAGAAAAAAGTTAGAAAAAAGTAAAAAAGATACAAAGATTATGGGTCCCACTATATAGACTTAGAAAAAATAAATATATGCTCTCTAAGTCCCTTGACATAGGAAAAAGTTAGATCCTTTAAGAAGGACATCATGTCCAAATTTTCCTTATAAATTAGACGATCTCCAGACCACTGGAGAAGGTGAACCAATGAAGAATTTCATGTGAGTGGGAATTAATAAACATTTAACAAAGAGAAACCCATTGAAATTCAAGCACTCAAATCTAGGTGATCAGATCTATTTGGTGTTACACAAAAATGATGAACATTATGGATGACTTATCAACATCTCCACAAAGACATGGATCTCTACCCAAGATTTCATCACAAAATAGTGAAATTACCCTCCTACATATGAGTGATATCTACATAAGGAAATTAATCATAGAGTTATTTATATATGAACCTGTGTCTGCTATGCATGATTTTGATCTATATAGAAATATATTTCAGAACTACATGCAACTTGATTCTCATCCTTATGGGATACATTGAGATATCTGAGTGATTTAATTCAGATCAATCCATACGTCCCATTTCACCAATCCCCTATTCCATTATGGAAATCATATACATTACAATTGTAGGGTATTCATGATCCAATCTAGAGGTACTTTCTATATTGGATTCATAAGATCAGTTGTGGCTAGATGTATCATCTTTATAACACTGAGATATCCTTAGAAATAATCAATACAGATCCTCTCGGGATGTTTAGTATTTTGAACCATAATATATTCACGCATTTGGTAAAGTGATATACATTTACCATAAAATAAAATTCTTTTCATTCTGATGAATCTCATTGTAGGGGGGTTATTTGTTTTGGAACCGAAATTTGTGAATTTCACACTTTGTTACCAAAGATTCAAGGACCGTGGAATAATAATTCAAAATTTAATAGATAAAGGCCTTGTATTTGAGGATATTAGTTTGGGAGTCTTATATTCTACATTGAACTTTATTCTTAGAATCTAAGGGTTTTTATTACCACCCTTAGCGAAAAAAATAATTCCTACACTAGCCAGCCATGCCAATTCAACCACAGGCCCATGTGGGACCAAAGTCCAACCACTCCAAGTGGGGGTCAGCCTAGGCCAGCTAGCAGACCACAAGGATCATAGATCTTACAAGAGACAAGTTAGAACCATGTATAGGGACCATGGTGTGCAAGCCCATGGGCACACACGCATAGTCTGTGCCAAAGACTCAGTGGGCCGAAGCTCGTGTTGAAAGCGATTCAGATGGTATGGATACCGACCCCATTTCTGGAATGAACTAGAGGAAGCCACAAGATGTCTTATATATCTAATGGGAGGTGTGACAAGAATTCGATTTTGGATGAAATTTTTTCTTAAAAAATTGAATCTGTACTATATATTCACACCTCCCATCAATCTCGACCATCTACTTCGATCTCACGTGCCACAAACCTAAGATCAATTCGATCCATGACTATCTAATAATGCCATCTACTGATCCCAACCATCCATCTCAATCCCATGGATATAGAGTTCAAACCAAACCAATACCATGCACTGTAAGACCACCTTCTTTAACCTCTCACCCATTTACTGCTCTTCTTCACCACTGGTTCAACATGATGTGACACTCGATCATCATCCTCAATTGTATCTAATCCTTTTTCGATGGTAGAAATTTTTTGAGGTATACATCATAGACCACCATAAGACCTAAGCAAGATTCCAGTAGCATTTTACAAGACTCCCCTACCCATGCTTGGAAGCTATTACATTATCATCATATGATCATGTGACCAAACCAAAGATAATAGAAGATGCATCATAAGTAGTTTTATGACCACAAATTACTTTAGCCTATGTTTATTTTTCACCTAAGTTAAATTAAATTTTCCAATATTACATGACACCATTATATTAACAGAGGCATCGCATGATCAAATGAAATTATCATGTGATGTGACATTCACCACATTAGCCAGTGCACACAACCTCTATCCTATACAATGCAGTTCTATATTTGGCCACCATTGGATCATATATAATAATATCCCATTGAGAAAAACCCATGAAAATGGGAGAGGGGAAGGAGCTCTGGAAAAGAGGGAATGTTGGAGGAACATCTAAGGAGTGAAAAATCCATCCACTGCCTTCATAGATCTTCTCCACGTAATTAGACTGGCCTCGTCATGAGAACCCATTATGAGGAATTCACCACAAGAACTCATCATGTGATCAAATGAATATCACATGATGGAATTGTAGAATAACAAAATGTGTAGTTTCTTTGAAATGAAGTCTCCACTTGGCCCAAAACCCCATGTACCTATTCGTAAGACCCCTTGGAATATATTCCTAGGATAACGTGATTACATAAGGATAGAACCTCATGCAATGCAGTAAATCATTCACCCCACTTGGATGTGTGGGATATCCATACCGATGTCTGCAGACATGAAATAATAGACATGCTAAAAAATAAGTCATGAACTCTCAACCTCTCAGTTATCATTTTCTTGATCTTCTGGTGTGGATTTGAGAACATTCACCCCTCCTAAGTCATGTAGTATCCTTCTAAATGTAGCATGCGTCTTCATCCATGCATGTGATGACACCAGTGGACATCTCTAGTGCACATCCATAGAGTTCCCTAGTATAATCCCTTATGAATCATGTGGTTAAATGATTATCATATGACCATTAAAATCTTAGGAGAGGTATGAGCTAATAGTTCCTTAACATGGGAAGTTAAATAGGAACACCCTTTATCTCATGGTGCCCATGAAATTTTTATAATAACATTTAATATGTTTTACCTTATTCATTTTGGATCCTCTTAGGTTATTCATTGAAATATTCTTTACAATATATATATATATATATATGAAAACCATTCTTTTTTTCATTTTTTAATTTAATGTTTACAATTTTTATATGTTTCCTTTACATATGACATACATGGTTATGAGCATATTATGATATGAAAGGTGACTAAAAAATTATATAACCCTCTAATTCATTCATTAATGTGATATATCTCATTATATTAAGTATATTCTATGTGAACATGACGATATCTTTTTTCAAAGTTTGTGATGTGATGTTTTTTCAAATATGATATGCAAGAACTTGTTGCTATATTTTCTCACAACATATGTGTGGGATTTGAACTAAATTTTATGATATTTCAATATTTTTAATATTTCATAGTAAATTTTTTTTAAAATTATTCCCACATTCTTTTTATGACAATCATTTTCCTATGATATGGTGATGAAAATTATTGTCTCCCATTTACAATACTGTTTCATGTATCATGCTCCTTTACTTTTATTCCACCCTTACCTGGATTTTAGCTAACTATTTTATTTTATGTATATCATTAGGATATTTTCATGCACTAAGATGAATTTTAAATCAAATAGGAGGATTTTATGATGTATTTAGTTATTTTTTATTTTATTGTGTTAATTAATTTTAAATTCTTGAATATTTTGTTTCAAAGATTAAAAGTCTTTTCCCTATTTTATCCTTTTAGTTTTTGAGTCGATTTATTCATGGGTAATATATTGAGATCATAGAGTTAGTTTTAGAAGTTTAAAAGATAACTTTATTCTTCATTTTTCAAAAAAAGAAAACAACATGGTCTGGTGCAAGCCACGATGTCCCTGATTCATGCCTCAATGAAAATGGGCATGGGGAAATGACCTGTCCCATGCAAGGACAAGACATGGCACATGAGGGATCATACTATTGTCCCTGGCCTAGGTGACCCAAACATACCCATTTTATAAGACACAGTGAGGGTACAACAACATGTGTTATGAAAACATGCGGTAAGAATATTCCATTTTTTCTATGTATTCAAGGACACAATGATCATGGACATACCATAGTGTAGGGAATGCCATTGTTTTGGATTTTTTGTAATGGTTTAAATGATCTCCTCCATCATTAGATATAAATAATTGATCCATGTTTGGTTATAAATTATGTTTAAACTTTATGGGGATGTGATTGATATCCTTTTCACTCATTCTTCCTTGATTAAACCTATTTTACCCCCTTTTGTTGACTGAGGATTTATAAGAGCATTTTATAAAAGGTTGAGCTATGTAGTTTCCTTATTCTCAAGATCATATTTCTTCCATTTTTTCTTTATCATGCCATATATTTGGTCAATATGAGGCCTCCTTCCATCCTACTTTACTATTGCTCTTTTTTTGGTTTTTTTGGAGATCCCAATGAGATATTATTTTAATTTTGAACTCTTCTTCTTATTCTTTGGATGAATATAAATTGGTAATTTTATAAATATGTCCATATTATATCATTTTATCTTGGGGTTTTAATCAATGTCCATGAATAATAGATATTATATAGGACCAATGTTTTATTTCAAACATTAAAATTACATAATTTTAATGATAAAAAACCTAAAAACCTTAAAAAATGGGGATCTAAATGATTATTGTATTGGAAAAACTAGGAACACAAATTAAATTTACAACATAAGACATAATCATTTATTTAAGTCATTATTTTCTATATTCTTGTGGCCCCCCTGAGTTCTCTTTTGTACATGTATTCACCCAAGGATATACATCAAAAAGGGCTTACACACACCTCTATTTAATGGATATAAAACATTTTGTTTCTATGTACGACATACTATTACTGCACAAAATGATGAATATTAAATTTTCACATACCACCACTCATGGTGGCCATATTGATGGAACAATATTTTTATTTGATATATATTATATTTATGTTCTCTATTTGATTCAATAATTTTTATTTTATTAATCATTTCTTGTTATTAGAATATTCAATTTGTTTTTAATTTTGAGAAATATATTTTAAAATTCAGAATATTGAGATCTATTCTTTTTCTTCATCTTTATTCACCATCATATTACCAAAGGGTTAATAATATATGAAGAACATCCGAATAACCTATCCATGATTCAGGTACGGGCAAGGCCTTTGGAGATGGTGGCTCAGGATGTTAGTTTCCTTTCATAGTGCAGTGTTGTGGAGATGGCACATGGGTGATGAACCCTTGCCATGTGGTGGTAACTGTGATGTTTTTGCTACAAATTATCTAGTTTTGGACCTCTTTTTTCATGTTTAAAACATTGTAGGTTCATTTTCTGACCCAGTAAGTTACCCAAGGCATCGCTAGTATTGATCACCATGAAATCAGATGTGATCATGAAATTTTGTGTGAAAGAACATATGTTTAACTGTATTATTATATAAATTATGTTTCCACTATCAAGAATTAATGAATTGTTTGACCATTTTAATGGGTAATGGTTATCGAGAACATGGGTTGATGGAACTAGCATGAAACCCGCTTGATTTGGGATATCATGACAAAGGGATTACATAACATGGTAAGTGTTCATAGGCGGTGACACATCATTGTGACATTAACTTCTTTCTCTATGGGTGCCTTGGCGTGTTTCTAGACACTAACCTTGGACTTTAGGTAGCCTCCACCAATAATGTCTCTTTATAAAGACTTTTCATGATAGAAAATCATATATATGGGTGTTTCTCAAAAACATTTAGGCCAATGATCTTGAATATCTTATTCTAACTCCCATTTCTCTTCCTAGATCCATCCATACCTACAAAAAATATGAAAAAGTGGGGTCATCATAAACTTCCACATTATCTTAATCTATTCTATAAATGGAACTGGGTGCTTCACATAGGATTCATCATGCTCTAACTCAACATCTTTAAATTCGATGACACGTGTGGGATTAAGAATGTATATCCGTAGTTGGTACATATGAAATATATCATGCATACCATAATAATGTGAATGAAGATCCATATGGAAGACAATTTTCCCATCATGCTAAGTGATATTAAATGGAATTAAAAATATGGGTCTTTCTTCCCTGGATTCCTCAAACATTAGGGACCTAAAAGATGAGAAAATCTAAATAAAAACATGGAAACCTATAGAAAACTCTAGATGTATCCTCATTTGGTTAGAATAAGATATCTTCCATCTTGAAGCTATGATCAACCTCTTCTTAATCAGTCAAAATCACTCAGAGGTCACCTTAACTATAATGTGACCCACATCTCTTATCTCACAAACCTCATGTCAAAAAAATCCATGAAATACATATCCTAAAATAAAGAACCATATAATGTTTCATTTTAATTGAAACACATTAACTATTGTCGTATGATAACTCAACTTGGGATAGATGATCATCCCATGATCCACCAATATCTAGGACTCAATCCCAAAGAATATCCTCCAATATAAAGATCATATTCTATGAATTACCACTTTTTTGTAGATGTTACATTGTAATCAACTTCAGTTGAGTCCCTAAGGCCTTCTAAAAGAACTTCCAAAAGTAAAACATAAAACATGTGTCTCTATTAGATACAATAACAAGAAAACCTTGTAAAATTCTATAATCACACAAACATAAAACATTCCCAGATCAACTACTAAGTGACTATCATAGATTAGTATGAAATGATAAACATTTTTTATTTGTTAAATAATCACCTTGAAAGTGTTATAACTACTTAGGGTCCTAGATAACCCTTTCAAAAAGTATATTTTGATGTCTTACTTAAAGAATCAACTAAAATATTCCCCTTACCTTTAGTGTAAGAAATCTTGATGTTATAGTCCTAAAGAAACTCCACCCTCCTTTGTTGTCACATGTTCATGTCCTGAAGGGTAAATATATGCCTAAAACTCTTATGATCTGTGAAGACCACAAAGTTCTACCCATTGAGGTAATTCCTCTAGAACTTCAGCATGAACACTATCGAAGAAAGATCTAGGTCATGGGATGCATAGTTACTCTCATGAGGATGTAACTGCCTAGACCTATAAGAGATCACTTCCCACTGATCCATCTGCACACACCCCATGCCAAGTTTAGAAGCATCATAAAATACCTCATACAACACCCCTTCATCTGGAAACCTGATCACTGGAGCACTAGCCAAAATTTCCTTCAGATAGTTGAAAGCTACCCAACATTTCTCAATCCACATGAAGGCCGGGTCCTTTCTGGTTAAAAATGTCAAAGGAGCTACAACTCAACTGAATTTGGGTACAAACCTATGATAATTGCATGCCATACCCAGAAAACTATGAACCTCCGTCACATTCTTAGGTGCTTCCCAAGAAACAACCACTTCATCATTTGACAAATCAATTGCAACAACTTTTTGAGACACCACTTGTCCAAGTAAATTCACTTCTCATGTCATGAACTTGCACTTGGAAAATTTCTCATAGAGTTGGTGATATCGAAAGATCTCCAAGACAATCATTGGGTTATTAGTATATTCCTCCTCTTATCTTGAGTAGATCAAAATTTCATCGATGAACACAATGAAAAACTGGTCCCGAAACTTAGGGAAAGCAGAGTTCATGAGCCCCATGAACATATAAGGTGCATTCATAACACTGAAAAACATGAATACAAACTCAAAGTGCCCATACCTACACCTGATAGAAGTCTTCGAGATATCACTGTCCTTCACCCTTAACTGGTGATACCTAGACTGCTGATCGATCTTAGAGAACCAACCTGCTCTCCTAAGCGAGTCATAGAGATCATCTATCCTTGGGATAGCGTAATGTTTTTTGACTATTATCTAATGTAGTCTTCGGTAGTCTATGCATAGCCTGAGACCACCATCTTCTTTATTTAGGAACAAGATCGGAGCACCCCATGGTGACATGCTGGGTTGGACAAAACCCCTCTTCATCATCTCTTCAATATGAATATTCAACTCCCAAAACTCCGAAGGCTCTATATGATAAGGATAGATCAAAATATAATGGGAACCATGCTATAAGTCTATCTTAAACTCAATGTCACATCACAGGGGTAGAGTTACAATCTCCTCCGGAAAATCATCTAGGATCTCATTGAAAACTCCCGGAACATCCATCATCTCAGTATCCACTGATTCTACTGGAAGCTTGGCCCACTTAGCAAAAAGAGGCTCCACATGACATCTCCCCACCAAACCACTCTATTCGCCAACAAAAGCCACAGGCTGGCCATCCTCATTGGAGAACAAGAATCTTCTCCAGAAGCAATTGATAATAGCATGCACATAAAATATCCATTCGATGCCTAGTATGACATCGCATGGCTGCATTTGTAGCAGATGTAGATCCCCACTTGCCTAATGCAGCCCCAATATTAGTTTTCATCCTCGACAAACATCAAATAGGCTGGTATGACCCCAATTGGCATATTCAGCACTAGGGGCATAGAGAGCCTCTATATGTCTAGGCATAAGAAATGAGAAAGGCTAGGTGTAATGAAGGAGTGCGAAGCTCTTGAATCAAACAAGGCATAGGCATGAGTACTAAACAAGATGATTATACCTCGAACGACTTCCAGCCCTACTGGAATTACTGCCTCTACGACATGCAACTTCCCACACCCAGCTCCTCTGCCTCTGGACTGTTGCCCACCTCCCCAGCCATGCCCTGTTTGAGGTCCCTGAAAAGCACCCATTGGGTCGGCCTCCTTGGGCCACATCTTCTCTCAGAGGAGTGGGAGCTCATTGTCCCTGCTACTGCTGTTGAAAGGGCATGGCCAGAAACTGCTACTATTGAGGTGGGTGTAGAACATTCCCACCCACATTGTTCTACACTCAATCCGGGCACTGATTCCGAAGGTTCCCAAAACTAACACAAATGATGTACCTTGGTCTTAGGACCACAAGGAAAGGGAGAGGACCGGGAGATCTGGAACTGCTAGGGCATGCTCCCCATTGGCCGAAACCTAGAAGGATCTGATACTGGACTCCTGATTCTAATGACCTTCCCCTTTGACAAGCCCAACTAGCTCCCCTCTCGCGGCACACCTCCCAGTGTGTGCATCTCCTCCACCACTTCATCATTCTTTTGGACATCCAAGTATATCGGTAGGGTGAAGGGAGTAACAACATACTGAAAAGAAGGCCAAAGTTCTTCTTTTAAATGTATCACCTGAGACTCCTAATCTAGAAAAATGTATGAAGAAAAATTAAATAGATCCATGAACTTGATCCCTAACTCCCTCACTAACATGCTCCCCTCCTGAAGGGGGACTAACTCATTCCTCTTTTCTCCATTCATCGTGGAAGAGAGGAATTCCACCCAGAATTCCCTCTCAAAGTTAGTCCACAAGACATTAGACTTCCTCTTCACCCCAATATAGAGAGTCCACCATAGATGGGCCGATCCCCACATCTAGCTTACAGCCAGAGAAAACTAGTACTCTATTAGAGCCCAGATCAAGCTGAAAGCCATCATGAGTTCCTAAATCAAGCTCTCTGTCTCCATGTCCGAGACTCTTCCCTCATACTTCTCGAGGGTCTGCTGCTGAAAGTCACAAAGCTTCCTCTACCACTAGTCACCCTCATCCTATCGATCATCTATCTGATGATTAGACAAACTAGCCTCTAGGTCCTCGATCACCCTCACAACCCATTGTCACCGTCCTGGTGCCATAGTTGCATGGTAAACAAGGAATTCCTATTCCCATGTAGTGTAGATGATTTATTTTAAATTTCTCTTAATATTTTTATTTATTTAGAATTCCTAGAACACCTAGAACAAACATGAAAAAAATTCTTTATGATGCAAGTACCATTCATAGGGTCTCTACCCTACAATCAGTGTAGCTTGACTTGGTCATTCGATAGGTCCCAAGTCCTTGCATCGGATCACAGTGGGCCCTAAAATCCCATGTCCTAGCTGGTCATCCCTAGCCTATTTCACACACCATGATTGCCTAACATTGTTTCCATACCATCTCATGGAATCCTCACTATGCCTTACCCTGAGCTCCATCCTATTACTCAACCTTCCATTAATACAATTTTGTCACGCCCCGCCTTCACCAAGATGAGGGAAGGTACAAAAGATTGTCGAACCCTTCCTTACACAAGTTGAATACGAGATAATAACCCTGAGACCCACCTTCAATAGGCCCTAGAGTGGCGACTATCACCAAGGGTATATAATCAAATGTAATATGGGAGGAATTACACTTTATATTTATAAGGATCGAGAGATAATAAAGAAAATCACAATCAACACCAAAAATGGTAGTAAATGTAATTCCCAAACAATCCATTTTCATATGAATGTTCCAATAATAAGTGCTAAAAAATACCAGAAAATTTCAAATGAAATCACAAAAATAAAAGAAAAACAATAACATCAACGGTCCCAGATTCTGAGATAATAGGGTCTGACATGGTCCTCAAAGTCCTCATAGAAACATTAAAGTAGTTTTATGCACATGGGGTGAGCATACAGGTATACTCAGTAGGGAAAACCAAAAGCTCTCATGCACAAGTGTGGAGGCATTCTGATGCCCCATAATAAAAGCAGAAAACCAAAGAACCTAGCAAGGAAACTATCCACGCAACCTCACTAAGGAAAACTCCCCCAAATAACACAATTCTAGAAAATTAATTGTAAAAGAACATTGATATTTTGGTAACCCACATCACTTTCCCACTAGTTGTTGAATACATCCTATGCGTCAGTCCTCTCCCTCCATTCTCACCAAATTACCACTATCATACCCAACCAGTACACACCTAGGATACAACAACCACACATACCTCCCCAAAAAACCTAGCCCACAACAACCACACCCATAGACACCTGGGCCAAAACAACTACCTCCACACACCAAGACACATGGGCCTCACCACAAAAATACTTGGGAAACAACCTGCACGCACACACCTGAAAAAACCACCACAACTACCCTACCCGATGAATATTGGGCTATAATGGACCACAGGACGTCACAACCTACCCAAAGAGTCTGGGGAAACATGTAAAAGGGAGCATAAATAGTGCTAATAACTATCCACTCATAGTAGTGTTGGGAAAAAAACCATCCCCCATGAAATAGGGGTGTTCGGCATAAAGTTCTCAACTTATGTGGGGCACAAATAAGAAACATAGAAACTAAATTATACATATAGGTAGACAATTACTCACCGCAAGATAGGGGTTCCAAAACAAGCCCACACACAAACATCATCATTATTATTCATTAATAAAAAGCACAACATCCACAACCAATTCACAACTAATTCCTGGAAAACGATTCCCCATTTGAGCCCATTATTGTTATCACATTCTAGTGGTTCCATTTAAGCCAATTCATCACTACTGGGATACTAACAAGCATAGCCACAATCCAAGGAAGGAAAAACAACCAAGAACCAAAATAATCATTCAAACCCAGTTCTCTTGTAATGTCACAACAACAAAAGGGATCTGTGAGATCCCTCGAAGTACTCGAACCAAACCATGATCCAAAACTTATCCCCCAACAGAATCGGTTCCACAAACCAACAACTTCACCATAACAGAGGATCCCATCCCCATATACTTCACCTCATAAGCATGAAGCAGAACCACCATACACATCATCCTAATAGAGCAAGGGAATTTTCAGATTTAACCATACCATTCATTAAGTTCTATATTTCCGTTTGGTTAACCAGGGTGATCACAGAAGGATTAGTCTTCATTGGGAATCCCTTTATTCAACAGAGTTTATGTGATTAACTATTTTTCATTTTATAGTCATTCAATCATCATAGAAGATAGGGGTTCATTAGTTCACAAGGAAAGACCACCAATAGCCACGATTTTCAGTGGAAATATTCCCATACAATTCAAAAAATATAATCAAGGGTAAAGGAGTGAAAAATCATAATCAAACACACCCCTTTATTCCTTAAAATTTTGTTTATGATCTTCGTTAAGGTTTGGTTTCATCCATCCCCAATGGAAATAGTATCATACCCACCCCTCAGGATAAATATTAAAGAGAGACGAAGGAAGAACCATACTTTGATGATCATCGATCGATTCTTTTCTCCCCACACCAATAACATGGATGCATGATTTGTAGGGGAGGAACTCTGGGGACTCCAAGAGTGATCAGTAAAGGCTCCATGACTGGTGCACCTATAGCCTTAAGAAGGGGGACTACAAATGCACAAGGTAAAAGGAAAAGACCATCAAAGAATAAGAAAGAAGTAATTCTCGTGCAATAAAAAGGCGAGATCCTAGAGCTACATGATATGAATTTTTAACAGATTTAAACATGGATTTTGGTTTCACCATGTGGTTGGATGGTTACACATGATGTAATTAATTTTTATTTAATAATTCTCATCAGAGGGGTGGCCATAACAGCTGTGCATTAATTAATTTCATTTAAAGAGTGGAAAATAGGTCTATTGAGGTTCTCCCCACTTCTAGGGGATTTAAAACATTGTTTATGGTGCTAAAAACGGCCTTGAACCACTTTAAAAATGTTAAAAGACATAAAAGTAGAGTTATGGAAAAAACATGGGAAGGAAACCTCGACCCCCCTCTGTGGCCAATTGGTGAGACTGATCGATGATTCTGATTGGTGGAGATAATTGGGTGAAGGTGATAGGGTGATGCTGATCCCATTAAGATGATCTGTGAAACAGATAGGGTGAAGCTGATCAGTGAAACTGATCAGGGAAACAGATCAGTGAAACTGATTGGGTGAAAACGATTCGTGAAACTGATGGGTGAAGCCGATCGGTGAAACTGATGGGTGAAACCGATGGGTGAAATCGATGGTTGAAAGCAATGGGTGAAAGCTATGGGTGAAACTGATGGGTGAAACCGATGGGTGAAACTTATGGGTGGAATTGATGGGGTGAAACTTATCAGTGAAACAAATAGGGTGAAAGTAATTGGGTGAATCCAATATGTGAAACCAATGGGTGAAACCGATCTGTGAAACTGATGGGTGAAACTGATCGGTGAAATTGATCGGTGAAATCAATGCGTGAAACCTATGGGTGCAACCGATCAGTGAAACCGATTGGTGAAACCAATGGGTGAAACCAATCTGTGAAACAACTGGGTGAAACCAATGGGTGAAGTTGATGGGTGAAACCGATGTGTGAAACCGATCGGTGAAACCGATGGCCGAAACCGATCGGTGAAATTGATGGGTGAAAATGATCGGTGAAACCAATGGGTGAAACCGATCGGTGATAAAGATCGGTGAGACACCGATCAGTGAGACCGATGGGTGAAACCGATCAGTGAGATGGATCGGTGAGACCCTGATTGGTGAGACCGATTGGGGAAACTGGTGGAGCTGATCCATGAAGCTGATCATGTGAAACTGATCAGTGAAGTTGATATGTGAAGCTGATTTGTGAAGATGATCAGTGAAGTTGATCAGTGAAGCTGATATGTGAAGTTGATCAATGAAGATGATCTGTGATGCTGATCTGTGAAGCTGATTAGTGAAGCTGATCTGTGAAGCTGATTAGTGAAGCTGATCTATGGAGCTAATCTGTGAAGCTGATCAGTGAAACTAATCCTTGAGACCGATGGGTGGAATTGATCGGTGAGACAGATCAGTGGCACTGATAGGTAACAACACGATAAAACATTCCCACCAACACCCACATCCTCCAGATTAACCGATGGTTTCCGTGACACCCCAATAATTAGAATTTGGCAATGTAATGGATCAGGAGGGTCCAAGACATTACAATGGTTGTTATGGTTTTATTAGAAAAACTATACAAAATATTCATCAGATTTAGCTATGGTAGTCTATATATTGAAAACATGGCCTCATTTCCACTTTGGTGGGAAATTTACAGTGTTTACCGATCATAAGAGTATAAAATGTATTTTATACCAAAGGAATTAGAACCAAATAAATTGAATATGAATGGTTTATCTCTTTTTTTTGGAATTGACTAGATGTATATATTGGGTAAAGAAACTCAGAGGTATATTCATAAGGAATAAATTGATATTCATACATGGAAAATGATGCCTTACATCAGTGGTATTTTATTTCAGTAAAAGTTGAAATTCACTTCGAATGTAATGATCGAGGAAATTTTGTGGTTTTATTTCTTGTTTATTTTGTTTCTAATTTAGTTGTGACCATTAATGAATCACATACAACTAATTCTGAATTTGATTCATTGTGGTATAAACTCAATGGTGGTAATACTATTGAGGGATACAAGCTTAATTGGAGTTATTTTGGGGGTTTCTAAATTTTTTGGTCATAGAAATGGCTCTTTAAGAACAACTTATTCACGCATAACACCATTTGATATGTTTTGTTCATTATGGAATACTAAAGATGTAAAATCATTGAACCCAAAATTTACGGGGGTCAGTATGAAAAGAATGGTAGGAGAGTTTGTTTCTAGATACATAACATGTTAGTAATTTAAGGGATAACACTAGTGTAAATGGGTATGTTGAAAACATTACCTATTCCAATTTGGAAATTAGAGTAGATAGCCATAGTTATTGGGATAGGTATCTCAAGAATGATTTTGAAACATGAATCCATATGTGTGATAGTGGATACACATACAATGTTATCCCATTTTATCACTATATGTGAATGTCATATGGTGGAGGACGTGTATAAAATATATATTTGAGACCTAGAAAAGAGGCATGGAATACTAGTTACTAAAGTGTTTGATAGATATTTGAGGATTGAATATCATTTATTGAAATCCTTATAACAATCCCTTGGTACATAGTTGATAATTAGTATGGTGTATCATCCTTAGACAAATGTAAAATCTGGTTGGACGATACAAAATTTTGAAGAAATGTTACAGGCTTGTGTAATGGAATTTATTTTCTTATAATAGAAAGAAATATAATTAGAGGGGTTAGCCTATAACAAGATATATCATGCCTCAATAGATATAGATCCATTTAATCATTATATGGGCATACTTTTCATTCTCCACTTTGTTGGGTGAAAATTTTTGAGACATCACTGGTTGGGATGAGCCCTATCCATGAGACAACCGAAAAATTTCAGTTGACTAGGAAACATATGATGATTTCTCAGATTTATTATAAATCATATGAGGATCAACATCAATGGTCTTTTTTTTTCTACGTGAGTTATCATGTGTTCTCATGAATCTCCCCAATGCATGGACATTAACTTTTTATGAAATTAGGACATGTTATATCATCGATACATATGCCCTTTTAAGATACTTGAATAGGTTGGTATGGTGGAAAATAGGTTTATTTTCCAACATAGTTTAGTTAAATAAACAATGTGTTTAATTTTCTCAGTTGAAAAAGTATCAGTCATATCCTAAACATGTGATTTGATGAGTTCACATTTACCTAAAGCTGGGCCAATAATATTTTCAAATGAGGGTCCGAATTTTGGATATGCAAGAGAAGTTTTTGTATCAAAAAATAAACGATCTAGTAAAGGTTTTTTGGAAACATGGTAAATATCATGAAGAACATGGGAATGGGAGAAGGAAATTATTGAGTAATGGACCAAACTCTATTTTGGGGCAACAATAGATTTATACATTCTTTTGTTTGAAATTACATTAGTGGGGAGAATTCATCACCCCTTATTTCAATGATGTAACTATTTCTTTATATATTTTATGAATTTAATATGTTCAGTGAAGTATGGGAGGGTTTATTGGAGTTTTGGAATGATTTTGGGGAATTTCCAGAGGTGTACGATATGAGAATGTATAGTAGAAATAGTGAAACACCATTAGTAAAAATTTTAAAGGTTGATTGTGGGCCTGAGGTAGGTGCATGGTAAGGAGAACCATTTGGACAGAGTATAATACCTCCTTGGGAGAACCATGAAAATTTGAATAGATGAAAAGACATAGTTGGTGAATGGTTTGTCTAACCATGTGATCTAACAATATGAATGGTGTTTGTATGTAGTGGTTGGAGAATAGTATTCCTAACCATGTCATCCAACCATGAATACTTATTTTTTCAGGTCATGAAAATGTTGACATCACTAATATTTACACCTAAACCTCTCATTTTTCAATTATTTCAACCCTATCATTGTTTTCTGTATTCCAAATAGTTGTAGAAAATGTCCCCTTCGATCTGGGACCAATCCATTGGAAAATCACGGTGAGTTGGATGCAGTATTTCATGGTATATCTTTGTTATTTGTTGTTTCCTTATATTTAGTCTTCATCCATACCATAGATTCATATATTTCCTTTATGGGGATAGATTTATGGTATTTTATGAAACTCATGTTGAGATTTTGGTTTTTTATGTTAGTGAATAATATTTTTTCAGGTTTTGGGAGATTCAACCTAGTTTTGTTGAAGAATTCGTGTCGTTCTTCATTTCCCATATAGTTTCCAAGAAATGTGGATTCACTCATGAATCGTATTGATATAACTCGAATTCATGATGTCAAATTTATTTTTTTCTTGAAACTTATTATGAAACTATTGTGAAATGATTAATGGAATCCCTTTTTGTTGATGGTTTATGGAATATTGAAAAAAGGTTTTTATTGTGAAGTTTGATAATGTCGACATGATTTTAAATTGACAATTTTAAAATGTATTATTGGTTTTTATGCATGGAATTTTGTTTTCAATAAAAGGATATTTTATTTAAATGGTTTATAAAAGATTTTTTAGTATGGTTATCAGCTTAAATTGTTAAGTGTTACTTGAATGTGATAGAAAATGGTGATGAATTACCAAAATCAATGTGATGGGTAATGGTAATGAATTTCTACTATGAATTGTAACACCTGAATTATGTGTGTGTGGTAGGTTAGAATGGAATGGGGAATTCCATGTGAATATGAGAAATGGTTTTACAAATTTTATTGTTGCTTCCCTCAAAAATGGCATTGATCAGAAAAAAAATTTGGTAAGAAAAAATTATTTTATTATATATGGATTTTCATTGAGATAAACTCATATGAATAGTTTTACAATAAATTTTTATATAATTTTTTTATAAAAATGTGATAACATGTTCTATCCTAGTGTCACGAGTATAGAAGTAATTTGTGGGAAACCTATTGAGTTTCATTACTGACCCTCTTCTTGGTCACATTAGATTGTTTTTAGATATTATTACTTGGGACATGTGTAAAGGGAAAGTAAAAAATTATTATAGTGGTACTTTTTGATACATGGGAATGGATAGTGGAGTCATAGAATGGATCTTGGTGAGAGATGTTGAGTTAATGTAGTGAGAGACTTTGATTTTTGTTGATTTTTTCTTCCTCTTTGTAGTTGGTTTGGATTTTGGTTTCCCCTTCATACTATGATATAGTTGCCTTGATTTGTTATATATGGAGTTTTCCTAAATTATTTTTATGCTTCATTTAATGATTGGTTGGTTGAGATATTATTTGGTTTCTCATTTTGCATTCAACGGAAAAATAGACCCCCAATTTCATATGAATCCCTTGAAATGTACTACAAACCATTAGTGTCTTGAGGATGTCACACACAACCATGTAACATCCTTCCACCTTATCAAGACAATGAGGATAGGTGGGATGTTATTGCCAAATCCCTAAATATTTTTTAATGAAAATTTATTATTATTTTTTGTTTTATTAATGGAACATCAAGTTCATTTATAAATTCTTATAACATATAATTGTGCCTAGTTTCTGATAAACTACATTGGAAATGCTATTGGATAGGATGGTATGGATTATATCCAATTTCATGGCTTGAACCAATCATCTAGTATGGTTTTGATGTCATGCTATCTTACAACCAATTATATAAAATGATTATGAAAAACTTGTTATTCCAATTAGGTGACTTGAGAGAAGAAAATATTTTAAAAATCATTATTTATGTTTTTTAGGTAGGTCTCATTTCCACTTTGTGGTCCACTTCCCAGAAGAAAGTTATTACAAATCCTATTTGGGTATCCATTATTGCATGCCTTAGAGATAAATGTATGAAATACTACTACTACAAGGAATGATTTAATTCTATGTATGAACCTATATAGAGTAGGACTCTTATTGTATACTTTGGTGTAAGATGGGTGTTTATTAACATAGGAAAAAATTTTATAGGTTCATCATTGCTTTATAACATGTTCAAAGGTTAGTGAAACTGATTACATATTAGGTTCTCAAAAATATTTCAAAGATAATTCACCCCTTTTTCTCTCTTCACTTCATCATAACATTAAACTCCAAGTATGTTCACATTTTAATCCCCATCACTCATAAATTTTCACTAGAGTCACACTTCTTGTCGTAATTATAAAAAAACATTAATACCACTCTTACCCCAGTGTATCCGAATAACTTGATCTACTGAAACCATTCCATGCCTAAAAAGAACATGTATTTCCCATATAAATTCATCCATAGGAAAATCTATATGTCACATACTACCTCAACTAAAATATAAGTCTTCCACTTATATTATAGAACAAACAAAAATACCTCAATTTCACCTTAAATCCAACCTTGGATCCCCTACCAAACTAATCCCAACATCCATGAATGATATATAGGATCCTATATATGTTTTCTAAAAACCATCAAATCCCCTTACTATCAACATCTCAATATAATAATATATCTATCCCACCATTAAACTTCAAATGAAAACTCCACCAATCCATAATCTAGACCTAGGATATCATTAAAAATATAACATCCATGTTTCTAAATACTCATCCCCATGGATCCATAGAAGGCAAAAAGAAAAATATGGATATTGGAAATGGAATTTAGTGTATTTATGTGTGGTAGTTTCATGATGACCCTCAATATAGGGATACATACAAACATAGGAACCCAAATTCTTCTCAAATATTTTCACTATAATGTATTTTTAATAATACTCGTAAACAATATCCCCCCTACCTCAAAAGAAAACTTCAAGGAATTTATCTCTTATATTATTGTTGAATAATATCCCTTTCAAGGGGCTGTTTTTTTCAATGTTGCTACAATTTTTCTTTTTATTACACTTATTTTTCTATTAATTATTATGAAAATATTCCTGTAGTTATCAATATATTTAAACAATATATTGTTTTAAATTTAATTTTGGGTAGATTGTTTCATGGGTGAATTTAATAGTGGCTTGTTTTATTATTATTTCATAATTATATTGAATTTTTTTTCTTTTTCCACTTTTTACTACATTAAATATCATGATGAAGTTATTTAAGTGACATAGAACTATTAATTTTGTTTCACATAGCTAATCATTTAATTTTTTTACAACCCTTAGATAATTTAAGAATAAATATTTTTTTAATATCATTCAATTAATTAAAAAATTATTTACATTTTAACATGTTCTATGTGTTCCAAATTAGTTTGTTAATAGAATCTTCTATTATGCCAATCTGCTGATCTGATAGAATCTCAACATTTATTTATGAACTTAATGTTTCGTTCTATATTAGTTTCATAAATATTAAACCTGGCTATTTGATTAAATTTTCTCTTACAAAAAGAGAATTTAAATCTTTTTGTTTAAACAAATATTACTCTTAATTTTTTGGAAAGGTACTACTCTTTTAGTAAAACTTTCATTACCATCCATTGAATCATGAATTAATAAATCTATTTGTATAGTAATATTAAATGTATCAACTATGTAATTTTCTTCTAGATAATTGATATTTTTTCTAGATATAATGATTATGAGTAACCTTTATGTTAATATATTCAGGATTCATAATATTTATTTATGAAACAATTAATTGAAATTGGTTTCATATCAATGTTTTATAATCAAATTTTATATAATATTCTTGTTACTTTTACATCATAAATTTTTATTTTCATTTTTCGTGGTCACTTATTATCTTCTAGTAATGTGGTAGCTTTTAATTTTTTGTTAACAAGTTCTTGATATATTTTTCAGTCCTTGTACTCACTTGTTAATTTTTTATCACGTGTTTCACAAGTTTTTGTGGTTAGTGGTTATATATTCATGCAGTTTTCAATTAAGGAATAACATTGTGGTTTTTGTTGTCTCTATTAAGAATGTATAATGGTTATTTTTTCAGTGATTAAATTATCCTCTTATTTTTTTGTTTAGATGATATTTTTATATCAAGTCTCATTATTTTATTTCATTCATTTAGATTAAAACTATTTTGTAATTTTTGTGACTTTGAGATTAGATTTTTTCTATTAATGTATCTTTTTTAATGTGTATGGAATTTAGTCAACTTGGAATTCAATCATTTATGGGTGGTCCCCTACAATCAAATGGATGATGGTGATGTTGTGATGTTTAGATCTACTATAGAAGATAATATCTCATGTGAAGTGATGGGGTTTCCATGAGAGTGACAACCGATGTTTTCTAGAAATAGATTACATACTATGTTTCGTTTACTTCCATGTAAATTTACTTAGTTTTTAGACATGTTTAAACACAGTTTAAGACGTTTCATTGAAATTAATAACTATTCAATATGTTTGAACATGTATTTAAATTATATTTTATTATTTTTTTCGAAATTAATTATTTGTTTATTTATATTTCATATATGCTAATATTATAATAATAATAAAATAAATATTATTATTTATCTAATATAATTATAATAATAAATACACCATAAAATTTTAACCAATAATGAAAGTATACTAAAACAAAAATGTTTATAGAAAATATAAATTAGAAAAAGATAATAATTTCCCATATTGTTTATAAATTTTAAAAATATTATAAATAGATAAATTTTTTTTATTAATTTATTTCAAAATATTTTTACCAATATATATATTATCTGTATGTACTATTATAATTTAAAATTAATAATTTTATCGATTAGAATATCATTTACTAATAGAGTTTTTACAAAAAATTTATTTACACTGGTGTATTTTTTGGTAAAAAAATTAACATAAAAAATGTTCCTTTACCAATATATATTATCATATTAGAAAAATTAAATTATTTAATACTAATAAATAAAAACTACATAAAATTATATCCTCTTACATAGATTAATTTTTTTTGATACCAATAGTAATACTTCACCTGTCATTGATCCCTGAGGAAGATATCCTATAATATACAGTCATTAGAACACCAAAACTCACAAACACCAGTGATATTCCAAAAAAGGTTCACATAATAATCTATTATTTAGAGTTTAAGGATACAATGATTCTAAATTTTTTCATTATCCTATACAACTGATAGTCATCCAATATAAACATGTCATGTACGTATCTATCACAATGTACATAAATCACCTATTACTCAATGTTTCAAAAAGCATCAATTTCCTAATGTAAAAATCTATCAATTTAGAAAACAATGGTATTCTCCAAGGAGGGGTGAAAATTAATTTTTTTACAAATCGTAAATGGGGTTATTGGTAGGTTGATAAAAAATTATTTTTTAACAACATATTTTTAAAAATCTAATCATATAATTTTTTTTTCAAGAAGTTAGATTACCAATTAAAATGAATTCATAATAAAAAAGATGACTTGTATTCTTATTAAATGAAATTTTAATGAATATAAAATCACATAATCTTTCTCTATAGGTTGAGAGAAATTATGATGATTCATCATTAATAATCATTTTTGGTAGGCCCTTATTTTTTATGTGGTTTTATATGATAGAAGAAAAATAAATAATATATTTCTTTAAAATACATAAGAAAATTCAAGTATGGTTAAGGTACTCCCATATAATTCAATGATAATTATGTTCCTTCCATACGCGTATCTAAAATTAATTTTTACTCACTTATAAATCCATCAAATTTAGTTGTATAGAAATGAAACTAAATGGAGGTAGGATGATTATTATGAACAAAATGAATACAAAAGTAGTAATAAATATTTTAATATATTCAAATTTTGAATAATACATTGAATCTAAATAAATAAATAAATAAATATAAGAATAATTTTATTTAATGAAGTTCTGACTGTTGAAATATAAATGGTACATCATTCCTATTTTCTAATCATGAAAATGGTTTACCCTCCAGGTTAGAGATTACATGCAACAGATTTGAAATCGTAAAAATAAAGGAGCTGGATAAATACTGAAAACATAAATCCCCAATTCATTATCATCTCCAATATCCACTCATAATTTGTTTTGTATCGTCATTAATTATTTTAATGATTATTATGATTCTATCCTCACCAATTTTGAATCCCCCATTGAAATTATGAGCACCATAAAAATCCAAACCATTGAATTTGTTTCTCCCGAGATTGGTCGACAATTGTCCTATGAGATTCATTTTTTCCTTGTTCAAAAACCATTCCAAAGAATCCTTTGTTTGAACTAGATCCATATAGAATTTAGATAACACATGAAACTATAATTCCTTCTTAGTATTTAATATATATTTTTCCAAAACAAATTCTAATAACTTGATTAATTATATAGTAATACAATTATATATCATATCATATATCAAAGATACCATTAGGTATGTTTCTCTTAATGAATAAATTATTAAAAATGTAGAAGTTAACTATTATTTAAGGGAAGTAAACCTTTATTAACATACAAAGAAACTATTTCTTCTTAATTAAAAAATAATTAAAAAATAAATCATGTGGGAAAATTATCTTCACGTGGAGAAGGGAAAACCATTACATGTTAGTTGTATGAATTCATAAATAGCATGATTTCTATTAAAAATGGAAAAGTTTAATATAATAAATATCAATTAATGGATCTATAAATATCATTGGGGAACTAAGCACTTTTCCTCTACTTTGAAATGAAAATTCCTTATATATTATAACATATATAAGTATCATCTGTAGATAGATAGTCATATATAGTGTAAAATCCATACTCTTGAAGTTATCTTGTGTCATTTGGTCTTGGATTTTAGAGTATCATTCATGAGGAACAAGTCCTTGGATGAGTATTATTATAATAGTAGTTTTTATAAAACCATTGGTATGTAACCATTGGATAATTTCTATTTCTTCCCATTCTATTCCAGTTATAGTGGACCAGGGTTGGAGATTCATCAATTCATGGGTTAGAACTAGTTAAGAGGATGAAAGGGCCAGTTTAGGTTATTCATATAAGGATAAAGACAGAGAATCATCATCATAAGTACTACGTCGATCATCAGAGGAGACCACTGGTATTCAATGTTGGATTTCATATCATCATAATGGGGAAAATTAATCAGGTTTAGTAAAGATTTAGTTATTGTAAAAATAATTTATACCTAGTTTTTTATGTCTTTTGGGGTTTTAGAATGCATTTGACCCATAGAATGTTAGATAAAAATTTCCCCCTAAATGATCCTGAAACACGATTTCATCCATTTTTCATAGATTCAATATCATCTTCATCATGAATCAAAAATCATTTTTTTTGGGAATTCTTGATGTTGGAAATGATGAGACATTTTAGTAGCTTCCTTTGAGATCCATGACTACTAAGAGAATGCACTGTGGAAGTTTTTTATTACCTTGGTTTATGACCATTGGAATAATGGTGGTGTATATGTGAGCACCTAGAAATTTGAGTAACATATACATTATCAATATAAAAATCTAGTTATTTTTTTTGGATCATTATCTATGTAAATGATCAGTTTGTTTTTTTGGACCTCCGTCTCGTTAATGAGATGGTTCCACTCGATTCTTTTTTCCCAATATCACTATCATTTGATAGTTATCTCTCCAATGACTGTATTTATGATTTTTTGTTATTTTCACTTGGGGTTTCACTTGTTTTACCAATGAGTTATGATTTATTAACTATGATAGTAATTTCTAGATATGTATCTAATTGGGTGGTTAATCGTATGAACCTTTGTTTCTTCAACCCTCCCCAGGTTTGGTTTTAAAATCTTGAGGATAAGATTAGTTAGACAAGTATATGATGTTTTAAGTCCTGATCCTAGAATCAATTACCTTTGTGAGTTATAGGTCTTTTAATTCTTTGGAGAATGTTTTATGGAGGTTTTGGGGAGAAAATATGAGAGTTTAGACATTTTCTGCATTTTGGAGCCATAGGTTGTGGTATATGGATGGTATATTGGTCATGGATATCCCGAATACTGTGTATTAGGGCTCATTGAAATATAATCTAGGTCAATTCCATTTTTTACATGGCTTTCATGGAGAAGGGATGAAGTTTAGGCTAGTGGGTTTCTATAACATGGATATACCTATTGATTCATTGGGGTTTAGGTCATATTTTATCTTTTCTATGGAAGTTATGACATGATGGTTGGTCACAGACTAGACACCTCTCTTAGAAAATGGGATCTAGGGCATGGTGCTCTTGGATATCCTATAATACCTCTACGAATTAAATAATATATTTATCATACATAGAACCATGTTACTCGAACATGGGATTAACCTCTAATGTTATAACATGGTCACTTCTACTACATTTTAGTCTTTCCTAATTTAGTAAGTTCTGTAGCATGATAATGTAGTCTTTTCTATAGTCTTCTAATTTTTAATTGGAATAAAGGTCCCAAAATACCCTATAAATAAACCATTATCCCATAATTTTCACTCTAGTACAAGGTTTCTAAGAGTTAATATAAATTTCCATTAAATCCCCTTTCCATTGAATTTGATCTTGTCTCCATGTTCCCGATTTGTTGTGATCTAATACGTGTTCTTCCATTTTTAATTATAATTTCCTCTCCATTCAATACCATTTTCTAATTTTCATTCCAACCATGCTATTTTGGTTGATATCCTATTTTATAATGGATTATATTTTGGTTTTTAGTAGAGATCTGGCATGATATACGATGAAAGAAACCATTATTTCTATCAATTTAGTTAATATGATATCTACATTGTAGTTACATTATCATCTAATAATTTTGAGATCCTAGAGTTAGGGAATTAATTTATTCATTTTTTATGTCATATGAAA
This sequence comes from Viscum album, assembly GCA_963277665.1. Lineage (NCBI taxonomy): Eukaryota > Viridiplantae > Streptophyta > Magnoliopsida > Santalales > Viscaceae > Viscum > Viscum album. Next base: position 1,210,427,388 of record OY728123.1, read on the forward strand.
TCATTATGTGGACTTTCTTTATCCCTTTGGTGGATGGTGGAATTAACCTAATTTAATATTGAACTAAATTAATGTATCAAATGGTTTTTTTGTGGTAGTGATCACATGTTGCTTCAACAAGGATAATGGAATTCCTCTTGATTTACTATATCATTTTCTATATATGATTATGATTTTTTTATCATTTCAATTAAATTAAATAGTTATAGAAATTAAAATATAAAATGGATTGGATGGATAAATAAATTTAAGTGGAATTTTTCAAAAATCAATTCTTTATTATAATTTTATGGATATAAAATGATGCTTGATGCAAGTTTAATTGATTTTTTTATACAATGTGTCATTATAACTGGACATGTAAAAAAGATGCTGTTAATTCTTAAGGATTATAATAATAATGATGTATGATAATTGAATTTAACCTCCTTAATTATTTTTTATACATGGTGTTACTGTTAGAATAATTTTTTAAAGAACATAATTCTTTTAAAATTTTATATTTTATGTTGCACCTAATTTTAACGTATGATAGTTGAATAAATTAATCTAGCTACGATGGAATAAAAAAATATTTTTTGATAAATATAAATGTTTGGGGTTGTGTAAACCATTTAAGATGCGATGATATAATCCATAGTGTTTTGGGTAAATTAAACATATTTTAATGTGTTGGTTAAATGCCTTATTTTAGAGCCAATATTTCATTTTGAAACATTTTTTATATCACTACCCACCATATTTATTTGTATGTGAGTATTGTTCTTTGATGTGATATGAGCCTAGGATGGCTGTTTTTATGGACATGGTTGTCCACATATGTGGTAGTAGTATATACCTTTGACAACAAGATGAATGGTGATATACATTATAATGTTGGTGATTAAACTCTGATTTATAGAAGGGGATGAAACTTATCTAACATTTTCTTTTCCCAATAGAGAAATTATCACTTGTTAATAATATATTTAACAGTCCGATGTTTAGGATGGTTTTTTATATTTATTAAATTTCCAACATCATGATTTTGTTATTTATCATTGGTTATATATATTTTACAGTATATTTGGATGTTTCCAAGAGTACATAGAATTATTGAAATATAAGGATGATTAATAAATTTTTAATCATTGCTGTTAGATATTATTTTAATGTAAATTTTTATAATCTTGAGAAAACATAGAAAAGATAATATTTTTCCAAGAGGGTGTGGAATAAACATAAAATTTAATGAAATGTTAAATAGATAAATGTTAATTGATGGATCTTTAATTGAATAATGTGAAGTGAAAATTTAATGGAAAATAATTAATTTAATGTACACTTTCTTAAATTATTGTGTGAATATAAGAAATATAGTCCTTAGAGGTGGTTGCTTGTGTCTGAGTGCCGATAGTTATAGTTGATATGAAGTCTAGGTTAATTACCATAGTGTGGGTGGAGAAATATTATATCCTTTAAGATTTATTATTTTATATGATACACAACCCATGCTGGTAGGTTTACTAACATATAGTGGACTCTATGATAGTTTTTTCCCAAAAAAAAATAGGTTTGTGAGGTATGGATGGTTATCTACCCTCTTCAATCACTTTATCTTCATATATTTGTTTTATTTATTATTTTGAATAGAGATTATATTTTCCCATATATATATGCTGAAATATATAGTGTCTTGTGGTTGTATAAAACAAATGTTTCATTTATTATAGTATCCTATGGATTATTATTAATTGTAATTCAAGAATGAAAAATATTCCATGAGTTAGATTGTTTGGTGAGAGATTTGTAATGAATTGAGGTATAAGTACTGATGAATGATTCACAAAATACGGGCTATGGTAGCTCTAAAAAATTGTATGATTTATATTTTGATATGTGTATGTGATTATATGGTGAGATGATACATGATGAACACATTATTATACTTAGAACATGTTTCTTTTTGTTAAACTCTTTTTTAGAGAGATGTCTCATGGAGTGTGACATTGAGTTAGTGTGGGAAAACTATGGAGATGTGGAAACTGTAAACCCATTTTTTATTAATTTATTATATTATTTGTTGTATGTGTTACCTGGTGAGATATAGTTTTGTTGAAACTGGGAACATAGTAGTTATGTTTAGTTAATGAGTTATATGTTTTTTATGTTTACTAGGATTCCACATAGTATATTTAACTTTTTTAAAATAGGCTCGACATATGTTTGTTTTATGTATTTATATTATACTGACCACACAAATATATAAACTACTTTTTAGGACAGTAAGATAAGGCATGGTATTTGTTTAGATATTGTTGTCTTGTGGTTTTTGGAAATCAATTTGGTATTTATGTTCGATATAGAGATTATATTTTTGTACTTTTAATTTAAATTTTAATAATATGAGTGTGTTAAAAAAAATATTCATGTACATGGGATCTTTACTCTATTTATATATGAGAAGGACTAAATTGGTGTAATTGTATTAACACTACATATCAATGTCCTTTAAGATGTTAATGGCTCTTTTTTATATATATTATAACTTAGTGTATGTGACAAACCCAAAAGAGGCTGGAGGTGTTATTTAGGAATCACAATATCCATTATATCAGTTAGCAACATCCAGGGGTTTTGAATCAGGTTGAAACCCTTTGTTGTTTCCATTTTTTCAATTAGTGGCTATTATGTTTTCATTTTAGATGATTTTAACTCAGTTTGAGAGTTTCATAATATATATATCATGTTTGTAATGGGTTTATATTCTTGGAAATTTCTATAGGAGACCAAAATGGGTTTTGGGAGCATTAGAGGCCTGAATGGTAGTTTTGATGTTACATGTTACGGCATACAGTTTAGGGTAAATCATGTGGCCTCCTCCTAATAAATGTACCGCCCAGTTATGAACTACCACATATTTTGGGAGAATCAGAAGTGTGGTCTCCCAACCATGCATGAATTCCTTAATTTTTTATATTGGTATACCACATAGTTTGTGTATAGTCCAGAAAACTGTTTGAGTAAATATTGTATCCACATTAAAAAAAATTACATTTTTTCACTATTGTAATTTTTTTATTCCATCTTATTTATTCATTTTCATTTCATATGGTATGCATATAGTTGGAGGTGAGCTCCACCATATCTCTTCCACTTAATATTTCTACAATTTTTCTAACCATATTATGATTTTTGATCTATCAGGTGCATTAGGACCACCTCAGAAAGGATTACCAAACCCACCCATCTCTTCTCATTTGGTTTCTCCTCATAGAGAACTAAATCCATTTGAGAAAATTTTCCCTATTTTTTGTAATAAAAAGGAAACTCAGAAATATTACTATCCATTTTGATATCAAGGTTAATAGTAGACATTATTACAACTATTAGTTTAATTAGGTGGTCTATACCTTTATTCTGGTTTTTGTGGTATTGTTTGGGGTGTAGATTCTAAGAGAATCTTCCAATATTAATAGAGACCCTATGTTTTCAATTTAAATTGAATGTAAGACCATATGTGATGTCATTGTCTATGCCCAGGCCACATTCACTTGAGCATGGATGGGATAGAGGTCGTCTAGAATTTGTTATTTTGGACTGAGGTTAAATTCATTTTTATTGTTTGGTTTAAATTAAATTAGTTTCAATATTCGAATCAGACACATTAATTTCCTCCATATTGAATTTTTATATTATTTTTGTTGAGAAATTAAATATTATTAAATTGAATTTATTATTTTATGTCAATTGTTTTGAATTTCATATATAAAATGATAGTGATATACTGTTGAGACCCATGGGGTCGTGATGGGTGTCGACCAAGGTTGGGATGGCATTGTGTATTCGGGATTGAGGAGGTGTTTCCATCTGGTCAGGATAGGCCCTGTTATATACGGACTTGAGTGATTTTTATAAAAGGAATGTGCATTGAGGACATCGACTAAGGTGGTGGGATTATCAGGTATTGGGAAGGTCCTGTGATATGGGACAGGATGATCATTAGAAATTAGTGACATGGTCACATGGGTACGAGGTACTGGTGGCAGTGTGTATTAACAATTATTTGGTGATTTTCTCTCACCCATGATGGCCATATCTCAAATTTGAGTCTTATTCACATAGGTCGACTCCATGATGAGGTGTTTTTGAACACTCATGTCGGTAGATTCCCCTAGTAGTGCAACTAAGGAAAATTTGTTTAGGGTTCTTGAGGAATAAATCAACGTGACTAGTGAGGATCCTTCAGTTGATATCATTTTGGTTATTAGTTGGGTTATGATGCTCCCTATATTGAGGCTATGGGATTGGATTACATTTGAAGGATTGAGATCATCATTCCTTATGGAATCATTCTATGAGAAAACAATGATTTATATTTCTAGGAAAATATTGTTGGGCCTCTGGATGTCAGGACTTGAGCTAACGAGCAATTTTGACCAGTGGTACAATAGATCTGTGACTTGTTTGTATATTCCTTCAGAACATTAGTGATTTATATGATACATGATGTGTCATTTGGAAAGTGGTGCCGTGTTACATTTCTTGAGGTGGAACCTGAGGTATCACCTATGATAGGAGACATTAGGGGATACCATGGGCCATGTGCCAAGGATCCACTCTTATTTAGACTTATGGAATTTTATGAAGTAAGTGTCTTCTCCGAGGTGGAGAATGATAACTAGTAGAGAATGTGTTTATATAAATTTCTTTCCTTGATTCCATGTTTAATTTTATAGTTCACTGATTCATAAACAGTTATGTTTGGTTAGAACACAGGGTTGGTATCCTATTGAGACTTGTTCTCTCACCCTACATGGGCCCTTCAAGACACCTTTAGACATTATGTATTTACATTTTGGTAATGGATCATCCTTAGGAGTGGTGTCATTTTAGCTATTTATAATGGGATGTTGGAAAGGGCCTTGAGGTCTTTCCTCTGTAGGAGTTAATTTTGAGTTTTCATTTTGTTTTCACTTGTATCAGCATGCCTTGTATATATATATATATATAACAATTGTTATTCATCCATGGGAAACCTTATTTCCCTTTATTTTATTATACGACCAGTAATGATATATATGATATTTTTTTTTTCTTCAAGTGGTACGTTGTATTATTTTTTTTGTATTTATTTTCCATTACCTCTGTTTATTAATTACATCGGCAATTTATTGGATATTTTCTATGCTTCCACCATTTTCTTGACTATTTTGTGTATACCGAGTATTTCATTTCAACTTCAAGATATATTATATACTTAGAATAGTATTATTATCCATTCCCAGAGGGTATATCCTCCCCACAATACTTATTTTCACCCTCACTACTAGTCAGAATCCTTCTACGTTTGGGGATGTGCGGATAAGGCTAATGGAACCCGACCCGATAGTAATTTTTAGGTTGGTAATCGGGTCAGGGACCCTATATGTTGTATCAGAGTAGTTCTTTATTGGTATTTTTTTTCTTTTTTCAACTAGAAATCAAAATGTTCTAGAATGCATTTTCTTTTGTTCTTTTATTATTAAATGGGTTATTCTAAAATGGAGATTATGATGTGGTCAGAACTAGGTTTACATATTTTTCATGGGTTCCTGTAGCTCTATGTATGAGTGATGGACCATGTTATGATGATTGATAAGTTTTTATTATAATTTTTTTAATATTACAGTTTATATGATTTCTAACTTGAGTGGTATTCTTGGAAGGCGAATGTTATACTATTATAACTGCCGACCATTAGCATGGTATGGAAAAGGATAATTCAGACCCTTGTCTCACTACAACTAGGGGTAATTTCTATGATTTTCATGATTTTGTTTAGCGACATGGTAGGATGATTAATTATATGCATATGAATGTTCCATGTGAAATTCTTTGTAAATTTGGTATTACATGTGGTGTGATATATATATATATATTTATTTCGATATTTGAAATTTATTATTCCATGTAATATATATTTATAAATTTATTGTGGTATATTAAATGGGCCTTGACCATACACGAGAAGAAATATTCTATGGCATGTGGAGATTATGATCACATGGTTGGGTGACTCGGTTGTAGGTTTGAGGCAATGATGCTTGTCAAGTCGGGCATGGAATATGGTACTATTAATACACGGCTCTCTTGAGGGAATGTTAGGAAGCCATGATGCCAGGATTCTATGCATCATGGTTTCTATATGGAAGTATATAGTTAGTAAGGATGAGTTTAATTTTATATCATTCCCTGTATACATGTTATATGTGGGATTTCTAACCATGTGATGGGATTTAGCGGGTTGTTAAATTGATGGATTAGATGGAACACTGGTAGGAAAGGATATGGTGCTTCTAGAGAATGAATAATAGGATTCCCATGATGTTTAAGAAGGTATTGAGAATCAGGAATAGCCATAGGCATGGCCTTATGTATAAGTTCTTATGTTGGTGGGGAAAACTCCAAATTTTAGAGTTTTTCAGACATGTTTGGATGAGAAGCTCAGGGTGAAACTGGTACGAGTTATTCATGGTATCGAAATTCCTTCTCATGGTGTGGAGCCCACTCTAGTGTATCTTACTTAGGATTTACAGTCGCAGCACCAACAACATTTTTAGGGTGATGGTGTTCAATAAGAGTATAATAATTGGATTGAGAGCATGTATATGATCTTCAAGAAGCTTGATAATTCTCCATGGAGTATGGTAAAGTTGGCGACATATATGCTCAGAGGACCAACAAACTTGGGGGATATGTTGGTTAAAAAATGAAGACACAAGGGACTATCCCTAAAGGATTTGAGGATAGATTCATTATTCAATTTTTCATAGAGACACTAATAGAATAAAGAGCATGGAGGTTTTTGATATTTCAGTGGTGCAACATGTCCATCTTAGACTACATATTGACTTTTAGTAAATTTTCTCTATTTTTACCCTATATGGTCAGTGATGAAACCTCGATAGTGTGTCACATTGAGGATGGTTTATGGGACACCATTCAGGTGTAGCTAAACATATTTATATTTTCCACCTTCTTAGAGTAAGTGAATCAGGAACTAATAAGTGATGGAAACCTGATGGATATGTCATAATTGAGATGTGAAGCATCTTCATGTGTTTTCATTGGTGACACTTCATAGGGTTGAAAGAGAGGCATAAATGTGTTCCCGTAGCTGGTCAAGAAAAGTACCCAACTTGACCACATAAGAGTGTCTCTCATTAGTTTTCCATCAGTTTGGGATGGAATGGAATTTTGGTAGTTAGTGTGAGAAACCTATAAAGGAGATACATGCATGTGGTCAACTTGGGAACATCGAGAGGTTCTACAAATTTCTTTACTAGATATCCAATAGTTAGGGACTAGGTAGACTCAGTGCTCTGAGATCGGTTTAGTATTAGTAAAAAGTGAGGGTTGCTGATTCTCAACTACACACAGAGGTTGTGGTAGAGATAATGGGACCCATCTATGGAGTTTGTGTCAAGTGGAGGAGTAACAACGCAGTGAGGTAAGACTTTCAGAATTCGTGCTTCATGCTGGATGCATATCATGTAGCTACTAGGGGCTTAGTAGGATTCTGATCCATTTATAGTCATAAGTATGCCATGTTAATGGAAATTATTTCATTTTTTTTCATTTTAATGGACTGTTGAGTCATGTTTTTTTTGATAATGAAGTGAAAGTTCTATGTAAATGAACTAAGAAGGTTCTAGTTAGTAGGTTGGAATCATATTAGATGCATGATATATATACATGAGGTCTGAGAAACCAAGATATATTGAGCATTGTTGGATGTGGGATTATGAGGTGTGTTGGAATCAGGTCACCAAGGATGTGGGTAACATTAGGTACGAGCAATCTAGGAACCATTGTTTTGTGGTACATGATTTATGTATTAGGCACCACGATTTCAATGGGAATATGGGGTGATTTTTTACCATGAAGTACCATATATGACATGGGATTAAGGAAGGCATCAACATGGTGCAGGATGTGAATCATTGTAGGGAATGTAATTGGAGAACCTAACGATGTGTAGGACTGGTGATACATCACAGAAGGACCTATGAATCTTGGTTTAGTTGATGGAACATTGTTCTCTTTGAACTCTAGTTGGGATGAGACCGAGGTAGGTCACTCATATGGTGGGGATCCCTTTAAGGCTGTTGACATGAACCCATTAGACTTGGTAGTCATAGATATATTTTAATGGGATGGGTATGTTCAATACCATCTATGGGTTTAATTATATAGCTTGGGGATGATCTATGTTAAGGTGGGGAGATGGTAAAATCCATAGTTTTTGGTTCATGTCAAAATCCTCTCTTGTTTTCAATTATTCAATTAATGGGTGTGCTACTTTATTTTTGAGGATAGAAAATCAATTTATATAGTTTTTGTTAGAATTATATCTTGTTTCATGATGGGTTCAGATTCATGGAGAGTGTCTTTGTTGATCAGAATTGGTTTCAGGTGCATTGGAGGCCCGAATGACTATCTTAGTATTGCATGTCAGGGCGAATGATTTAGGGTAAAATGTTAAGCCACTTCTAGCTAACCATGCATCCATGTTTTGAACATTCACATAGTTTGGGAAAATTTTGTGAGTGGATACATGTCCATGCATGATGTCTGCAGTTTTAGATAGTGGGATCCTACATGGTATTCACATGGTTCTGAAAAACCTATAGGTAAATCCCGCGACCCCATTAAAGGGACAAAATTATATTATTACCCAATTATATTTTTCTTATTTCCTCCTCTTTCTCCATTTCCACCTCATATTGGTCATGAAAATCATGAGGAGAGATCCTATATTCTTCCTTCTCATTTTTCTCCCATATATATTCTTGTTCTTTTATTTCAGATTCATCAGGTGCATTGGATTGACCTCGATAAAGCTTACCACACCAACCCTTCCCGTATGCATTGTTTGTTTTCATATGGTGTTCAAAACCTATTTTAACTCCTTTTCCCTTTTTTTGTACATATAAGGGAAACACATATATTATCTAATCATATTTTTTTGGTGCCCGATATTGGATGGGCTTACGTCTTCGAGTCCAAAGTAGGTGGTACATACATTTCTCTGGGTGTTTTCAATCATTTTGGGGGTGCATCTTTTTAGTGCATCATTGCGTATTGAGAGAAAACCTATCAGTAAATATTAAATTGAATGTAAGGCCATATGGGATTTTATTGGGTATGTAAAAAACTTATTCACTCAAGCATGTACAGGTTAGAGTTCGTTGCTCCTTAAGTATTTAGGAAGGGGTGATAAATTCATTAATTTTTTTTTGTTTAAATTGAATTTCTTTGTTTACCTAAATCAGAGGAATTCATGTCCCTTTTATTTAATTGTTATATTTTTTATGTTGTTCAATTAAATATTATTAAATTTAATTGCTTATTATTAAGTAAATTGTAATGAATTGTATATTTAAAATGGTTGTGATATACTATTGAGATTGATGTGGTCGTGATGGGATTAACTCGAGGTTGGGATGAAGTGGAAAATTTGGTATTGGGGTTACCTGGTCATCTGGTTGGGCTTGGACCAATTATATATTGAATTTTGTGATTTTCTTCATCAGAATGGTCATCTAGGAAATTATTGTAGGCGGTGAGATCATTTGGTATTGGGCATATCTAGTGATATTGAATGAAATGGCCATTGGACTTGTGCGACATGGTCATAGGGGCATGAGGTTCTAGTGATGGTGTGTCTTATAAACTTTTTGGGGTTTTTTCTCACCTGTGATCGCCAAAGAAATAATTTGAGTCATCCACAAATATTTTTACATCCTGATGATGTAGTTTTGACATCTCGTGTGGGTTGCGTCCATTGTTAGTGCGGTGTGGGAAAATGTGTTTGGGGTGCTTGACATAGAAAGCTACATGGACGGTGAGGTGATTTAGGTTGATAGAATTAATTCTATAAGTTGGGGGATGTGGATATCTATATTATTGTTTTTTGGATTGGATTACATTGAGAGGATGGAGAATTAAATTCTTTGGTGAATCATGTTTTGAGATAGAAGTGATTTATATTTTAGGATAGATACCACAATTTGATGTCGGGCCTTGAGCTAATGTGTTTTTTTGAGAAATGGTTCTGAGGAACTGGTGACTTGTTTGGATGTGCCTTCGGGAAGTTGGTGATTTACTAGAGACATGAGGTGACATGATACACGCGGTCCCATGTTACTTTTCATGAGGTGTAAGATGAGGGTTCCCATAGTAGATGAGACATTAAGGGATAACCTCGACCAAAGGACAGGGATTATCTCTTATTCAAACTTTTGGCATTTTTCAAAGCAGGTGACTTCTCCCTTGTGGATGTTGAGCACTAGTAGTAACATCCCAGGTAAATAAAGAATATGAAATTTTCATATTTATTAATATTTGTGAATTAAATATTAATTTTACTTTAAAAGGGTTGCTCTGTTTGATAGCGTACCTGATACGCAACAACAGGTTTCTTAGAAATCTTACGTTGCACACTAATAAAATAATTTTATTATTTTAAATGGTAGTTAAATCCAAGCCGTTGTATTGGAGAGAATGAAAAAAACTAACTACAATATGATTATACATGTTTGTTAAATGTATTTACATTTATCCAATAAAAAGTTAGAGGCTTAAAATATGAATGAATCTAATTTTAAGCATAATTTAAATTAAAAGGTCGATTTACCACCGTTTAATGGAGAAAACTATTTTAAAAATATATTGGTAACTTTAATACATTCTATACGACCAAATAAAATCCTTCTTTAGAATGGGGACATCAAAATTTACTTTTTGTTAATTTTTGGAATTTTTTCGATAAAGTTCAATTTTTATTGAATAGTGTAAATATTGTATCTTAATTCAAAACTATGTTTTAATCTAATTTATTTATATGGTTAGATTATTATTTTCATTTTTTTTAAAGTTTAATTAGAATATATTTTTACCATTTAACCAAATTTTGGTCATTGTAATTAATTTCACTTTGAAATTTGACATAAACAAGTATCAATCTTTTGATAGTTATTGTTTCTTAAAAACACATTTTTTGTTTTAACAACGAGAATTAATTTTAAAATTAATTAATGACACTTTTATGTTTTTAATTTATAAAAATAAACATCAATTTTTATTTGTTATATCAAATATATCTTAGGTTGAATTTTTGGTATTTTTCTGAAAACTTCAATTTTTGATGAATAGTGAAACCACTTTGTAGTAGTTAAAAAAACTAACCTTTTCATTTAAATGAAATTTTACCACTTATGTGAATTGAATTTTCAAAATCCGACATACATGGTTGTTATCAATAAGTAAAATGTGGTTCAATAAGATGAAAATAATTTTTGGTGAATAGTAACTTTTGCCTTTTATTTACCGCGGTTAAAGGTAAATAAGGTAATTCAAGGTAAAAAGAATATTATAATAATTCCAAATTACCATAACACTTGTCCAAACCTTATTGGTTGAGTAATTTACAACCATGGGCATATTTGGGTCAATTTTGGGACCCCATTGAGCCACTTGGGAGTGATAATGACAATTTAGATTAATTAACTTAAAGTAAAGGCAAAAATGACAAAAGCAAACATCTTTTAGTAAATTAATTTTTATAAGGGGTTATATAAATTATCTTTTCAACTATAAATATTCATTAGAAAGATAAAAATATTTCCTAAATCATGGTATTTGTTTATAATTTTTAGACATTAAATAAATTAAATTATCTATGAAACACTAATGATGCAATATTTACTTCATTAATAAATGATTTAAATAAATAAGATTATAATGATATAAATTAATAAGATTATAATGAATAAAATATTATCCAAAACATGTCCAATTATGATTGGATGATTTTATTTCTAATATGAGTCATATTATCTTCAACTATAATGATTTTTGGACCTTTTGAAACCGAAGATATGTTTATAATAAAATAATGTTTTCAAACTTTCTTGAAGAGCCCCCCTCCCTTATAAAATGAGACCACTTCTAACCAATTACAAACACCTCTAAAGCCTTCAGGATCATCCAAAATCAATCCAATTAATCTCCCTACATCCCTCTCCTCTTTCTAGAAGCCTTAACTTAGGCATAAGACACTTCACGAAGTCTTTTGGATAAAACCAAAAGGGAGTTACCCAAATTAAGGGTAACAATTTCTCTTAAATTGTTTTATTTTATTTTACTTCTCCAACCCCTAAACTATTTTTATTCCTTTATTTTGTAACAACAAAAGTATCCTCAATATACTAGGTTGTTTTTATGATAAGGATTAGAACTACACTTACACACACCTCCATCTGATGGATGAAGAACATAATGTTTCTGTGGATGGAAAACTAACGCCTCACGAAACGATGATTGTTCAAATATCTCAAACCGCCTCTCATTGTGGCCATAATGATGGAAATTTATTTATATATGATATATATTATGTTTATGATTTCATTATTAATCTGTACTTCCCATTTATAGCAAGCCTTTATGGTTTCCATAGTGGGTAAATACGATAATCTCATTTGAGGAAGTGCGGACTACCGCCCCCTCAAAGTGATTTGATTCGTTAATTCCATATGTGGGCCGTATAAAGGATGAATTTAATGATATTATATATGATATTATCCTGGAATTATAATATACCTATGTATCATTATGTTTTATTTCCATTAAAATAATAAATATAAATGAAAGTAGTGTTCATGCGTACGTACGACTTACCGTCTCCATGAACAATGCATTTCATTTCTTACCTCTAAATGTTATGTACTATTATAAAAACATTTATATACTGAGTATATATGATATATATTATATACAAATCATGAATATAATTCTGGATAAAATGAACATTTGACCACATGAACAACATGTAATTATAAGAAGTCCAATTTTCACTCAAGTACCAAATACCGACAAAATGAACGTTATTAACTTAAATGATTGATTAATGTTTATAACATGGTAATAAGTGATATAAAATTAATAATAAACTTGAAAAATGTTCTTAAGAAAGTGTAAATTAACTTTAGTTTGTTATTCAGGATATTAAAGAACGAACGTGTCAAGTTGGACACGAGGTAAGGGATCCGACTTCTCTCTTTCTTTTCAAGTACTCTCTTTTATGTAATTTCTAATACACTCCATGTTGTTATGTTAAAGGATGTTTTTTTATATTCACAATAATTTAATTTTTATTTTCATATGATAATAGACCCCCTCTTACTCTCATCAATTCATTTTAATAAATTTTATGTGGCGCCGTTAGGCTGCCGAATGTTTGTAAGGGATTTTCTTATCTGACTTTTAATTCCATGAGATTTACATTATTACCCACTTATTCATTGTATGTGGTGTATTGTGTACTCCCATTTGATATATATTATCATTATTCTCATTATATTCATGGTATTCTATGATTCATTTGGTGGTTATTAACTTTTGGTCATACGACTCGATTGATTACAATGAAGTAAGAGTTTTTCATCTCACTTTTATTCCCATAGGAGTCATGCTATATTGGACACTATTTCCTTTTGTGTGGTATATGTACTGACCATGATTATACTATTTGTGTAATATAATTTCATATATGAGTATTTATATCTTCATTGTATGATCCTTCTTTCATGTGGCGTATGTTTTGTAAGTTACTAAATCGGTAAGGGAACCTTTCACCCTCCTCTTTTTAAAAGACTTTTCTTGTTATGTCTTTTAATTTACATCTTATTATGTTGAGATATGCTCTTATATTTCCTTATTTATGTAAAAGTTCTGTAAAAGTGATGAGATACCCTTTTTATCTCATCAACTAATTTTCAGAATTTTAATGTGACGCCGTTAGGATGTCAAATTTTTACAACAGAACTTCTTAACCCAATTTCAATTCTTTGGGTTCAACTTGTACTTCTTGAATATGCCATCCTATGAATATGTGTGAATGAACTCTGATTTATTTATACTGAATTTACAATCTTATTGAGTGTATATATATTTTTCACACATAATTATGTCGTTGATTTATCCTTAACCTAAGGATACAGTCTTTATAAGAGATTTCATGTAAATATACATTCCATTGATACTTATTTGTAGTTTTACACCAATTCACTTTTATATGGTGTATATAATGTACTTTGACACAGTATATCAGGAATCTATTTATTCTCATGATCTTAAAAAGTTTTGATTACCTCAATTATTTTTATTCAACTGTCTCTCTTTTGGTTTGGAACTCTAACTAAAATATAATTTTAAATGTTTTAAAGATTTATTATTCTAAATATTTATCTTTAATGTCCATGTTTTAAAAATATTTTTCAGTATTTATATGGACATTAATGTTTTGAAATTATAATTCCATTAAAATCCTCAAAGTGTTATGGGACACATTGATTCAAAAATATATTTTTAAATGGATTTTGAAAATGGATCAATTATTTCAATATCTTGAAATTACTTCTTGTGATTTAAAATTAAATGTTATTAGTGACATGTGTATGTTTAAAATATTGTATGTGCTATGATGGTACTTGGACATTTGACGGGTGGGTACGTGATAAACCATATGATGGGTGGTGCCGTGAAAACCAGTATGGGTTGTTACGTTATAACCTCCAATGCATTGGGTATGGAAGTCAGTCGTATGGCTATTCCATTTAGTGATATGTGTAGAAGCCGACCGTATGGTTATTCCATTTAAGTATGTTTATGTCCTAAGTTACCTTTATATGTTATGTGTTCATTATATGGGTTTTATGGAAATCCTTTAGTTACAAAAGGGTAAGTAATGATCTTTTAATCAGTGAAGAGTATTTACTACTTCATAAAGGTGAAAAGTATTACTTATGTTAAATTATTCATGGTTTACTTTTTGTTTTGAAAAACTAACAGTCTTCCTTGTTTGTGTATCCCTTACTGAGATTTTTATGCTCATCCCAAGTTTTTTTGAAATGTTTTGCACATGTTATAAGGAAGGGTAAGATAAAGTAAGTATTCTAGAAGATTTTTATTAGGAAAAGAACTCTTGTTTTATTTAAGGAGTTTTGTTTTTGGGAAACACTGGATAGAGTAAAAGTGTCTTCTTTGTAATATTTTGAGATGTAATAGTTATGGCCTAATTCTCAAAAACTCTAAACCTAAAAAGATCCTCAATGTGAATTATTTGTTTAATTCAAGATTATGTAATGTTTAAGGACGGGTCCTTACAATTGGTATCAAAGGTTGGTTTAGATAACTTTAGAGGTTAGGGTATTATTTAAGCATAAGTGACATAACCTTAATGGTTAGGATTTTAGAAAGAGTCATAGTTTTATATAATAAAGTTAATTAATTTAAGATAACTTGAATAAGTATATATTAGTATTTACCATCCTCATAAGATATTATATAATGATTTTATTGATATACTCATACTTATCTTTTTGGTTTTAGTAAATGGATGGATCTAGAAGGTACCAAAGTAACTGTGGATGTGAAGAAAACTGTGACAGTTTTCGGAATGAGCAACTGAATGATATGAGATTGCAATGAGAACACTTGTGGTTATTCTCAACCAACTATCTGGAGTCATGATTGACCACCTGAACCTTAGTGATCTTTATAAGGAATCATATACGAGAGAAACAAATCCCTATGGAAGTTCAGTTAATAATCATAAAGGTAAGTGTGTTCAAAAACTTATGTGTCAAAGATGTGGAAAGAAACACCTAGGGAAATGTTTCAAAGGGATAGAAAGATGATATATATGTGGAAATTAAGGTCATAAAGCAAGAACCTGCCATGGAAAATGGAAGCATCTAGTTGACTCTAGGAAAGAGAAAGAAGTCCTTTCCAAGGGATCAATTGAATGTTTTAAATGTGGTGTGCATGGTCATTATGAATACACATGTCCTACGAAGAAGTTTTCGGAATGGGATCACCAGGATCATACAAATATTTTTTTACCAAAACCTAATGACATTCTGATTGAGGATGAAGAAACTGACAATGACCAATGAAAGGTATGGATTATTTCTTAAACATATATTTTCCTATTATTGAAATCTTAGGATATGAATCATGATTTTGTTTGTAGGAAATAAGTATTTCAAAATAAGTTGGAAAGGAATGGTTAATGGATCATGAAGAATTTGGAATGAGTAAAAAGTCAACATATAAGGGATTCAAGAGTTGTGGTAGATTTTAGGATGGTGAACTGCTTAAAAGTATTAAGGCTCTTTTGATGATGAGATTACAGTAGAAGACTTTTTATAGTATGTGTAACCCTGATGTTTCATATAGGAAAATTTTATTCAAGGAATAATTATCTTTTCTTTTGTGGATATAGTTATAAAGAAAAATTTGGGTTTATATGATCCTTGAATTTTAGGCAATTACCGGTTAATACTTTTTGGGATGCAAAATGAAAGTTATTAGATAACATTTGTGGTTAAAATATGTTATGGTTATTTTTGATGAATTTATCTTTTTTTGGGGAATGTTATAAATTTATATAGTTTTTTAAAAAGGACAACACGCAGACGGTGTGACAACCCGTCGCGTCAGATGAAGTTGCGGGAATCGAACCCACAACCAAAGTGTGATTGGTATTTATTGACAACCACTAGACTATGTGAATTCCCTGGTTAGTATGACTTATTCTTTTTAGTTATATGATCTTATGAATCAAGAATAATTTTATTTTGGGTTATATAGGGAAATGATTAACCTATCATGGAGTATATGTGATTAGGTTAATTACTTTTCAATATGAGACTTTAAGAGTAGCTGATGTTATTTGGAGATAAATGTTAAGATTTATCTTGGAAGACTATGTGATTAAATCCTTCAGAGATTTGGGTTTCAATCTTCGTCTGGATTACGTTGAATAATTTTAAAGATAACGTTTTATTGAATGGTCTTTGATGAACTTTGGGTTTTGTTGGACAAAATTTGGAGATTAAGAGTAGTTTTTCTTTTTGTAAAATATTATCCTTTTTGGGGATTATCTGATCTTGTACTAACCATTTTGGTTTTGGTTAACGTCTAAAGACATGGGAAATATATAGTTCATCTTTTGTGGATTATGTGATTCTCTCAAAGTTGATTATAGCGCTCTTAATGCGAACAAGTCATCCTAAATACTCATCTTTTGGTGAAAATATGAGTTTGTCACTAGTGCAAGAAAACGTTTTTTATGTCACCATTTTTTACGTCGGTTATATAAAACCGACGTCATAATATGTAAAACGAGGTTTTTTACTTCCGTTATTTAATAGCCGACGTAAAAACCTGTGTTTAGTACACCTTTAATGTCGGTTATTTTTATAACCGACGTTATTAATCGCGCGGCTTTGTTTTTTATGTTGGTTATACATTAACCGCCATAAAAAACAGAAGTGGGAGCGTTTTCTACGTCGGTTATTGAATAACAGACTTTAAAAACACGGGTTTTGAAGGCCTTTTTACGTCGGTTATAAAATAACCGACGTAACAAAAGAATCCGCAGATGTTTTTGACGTCGGTTATGGAATAACCGATGTAATAAAACGCAGATTTTGAGCCCTTTATAACGTCGGTTATAAAATAACCGACGTAAAAAAAGAATCAGAGGAAGGTTTTTACGTCGGTTATTCAATAACCGATGTTATAAATGTTTTTAAAAAAATTATAACGTCGGTTATTGAATAACCGACGTGATAACTCATTTAAAATTTTACCCAGACCCGTGGATTGTCATTCGCGAGTTTACCTTCGACAGTCGCGACTCGTCTCTCTCACGCGTAAACTCGAATCGGCTCGTACATTTCGTGGGTTTAGATTAGTTTTGCGATCATCGTTTCTCATATTTAATCTCCTCGGATCAATCATCTAAACTCGCAGCACTCAGGTAATCCTCCCACTCGTTCGTTTTTTTTCGCGGATAGTATATGTATATGTGTTGTGATTTTTTGTTGAAACTAGCTAAGATTCTTCGATTGCGAACCCTTTTAACTCGTTTTGGCACCATAATCTTATTTATCATCCCTATATCTATTAGTTCGACTTGCAATATTGACTAATTTTATGATTTCACTAATTTTTCATCGTTTTCTATAAATCCCCGAGAGGGTTGGGGCGTGTCCATTTGGATGGGTTTCCCTTTTACAGTTGTTACTACTTTATTCACACACAACCAAGGCATAGGTGCATGGATTTGGGATCACATCACCATTTTCACCCCCTGCAAACAAAGTTTCACGAGGAGGACTCGCCAGATTTCCCCTCGGCATGTTAAAAATTTTAGATACCCTCTTTTCAGCAAGTAAAAAATTAACTAGTTTTTTCTTCACTACTTATCCTAAACAAATAAAACCACCATTATTTCTAGAACCTCTACTAGATCCATTTCATCCATCAACATACATATTTGGATCTGAAATCATCCCTTAAGCCTAATGTTCGATGCTAACACCCTTTACTGATATATAGAAAATATGATGGTCTGCTAAGCTCTCCATTTAAAAGTCAAACCCCACCAATTATTCATCCTTATCATGAGAAAATGGCACAACATCTGAATTTCTAATTCAATCTCTTGGGTCACTGAACAAACATTAACTCCTTCAAATCCACACCTGGAATAGACAACCTAATGTCGAGTTCCTTCTCTATCTATTGAAACTCAGTTCTTCCTCCACACCTAAAAACATTCTTTGAATGGCCCAACTTCTTGTTATGGTAAATTTTCAGTGATTCCAGGGGGGTGGGAGGGCTATCAAGAGGGTTGGGGGGGGGGGGGTGTCCAGGGGGGTGTCCAAGGGGGTAGGGTGTGGGGGGTGGTGTCCAGGAGGGGTGGGGGGCTGTCCAGAGGGGTCAGGGGGGTCCAGGGGGGTTTACAAGGGGGTGGGTGGGTGTGGGGGGATGTCCAAGGGTGTGGGTGGGTGTCCAGGGGGGTGTCCAAGGGGGGTAGGGGGTGGGGGTGGTGTTTAGGAGGGGTGGGGGGGGGGGGGGCTGTCCAGAGGGTTGGGGGGTGTCCAGGGGGTGTCCAAGCAGGTCGGGGGTGGGGGGTTGTGTCCAGGAGGGGTGGGGGTGCTTTCTAGAGGGGTCAGGGGCTGTACAGAGGGGTCGGGGGGTGTCCAGGGTGGTGTCCAAGGGGATGGGTAGGTGGGGGGGGGGGGGGGGGGGGCTGTCCAAGGGGGTGGCGGCCTGTCCAGAGGGGTCGGTGGGGTGTCCAGGGGGGTGTCCAAGGGGTTTGATGGGTGTGGGGGGCTGTCCAAGCGGGTGGCGGCCTCTCCAGAGGGTATTTGGGGTTGTCCGGGTGGGTGGGGGGGGGGGGGCTGTCCAGATGGTTGGGGGATGTCCAGGGGGGTGTCCAAGGGGGTGGGGGTGGGGGGTGGTGTCCAGGAGGGGCGGGGGGCTGTCCAGAGGGGTCGGGGGTGTCCAGGGGGGTTTACAAGGGGGTGGGTGGGTGTGTGGGGCTGTCCAAGGGTGTGGGTGGGTGTTGGGGGGTGTCCAGGGGGGTGTCCAAGGGGGGTAGGGGGTGGGGGGTGGTGTCCAGGAGGGGCGGGGGGCTGTCCAGAGGGGTCAGGGGGTGTCCAGGGGGGTTTACAAGGAGGTGGGTGGGTGTGGGGGGCTGTCCAAGGGTGTGGGTGGGTGTTGGGGGGTGTCCAGGGGGGTGTCCAAGGGGGGTAGGGGGTGGTGTTTAGGAGGGGTGGGGGGGGGGGGCTGTCCAGAGGGTTGGGGGGTGTCCAAGCAGGTCGGGGGTGGGGGGTTGTGTCCAGGAGGGGTGGGGGTGCTTTCTAGAGGGGTCGGGGGCTGTCCAGAGGGGTCGGGGGGTGTCCAGGGTGGTGTCCAAGGGGATGGGTGGGTGTGGGGGGCTGTCCATGGGGGTGACGGCCTGTCCAGGGGGGTCGGTGGGGTGTCCAGGGGGGTGTCAAAGGGGTTGGATGGGTGTGGGGGCTGTCCAAGTGGGTGGCGGCCTCTCCAGAGGGTATTTGGGGTTGTCCGGGTGGGTGGGGGGGGGGGGCTATCCAGAGGGTTGGGGGATGTCCAGGGGGGTGTCCAAGGGGGTAGGGGGTGGGGGGTGGTGTCCAGGAGGGGCGGAGGGCTGTCCAGAGGGGTCGGGGGGTGTCCAGGGGTGTTTACAAGGGGGTGGGTGGGTGTGGGGGACTGTCCAAGGGTGTGGGTGGGTGTTGGGGGGTGTCTAGGGGGGTGTCCAAGGGGGGTAGGGGTGGGGGTGGTGTTTAGGAGGGGTGGGGGGGGGGGGCTATCCAGAGGGTTGGGGGGTGTCCAGGGGGGTGTCAAAGCAGGTCGGGGGTGGGGGGTTCTGTCCAGGAGGGGTGGGGGTGCTTTCTAGAGGGGTCGGGGGCTGTCCAGAGGGGTCGGGGGGGGGGGGGGTGTCCAGGGTGGTGTCCTAGGGGATGGGTGGGTGTGGGGGGCTGTCCAAGGGGGTGGCGGCCTGTCCAGAGGGGTCGGTGGGGTGTCCAGGGGGGTGTCCAAGGGGTTGGATGGGTGTGGGGGGCTGTCTAAGTGGGTGGCAACCTGTCCAGAGGGGTCGGTGGGGTGTCCAGGGGGGTGTCCAAGGGGTTGGATGGGTGTGGGGGGCTGTCCAAGTGGGTGGAGGCCTCTCCAGAGGGTATTTGGGGTTGTCCGGGTGGGTGGGGGGGGGGGGGCTGTCCAGAGGGTTGGGGGATGTCCAGGGGGGTGTCCAAGGGGGTAGGGGGTGGGGGGTGGTGTCCAGGAGGGGCGGGGGGCTGTCCAGAGGGGTCGTGGGGTGTCCAGGGGGGTTTACAAGGGGGTGGGTGGGTGTGGGGGGCTATCCAAGGGTGTGGGTGGGTGTTGGGGGGAGTCCAGGGGGGTGTCCAAGGGGGTAGGGGGTGGGGGTGGTGTCCAGGGGGGGTGTTATATCTTACTATATTTTGTTTTAAACATAATATTCAAGCATATTTTTTTAAATACACATCGATTTGTTTTATAGTTCAAAATTGTTTACATTCAAATTATGATTTTTTTCATATAAACATATATTTGTCTTATCTAAGAAATATATATATTTTTGCTATTTGTTATAGGTAATAATGAGTCGAAGTTGGATTACGGAACATCGAATGAGCAATGAATATGAGGAAGGTGTTGATGCCTTTTTGGGATTTGCTAAACGAAATGTTCCAAGTAGTAACATTTTTTTCTGTCCATGCCTGAAATGTCTGAATATGAAGAAGTTGAAAAGTAGAGAGATAAAAGATCATCTGATTTGTGATGGTTTCAATCCGAGTTACAACCCTTGGATTTGGCATGGCGAAACTGGACAGAATGTCACTGATGATAATGAATCGCAAGATGGTAACTCCGATGGAATTGAAGAAATGATTCGCGATATTTTAGTAGAACAAATTGAGATAGAACCGACAGTTGCACGTCTATATGGTGATGCCGAAAAACCATTATATCCTGGTTGTACAGATTTTACGGTTTTGTCGGCGGTGTTAAGATTGATTAACCTGAAGGCGAAACATGGATAGAGTGACAGAAGTTTTACAGAGCTGCTACAATTGATGAAAGACATTCTTCCAAAAGATAACGATCTTCCAGATTCACATTATAAGGCCAAAAAAATATTATGCCCGATGGGATTGGGATACAGGAAAATACATGCCTGTCCGAATGACTGCATTATATATAGGAAGGAATATGAATTTCTGAAAGAGTGTCCTAAATGTGGGACATCACGGTATAAGGTGAAAGAAAAATCACAAGCTGATGTAGAGATTACAAAGCTCCCTTCAAAGGTATTTTGGTATCTTTCTATAATTCCTCGTTTCAAAAGTTTATTTGCTAATTCACATGATGCAAAAAGGTTAAGATGGCATGCTGATGAGCGGGTATGTGATGGAAAAATACGTCATCCAGCTGATTGTCCACAATGGAAGAAAATTGATGCCCAGTACCCTACATTTGGAAATGAAATTAGAAATCTGAGACTAGGCTTGTGCACAGATGGAATGAATCCATACCGAACCCTCAGTAGCACACATAGTTCATGGCCTGTTTTATTGGTAATTTACAACCTCTCTCCTGAAGTTTGTATGAAGCGCAAATATGTCATGTTGAGTATCATGATCTCTTGTCCAAAGAAACCCGGCAATGATATTGATGTATACTTGTCACCGCTGATTGATGATTTGAAACTGTTATGGGCTGATGGTATTAGGGTGTATGATTCTTATAAAATGGAATATTTTCAACTACATGCAGTGATTCTATTCACTATAAATGACTTCCCAGCATATGGAAATTTGTCTGGATACAGTGTTAAAGGGCATAAAGAATGTCCAATTTGCGAACAACAGATGTCATATTGTCAATTACATCATGGGAGGAAAACAGTGTACATGGGTCATCGAATGTTTTTGCCTATGGATCACCCTTATAGAAGACTAAAAAAGGCATTCAATGGCTCACAAGAATTTGATACTGCTCCAAAACCTTTATCCCCAGATTTGTATTTTGAGAGGGTGAAAAACCTTGATGTGACACTGGGAAAGACACAGAAATCTGGTAATGATAGACATATTTGGAAGAAAAGGTCAATATTTTTTGATCTACGATATTGGAGGTATCATGAAGTCAAACATAATATTGATGTCATGCATGTGGAGAAGAATATCTGTGATTATTTGATCGGAACATTGCTAGATATTAAAGGAAAGACAAAAGATGGGTTGAATGCAAGGTTAGACCTACTATCAATGGGAATACGTTTGGAGTTAGCTCCCACTCCTAAAGGAAGACAAACATTTCTTCCCCCGGCTTGTCATACATTATCGAAGAGGGAGAAAAGTAGCTTCTGTCAGTGTCATCATGATATCAAAGTGCCTCAAGGTTATTCTTCAAATGTAAAAAATTTTGTCTCATTGAAAGACTTGAAGTTGATAGGTATGAAATCACATGATTGTCACGTCATGATGCAACAAATTCCACCAGTTGCACTGCGTGGAATATTGCCCATCCGTGTCAGAAAGACTATAATGAGGTTGTGTTATTTTTTTAATTCAATTTGTAACAAAGCGATTGATGTGAATGCTTTGAACATTTTGGAAAAGGATGCAATTTTTATACTTTGTCATTTGGAAATGTATTTTCCTCCAACTTTTTTTGATATGATGGTGCATTTAATGATTCATCTGGTTCGAGAAATAAAGCTTTGTGGACCTGTATATCTTCGTTGGATGTATCCTTTTGAAAGGTATATGAAAATATTAAAGGGATATGTTAAAAATCCATATCGACCTGAAGCCTCCATTATTGAAAAGTATATTTCTGAGGAGGTAGCAGAGTTTTGTACGAGCTACATGGCTACGGCGCAACACATAGGTTTGCCTCCATCTCGCCATGAATAGGTTAATAATGAGGGAAAGGGGATTCATGGCTTGAAAGTCAAATCACTGTCAGCTGAACATATGAAGAAGTTAGAATCATACATCTTGAATAACATAGCTGATGTTCAACCGTATATCACATTGCATATTAATGAGTTGAAACAATGTCATCCAAAGAAGAAAGAAATGTGGATTTTGAATGAGCACAACAAAACTTTTTTTCCATGGTTTAAAAAGACCTTGCTTGGTAGATCAGATGTATCAGAGACATTAAAATGGATAGTGGGTGGTCCATCTTTAAATGTGATAACATGGTCCACTTATGGCATTAATGGATATACATTTAATACGAAAGATCAGGACAACAGAAGTGCAGTTCAGAATAGTTGTGTATTGGTGTTTGCAGAAGCAATGCATTTTTCGAGTGCTAAGGACAGAAACCCAATTTCGGCATCACGTGCATATTATGGAGTGATTGGAGACAGATGAGAGGCTATTACTTTAAAATTAAAGTTCCTGTTTTTAACTGTAAATGTTTTATCAGTAACAACAGTGTCAGACACGATGAATTTGGAATGACACTTGTTAATCTGAATAGATTGGAAGACACATCTGATTCTTTTATAATGGAAACACATGCCAAACATATTTTCTATGTAGTAGATCAATCAGATATGCAGTGGGCTGTTGTTTTACAAGGGAAAAAACAATATGTTGGTGAGGATGAATTTGATGAAGATTCTGATTTATGTGAGATCCCTACTTCCATGGAATGATTAACACAACATAATGATGAGTATGTTGAAGACATGGTTTGTTCCATAAGGAACGATCACGACAAAGGAATTTGGGAAAACAATCCAACTGTACATTCCTAAAATTACAGGTAACACATGTTTATTTCTTGTTTACATTTAGTTTTTTCATATAATGTTAGATATTGTAAATTTTTTACTTATTAAAACATGTATCAAACCAAAACGATAAAAAAATAAAAACCGTAAAGAGGAGAAGTCCTGGGCGCACTGGCTGGCCGGTGGTGGATCACCGGTTGGCCGGTGGTCCAGAGCAAAGCTCTGTCTGGTCCACCGGCCGGCCGGTGATGAGCCAGCGGCCGACCGATGGTCCAGACAGAGAGGAACGCTCTCTGTCTGGTCCACCGGCCGGCCGGTGGTGATCCAGCGGCCGACCGGTGGTCCAGACAGAGCAAGGCTGTCTGGTCCACCGGCCGGCCGGTGGTGATCCAGCAGCCGGCCGGTGGTCCAGAAAGGAAGGCTCTGTCTGGTCCACTGGCCAGCCGGTGGTGAGCCAGCGGCCGGCCGGTGGCACCAGGCAGTGGGCAAGTCTATTGCCTGGGTCCTCCGGCTGGCCGGTGAGCTCACACTGGCTGACCGGTGGACTCAGTGAGTCCACTTTTCAGCTTTCTTAGGCCAACTCCTTGGAAACCTTTTGCTTGTGTTTACCATGTTTATCATTGTTTAACATGCTTACCATATTACCAATGTTTACTATTATGTAATTTAGTACACTTTTCTATTTTCTGATTAAGTAGTATTACAATATTTGAATTTGTATATTTGTGAACTAATGTTTGTTTTTTTGATTTGAAGGAAAATGACAGATCAATCAGTTGATCAGCCACATGATTCTGGAGATGAGCATATTGGTCATACATCTGGGGAGGAAAATTCACATGCTCCTATTACGAAAAAGAGTTCAAAGGTTGGTAAGCGTGGGTGCACACGTTTACCAAAATTATCACTTGCCCGTACGAAGGAGGAGAGGATAGTCGTGGAGTTTGATGATTATGATCTTCCTAGAGGTCCAAATGCTAATGATTTTAACGGTTTTGTAGCAACTCAGGCTAAGAGCAAAGTAAGCATTCTCTATGATGATTGGAGAAGTGTGGATAAGTCGATAATTTCTCAGCTGTGGGAGACCATTTTGGTATGATCTTTTGCTATTTTTTGACTGTTCTTTAAATGTTTCTAGTATATATAATATTTTTAACCTCTTTTTTATCAAATGACATTTGATATTCCTGACACTGGAGGAGTCAGGAAGAAATGCTTATCGTTGGCTGCTAGGAGATGGAGGGATTTCAAATCAACCCTCTCATCTGATTTCATTTATGGTCATAGGAGTCGTGAGAATCCATGTCGTATATATCCTTTTATAGATGAAGACACATGGAGACAATTTTTTGAAAGTAGAAGAAAAGAATCATTTTTGGTAAGGGCAATGTAATCTTTTATAAGCTTTCTTATATAAATGATCTTATCATTGTTTTGTTAATGATTACTTATTCTTAATTTACAGAAAGCAAGGAAAGCTCATCAAGAGATCCAATCTAAAAATGTATACCCTCATAGTTTATCTCGGTGAGGGTATGCATTATTGGAAGAACAAATGATGGAAGAAAAATTTCAATAACTAAGAGCTGAGTCTTCAAGCTCTGGAGAGGTGGCCCCTCCATACCCTCCATCTAGACATGAGAAATGGAAAAGAGCTCGGAAGGGAAAAAAAGGACAATATCTTTCGGAAGAATCGAGACTCGTAGTTGAGAGGATTGTAAGATATCTATTTTATTTATTTAAGTTTACTATTTTCGTCATATATTTCCAATCATTATAGAAATGTTCAATTAATTATTACAGGACTCTCTTGAGGAGTAGAGTTCACAGGGGACATTTACACCATCTGGGAGGGAAGATATTTTATCCGTGGAATTGGGAAAGCCCGAACATCCTGGCCGTGTAAGAGGATATCTGGCAGGTGTATCGGTAAGAAAAGTGTTGCCACGTTCCTCAACTTCTAACGTTGAGGGAGTTTATAAAAAAAATAGAATCCTTGGAGGCTGAAGTCCATAATATTAATGCAAAAATGGAGGACAAGATTAGAGCATCGGTGTAGTTTATGTTTGCAGACTTGCAAAGACAATTTCAGGGTGCAGCTCCCACTCCACCTCTCCCAGTAGCTCCCACTCCCCCACCTCAGCCTGCGGACCCCATTTTTGATCCTCCTCCTCCGCCGCAGCTACCTACTTATTGTGAGTTGTATGTTGATGATACTCAACATCATATAGTTGCATATGGGATGGTATATTGTATAGGAGATACAGTTCATCATCAATAGTTAGAGGTAGAGAATCAGAGGGTCACTGTACCGGATATTATAGATTGATCAGCTCAGATACCATTACCTACAGATGAGGTGACGACAGTTGGACAGAGTATCGACCATTTTTTACTTTGGCCATCCAGACTTCTTCGACTCATTACCATAGAGGTATGGATTTTATATCTTTTATTTTATATTTTTATTAATGTTTTATCATTTGAAAACTAATATATTTTTCAATTTATTTTTACAGGAATACTTCAAAGGTAAATAAATACTGTATAGATAACAACAAAGACATATAGCTATGACATAAGATGCAGATACTAGTAGTCTTGACAAATTGTCAAGATATTCAAATTTGTTGGCGGATCATTATGACTTTACAATGGAAGCTCATGTCTGTGGACGTGAACTAAGTGTGGGGATTATGAAAACTGATATCATGGAGTTTTTCACTGGAGATAAGTTGGGCATCAACGTGGTGAAAATTTTTATCATGTAAGTCTTAACACCTTTTCCTTGCGTTATATTTATTAAAAATGTATACTTATGTCTGCTTTGTATTAGGTATCCGTATAAAATTTGTGAGAGGAATGAGCTGACAGATGTATATGGATTCGTGGACCCACAATTGATTTCCCCTGAAGCATGTGCATTGGATGAGGAACAAAGAATGCTTTATATTGCTGATAGATTTGAAAAGAATGTAATCACACAGTGTTTGATGATGCCTTTTTGTGAGAGGTATGAAACACATCCCTCTCAAAGAGTTAATTATCTTTTAACATAAAAAACCACTAACGTTAAATTTCCTTTTATCAGGGATCATTGGATGTTAGGGGTTTTTTTCCCTAGGGAGAAAACACTTTATTGGATATGCTCTCTCCATGATGATGTGCGAGAAAGTTTTAAGAATATATTGGAAACGTAAGTTTCAATTTCACAATAGTTTTATATATTATAATGAATTTTAAATTTACCCCATTCGTATTATTTTCTAACAGGGCATGGGTCCACTTTCGAAAAAGCACAAAGAAAAGGAATTTCAAGATCAAATATGTACATGCGAAGGTAAATATCCATTTATAATTTGTACATTTTGATTTATTACATAAAAATAATATATTGAATTTACACTCATTCAAACAGAAATGTCATGAGCAACAAGGCATCATCGAATGCGGATATTACATGTTAAGATTTATGTATGAAATAATAACAACTGGGACAGTTCTGAGTTTTGACCTGGTAAGATTTCCTCTTTCTCATAATATTTCAATTTGATTTATTCATTATACACTTTGACTACTATCCATTTCCTTTGTAGCTTTTTGATGACCCTCAACCCTTTACTGCTGAAGATATCACACACTTACAAGTGGAGTGGTCAAATTATTTTACAGGTTTGATTGACTTTTAGTTGTTTGTAATGTAAAATGTAATTTTGAATATTGTCAATGTAATTGTTTATTTCGTAGTCGTTTAGGTTGGATTTAGTTTTTTTTGAAGTTGACAGTGTAAGTTTTGAATGTTATATAAGTGAATGTTTAATTTTTCTCTACTTCTTGTTTTGGTCTACTGTTGATGGTTTTTCTGGTCTGGATTTTGGTATGGGGGGAGAGGTTCCAAGGGGGTGGGTGGGTGTTTGGGGGGTGTCCAAGGGATATGGGAGGGGTGTCCAAGGTGTGTTTGGGGCTGTCCTAGGGGTCGGGGTGGGTGTAAATGAGGGTGGGGGTGTCCAAGGGGTGGGGGGTGTCCAAGGGATATGGGAGGGGTGTCCAAGGTGTGTTTGGGGCTGTCCAAGGAGTCGGTTGGGTGTAAATGAGGGTGGGGGTGGGGGGGCTGTCCAAGGGGTGGGGGGTGTCCAAGTGGTGGGGGGGGGGGGTGTCCAAGGGATATAGGAGGGGTGTCCAAGGGGTGTTTGGGGCTGTCCAAGGGGATGGGGGGGGGGGGGGGGTTTCCAAGGGGTAGGGGGGTTTCCAAGGGGTCGGGGGGGTGTCCAGGGGGTGGGGGGCTGTCCAACGGGTGGGGGGTGTCCAAGGGGTGGGGGGTGTCCAAGGGATATGAGAGGGGTGTCCAAGGGGTGTTTGGGGCTGCCCTAGTGTTCAAGGGGTGTAAATGAGGGTGGGGGCTGTCCAAGGGGTGGGGGTGTCCAAGGGGGGGGGGTGTCCAAGGGATATGGGAGTGGTGTCCAAGGTGTCTGGGAGTTCTGTCCAAGGGGCCGGTTGGGTGTAAATGAGGGTGGGGGAGTTTCCAAGGGGTGGGGGGTGTCCAATGGGTGGGGGGTGTCCAAGGGATTTGGGAGGGGTGTCCAAGGGGTGTTTGGGGCTGTCCAAGGGCTCGGGGGGGGGGGGGGGGGTGTCCAGGGGTCGGGGGGGGGGGGTGTCCAAGGGGTCTGGGAGGGATGTCAAGGTGTGGGGGGGTGTCCAATGGGTGTTTGAGGCTGTACTAGGGGTCTTGGGGGTGTAAATGAGGGTGGGGAGGATGTCCAAGGGGTGGGGGGTGTCCAAGGGGTGGGGGGTGTCCAAGGGATATGGGAGGGGTGTTCAATGGGTGTTTGAGGCTGTACTAGGGGCCGGTTGGGTGTAAATGAGGGTGGGGGTGCTGTCCAAGGGGTTGGGGGGTGTCCAAGGGGTGGGGGTGTCCAAGGGATATGGGAGGGGTGTCCAAGGGGTGTTTGGGGCTGTCCAAGGGCTCGGGGGGGTGTTCAGGGGTCGGGGGGGGTGTCCAAGGGGTCTGGGAGGGCTGTCAAGGTGTGGGGGGGTGTCCAATGGGTGTTTGAGGCTATACTAGAGGTCTTGGGGGTGTAAATGAGGGTGGGGGGCTGTCCAAGGGGTGGGGGGGTGTCCAAGGGTTGTGGTGGGGGAGGGCTGGCCAGGTTGTTAGGTGGGTATAGATGAGGGTGGGGTTCAGTTGGGGCTTGGGGGAGGGCTGGCATGGTTATTTTTGTTGTTTGGTTTCTGGTTCCTTTTTGGTGAGAGCAGTGCAATTATTTTTAAAAAAAAATATCGTTTTCACGTCGGTTATAAAATAACCGACGTGGTAAATAAATCGGTAGGGGTTTATCACGTCGGTTTTTTCGAGAACCGACGTAATAAACCGTTCCCGGGCCTTTTATCACGTCGGTTCTTAATATAACCGACGTGCTAAAAGGCCTGGGAATCGATTTACCACGTCGGTTATTGGATAAACGACGTGCTAAAACGTTTCCCAGGACTTTTTATCACATCGGTTATTTAAGAAACCGACGTGATAATAGGCCCGGGGAAGGGTTAATCACGTCGGTTATGTCATAACCGACGTGATAAACGATTTCCCAGGCGTTTTATCACGTCGGTTTAGAAAATAACCGACGTGATAAACCCCCCCCCCCCCCCCGCGCATATTTATCACGTCGGTTATTAATGAACCGACGTGATAAACACCGTGATGTTAGGGATGTTACGTCGGGTTTTAAATAACCGACGTAAAAAACGTTATTTATAACGTCGTCCGTATTAACGTCGCCTAAAAACCGATGTAAATAATGAAAAATAACCGACGTAAAAAATGTTTTCTGCACTAGTGTGTGTAAGAAATTTAGTAAGAGGTGAAAGTATACATGACAAGTAAGTATGTTTCTTTATGATTTAGTTAAGCTCATAAATAAATTACTCAATAAAAAGTAACTTAAAACAAAAAAAAATTGTCTGTTAACTTTTCCTACTGGGGAATCAAATACGGTTTAACCCATCACAAGTTTGTGATTTTCTGGTGGATTAATTTCTCCAAAACATGTTTTCTAACACTCTCCATCAGAACTTGGCACTTTGTTGTTTCTTCCATATCCATTTTTTCATGGAATCCTAGTATCTGTTGTCTTGGGTGACCTTTTTACTTTTATTTCTTTCTTTTAAAGTGATAGTTTTATTTACTCCTTTTCCGATGTGAGGCTTTCAATGAAGTTTCCGAGACCAATTTTAAAATTGCAAGGACACAATTCCCAAAAGGAGGGAAGGATTTAACATACCAGGTAAATAAAGAATATGAAATTTTCATAATGTTTAATATTTTTGAATTAAATATTAATTTTACTTTAAAAGGGTTTCTATGTTCGATAGCGTACCCGATACACAACAACGAGTTTCTTTGAAATTTTACGTTACACACTAATAATATAGAATTATTATTTTAAATGGTAGTTAACTCCAAGATGTTGTATTGGATAAATGAACAAAACTAACAACAATATTATTATATGTGTTTGTTAAATGTATTTTCATTTATCCAATAAAAAGTTAGAGGCTTAAAATATGAATGAATCTAATTTTAAGCATAATTTACATTAAAAGGTCAATTTACCGCCTTTTAATGGGGAACCCTTTTTTAAATCGAGATTTTGTCACTTTAATACATTTTATATGACCAAATAAAATCCTTCTTTAGAATGGGGAAATCAAAATTTACTTTGTGTAATTTTTTGGAATTTTTCCGATAAAGTTCATTTTTTATTGAATAGTGAAAATATTGTATTTTAATTCAAAACTATGCTTTAATATAATTTATTTATATGGATATATTATCTTTTTAATTGATTTTAAAGTTTAATTAGAATATATTTTTACCATTTAATCCAATTTTGGTCATTGTAATTAATTTCACTTTGAAATTGGACATAAACAAGTATCAATCTTTTGATAGTTATTGTTTCTTAAATACACGCTATTTGTTTTAACAATGGGAATTAATTTTAATATTAATTAATGACAATTTAAGTTTTTAATTTTTAAAAATTAACATTATTTTTGAATTTGGAATATCAAATATAGCTTAGGCTGATTTTTTGGTATTTTTCTGAAAAACATCAATTTTTGTTGAATAGGGAAACCACTTAGTAGTAGTTAAAAAAACCGACTTTTTCATTTAAATGAAATTTTACCACTTCTGTGAATTGAATTTCGAAAATCCGACATACATGGTCGTTATCAAGAAGTAAAATGTGGTTCAATAAGATGAAAATAATTTTCGGTGAATAGTAACTTTTGACTTTTATTTACCGCGGTTAAAGGAAAATTAGGTAATTCAAGGTAAAAAGAATATTATAATAATTCAAAATTACCTTAACACTTGTCCAAACCTTATTGGTTGAGTCATTTACGACCATGGGCATCTTCGGGTCAATTTTGGGACCCCATTGAGCCACTTGGGAGTGATAATGACAATTTAGATTAATTAACTTAAAGTAAAGGGAAAAATGACAAAAGAAAATATGTTTTAGTAAATTAATTTTTATAAGGGTTTATATAAATTATCTTTTCAGCTATAAATATTCATTATAAAGCTAAAAATATTTCCTATATCATGGAATTTTTTTATAATTTTTAGACAAAATAAATTAAATTATTTATGAAACATTAATAATGTAGTATTTTGTTCATTAATAAATGATTTAAATAATAATAATATTATAATGATTAAAATATTATCCAAAACATGTCCAATTATGATTGGATTATTTTATTTAGAATATGAGTCATCTTATCTTTGACTATAAGGATTTTTGGACCTTTTGAAACCGAAGATATGTTTATAATAAAATAATGTTTTTAAACTTTCCTAAAGATCCCCTCCTCTCCCTTATAAAATGAGACCACTTCTAACCAATTACACACCCCTCTAAGGCCTTTTGGCTCATCCAAAATCTGCCAAATTAATCTCCCTACATCCCTATTCTCCTCCTATAATCCTTACCTTAGGCATAAGGCACTTCAAGAAGTCCTTTGGATAAAACCAAAAGGGAGTTACCCAAATTAAAGGTAACAATTTCTCTTAAATTGTTTTATTTTACTTTACTTCTCTAACCTCTAAACTATTTTTATTACCTTATTTTGTAACAACAATAGTATCCTAAATATACTAGGATGTTGTTATAAGAATTATTCTAACTACAGTTACACACACCTCCATCTAATGGATGAAGAACATAATGTTTCTGTGGATGGAAAACTAACGCCTCACGAAACGATGATTGTTCAAATACCTCCAACTGCCTCTCATGGTGGCCATTATGATGGAACTATATTTATATATGATATATATTATGTTTATTATTTCCTTATGATTCTGTAATTCCCATTTATAGCACGCCTTTATGGTTTCCGTAGTGGGTAAATACAATAATCTCATTTGAGGAAGTACGGACTACGACCCCCTCAAAGTGATTTTATTTGTTAATTCCTTATGTGGGATGTATATAGGATGGAGTTAATGATATTATATATGATATTATACTGTAATTATAATATACCTATGTATCATTATGTTTTATTTCCATTAAAAAAAATAAATAGAAATGAAAGTAGCGTCCATGCGTACGTACGGCTTACCGTCTCCATGAACGGTGTATTTCATTTATTACCTATAAATGTTATGTACTATTATAAAAACATGTATATAATGGATATATATGATATATATGATATCAAAATCATGAATATCATTCTGGATATAATGAACCTTTGACCACATGAACAACATGTAATTATAAGAAGTCCATTTTTGACTCAAGTACCAAATATCGACAAAACAAATGTTATTAACTTAAATGATTGATTAAAGTTTATAACATGGTAATAAGTGATATAAAAGGAATAATAAAATTGAAAAAGGTTATTAAGAAAGTGGAAATTAAATTTAGTTTATTATTCAGGATATTAAAGAATGAACGGGTCAAGTTGGACATGAGGTAAGGGATCCGACTTCTCTCTTTCTTTTCAAGTACTCTCTTTTATATCATTTCTTTTATGATCCATGTTCTTATATTGTATGATGTTATTTTATATTCACCATACTATAATTTTTATTTTCATATGATAAGAGACCCCCTCATACTCTTATCAATTCATTTTATGAATTTTTAAGTGGCGTCGTTAGGCTGCCGAATTTTTTTAAGGGATTTTCTTATCTCGCTTTTAATTCCGTGAGATTTCCATTGTTTGCCACTTATTGATTGCATGTGGTGTATTGTGTACTTCCATTTGATATATATTATCATTATTATCATTATATTAATGGTATTCTGTGATTCATTTGGTGGTTATTAACTTTTGGTCATACGGCTTGATTGATTACAACGAAGTATGGGGTTTTCATCTCACTTTTATTCCCGTAGGATTCATGCTTTATTGGCCACTATTTCCTTTTGTGTGGTGTATGTACTACCCATGATTGTACTATTTGTGTGATATAATTTCATTTATTAGTATTTTCATCTTCATTGTATGATCCTTCTTTTATGTGGTGTATGTTTTGTATGTTCCTAAATCGGTAAGGGAACCTTTCACCCTCCTCTTTTTAAAAGACTTTTTTTGTTATGTCATTTAATTTACATCTTATTATGTTGAGATATGTTCTTATATATCCTTATTTATGTAAACGTTTTGTACAAGTGACGAGATACCATTTTTATCTCATCAACTAATTTTCTGAATTTTAATGTGACGTCGTTAGGCTGTCGAATTTTTACAAGGGAACTTCTTAACCCAATTTCAGTTCTTTGGGTTCAACTTGTACTTCTTGAATATGTCATACTATGAATATGTGTGAATTACCTATGACTTATTTAAATGGAATATCCAATCATATTGAGTGTATTTATATTTTTCACACATAATTATGTCGTTGATTTATCCTTAACCTAAGGATACAGTGTTTATAAGAGATTTCATCTCAATATAAATTCTATTGAGACTTCTTTGTAGTTATACACAAATTCACTTTTATATGGTGTATATAATTTACTTTGACATAGTATATCATGAATCTATTTATTCTCATGATATTAAAAAGTTTTGATTACCTCAATTATTTTTATTCAACTGTCTCTCTTTTGGTTAGGAACTCTAACTAAAATATCATTTTAAATGTTTTGAAGATTTATTATTCTAAATCTTTATCTTTAATGTCCATGTTTTAAAAATAGTTTTCAGTATTTATATGGGCATTAATGTTTTGAAATTATAATTCCATTACAAGCTTCAAAGTGGTATGGGACACATTGATTAAAAAATCTATTTTTAAATGGATTTTGAAAATGGATTGATTATTTCAATATCTTGAAATTACTTCTTGTGTTTTAAAATTAAATTTTATTGGTGAAATGTTTATATTTGAAATATTTTATGTGCTATGATGGTACTTGGAAATTTGATGGGTGGTTACGTGATAAACCGTATGACGAGTGGTGCCGTGAAAACTAGGATGGGTGGTTACATTATAACCTCCAACGCATTGGGTATGGAAGTCGACCGTATGGCTATTCCATTTAGTGATATGTGTAGAAGTCGACCGCATGGTTATTCCATTTAAGTATGTTTATGTCCCAAGATACCTTTATATGTTATGTGTTCATTATATGGGTTTTATGTTAATCTTTTAGTTACAAAAGGGTAAGTAATGATCTTTTAATCAGTGAAGAGTATTTACTACTTCATAAAGGTGAAAAGTATTACTTATGTTAAAGTATTCATGGTTTACTTTTTGTTTTGAAAAACTAAAAGTTTTACTTCTTTGTGTATCCATTACTGAGCTTTTTATGATAATACCATGTTTGTTTGAAATTTTTTTCACATGTTATAAGTAATGGTAAGATAAAGGAAGTATTCAAGAAGATTTGTATTCAGAAAAGAACTCTTGTTTTATTTAAGGAGTTTTCTTTTTGTGAAACATTGGATAGAGTAGAAGTGTCTTCTTTGTAATATTTTGAGATGTAATAGTTATGGCCTAAGTCTATAAAACTCTAAACCTAAAAAGATCCTCAATGTGAATTATTCATTTAATTCAAGATTATGTAATGTTTAAGGACGAGTCCTTACACTAGTGGAGAATGTGTTTTTGGAAAATTAAATGTGTTTCTTCCGTTATTATTATTTTTTATTTCACTTATACTTAAACACATATGTGGTGCATGCACACATGGGTGGTATCCTAGTAAGACTTCCCACCGCATACATGAGCCCTTTGGGACACATTTATCCATTATTTATTAGTGTTCGGGGTAAAATATCATCCTCAAGAGATAAATAATATTTGATTTTTGGAATGGGATTTTGGAAAGGACCTTGAGGTATTGCCTCCGTAGGAGTTACATTTTAGTTTTCCTTCAGTTTTCTCCTATATCATCATGTCTTGTTTATGTATGTTTCTATTGTAAGTCATCCCTGAATGAACATATTTCTATTTATTGGAATTTATAAACATTAATGATATGAAATATTTATTTTAGTTCTACAAGTGGTATGCTACATTCTTAGTTGGTTATTTATTTTCTACTGCCTCTGTGTATTAGTTTCTTCTACTATTATTTTTATATTGACAGATATTACTCTATTGGTTGGACTGGTTCGAGTCTACAAAATCATTAATTTCTGATGCATGTTATATTATATTCTTAGACCATTATTATTTTATATTCCCTAATTTTATATCTTCCCCAATATACCAATTTACACCCTCACTTCTAGTTAGTAGCCTTTTTTCTTTTGGAGAGATGCTCTTTGGAACAGTGTAACTCGACCCGATAGAAATATTCTGGTGGCTAATTGGGTTGGGGAAGCAACATGTTTCATGAACAATATTTTTACCATTGAGGGGAGGGATCATGTAATATAATAATCTATCACATAATGAACTATCTAAATTTCACATGATTCATGTAGACAGAAAAATTGTCATTTAAATATCAGCTACAACACAAATCCAAAGTAGAAAATAGTTAATACTAAAACTTATTTCCTATCCCCCACCCATTCCCATATCCAAACTCTATAAAAGTGAAATAAATTTCGGATAAATTATTTTAACAATATTTTTTTATTTGTTGAAAACTAACCATTTTTTCTATAAGAATTTTTTCTGTATCAATGAATTGGATCCCTGTTCATCATATTTTGGTTATTGGATTCAAAAGAATCGGAAAAATAATTTAAATGGTTTTTATGTGTTTTAATTTGATGAAACATGAGAAAGTATGATGATTCTATTTTATAAAGAATGAAGTTTTTGAGACAGAAGTTATTGGTTGAAGAATTCTTTTTGTTGCTAAATAGGTCTATTGAATAAATTGAAGTCATGATATTGAAAGTTGTCATAATTTTAAAGTAAATCATATTATTATTAGATAATAAAGAAGTTATAATAAATCATGAAGCCTTTTATAATTAATGATTTTGGATAAATGGGGTAAAAGTGTAGATATCAGACTCACTAGAAATTTATAAAAATCTGATTCACTATTGATAATGGTTGCACTGAAGAAATATAGATATAAGATTCAATGATGAAATTTTATTTACTGAAAAAATACATAAATAATATTCCCTGAATAAATAAGATTCACTAAAAAATATAATTTAGGTTTACTGAAGAGATCAAATTCACTAATGAAATGGGATTCACTATAAAATACATAATTATAATTCACTGAAATGAAATAGAAATCAGATTCACAGTAGAAATATGATTCAATATGAATGATATAGTAATCAGATTCACTCAAACAATTATAGGATTTGAGGAGGGAAAAATTGAAATCCTATTTTACATAAATATCAGAGAAATATATGGAGGTTTGATAAAGTCAATGTTTATGTTTAAATATGAGGGATTTTTAGTGATTGGAGATTTAAGGGAATCCAAAATATTTCATGTTTCCCTCCTTTGGTATTTGATTTTCCTATAAATACTTTCTCAGATAATTCATTCATTTTTGACATTCGACAAATGCATGAAAGGATATATGGTAAAATCAAAATGAATGTCCCCATCTATTTGAAGAAGAACAATATTGATCATTCTATCATATTTTGAGTTTTTTAGATAGTTATAATACAAATAGATCCGCAATATTCTAAAATTAAGATCTAGTATTCAGAGAAAATAGGAAATAATATTCTATGAAAATTAAAGAAAGTATTCTGATCAAACCAGTACTAGTATTATGAGAAAATTGAACTAGTATTCTACGAAAATAAGAACCAGTATTTTGATGAAATAAGAACCAGTATTCTAAGCAAATCAGAATGATCATTCTGAACAAACCGGATCTAGTATTTTGAGAAAATCATATAAATCAATCTGATAAAATCAGATATATTATTCTAAGAAAATTGGATCCAGTATACTATAAAAATTGAATCCAGCATTTTTAGAAAATTAGATCCATCATTCTATAAAAATTAGATCCATCATTCTACAAAAATAGGATCGAGCATCATCCAGTTGTGAAAATCGGATTCAGCTAAATTGGAGTGAGGATTCAAACTTAGTAATTGTGAATTAGTTTCATAAAAGTATTTATTATTTTATTTTCATGAATTTTTTTATAGGAAAAATTTTCCATTGAAAGGAGTATTTATAATCATTCATATCGGGATATAGAAGCTATCTAACGAGATTTGGCACAAGATGTATTCACTTCTTGATAATAGTGGATTTCCCTAGACCCAAAATAGTGGATATTGAAAGGATGCAGGTTCTCCCACTAAGGCTGAACCTTATATATCTTTTGTTCTTTCCTTGGTTTCATACATTTTCATGCATGATTCTTTACTAAAAGATTATAAGGATATAAATCCCAGTAATATTTTAGGGGTTATGTTTCTAAATGTTTTGAAGCATATAAAAAGGGAACAATTGATTCACCCCCCTTATATGTTTTTTGTAACACCACAAAGTTTCATAGTACAATATCTCTTTAATGTAATTCAATAGCTTACACCTCACACAACATCAAGTTCAAGCGCACGACGACTTACCAAAATTACCGTTAAAAAGCAGTTATGAATATTATTAACTGAATTTTGAATTTTATATATTCCATATAATTTTAACATCCATATTATGTGTTTCTTAGACATAATATAAGAACAAATTCATTTTTTTCAGATAAATGAAGTATTTTTCAAAAAATGAAATTTTACCACCTTTTAATGGAAAACCCTTTTAAATCCAATATTTAGCACTTTTATATATTCAATTTGACAAAATAAACTTATTATTTAGAATTGGGACATAAAAATTTAGTTTTGATAATTTTTTTTGTGTATTTCTGATAACTTTCCTTTTTGGGTGAATAGTGAAAAATACTAAATTTTAATTGAAAACAATTTTTTTAATCAAAATAATTTATAGTGTTAAATTATACATTTGAATGGTTTTGAAGTATAATTAAATTATATTTTCACCATTTAATATAATTTTGGTCATTTTAATTAGTTTCACTTTGAAATTATACATTAACAAGTGTCAATATTTTG
Organism: Viscum album; assembly: GCA_963277665.1. Taxonomy (NCBI): domain Eukaryota; kingdom Viridiplantae; phylum Streptophyta; class Magnoliopsida; order Santalales; family Viscaceae; genus Viscum; species Viscum album. The sequence continues at coordinate 1,210,466,125 of OY728123.1, forward strand.
ATAGTTATTGTTTCTTAAAAACAGGCTATTTGTTTTGACAACCGAAATTAATTTTAAATTAATTAATGAAACTTATATGTTTTGAATTTGGTAAAATAGACATCATTTTTGAATTCATAATATAAAATATAGCTTAGGATGAGTTTTTTGTATTTTTCTGAAAAACTTCAATTTTTGATGAATAGTTTAACCACTTAGTAGTAGTTAAAAAACTGGCATTTTCATTTAAATGAAATTTTACAACTTCTATGAATTGAATTTTGAAAATCCTAAATAAATTTTTTTTATTAGTAAGTAAAATATGGTTCAATAAGATGATAATAATTTTTGGTGAATAGTAACTTTTGACTTTTATTTACCACGGTTAAAGGTAAATAGGGTTATTCAAGGTAAAAATAATAATATAATAATACAAAATTACCTTAACACTTATCATAACCTTATTAGATGAGTCATGTCTGGCCATGAGAATCCTTGGGTCGATTTTGGGACCCCATGGATCCACTTAAGAGTGATAATAACACTTTATTTTAATTAACATTATGTAAAGGCAAAAATGATATTAACAAATATATTTTAGTATATCAATTTTTTACATGGGGTTATATAAGCTATATTTTCAACTATAAATATTCATTTGAAAGATAAAAATATTTCCTACATTATTGCATTTTTTTTATAATTTTTAGACATCAATTAACATAAATTATTTATGACATAATAATGACGTAGTATTTACCTCATTAATAAATGATTTAAATAAATAAGATTATTAATATTAAAACAAAATCCAAAACCTGTCCAATTATTATTGGATGATTTTATTTCTATCATGATTCTTCTTATCTTTGACTTTAATTAGTTCTGGAACTTTAAAAATCTGAATATCACTATATAATAAATTAATATTTTTACACTTTCCTAAAGAGCCCCTTCTCCCCCTTATAAAAGGACACCACTTCTAACCCATTCCACACTCCTCTAAAGACTTTTTTCTTTTCCAAAACCTAACCAAATAATCTCTTGAGATCCCCCTATTACACCTAGACGCCTTACCTTAGGCAGGACTCACTTCAAGTAGTCCTTTTGGAGTTCTGAATCTTGCTAGTTTTTCGCCTTGGGTTCTCTTCTGGTATTCTGGTGAAGGTTCTGATTGGTCTTCGTTTTGGAATCTATTTCCTATTTTGGTTGGATTTGGGATGGATTCTTTGATTTGAACCGGTGTGTTTTGTTCTAGCGGCGGTGCTACGGTGAAGGCAGTGACGATCAATGAAGCCCATGGTTCTAGAGAAATTTCTGATTGTGTTTTTTAGGATTGCGGTTTGGGATGAATCTGTGGTTGGTTCAATATTCTGTTTTTGAGGTATGGTTCACCTAAAGATATACTACGTGCAAGGTTTCAGTGGAGGATACAACTTATTATTTCTTTCGACTTGATGAAGGCTTATTTGGTATACGTTCCTTTGCGTTGATGAGTTTTTGTAGTCTTGAATTTTGTGTGTTTACTTGTGGCACTACTGCCTTGGTCCATGGGGTCATTGCATCCATCTTATTTGCAAGGAATTTTTCCAGAGGATGTTCAGAGCAGGGAGCATTCTCCTTTTCATTACTATCCGGAATTGGATGTTTTGAGAGGGTATGGAGCTTTCCATCGGTACCGGGCCCATGCATTTTGGCGTGGGACAGCTAGCCGAGCAGTGATGGGAAGGTGGACGCTAATCATATTGTTGTTGTTGCTGGGTGGGGATTTTCCTTGCTTTTGAAGTGGATTGTTTTGTCTTGATGATCTTGGTCATGGAGGCATGGTTGTGTTTATGTCTTTTATTTCATTCTGGTTTCCCACATTCTCCTCAAAAGTTCTTTTGAAATAAAAATTTAATTTTCAGTCAGTCAAAGGTAACGATTTCTCTTAAATAATTTTGTTTTATTTTGTTTTATTTTACTTCTCCAACCACCCTAAACTCTTTTTTTTCCTTTATTTTATAAAAAAAATATTATCATCAATATACTAGGATTGTTTTATGATAGAGATTCGAAGTACACTTACACACATCTCCATCTAATGGGTGAAGAACATACTGTTACTATGGTGGGCAAACTAACACCTCACGAAACGATGATTGTTCGATTATCTCCTCCCGCCTCTCATGGTGGCCATTAAGATGGAACTGTGTTTATATATGATATATATTATTTTTATGTTCCCTTTGTGATTCTGCATTTTCTATTTATATCATACATTTATGGTTTCCATTATGGGTAAAACACGATAATTTCATTTGAGGAAGTGCGGACGACTGCCCCCTCAAAGTGATATGACTCGTTAATGACTTGTGTGGGATGTATAAGGTATGGATTTAATGATATTATATATTATATTATACTGTAATTATAATATACTAATGTATAATTATGTTTTAATTCCATTAAAATACAAAATAGAAATGAAAGTATCGTTCAGGCGTACGTACGGCTTACCGTCTCCATGAACAGTGCATTTCATTTCTTATCTCCAAATGTTATGTACTGTTATAAATACATATATATAATATATATATAATATATATATTATATATAAATCATGTATATAATTCTATAGATAATGGAATTTGGACCACATGAAAAAATTGTAATTATAACAAGTTCATTTTTGACTCAGGTTCCGAACATCGACAAAATAACCAATACGAACTCAAATAATTAAGTAATTGTTATATAAAGGTAATAAGTTATATAAAATGAATAATAAACATTAAAAATGTTCTTAGTCATGTAGAAATTAACATAAGTATATTATTCAGGAAGAACAAGAAACATACAAGACAAGTCGGACTTGAGGTAAGGGATTTTGCATCCCACTTTTAATTCTGTGAGATTTCCATTGTTTGACACTTATTTATTGCATGAGGTGTATTATGTACTGCCATTTGATATATATTATCATGATTATCTTTATATTCATGTTATTATATGATTCATTTGGTGGTTATTAACATTTTTTCATACAACTCGATTGATTACAACGAAGGGTTTTTCATCTCACTTTTATTCCCGTGAGATTCATGCTATATTGGCCACTATTTAATTTTGTGTGGAATATGTACTAACCATGATTGTATTACTTTTGTAATATAATTTAATTTATGGGTATTTACATATTCATTGTATGATAATTATTTCATGGGGAGTATGTGTCATAAGTTACCAAATCGGTAAGGGAATTTCAAATTTCAATTTCCACTCATTGGGCTTTATGCATACTTCATTGATTATTTTTCCACGTGATTATGTGTGGAATCACTATTTATTATTTGTGTAGTAATATTCACTCCCCTTTCTATGGATATACTTTTTATACACATAATCACTCCATTGATAAATTCTCAAGTCATCGATATGAACATTATAAGAGTGATTTTAACTCAATCTCCATTTATTGAGTAAAACATCCAATTCATTGGTGTTGTTTTTACAAGAATATGTGTGAATGTCCTATGATTTATTTACACTTAATATCAAATCATATTGAGTGTATTTATATTTTCCACAAATAATTATGTCTTTTATTTATCCTTAACCTAAGGATACTGTCTTTATAAGAGATTTCATCTCAATTTACATTCCATTGAGACTTCTTTGTTGTTATATGCCAATTCAATTTTTATAGTGTATATAATGTACTTTGACATAGTATATCATGAATCCCTTTATTCTCATGATATTATAATGGTTTTATTACCTCAATTATTTGTATTCAAGTGTCTCTCTTTTGGTTAGGAACTCTAACTAAAATATCATTTTAAATGTTTTAAAGATTTATTATTCTAAATCTTTCTCATTAATACCCATGTTTTAAAAATGGGTTTAAAGATTTATTTATATAGACATTAAAGTTTGAAAATTAAAATTCCTTTTAAAATTTTCAAAGTGGTATGGGACACATTGCTTAAAAAATCTATTTTAAACGACTTCTTGACAAATAGTGAGACTTTTAAATTTTTTCAAGAAAAAGGGGGATATTTCTCCCAAATAGTTTTGATGATTATTTTCATCTATGTAAATATACTTAATTATTATCTATTGAGGTTTATCTATTATAATAAAATCTTCCATATTGTATTGAATGAGTTATGTTTGACTCTGGATGTGATATTTTCATACCATTCAAGGTTTGTGGTTAAAATATTGACATTTCGTATGCTAGTTTTAATATGAATTTTCAGATTATGTTTCAACATTTTCATATTAGGAATGTATTGGACTTATTAAGTGATAGGTGGATCCTGATATAGATCCTTGATGCATCGATAGGTCTCATGATACAATTAGACATGGAATTGGTCGATGCCTTTCCCAATTTTTGATATATGGTTTTGGCCGAGGCCTTAATCATTTTTAGATGTCTTAGGCGAGGCCTTGACAAAATGTTTCAGAATATCTGAAATTATGCATTCCATCATTATGATATTAGCTATTGAAATATCATGTGGTTATTCAACTAGTATAATACCCATGACTATGTTTTATTATGGAATTATTTTCTCAGCTCATATTCCAGCCATAAAGTGTTTATGTTAATTATTTGTAATGGCATGTGTTTTCAATTATTCACCATGCCTAATGTTTATGTTATCTTCCACTGTATTGATTAATCTTACTGAGCATTTGTGCTCACCCCTTTCGTAAGTTTCATTTTCCCAGGATATGAATAAGTTAGTTATGATTGACTTGCAGGCATAATCTAGGAATCTTGGATGTTTCTAATAGAATAATTTAGTGTTTTTTTATTTTCAAGTTGTAATGTTGAACTTATGTATGTATCTTGTTTCCAAGACTACTAAATTGATCGGTCCTTTGGGACATCATTCCTTGTAATCATTCCAATGTATTAAAATAATGCACCGAATCCTGGATTCTAGGGTCATGGCGTCATAGTTGGTATCATAGGATGTTTTGTAAAAACCTTGGATACTTGATTTAGATAAACTCTAATTAGATAACACTAGCCTAAGATAGAATTTGAGGATTATTATAGAATAACTTCATAGAATTTTGGTAATTTAGAGATTTTGTGTATTTTCCATATAATACATCCTTGTTTGGATATGAGCAGGTAGAGGCAGCTCTGGCACAGATGTACCTAGGAGTGAAAAATCTAACAAGGAGTTTCGAGCTTGACTTGGGGTATCCTAGTACCCGACAACGGGCCTTGCTGCACTCTTGGTTACAAAAGTCTCGGGGGATATGCTCAGGATAATTTACATATTAATTACAAACCAATTTGAAAGATTTTAAAATAAGATGAGAATAAATGACATTGGTTAATCCAAAGGTGTTTCAAATTGAAAATAAGGTGTCATGATATTCTCTAAATGATTTTATGACTATTGTTACTCACAAAATGCTTTCTAGTTTTAGTCAATGGCTGGATTTCAAGGAATTCATCGTAACTTTGAGTATGATGTACAAGTTGGGAATAGTGGTGGAAATAAGCAACAAAATGGGGTGTTGATAGGCATAAAAGATATCATGTTCATGCCGAATCAGTTTTCCAAAAATATGATCAACAAAATATATATTAACAAACTCCTAGACTCAAAAAATAAGATAAAGGTGGTGAATGAGATGAGCTCCAACCGTGGATACCATGGAGATAAGAAATCTCAATTTCCATCATTCCATAAATGTGGAAGGAGACAACCATGAAAGTTTCTCAATGGAACAAATAAATGCTTTATGTATGGTAAAGAAGGGCATAAAGTAAGAAATTGCTAAAGAAAAATGAAGATTACTATGGAATAAAATAAAAATGATCCTAATAATCCAATTAAGGTCATTTTTCGTAAATGTAAGGGACCTTGGCATCACCCAAGTCGATTCCCTATTCTATAAGATAACGTCTTGGTCAAGGAAGAACCTATGTGGAAATAAATGAATGGAAAAATGTTTAAAGGTATTAGTGCTCTTTGTTGATGAGATTACTTTGGATGAATTTTCTCTTGTATGTGTAACCCAGAAATTTATCATGTGAAAATGATATTTGAGGAAGAATTATATTTTCCCTTATAGATATAGTTATAAATAAAAATTTGGTTTTATATTATCCTTGAATTTTAGGAAATTACAAGTTATTAAAATTTAGGATGAAAATGCGAGGTATGAGATAACATTTGTGGTTAAATTATGTTATAGTTATTTTGAGGAATTTATTTCATTTTGGTAATGTAATAAAATATAGTTTTTGAAAAAGGACAACTTGCAGATCGTGTGACAACCTGTCGTGTTAGAAAAAGTTGTGGGAATCAAACCCACAACCAGAGTGTGATTGAGATTTATCACTTACCACTGGACTACGTGAAGTCCCCGGTTAGTGTGATTAATTATTTTTCGTTAAATTATTTTATTAATTTGATTTGGGACATTATTATCAAATGGATATACTTAGTTTAGGAAAATGATTTGGTGATTAAGTTATAAATGTTATTTTGGAAGACGTTCGCTCTGTTGGGAACACTATATGCCTAAGGGAAATAGAATACTATGGGATTTCATTTAAGGAGTAATGATGGATATTTTTCATTGTTTTTATTGTGTATTTATAGAAATTTGGGTTATTTATAGAAATGGTCAACCTATCATAGAGAATATGTGATTAGGTTAATTACTTTTAAGTATGTGAGTTTAAGAGTAGTCGATGTTATTTGGAGATAAAATTTAACATGGAAGAATACGTAATCAAATTATTCTAAGTTTTGGGTTTAAATATTAGTTAGAATTATATTGAAGGATTTTAAGGAAAATTGTTCCTTGAAGGGTATTTGTTGAGCTTTTGGTATTGTTTGTTTAAATTTTGTTGATTAAGAGTAGTATTTCTTTCTATAAAGGGTTCTCCTCTTTGGGGATCATATGATCATGTACTATCTATTTTGGTATTGGTTAATGTTTAATGACAATGGAAATATATAGTTAATCATTTTTGTATTATGTGATTCTTTATAAGTTTATTGTAGCGCTTTAGGTGTAACCAAGTCATCTTGAATACTCATCGTTTGCAGAAAAGATGAGTTTGTGGTAGAAATTTATTAATGGATGGAACTCTACTTGTTAAGTAAGTATATCTCCTTATAATCTTAGTAAATATCATAAAAAAACTCATCAGCATTATGAAAAGGAACATAAAACAAAAATGTTGTTCGTTTACTTTTTCTACTGGGTAATCAAAGACCTTTCATCCCATCACATGTTTATGGATTTCAGATTGTTAAATTTCTCCTAATAATATTCTCGATCACTCTCCATCATAACTTGATGATTAGTTTTCTCTTCCATATCCATGTTTTCCTACATGGAACCCTAGTATGTGTTATATTCGTTAACCTTCATACTTACCTTTATTTATTTTATAATAGTGGCCTCATTAATCCATTTTCGATGTGGGATTTCAACTAAAATATTTTAAAATATGAAAAACCAAGACTTAAATCCCTATCTTAAATTATGAGGATGCAATTTATTGTAGGAGGGTAGAATGTAACACCCCTAAGGTTTCATAGTACAATATCTCTTTAAAGTAATTCAATAGCTTTCACCTCACACAACATCAAGTTCAAGCGCACGACAACATACTAAACTAGCCGTTCAAAAGAAGTTATGAATAATGTTAACTGAATTTTGAATTTTATATATTACTTAAAATTTTAACATCCATATTATGTGTTTCTTAGACATAATATAAGAACGAATTCATTTTTTTTCAGATCAAGAAAGTATTTTTCAAAAAACGCAATTTCACCGCTTTTTAATGGAGAACACTTTTTAAATCCAATATTTTATACTTTTATATATTCAATTTGACTAAATAAACTTCTTATTTAGAATCAGGACATAAAAATTTAGTTTTGATAAATTTTTTGTCTATTTCTGATAACTTTCATATTTGAGTGAATAATGAAAAATACTAAATTTTAATTAAAAACAACTTTTTAAATAAAAATAATTTATAGTGTTAAATTATACATTTGAATGGTTTTGAAGAATAATTAGATTATATTTTTATCATTTAATCCAATGTTGGTCATTTTTATTAATTTAACTTTGAAATTATACATAAACAAGTGTCAATCTTTTGATAGTTATTATTTCGTTAAGACACGCTATTTTTTTAGATAATGCGAATTAATTTTAAATTAATTAATGAAACTTATATGTTTTTGAATTTGGTAAAATAGAAATAATTTTTGAATTCAGAATATCAAATATAGTGTTAAATTATACATTTGAATGGTTTTGAAGTATAATTAGATTATATTTTTATCATTTAATCCAATGTTGGTCATTTTTATTAATTTAACTTTGAAATTATACATAAACAAGTGTCAATCTTTTGATAGTTATTATTTCGTAAAGACACTCTATTTGTTTAGATAATGCGAATTAATTTTAAATTAATTAATGAAACTTATATGTTTTTGAATTTGGTAAAATAGAAATAATTTTTGAATTCAGAATATCAAATATAGCTTAGGCTGAATTTTTGGTATTTTTCTGAAAAACATCAATTATTGATGAATAGTAAAACCACTTAGTAGTAGTTGAAAAACTGACTTTTTCATTTAAATGAAAATTTACCACTTCTGTTAATTTAATTTCAAAAATATGACATACATTGTTGTTATTAGTAAATAAAATGTGGTTCTATAAGATGAAAATAATTTTTGGTGGATAGTAACTTTTGACTTTTATTTACCGTAGTTAAAGGTAAATAGGGTAATTCAAGGTAAAAAAGAATATTATAATAATAAAAATTTACCTTAACACTTTTCATAACATTATTTGATGAGTCATGACCGAACATGGGCATCCTTGGGTCTATTTTGGGACCCCATGGATCCAATTAAGAGTGATAATGACACTTTATTTTAATTAACTTAATGTAAAGACAAAAATGACATTAACAAATATATTTTAGTATATCAATTCTTACATGGGGTTATATAAGTCATATTTTTGAATATAAATATTCATTAGAAATATGAAAATATTTCCTACATTATGGAATTTTTTTTATATTTTTAAACATCAAATAAAATAAATTATTTATTACACAATAATGATGTAGTATTTACCTCATTAATAAATGATTTAAATAAATAAGATTATTAATATTAAAAAAATATCCAAATCCTATATAATTATTATTGGATGATTTTATTTTGACTATGATCCATATTCTATTCTACTTTAATTAGTTTTTGACCTTTAGAAACCGAATATCACTATATAATAAAATAATATTTTCACACTTTCCAAAAGAGCCCCTCCTCCCCCTTATAAAAGAAAACCACTTCTAACCCATTCCACACACCTCTAAAGTACCATGTCTTATCGAAACCCTTTTCAAATAAGCTATCAAGATCCCTCTTTTAAAACTAGAAGACTTACCTTAGTCAGAAGTCACTTCAAGAAGTCTTTTTGGTTCAAACCAAAGGAAGTTAACCAAATTAAAGGTAATAGTTTATCTTAAATTATTTTGTTTTATTTTACTTCTCCAAACCCCATAAACAAAATTTATAACATTCTTTTATAATAAAAACAGTATCCTCAATATACTAGGATTTTGTTTTGAGAAGTATTCGAACTACACTGACACACACCTCCATCTAATGGATGAAGAACATATTGTTTCTGTGGTTGGCAAACTAATGCCTCACGAAACGATGATTGTTCAATTATCTCCTACCAACTCTAATAGGGGCCATTAATATGGAACTGTATTTATATATGATATATATTATTTTTCTATGTTTTATTTTTTTATTATGTATTTTCCATTTATATCGTACCTTCATGGTTTCCATTATGGGTAAAACGTGATAATTTCATTTCAGGAAGTGCGGACTACCGCCCCCTCAAAATGAAATGTCTCGTTAATGAATTGTGTGGGTTGTATAAAGTATATTGTTAATGATATTATATATGATATTATACTTGAATTATAATATACTTATGTATCATTATGTTTTAATTCCATGAAAATACAAAAATAGAAATGTAAGTAGCGTTCATGCGTACGTACGACTACCGTCTCCATGAACGGTGCATTTCATTTCTTATCTCCCAATGTTATGTACTATTATAAATACATATATATATATATTGGATATATAATATATATATGATATCTAAATCATGTATATCATTATGGAGATAATGGACTTTTGACCACAGGGAAAAATTGTAATTATAACATGTTCATTTTTGACTCAAGTTCTAAACATTGATGAAATATCCAATATGAACTCAAAAAATTATCTAATTGTTATAGAATAGTATTAAGTGATATAAAAGGAATAATAATCTTTAAATTTTTTTTAATCAAATAGAAATTAACTTAAATTTATTATTCAGGATGAACAAGGAACATACAAGACAAGTCAGACTTGAGGTAAGGGATTTCTCATCTCACTTTTAATTCCGTGAAATTTCTATTGTTCGCCACTTATTTATTGAATGTGGTGTATTGTGTACTGACATTTTATATATATTATCATGATTATTTTTATATTCTTGGTATTTTTTGATTCATTTGGTGGTTGTTAACTTTTATTCATATGACTCGATTGATTACAATTAGGTAAGGGTTTTTCATCTCACTTTTATTACCATGAGATTCATGCTATATTGGCCACTATTTCCTTTTGTGTAGAGTATGTACTGCCCATAATTGTATTATTTTTGTAATATAATTTAATTTATGGGTATTTACATCTTCATTATATGATAATTCTTTAACGGGTTTTATGTTTCATAAGTTACCAAATCGGTAAGGGAATTTTAAATTTCAATTTCCACTCATTGGGCTTTACGCATACTTCATTGATTATTTTACTCCATGATTATGTGTGGAATAACTATTTATTATTTGTGTAGTAATTTCCACTCCCCTTTATATGGATATAATTTTGATACACATAATCACTCCATTGATAAATTCTCAAGTCATCGATATGAACATGAATAGAGTAATTTTAACTCAATCTCTATTTATTGAGTTAAACATCCAATTCAGTGGTGTTTTTTACAAGAATATGTGTGAATGTCCTCTTACTGATTTACACTGAATATCCAATAATATTTAGTGTATTTATATTTTTCACACATAATTATTTCGTTGATTTATCCTTAACCTAATGATACAGTCTTTATAAGAGATTTCATCTCAATTTAAATTCCATTGAGATTTATTTGTTGTTATATTCCAATTCACTTTTATATGGTGTATATAATGTACTTTGACACAGTATATCATGAATCACTTTATTCTCATGATATTATAAATTTTTCATTACCTAAATTACTTGTATTCAGGTGTCTCTATTTTGGTTAGAAACTCTAACTAAAATATCATTTTAAATGTTTTAAATATTTATTATTCTAAATATTTCTCATTAATATCCATGTTTATAAATGGTCTTAAGGATTTATTTATATGGACATTAAAGTTTAAAAATTAAAATTCCTTTTAAAAGTTTCAAAGTGGTATGGGACACATTGATTCAAAAATCTATTTTAAACGGCTTCTTGATAAAAAGTGATACTTTTAAATGTTTTCAAGAAAAAGGGGGATAATTGTCTCAAATAGTTTTGATAGTTATTTTTATCTATGTTAATATCCTTAATTATTCTCTATTGAGGTTGATCTATAATAATAAAATCTCCGATGTTGTATTGAATGAGTTATGTTTTACTATGGATGTGCTATTTTATACCATTAATGGTTTGTGGTTAAAATATTGACATTTAGTATGCTAGTTTTAATATGAATGTTTAGATTATGTTTCAACCTTTTCATATGAGTAATGAATTTAACTTAGTAAGTGACGGGTGGATCCCTCTATAGCTCCTCGGTGTATCAATTGGTATCATGAGACAATTAGATGTGGAATTGGCTGAGGCCTTCCCCATTTTTTTATATATGGTTTTGGTTGAGGCCTTAATCATTTCGTATACTAGTTTTAATATTAATGTCTGACGTTATGCATTCCATCATTATGAGATTAGCTATTGATATTTCATGTGGTTATTCGAGTAGTATAATACCCACGACTATGTTTTATTATGGCATTATTTACTCAACTCATATTCCGGCCATAAACTGTTCAAGTTATTTATTTATAAAGGCATGTGTTTTTGATTATTCACCATGCCTAATATTTATGTTATCTTCCACTATATTGTTTAATCTTACTGAGGATTTGATCTCACCACTTTCTTATGTTTCATTTTCCCAATATATGAAGAAGTTAGTTATGAGAGACTTGCAGGCACAATCTTGGAAGCTTGGATGTTTCTAATGGAACAATTTAGTGTTGTTTTTCTTTTCAAGTTGTAATATTGAACTTATGTATGTATCATGTTTCCAAGACTACTAAAATAATCGGTCCATTGGGGCTTGATTCCTTATAATCATGCCAATTTATTAAAATAATGCACTGGCTCCTTGATTCTGGGGTCAGGGTGTTACATTTTTTTCGATCTGTGGAAATTAAGTTGGTATTAAAGGGTTCAGGTTTCCTTGTTGAATCCTTTTCATGGACAATAACAATTCCGTCACTATTTACTAAATCCTATATTTGATGGGAAAATATTTTATGGATTTAGAAATAGGATAATTCATTATCTATGATATATTTTCATGGAAGTTGTTGATGCTAGTACTTTTGGTTTTCCACCTATTGAAAAATATGATCCAGTAAAATTTATTGATAAGATATATATAGATGTTGATGGGAAGTCTATAAATTCTATTCTCATATACTTATCAGAAAATCATTATGAGAATGTGATGGGTCACAAAAAATTAAAAAGTATGTGGATCAAGATCAAAATTGTTTTTATGGGAATACATAAGTTTCAAAGAAAATATACAAATATAGCATAATAAGTTTAAAGACATCCTAATGAGAGATGAAAAAACAATTGATAAATAATTTACAAGAGTAAATGAAATTATTTTCAACATTAGGTCATTTTGCGATGTTTTGGAAGAGTCTACAATTGTAAAGAAACAAACGAGAAACCTTCCTGACTGATTTGATTCTAAAATTTCATATTTAAAAGATATGTTTGATTTCTCTCTTGAATAATTGCATAACATTCTTGTTTCTTATAAAATGTTGAAATCCATAATTTTAAAAAAGAAGATGAAAAATGAAATTTCTTTCGATGCTATAAGAAATATAAAAAATCCAATATACTGATAAAGACTATCGTTGTGAGCCTAAAGATAAAGAGGATGATGTGCGGAATGAAAAATAATCAGTCTCATATCGATGAACTATAGCAAATTAAGAGGAAACTATGTAGGTAAACTTCCTCCCAAATTGTTTGATTGTTGTTGAATCATACTAGTTTTAATGAATCTCCTAAAGAATAAAGTTAGAGAATATCGAGATAATTTTGATGAAAAACCTCGATGTATGAAGTGGAAGAAAAATGATAAATATGAAATGTCATCCAAAAGATATTCAAATAAGTTTACATGAAACAAAATAATTATTTTTTGTGAGAATGTTGAATCATACTCAACTTACAACAATTCATCCGAAGATGAATGTTTAGAAAAAATTAGAACCTTCATTGAAAAAGATGAGAGTATGAAATATTCCTCATATATTGAAGAAGATGGTAAAGAATATTATATATATTTTTGGTCAAGAACAAATTTTTTTTCATGTCTTGAGAAAACAAATGTCTCAACAGAGATATTAGTATAATGAGATTGATTGTGATGAAAATCACGATGGAAAAAATTTCATCAAGCAGGTGGATGAATACATTCTGGATATTTTAATTCAAAATCATTGGATTACTCAATAGGGAACGATTATTGAAGATCTCAGAAAGATGATGGAATCTATGTATGAATTTTTTAACAAGTTTCAACAAAACCTTTTTGAGTCCAAATGCACCTTGAGAAATATTTATAGAAACATCAACAAATCAATGAATGTATAAGCTAATACTTCTAAAGATGCTAAGAAGGATCAAAACAAGAATTAGTTGAAATAAAATCTTACAAAAAATAATGTTTCATATGATTCATTTAATATTTTAGGTTCTAAAAATTGTATTGGGAAAATATGAGTAAAGAAATGTAGTGAAAAAATATCAATTCTATAAATTTGGAAAAACTCACACAAAAAATGAGATGATCCATGTCCGAAGAATGTTTGAGAAAAAACATGTTTCTAGACTCATAAATGTTTCCATAGATAAAGGAATTTCTTGAATAGAATATACATATTTGATGTCTATTATTGGTGTTGTGGAATATATGGGCACAATGCTTATAATTGTTGGAACAACTTATCTTTACTCAGAAGAAGGATTGATAAAAAAGAAAGAAATGGTGAAAGAATAATGAGTAAAATTCTTAACTTACAAGATAATGAAAAGAAGAATTCTCAATATTTTAGAAACATTCCCATGAAAAATCAATTTTATTTTCAGGAACATGTTTTTGGAATATGTGATCAATCTATTGATCATGACAATAAATATAAGAATCTCATTCTATAACATGTATCTTATGATATAAATGAAAATAAATCTTAAAACAAGATGGTGGAGGAAAGTTTTTTTGTTGTTGAGACAGAATTGGAAGTAAGTAAAAGGAAAAAACCAGAGATATTTGGTAGTGGTTTCTCATTACATATGATATGTGATATATAAATCGTGATTCATGTTGAAATTCATGATGGAGGACTAGTTACTTTTGAAAATGATAGTTCCACAAAAAATAGAGGAATCTGAATGGTAAAGATTGAAGTAGATAAATTTAAATCTAAGGATGTTTCACTTATTTATGGGATAAATGATAACTTACTCATTGTATATAAACATTTTTATGATGGAAAAGAAGAAAAATTTAGAAAATATTCTAGTATCATCAATTTTTTGAAATATGGAAAAGTAATTACTAAAATAGAGGGAACATGTGGGAATATCATTCAAATAAAAGAATTTAATAAATCATATAACTTGAGTGAGTAATATGAAACCAATTTGTGGCACTGAAGACTTGGGAACCTTGGGCAGAAAACATATAAAAATTTATAATGTTGATGTAGTCCAGAATTTTCTAGAATTGGAATGAAGTGATGAATATTTTTTTATTACTTATCAGAATATAAAGATTAACAAAAAAAGTCATAAAATCATTTATATTCAATATTCCAAACCAATTTATCTTATTCATTCCAATTTGTTTATACTTATGAGAAATCAATCAATAAATGGGACTTGTACTTTATAAATTTTACAAATTATTTCACTGGGATGAAAAACATCATGTTCATGAAGCACAAGTCAGAGGTCATGAAGATGTTCAATTTATATCGAAAATATGTTGATAATGAACTGGGGTTACCATAAAATATATGAGAATAGATAATGGTTCAGAATTCACAAACAATAATTTTAAAGCTTATCTAAGAAAACATGGTATCAAACATCAGTATAGATCTCCCTATAGTCCAAAAAAATGGTGTAGAAAAAATAAATAAATAATAGAGGCTTAGTGGAAATGGGGAGTAGTATTTTTAGGATAATAAAAACATTAAAAATTATTTTAGAGATAACCTGTTAGTAATATTACACATGTTGAAAATAGATGCTTATTGAAATCAGAAACCAACCTGACTTCTTATAAAATTTGGTATAATAAAAATTCCTTCATTGAAATACTCCAATTTTTTTTGTAATTCCATGTTTCATCAAAATAAAAAATCTATATTTGGGAATGTTTGATGAGAAATATGATGAAGGAACATTTATGGGTTATTATACAAATGGTAAATTTACAAATGTTGGAAAAATTGTTTACAAAAGTGGGTGGATCATATGATGTGAAGGTAATGGAAAATCAATGTTCCTTACCAATGGTTATTGATATTATTGAGAAGGATAAATGGTCAATTTTTAAAAATAGTGAATGTAATTAAAATCATTCTTATAATGATTTAAAAGAATCATGTGATGAGGAAATTATTGTAGGGTAAGAAACTTTTAGATTTCCTACCGTGCAAAAAAATGTTGAATCCAAAAAAAAAATTATTGGGAATCAGAAGGCTCCAGTTCAGACCATAAAGATGTTGAAATTTGAAAATATGACTTTACATATCTCTAATGATGAACCAGAATCAGTTTCAAAGGCTGTTCAACATAAAAAATGGATGGATTCTATGATTAAAGAGTTGTATTAGATAAAGAAGAATGAAACATGGGAACTTGTTCCAAGGCCATCAAATAAAAATGTTATAAAAACAAGTTTTTTTATAGAAACAAATGTAATGATCATGTAAATGTTTCAATAATCAATGAATTACTTCTTTTGTAATGGATATGTGCAATATTTTGTAGAAATGTTTTCCCAAGACATATGATTGGAATCTATTAGAATGTTTCTTTCAATAGAATCACATCAGAATTACAAATTTTAATAGATGGAGGTAAAGTCATATTTCATAAATGATGAGATTGAGGAATATGATTACATTGAGAACCAATGGGGGTTTCACATTTATGAGGTTGAAATAAATTTTTTTAAATTGAAATAATATTTGTATTAGATGAAACAAGATCTACTTTCATGGTATTCGAAGCCTGACAATGAGAATGATGAAATTTTATAAAATAAAAGTTGATAGAAACTTGTATGTTTAACATGTTGAATATTGAATATTAATTTTAATTATTTATGTGGATGATATGATTTTTGTTGCGGATGAATAAAATTTTTGGGATGAGTTTGTAGAGGAAATGACCAGGAATTTTGAATTGTCATTGTTGGGAGAATGAACATTATTCCTTAGTGTACAAATTATAAAAAAAGAATAATTTATTTTCTTATCCCAAGACAAGTATTCCATAGAATTGTTAAACAAGATTGGTATGGGTGAATCTAAATAATTTTCAATTGTTATTACAGTTAGTTTTTTATAGTAAAGATGAATCTGGAATAATTGTGAATCCATCCAATAGCCCGAAGGCCTTTATTTTTTATTGATTTTGATAATCCACCTTTCAAGGGGTGAGGTGGAACCATTACAAGGCCTGTAGGTGTATTTATTACATGTCCCGTAGGCCTTATAGGAATTCATTTGCCCGTGGGCTTCAAACATTACACACAACCCATACTAACTACTTGGAACTGCTCCTCCGCAACATCTTCATTGTGAAATCAGCTCTCCACCTACACATGTCTATTTGGATAGGCATTACAATGAATGCACAAGCTTATCCCGATGACAGGTGCCATACCCTCTCATTCTTGTAATCCGTTTAGCTTATGTTGTGGTGAAATCTCCTTTCTCATCCTCCTTTTAGAGCTTGTTCCTTGTAGGTCATCTGGTTTGCATCTGCACTTAATGTGGCCAAAAGGCCATGAGGTGGCCCAAAGGCCTTACTGACCCGAAGGCCTAGGTGGCCCGAAGGCCTTAAAGGACTCGGGGACCAAATCTGTGGCCCAAAGGCCCTAACGGGGGCATATTTCCTACTGCTACAGTTCCAAACTGTACCTTCTACAGTCCCGCTATAGTTCCTGCTCCAGTACTGAACAATCCCACTACAGTACTGAATAGCTCCCGCTACAGTACTGCTACCGCACCTGGAAAATAATGTCTCCACCTGGATTTGATCCCAGGTCTCTCGGATGCACTTACAGAGTCCTTACCGACCAGGCTAAGGCTCATGTGTGGAATAATTGTGAATCAGAAAGTCTTTAGAATGATTATAGAAATTATTATTTACCATACATCATCATGGAATTCTATTGTTTATATTTTGAATTTATGCGACATGTATTAATTTAATCTAAAATAATAACATATATTGGTAAAAAAAGAAAATTATATGATATGTCCAAGGAACAACATCAAAAGGGTTATTATAAAAAAGAAATAGTGAAATAATATTTCTTATTTATAGTAGTTATGATTGTTCTTGAGATTCTAATGATAGAAATTTAACCACATGATACAAAATTTTTCTTGTTGAATTTTTTGTGAGTTGGCATGGTAAGAAACAATGTTTAGTAACTTTTAGCATAATTGAATCCAAATATGTGGAATACAATACAACTTGTACTCAAATGTTGTGGATGAAATTTCATCAGGAAGATTTGAAAGAAAAACTTTCTAAACCATTGAAGACACTTTATGATAATTATAGTGTAATTAATTATTATAAGAATCCTATACAGCATTAAAGATCATAACATAATGATATAATTTTCCTATATATAGAAGATAAATTTGTTGCTCGAGATGTTTTTCTGGAATACATTTCAATAAAGTATCATATTACAGATATCTTTACCAAAGCAATGTTGAAGGAATATTTTTTTAAATTGAGGTTAAAACATCTTGTTCAGCCTCCTCCTATATCTTCCTAAAACATATAAGTATGGGAATACACAACCATGATTTGGATTTTTTTGAAAAAGGGGGAGAGTATGTAATAACATTTTAGTTTTTATGAAGATTTTACTTAGCTTTATTTTATGAATATGATGCTATGGTTATCATATGGTGGTAGAGATAAAAAGAAAATAGGGGGAGGAAAATAAATGTGAGAGATAAAAATATATAAGTAAGGGGGAGTTTAACATTACATTGTTGTTAATTTTTCTTTCCACCTAGTGATGAAATTCTATAAAAAAATTACTTTATCCAGTAGTGTGGTGTCCTGACACTTTCTTTTTAGAAAGGATATGTTTTGTTAAAGGTCAAAAATATGAGTTTTTTTATAAAATATGAGTTTTAAAAAATTATGTGAGTCATAATAGTTATTAACAATGTTTTTTAACAAATCCAAACATTTATATTAAAGTAAATTTTTGTTTTTTTAACAATGTTTTTGTATGTGTTGAAAAGTAACCATTTTTTTGTTGGATAAGTATGTTTTTGTTGTCCAAGAATTGTATAATTACGCATCTAATTTAGATCATTTTATTCAAATGAATTGGAAGTAGAATTTATTGGTTTCTGAGATTTTATCTTTGCTAACATCTAATAAAGAATGTAGTTTCTGATTTAGAAAGAAATATGTTACAGAGAAAGATGTTGTTAGTTGAATAAGTCATTTTTTTGTTGAAGAGGATTGTGGAACCAAGTGATTTTAGGATTTAAAATGTCTTCATTATTTCTAAACTAAATAATTTGATTATTTTATAAACATTATGTTATTAAAATTAATGAAAACATTCATGATAAAATCTTTTATAGAAATGGTGAAAAATTTTAGAAACTGGATTCCATGAAAAGTTGAAGAAATCAGATTCACAGAATAAAGATGATTCACTTAAAAAATACTGAAATTAGATTCACTTAAGAAATATTATTCACTAAATACTAAAAAAAATTGGATTCATTGAAGAAATTATACTCACTAAATAAATAAGATTCACTAAAAAATAAATAATTAGGATTCACTAAAAAGAAATAGAAATCATATTCATAATATAAATTATATTCACTATGAAGGATAAATAAACCAGATTTACTAAAACAATTCCAAGAGTTGAGTTGGTAAATTTGAAATTCATTTGGGCATAAATCTAGTATAAAGATAAGGAGGCTTGAAAAAGTCAATATTGATATTTTAAATGCGATATAACTTAATAGATTTGATATTTATTGAAGTGAAAAATATTTCATGTTTCCAACATTTGGTTTTCAAGTTTCCTATAAATAATTAAGCAAATCATTCATTCAATTGAAACATTCATAATATTAATGAAATGTGGATTTATGGTGAAATAAAAATGAATGTTCAAATCTGATTATAGAAGAAAAATATTGATCATTATATTAGAGTTTTAGTTTTTTATATAGTTCTATAAAAATGGATACAAAATTTTTTGAAATTAGATCCAATATTTTGACTAAATCAAACCCAATATTCGAAGAGAATCAGAACCAGTATTATATGAAAATCAGAACCAGTGTTTAAAAAAAACCTGGGATAAATATTATAAGAAGATAAGAATCAGTAGTCTTAGAAAATTGATACTAGTATTTTGAAAAAATTAGAATCAGTATTCTAAGAAAATCAGATCCAGTATTCATAGAAAATATGATCCAGCATTATGAGGAAATCAGATCCAGTATTATGAGAAAATTGGATCCATTGTTCTAAAAAAATTAGATCAATAATTCTAAGAAAATTGAATCCATTATTATGTGAAGATAAAATCTAACATTCTACAAAAATTGGATATAGCATCATCAGTTTGAGAAAATTGAATTCATCTAAATTGGAGTGAGGTTTTTTACTGGCTCATTAAGGAGAAGTTTCAAAAAAAATTAATATTTTTGGATGATTTTTTTTATATGAAAATATTGAAAAATGACCGGATCCAGTGTAATCTTTTATATTAGGAGTTAAAATGTGTTTGATTAGAGTTGGAACAATTTTTATTCACTTTTTAAAATAGTAGATTTACATAGACCCGCATGGAGGGGAAAAGGAAAGGACATAGGTTATAACACTAAGGCTAGACCTTATAAATATTGTGTGATTTCCTTTATTTCATACCATTACATGAATGAGTATTTACTAAGGGTTTATAGGGATATAAATCTAAAGAGGTAGCAAGGGTTAAGATTTTAAATATTTTAAAACTTATAAAAAGTCAACCACTAATTCAATCTCCCCCCTTATCAGTTGTTATTCGATTCTTGGAACATCTGAATGATAACAATTTTAGCTATTTTTATTCATCCTCTACGATAGATATTCATGTTGTCATGGGATCAACTTGAGAAAAAAAATGTTAAAGGCATCCTATATGGGTGTGAGTATAACTCTACAATCCACTACTAGAGGTGAACAACACATAATTAGTACATACAATGAATATATAATGTAGTACTATTAGAATTAATTGTAAAATAACTGCACACCTAATTGTTTTAATGTTAATATTTAATATCCAGGCCACATAAGAGTTCACATACTTGATTTATCAAGTAATATATGTCTCTAGTAAATTCACATAACCAATCTAATGTTCAAATAATTACCACTCATATTCTCATTAATATATATATATATATATATATGAAACTTTGGGGTTATTAGACCATCCCATAAAGCCATTAAATATATCACAGACATAGTGGGAAATGACATCCCTCCCTAGTTATATCACATATATATACACAATGGGGTGAATGAAACCCCATCTTGGATACATATAATAATATCAACAAATAGTGGAGAATTTCACCCAAAATCAATATTATCCCATGTATTGAACACATAGGGGAGTGATTCCATTATCTATTTCCATCACATATAATGGTACGTGGAATTTTGCATTCCATTTATACTATCATATGTCTTCATAGATGAAATTATTCTTGCCATGTATACCATCCTATTCTATAAGAGGGAAAACTGATCCACCCAAAAAACACCACATATCATAATCACCCAAGGGATAATCATCCCACTCATATGTAAACATATTTCATAATAATCAATTTATAAATAGACCCACATTGATATCATATCACATATATATAAATATATACTGTAAATATCACGTGGGATTAATACTATCATTAACTTGATACTCACTTAATGTGTTTACCTCTATGTCACATAATAAATTTATTTTTTCATATTTATAGTTGGATAAAATAATTTTGAATTATTATACAAATACACTCTAAAGTAAACATCAAACTATGTTTTCTACTATGATCCCCAAAATTATTACATGGTCTAGACACCCCACATTGGTTCCATTATCTCATTTACAAACACTATGTCCAATCCCCATAACTCAGTGGGTATTACTTCACTCATGATAGTCACGAAAAGATCATGGAATAACCAGCAACACATGAAACACACTATATTCTAAAAATAATGAATCGAATAACATCCATATCATATAAAATCTATGCATCATTGTTCCTCTCAGACCCATCCTACACATTTAAGGATTCCAAGGAATCTCTTATCAAATAGACACAAAAAAATAGAGGAGGAATAATCTATCCACACAACAATCAACTAGTCATGTGGCCAAAATGTATCTCAAGATTCCACATGGCCTATCGATAAGCCCCTTATTCCCAATCCATAGCCTTACCCCACTCAGATATAACTGATGGGAACTATCCCAATGTCCACTACATTTCACTCATTTATTCATAATATTATATGACACACTTATTATAGGTCATATGTTTAGGGTGAAATCTATATCAATTGTTGAAATATGCATCAAAATTAGTGTATGAGGTTCCTCAAAGTCCTATCAAATTTTCATTCTATTTACATGTATTAATGGAAACTACTTCATTTTTATATTATGGTAGATTTAAAAACATTAGAGATTACATATAAAGGATGCACTCAAAAATCCATGATCCTTATAGAAAATTTAATTGACAATATATCTCATTAGTATTTTAACATATTAAGAAAAACATGAATACCATCTACTACGATCCTCTAGGCCCAATCAATCAACACCAATATATATGAGGCCCTACATATATGAAAAATCATTTCATTGAATAATACTAAAATAACAAGTATTAAAATTATTCTTAAATAAATTCCATATTTTATCCACTGATCATAGTAAACTAACCATTCACTAAGAAATCTCCAATAGTTAGACATTATGTATTGAGTTTTGAACCACATCACTTCACTACCTAAATATAATTCATGAATAGCCTATTTTTTATATAAACAAAAACATTAACTTATCCTAATCCAATATAAATCCAAATATAATTAATGTAACATATTTAACATCTAGACCCATATTCTACTAAATTATTCCCCAAGAATGTGGGCCACATTGCATGAATTGCATCTACACGAATGATAAATGTTTCCAACTTGAAATGTGGGATTCTGGTGTGTAATTGGAGAAACTATACCCTCATCACCAAAGTGTAACACATAAAAATGATAATAACAGTAAATAACATAAGTATTAACTTAAATGTTTATGTATCCAGAATTGACATTATATAGTAGACCAGTAACCCACTATAGTTGAATATGTATAGAAATATATAGAAACACAAGTAACTAATAAACATACTCAAATTACAGAAATAGTATCATAAAAATAATGATGATAATATATGTCATGTGTTTATAAATAATCCAAAATAGGTATACTATAGTATGTAAAACACATGTATCAAAACACCAAAAATCCCAAAATAACTATCCTAGTCAGCATCATGATCCTCAACTTGGTCCAATTCTCCCCTACTCTTAAGAATGGTACAAGGTCAAATATTGAACTATGTGTGATTTACCCAATCCATACCTATATCCATATAATCTATCTCGGTACCCAATAGAGGTCGAAGATTGGGTTTGAGATAAAATCAAAGTATTCCACCACCGATGGAGTCTATAACAATCATGGATGTGTAATACAGGCTAAAGGAGAGTGTATAATATAATTGGTATGGTAGTAGTAAATCTAATGTGTCCATATAAAATGTGACCAATCAGGTGATATTGTACATCCACACAAGGATCCTTGAAAAACAAGTGTTAATGTCTAATAATAAGGAAATAATAAAGTAAGAGGTATTAAACACCACAACCATGTGTTATACACAATATATCATATCAACCATTTCCACACTATATAATTTGTATCTCATAAAAACCATGGATGAACCATATAATCAATATTTTAACATTCACTATGTCAAGGCCATATAATCAGATCTATCATACCCCACAGGGTCATATCAAAGGTATAATAGACCAATGCATCCTCATTAAGTCCCAATACCATCTCGAGGGAAACTCAGTTAGTCTCGAATTGGGATCCATGGAGATTATCATTAGACCATGTCCACGATGATCCCAAATAAACTGGATTCAATGGTTACCAAGGCCCATGAAAACCTAATGAATAAAGATCCATGGAAGATTACAGGTCTTTGGAATTCACTAACACTTTCATGAAAAGTGATGTAGTGCAGTCATGGATTCCTATAAAATCATTCATCATTATGTTAAATTACTATTTACATTCCATGGGTTTTCCCAATAATACACCAACTCTCATAAAAAAAATTAATTAGTTCACAACATGTATCACATGTAAAATTAGGAAAACCATCACCTAATAAATAATTTCAATTTATAAAAGGATTTATCAAACTAGGCAACCACACATGCACCCCATGGGTAGTTCAACATTAGGAAATGGAAAGGGGGTACCCTATGGATGTTTTATGTATGGTAAAATTCTCCAACTAACACAAAGAAACTAAAGTTAATCCCTAACATGTTTCTATAAATTCAATCAAATTATTCAATTAATTAAGCATGCCTTCAGATTTTTTGGAACATGAAAAAAATGAAAAATATGCATATAAATAACCACAACTCTGGGAAAATGTATAGACCACCTACTATAGGTCTATATTAGAGTGATCATTGAGCATCATCTGTAGATATGATCTAGACTAAAATAAAAATGAATAACATACGAAGAAACTAGAAATAGGTCATAATATATTGCACCTAATTAACTCCATTGATATGATGAAAAACAAAGAGTGGAACAAAATTAATTGAATACTCACCAGTGTAAATCCAATTATATGAATGGTTCTGAAATATGATCACAAACGTCGAATCAGTGGAAAATTCAAGTATTTGGATTTTGTAGGATCTCTCTAACATAAGTGTGACATGACTGCTTGTTATTAAAATTTGGTCTCCAAACTGTGAAATAGCCCCATAAATCCCTTGATTTTTCTATATCCTCAATTGGTATTTAATTTAGGACATAATAAATATTTCAAACTAAAATTAAAAATATCAATACATCATATAAAAATGAGGATCTTACAATATCTCCCCCATGAAGCAACTAATCCTATAATTTCCCTCTCAAGGGTGGTCAAGAATCGGCTGATAATAACTCTGGCCACTGGGAACATACATTATCCACCAACTACCATGGACCATCCTGTAAATGGATATACATCGATAGAACCCATACTAGAGAAACTCAATGTCCTAAGATATCCTTTTTTGTCTTGTCAATGATACGAATTAGATTCTCCTCAAAGGACACATCTATCCCTATCTCAACCACCTTGGGATGACAAGAATGATATGGGTTTGAATGATAATGGTGTAGTTGAGATACATGGAAGACAACATGCAAGGATGGGTACCTTTGAGTTACCATAACTAATATACTAACAGACTGATGCCCTCAAAAATCTCAAATAAAATGACATATCACAATGAATAGTTAACATATCTCCTTATCTATCTATTCCACAGTCTCGAAGAGATGGAAAATGACTACATACTAGACCTCGAACTCTAGGGATCATCTACAGTGATTAGTGTAGGACTTTATTCATGAATTTTTAGTATCAATCCACATAATTATCAAATAGACCTAATAATATGTCTCTAGCATGATATGTAGTATGATAAAAGTTTCCTCACCTACCTCAAACCATCACAGGGTTTATATACATGAACTACCATACAATGAAACATAAGGTTCAAACTGTATAGTCTCCAGGTAACTTATATTGGAGGTGAATTCAACTATGGTTATATGTTACTCCCAAAACCCAAGAAAAACAAGGACCCATGCTCGTAGCATGTAATTAATCTACAAAATCTTAGGAATTGACTATCCATCCATATGAGGGTGGTATGCTATGCTTAGATTATCTTATGTACCCAACTCCCTCAAAAACATCTTCCACAAAAGAGACATAATGTAACGCCTGAGACTTTTATGAGAAACATTTTGTTTTTATCAAAATAATCTTTCACTACACACAACACTAGCTTGGCTTGCTTTACACGCAACCACGACCTTCCTCAATAGCTTGCGTCGTACACAATACCGAGTTTCACTAAACAACGATATGCTATTAAAATATTATTAAAACTAGCCGTTATGAATAGTAATAACCACTTTTTGAAATTTTATAAATTTTATTTTTCAAAATGGACTTCATTTTTGGATTTGGAATATCGAAATTAGCCTAGGGTGAAATTTTGGTATTTTTCTGAAAACTTTCAATTTTTGATGAATAGTGAAACCACTAAGTGGTAGTTAAAAAAACTGAATTTTTCATAAAACTTAATTTTACCGCTTCTGTGAGTGGAATTTAGAAAATCTGAGAGACACAATTAATATCAAGGACTAAAATGTGGTTCAATGAGATGAAAATAATTTTTTGGTGAATAGTAACTTTTTAATTTTTTTACCACGGTTAAAAGTAAATAGGGTAATTAAGGGTAAAGATGTTATTATTATTACCCAAACACATGTACTAATTCTATTGGATAAGTGTAATTCGACCACAAACAACCTTAGGAATAAAATATGACCATTTAGTCCCACATGGATTAGATTAGGACATTTATTAATAATTTATTTAAAGAAGGGTTAAAATAGGTAAAATCAAAGTTTAATAAGTATATAATTTTTAATATAGGGTTATACATAAGATAAATTCGACTATAAATATTTATTAGGAAGCTAAAAAGATTTCCTACATAATGGTATTTTATTTGTAATTTTTAGACTTAAAATAATTTAATTTATTTATGATACAATGATGATGCAGTAATTATCTTATTAATGAAATATTGACATAATTGATGTTATAAATACCCAAATAAATGTAATTTGAGACTTTTTATGAATTAAACTAATTTTCTACGTTAATATGACATGTTAGTATTGATTTAATTAACTTAGTTCGAACTAATAATTCTTTTATGATTTTCACAAAAATCAATTACTAAATAGTGTTAAAATTGACATAAAATAGTTTTTAAAACAAATATTATATTATTAATTGTTATTTTATTCCTAAAAATCTACGGTTCGGCCAAATGACTTATATAAGGTTATATATATTAATAATAAAAAACTTGGGGTTCGTTTGGCTTGATATAGTACGTTTATTAACCGTATAGTGTAAGAAAACAAGAAGACACGGTAAAAGTTAAATTATCTAACTTAAAGTTAAATATAAATGATAAGGTTAAAATTGATACCTAAAATTGTCTAAATTCTATTGAATGAGAGGATTTTGATCCATACCCACGTTATCTTCTAAATATATCAATTTTGAGCTATTAAAAACCGAATTTTACTTCATAATAATATAATATGTTTAGTTATTCCAAAGGTGCCCCTCTCCTCCCTTATAAAAGGGCACCTACTCCCTCTTCTCCTCACACCAATTTGAGCCTTCAAGCTTTGCCAAACTCTAACCATTTCACTTACCCACTTCCCTAGAATCATCCTAGAGGTTCTGGTCTTCTTCAAAGACCAACCCTAGTGCCCTAAGAGGAGGTTAAGAAGAGGCGCGTCAAAAAAAGAGGTAATATCCATTACCGATCCTTTCCAAATTTTTTCTTCTTCAACTTCTTCTTCTTTAGTTGTTTCATTATGAAGTAATAACATCAGTATCACTCATATACTAATATGTTATTATAGGTATGAAACAACCCTATTTCACCATCTATCCATCCTACGGAAAACGAAATCACCGTGCATGTGTATGTACGGAATATCGTCTTCACGCTGTGGTGTAATCTATCTTCCACCACCACCTTAATTGGATGGGTTTAATGGTGTAAGTAATGAATATATATGATTATTGTAAAGTGATATTGATTATGAAATATTATAAATACACTCCAATACAATTACACAATCATGGGAACGATATCATCACTCTTGCGTAAATGAGGTATCTATAACCTAAAAGAAGAATAAGAATTTATTCGACAAAACACACATAAGAACAAAAAGCAATAAACACCCGAATAACAAGTAACAATGAAATATTACTAATAAGAAGCTAATAATATGACCATATATGATATCATAACAATGAGTATGATTCTGGAATAAGTCAATCACATTATTTAAATCATTATACAGGAGGTTCAGACACTTACGAAGCAAATTGGACCTAAGGTAAGGGAAATATCACAATCTCATTTTTATCCGAGATTGTTTATACTTTGACATATAATGGGGTGTATTTTTTCATCCACATCCATGTTTCCTCAATATGTAATATTTTTCCATCAAACTACAATTGTTTAAATCCAATTTTACCCTTCAGTGAGTTTTTCGTAAAAGATATGAAAGGAATCTTTTGTCGTTTTTCGTACGAGGTACTTTTTGACTTTTCTAAAAAATGTATGAGAAGAATGTTTTTTTAACTTATACGACATGAATGGATTTTTAAAAAATTATTTCCAAGAAGCTTCCTTTACAAGTTTTAAAGTTTATTTTTAATCAACTTATTTTAGTTTAAAATTGTATGACATGTTAAAGAAAGGAAAATGTTTTTGAAGTAGAAAGGATATTTTCCTGAAGAATGGAGTTCAAGTGATTTATCAATATTATTTTCCATCTAAGATAATATAGGGTTATGTTTCTATCCCTATTATTACATTGATTTGATTACGTCGTGATGGAATTATTTTTATGAATTCCTTTATTTTATATGAATTGTTTTATGATGTCATGTTGTTTAAGAATCCAATTTTTACTACATGGGTTATGCAATGATGTATGATTTATGATTTTGTGGCACACATAAGAATGGTATCATTATGAGATGGGTGGGACCTATATCTCCCTCCAATGCATTGGGTAAAGATTTTATATCTCATGAGATAGACATGGCTGGAACGGAAGGTTATACCGGTTCAGTGAAACACGACTGAAACGAGGAGTGAACTCGGTTCAAAAATGGACTTTGTCCACTAAGATAGTCTTGGAAATGAGTCTTGACTAATAAGAAATGATTCTTTATGATTATGTGTGTATGCCAAAAAGTTTCATATTTTAAGTTATGATTATTGGGATTTCATTTCACTACTATGATTTATCCCATGTTATGAAATTATGCTCTCTTTTGCAGGTTAAGATTTCCCAAATGTTATGTTCTTATGAATATGATGTGATTGATATTTATTTTGTTTACCCTTACTGAGAATTTGAGCTCACCCTTTTGTATGTTTTCTTTCCCCAGGTCAGGAAGAAGCTTATTAAGTAAGATATGCCAAAAGGGACTATATATATGATGAAATAAATGGGAGATATTGTAGACGCTTTATGAATCAGTTGTTTATGTTTCCCAGTTTCTAAAGACATTATACCTATATGGTCCTTTCATGGTTTTGTTATATGTTGTAATAAGTATGCTTCAATTTTTATGTAATAACAATGTATGTAAAGTATGGGTCGTTATAGTTGGTATCACAGGAAAGGTATAGTCAACCTTTGGAAACTAGGATGTAAAATCCTTAGTAAGAACCCTATGGATAAGTCTAAGAATAGAACACAATCTTAGTGTTTTAGAAATGGCCATGAATAACCTAGGATAATACCTTAAGTGTGAAATTTTATTCTTGATTATGTGGTTTTCCTATTATAATTAGTGTTGCTCACACTATTCTTCTTGGTTTTAGTCAATGGCTGGAACCCGAAGAAATCGTGTTAATGCGGAATGCAACGGGAAATGCAATGATTGTCCCCCTGAGCAACCAAACGTCATGAGATCTAGAATGAAGAATCTTGTAGCCATTCTCACACAACTTTCTCAAGATATGAATCATGCAGGACTTCCAAACGAGAAAAGGAAGGAGCAACATTCTATTGAATCCTTCATGAGGCAGCGCACACCTTCATTCAGCGGGTCTACTGATCCATTAGTTTCTGAACAATGGATTAGTACTACTGAAAAGATATTTTCAGTTCTTCAATGTTCTGAACATGATAACGTCATCTTAGCAGTGTATCGTTTGGATGGTGATGCTGATCAATGGTGGAATCTTATCAAGAATACGAGGCAAAGAGATGAAATTGAGTCCATGGAATGGGACGAGTTCAAGAACTTATTTTTCAATAAGTACATCCCTCGTATTCTCCAAACAAAGATGGAGAAAGAGTTTCTTGAACTGAAGCAAAAGGATGATGAATCAGTTGGTACCTACGAAGAAAATTTTACAAGACTTGCAAGGTACGCTTCTGGTATTATTATCCAACCTGAGAGTAAGATCAATCGATTCTTTAGTGGATTAAAACCAAGTCTTCGAAGGGCCTTAGCCATAAGGGACTTCAATAGCTATGAGGAAATCGTTCGATGTGCTCTCAATGTTGAGATGAAGATTGGAGTAACCCATCAGTCATATGGGTTTTATAAGAAGAGGAAAATGGAATTCAAAGGAAAATATAAAGAGCACACTGAAAAGAAGATTAGCTTTTCCTTATGCTCAAAGTGTGGAAAGAAACATGGAGGGAGTTGTCTTAAAGGGACAAGTAAATGTTTCAAATGTGGAAAGGAAGGTCATCGGGCATTTGAAAGCCACAATGATGGGAAGAAGATGTCTAATGATGCAAACAAAGGAAGAGACACACAGAATGAACCTACTACACATCAATGTTTCAAGTGCAAGGAGATGGGGCATTATGCCAATAAATGCCCTAATCCAAGGGTTGTTGATGATGATCGACATCAACAAAATATTAATGCTAAAGACAAAGGAAAGTCACATGAAATTTCTATCAGCGATGTGGAGTACGATAACGATGTGGTGAAAGGTACACTTACCATCTAGTCTAAAGTAGAAAATGTTTTATTTGATTCTGGATCCACCCACTCCTTTATTTCTGAAGATTTTTCTAAGGGTATCACTATATTACCTCAACAATTAGATGTTGAGTTAGCTGTGACAACACCTAATGGCACAACAG
Source organism: Viscum album (assembly GCA_963277665.1). Lineage (NCBI taxonomy): Eukaryota > Viridiplantae > Streptophyta > Magnoliopsida > Santalales > Viscaceae > Viscum > Viscum album. Next base: position 1,210,496,963 of record OY728123.1, read on the forward strand.
TCGCATCAAAAGTTTATAATTCTTCCCTGATTGAAGGTTGTGGGAAAGTGCTTCCTACAAATCTTGTGATCCTTCCTATAGTGGAATTTGATGTTATTATTGGCATGGATTGGCTTTCTTTATATGGAGCTCATATCAATTTCCAAAGAAGGGAAGTAACATTTCATATTCCAGATCAATCTATGATCGTCTATCAATGCAAGGATGAACATAACCTTCCAGTGGAAATTTCTTCCATCTTATGGGTCTGGATTCCACTAAATGAGGGTTATTTATCTAAAATGGTTGGTGAGAAACTCAAAATTAAGAATATGACCATTGTACGGGAGTTTGATGATTTCTTTCCGGAGGAATTTCTGGGTCTTCCACCAAATCGTGAAGTTGAGTTTTCAATAGAAATCGTACCGGGAGTTTTGCCTATTTCAAAGACACCTTATAGAATGGCCCCAATTGAGTTGCAAGAATTGAAGAAGAAACTCCAAGAGAATATTGATAAGGGATTCATATGCCCTAGTGCATCACCTTTGGGATCACCTGTTCTGTTTGTTAAGAAGAAAGATGGATCAATGAGACTCTGCATTGATTATCGAGAACTTAACAAGATCACTATCAAGAACAAATATACTCTCCCACGCATTGATGAATTATTTGACCAACTACGCGGAGCTCAATAATTTTCCAAGATTGATCTTTGTTCAGGGTATCATCAATTAAGGGTTAAAAGTGAGGATATACCAAAGATGACTTTCCGTACAAGGTATGGACACTATGAATTTATAGTGATGCCATTTGGTATTACTAATTCCCCTGCTATCTTCATGGATATGATGAATAAAGTCTTTAGAGACTATCTTGATCAATTTGTGGTAGTCTTTATAGACGATATTCTTGTCTATTCAAAGAGAAAGGAAGAACATGAAGATCCCTTTAGAATTATATTGAAGACCCTAAGAAAGGATAAGCTTTATTCCAAATTTACCAAGTGTGAATTTTGGCTTCAAAGAGTTTCATTTTTGGGTCACATAATCTCAAAAGAGGGGATATCTATGGATCCAGCAAAAATAGAGGTCATCGAAAGATGGTCGAGACCAACAACAGTAACTGAGATCTGAAGTTTTCTTGGTTTGGCTAGATATTATCGACGTTTTGTGAAAGATTTTTCATGATTATCTAATCCACTCACCTGGTTGACTCGGAAAGGAGTTAAGTTTGTTTGGACGGAGGAATGTGAAGAGAATTTCAGGGAGTTGCAAAGAAGGTTATCCAGTGCACCTGTGCTCATGCTGCCTTGTAGTGGAGAAATGTTTGTGATCTATAGTGATGCATCCAAGAAGGGATTGGGGTGTGTTCTTATGCAAAATGATATGGTGATAGATTATTCCTCACAACAGTTGAAAATCCATGAGCAAAATTACCCAACACATGATTTGGAGTTAGCTGCGGTAATCTTTGCATTAAAGATTTGGAGGCATTATCTTTATGGAGAAAGGTGTGACATTTATACTGATCATAAAAGTTTAAAGTATATTTTCACACAAAAGGAGCTGAATATGCGCCAAAGAAGATGGTTAGAGCTGATTAAGGATTACGACTGCTCAATTCATTACCACCCTGGGAAAGCAAACAAGGTGGCAGATGCATTAAGTCGATAAGACCATGCCAGTTTATCCATGATGAGGATCACAAAAGATCCAATATTTATGGATATACAAAGGATGGATATTGGAATTATAATAGAAGGGGGAAAATCATATCTTTCTCAAATGAATGTTCAACCATCTATACATGTGATGATTAAAGAGGCGCAGAAAGAAGATATAGAGTTACAAAAGAAGGTGAGAAATATTCATGAATTCAACCTTGATTGTGATGGGATAATAATGTTCAAGAATTAGGTTTGTATTCCTCCCACCCCCGAATTAAAGAAGGAGATGCTGGATGAGGCTCATAGTTCTTCATTCTCTATTCATCCTGGAAGCACAAAGATGTATAGGGACTTGAAAGAGTACTTCTGGTGGGATGACATGGAAAAAGATGTTGCTGAATATGTCTCCTGATGCTTGGTTTGTCAGCAAGTTAAAGGTGAGAGACAGAAGTCTAAGGGGATGTTACAACCATTACCCATACCTGAATGGAAATGGGAAAACATCACTATGGACTTTGTCACAGAACTTCCTAAAACATCCAAAGGCAATAATGCTATCTGGGTCATAGTTGATCGTCTTACAAAGTCCGCACACTTCATTGATATTAGAGAGAATTTCTATCTGGATCAGCTTGCCAGGATATATGTAAAGGAAGTGGTAAGATTACATGGAGTACCACTTTCTATTATATCTGATCGGGATCTGAGGTTTACCTCAATGTTCTGGAGAAGTCTTCAGCATACTCTGGATACAGAGTTGAGTTTCAGCACTGCTTAGCATCCTCAGACAGACGGTCAGTCTGAGAGAACAATTCAAACTCTAGAAGATATGTTGAGAGCTTGCTCAATGGATTTCAAATGTGGTTGGGATCAACACCTACCTTTGGTGGAATTTTCTTATAATAATATATTTCACTCTAGTATTCATATGGCTCCTTATGAAGCTCTCTATGGAAAGAAATACAGGACTCCAACTTGCTGGGATGAAGTTGGGGAAAGAAAGCTATTAGGACCTGATATTGTTGATGAGATGGTAGAAAAGGTCCGATCTATTAAACAACACATAAGAGCAGCTCAGAGTCGATAGAAAAGTTATGCCAACAACCGAAGAAAAGACATAGAGTTTGAAGTGGGTGATAAAGTGTTCTTACGAATATCTCCCTGGAAGAGGGTCATGAGATTTGGAAAGAAGGGGAAGTTGAGCCCTAGATATATCAGTCCTTTCGAAATACTGGATCGTGTTGGAAAGGTAGCTTACAGATTGGCACTTACACCAAATCTCTCTCAAGTTCACAATGTGTTCCATGTATCTCTCCTGAGAAACTACATACCTGATCCTTCACATGTACTCAGCTCAGAAGTTGTACCGCTGGAACAAGATCTTTCTTATGAAGAACAACCGATAGAGATTCTGGATCATAGTGAAAAAGTCCTATGAAACAAGACCACTTGATGGGAGCTTGAGGATATTTTGAGGGAGAGGTATCCTCATCTTTTTGTTACAAAATGACGAATTTTGAGGGCGAAACTCATTTTAAGGGGGGTAAAATGTAACGCGTGAGAATTTTATGAGAAACATTTTGTTTTTATCAAAGGAATCTTTCACTACACACAACACTAGCTTGGCTTGCTTTACACGCAACCACGACCTTCCTCAATAGCTTGCGTCATACGCAATACCGAGTTTCAGTAAACAATGATATGCTATTAAAATATTAATAAAATTAGCCGTTATGAATAGTAATAACCACTTTTTGAAATTTTATAAATTTTATTTTTCAAAATGGAATTCATTTTTGGATTCAGAATATCGAAATTAGCCTAGGGTGAAATTTTGGTATTTTTCTGAAAACTTTCAATTGTTGATGAATAGTGAAACCACTAAGTGGTAGTTAAAAAACTGAATTTTTCATAAAACATAATTTTACTGCTTCTGTGAGTGGAATTTCGAAAATCTGAGAGACACGGTTAATATCAGGGACTAAAATGTGGTTGAATGAGATGAAAATAATTTTTGGTGAATAGTAACTTTTTACTTTTTTTACCCCGGTTAAAAGTAAATAGGGTAATTAAGGGTAAAAGTGTTATTATTATTACCCTAACACATGTCCTAATTCTATTGGATAAGTGTAATTCGACCAAAAACAACCTTAGGAATAAAATAGGACCATTTAGGCCCACATGGATTTGATTAGGACATTTATTATTAATTTATTTAAAGAAGGGTTAAAATAGTTAAAATCAAAGTTTAATAAGTATATAATTTTTAATATTGGGTTATATGTAAGATAAATTAGACTATAAATATCCATTAGAAATATAAAAAGATTTCCTACATAATGGTATTTTATTTGTAATTTTTAGACTTAAAATAATTTAATTTATTTATGATACAATGATGATGCACTAATTATCTTATTAATGAAATATTGACATAATTGATGTTATAAATACCCAAATAAATGTAATTTTAGACTTTTTATGAATTACACTAATTTTCTAGGTTAATATGACATGTTATTATTGATTTAATTAACTTGGTTCGAACTAATAATTCTGTTATGATTTTCTACTAAATAGTGTCAAAATTGACATAAAATAGTTTTTTAAAAAATATATTTTATTATCAATTGTTACTTTATTCCTAAAAATCTAAGGTTCGGCCAAATTACTTAGATAAGGATATATATATTAATAATAAACAATTTGGGGTTCGTTTGGCTTAATATAGTAAGTTTATTAACCTTATAGTGTAAGAAAACAAGAAGACACTGTAAAAGTTAAATTATCTAACTTAAAGTTAAATCTAAATGATAAGGTTAAAATTGATACCTAAAATTGTCTAAATTCTATTTTATGAGAGTATTTCAACCCATACCCACATTATCTTCGAAATATATCAATTTTGAGCTATTAAAAAGCTAATTTGACTTTATAATAAAATAATATTTTTAGTTATTCCAAAGGTGCCCCTCTCATCTCTTATAAAAGGGCACCTCCTCCCTCTCCTCCTCACACCAATTTGAGCCTTCAAGCTCGGCCAAACCCTGCCCATTTTACTTTCCCACTTCCCTAGAATCATCCAAGAGGTTTTAGTCTTCTTCAAAGACCAACCCTAGTGCCCTAAGAGGAGGTTAAGAAGAGGCGCGTCAAAAAAAGAGGTAATATCCATTACTGATCCTTTCCAAATTCTTTCTTCTTCAACTTCTTCTTCTTTAGTTGTTTCATTATGAATTAATAACATCATTATCACTTATATACTGATATTTTATTATAATTATGAAACAACCCTATTTCACCATCTATCCATCCTACGGAAAACGAAATCACCGCGCGTGCGTACGTACGGAATACCGTCTCCACTCCGTGGTGTAATCTATTTTCCACCACCACCTTACTTGGACGGGTTTAATGGTGTAAATAATGACTATATATGATTATTGTAAAGTGATATTGATTCTGCAATAGTATACATACACTCCAATACAATTACAAAATCATGGGAACTATATCATCGCTCGTGCGTAAATGAGGTATCTATAACCTAAAAGAAGAATAAGAATTTATTCGACAAAACACGCATAAGAACAAAAAGCAATAAACACCTGAATAACAAGTAACAATGAAATATTACTAATAAGAAGCTAAGAATATGACCATATATGATATCATAACAATGAGTATGATTCTGGAATAAGTCAATGACATTATTTAAATCAATATACAGGAGGTTTGGACACTTACAAAGTAAATCAGACCTAAGGTAAGGGAAATATCACAATCTCATTTTTATCCGAGATTATTTATACTTTGAAATTTACTGGGGTGTATTTTATCATCCACATCCATGTTTCTTCAATATTTAATATTGTTCCATCCACCTAAAATTTTTTAAATCCGATTTTACCCTTCGGTGAGTTTTTAGTAAAAGATATGAATGGAATCTATTGCAGTTTTTCATACGAGGTACTTTTTGACTTTTCCGAAAAAAGTAAAATAATAATGTTTTTTTAAATTATACGGCATGAATGGATTTTTAAAACATTATTTCCAAGAAGCTTCCTGTACAATTTTTCAAGATTATTTTTAATCAACTTCTTTTAGTTTCAAATTGTATGACATGTTAAAGAAAGGAAAATGTTTTTGAAGTAGAAAGGATATTTTCCTCAAGAATGGAGTTCAAGTGCTTTATCAAAATTATTTTCCATATAATATAATATAGGGTTATGTTTCTATCCCTATTATTACATTTATTTGATTATGTTTTCATGGAATTATTTTTATGAATTCCTTTATTTTATATGAATTGTTTTATGATGTCATGTTGTTTAAGAATCCCATTTTTACTACATGGGTTATGCAATGATGTATGATTTATGATTTTGTGGCACACATAAGAATGGTATAATTATGATATGGGTGGGACCTATATCTCCCTCCAATTAATTGGGTAATGATTTTATATCACATGAGATAGACATGGCTGGAACGACAGGTTATACCGGTTCAGTGAAACAGGACTAAAACGAGGAGTGAACTCGGTTCAGAAATGGACTTTGTCCACTAAGATATTCTTGGAAATGAGTCTTGACTAATATAAAATGATTCTATATGATTATGTGTGTATGCCAAAAAGTTTCATGTTTTATGTTATGATTATTGGGATTTCATTTCATTACTATGATTTATCCCATGTAATGAAATTATGCTCTCTTTTGCAGGTTAAGATTTCCAAAATGTTATGTTCTTATGAATATGATGTGATTGATATTTCTTTTGTTTACCCTTACTGAGCATTTGAGATTACCCTTTTGTATGTTTTCTTTCCCGAGGTCCGGAAGAAGCTTATTAAGTAAGATATGCCAAAAGGGACTATAGATATGATGAAATAAATGGGAGACAGTGTAGACGCTTTATGAACCAGTTGTTTATGTTTCTCAGTTTCTAAAGACACTATACATATATGGTCCTTTCATGGTTTTTTTATATATTGTAATAAGTATGCTTCAATTTTGAAGTAATAACAATGTATGTAAAGTATGGGTCATTATACATAATAATGGCGTCCCTCTCTAAAATGGTTAGGTGATGGAATTGTGAAGTTGTACTATCTCAGATAAATAAAACCTCCCATTATCAGCATTAATGATGGTACCCATAATTATAAGGAAATTAGAAACCTTCATGAGAATGTATACAACCCAAAAAAACACTACATTTAGGTAACCTCAAAAAACCGGTCACAATATCCATTGTGACATCATCTCATTTCCACTGAGGAATGAGTAACTACTGTAAAATTCCAGATATTTGCTGATGATCCTCCTCCACATGATGAAATATGGGACACCTCATAAAAAACCCAACTACCTTCCGCTTCATGCCTGACAACTAGTACTAAATATATAAGGCATGGTACGTCTTGCTGATACTTGGATTCAATGCCGAATATAAGAAATTAAGAATCTTGCATCATCTCCTTGCGTACATCAAATGAAACCAAAACATGACGATGGATACATAGGATACCATTCTCAATTATTGTATAAATAGGAGGTGGTTCCTCAGCTACCAATCTCTCTTATAGGACTGGGCCCTCATAATCCGAGAGTTTCCATATCCTCACTCTATCTAGAATGGTAGATCTCATAGCTTGGTATAAAAGAAATAGTTTCCATTGACTATTCTTCACATCAATGTGTATCTCAATGAACAAATCATTGGGATTCCACTCACCACTATCATGATGAACTACCTATATTTGATTCCACTTTCTCAGTGCATCATCGACTATATTAATATTTCTAGTCACATAGGCAAGCATCAAGTCAAAAAGTGTAGGTAGTCACCTACCTTTGAAGAATAAAATTTAGATCACATTTTTAAATTTAATATTAATTATTTTTTGTTATGTGAACACCAAAAAATTACCTCCATGTATGTAATGTCTTAAAAAATGAAAAGCATGAACAACTACAAAGAACTCAAGACCATGCATTGGGTAGTTCCTCTCCTATGGACATAACATAGGAGGCTCATACACCATGAATCTATCCCCCAACATTAGAACTTCTCCTTGCCTGATACCAGATGCATCATAATAAAACTTCTATCTATTGTATAGCTTTAGAAAAATTAGGATCATTGCTGATGTTAATCTATATTTCAGGTCTTGAAAGGATCTCTCGTAGGTATCTAACCATAAACACACCACACCCTTATTAGTCAATCCCATCAATGGTATATCCAAGAAAGAGAAGTATTTTGTAAATTTCCTATAATATCAAACAATCCACATGAAACTCTTTTTTTCATAGACATAATGGGAATTCTCTTAGAAAACTACACCTCTCAACTTCTTTTTTCAAACTGATACTCCATTCTATAAGATAATATAACCCATGAAATAAATCGTATCCTTCAATAAGTGTAAATTTGTGAGCATAGTGTATAATTGATGCTCCCTTAGTGTATAAAATATGAGATTAGAATATTTAGCATTGTTGTGTTTATTGTTATAAAAAATAACGATATCATCCATAAAAACCACCAAAAATCCTAATAATGAAGGAAAAACTAGATCACCAACAAAATGAAAAATATTGGAACATTCAGGGGACTAAACACCAAAAAAAAGATACAATTATAGTAAAAAAATGCTAGAAACATTCATACAAGGAGTGAATTCAAGTTGAAGACACATCTTATGATATCCAAATCCAAAACATATTTTTAAGAACACTCGATCTACTTAATGTTGATCTAAATGTCATATATCCAATGAAAGGGATATTGTTTCTCAACTATTAGTTGGTTCAAGTTTTAGTAATCTACACACAACCTAAGGGTACAATTCTATTTTTTTTTTAAAAAAGGTCTCACAAACCCGATTAATAAGTACTGGGTTAAATAAGTCCATTTTTTATCCAAATCCTCTATCTCCCTCTTGATATCTTGAAACTCTATCGTATCCATCTTGTATGGAGGAATGAAAACTGGTAAATCTTTTGGAACTAGATTGATGTAGAACTCTGACTATATCTTATGAGTTAACCCTAAAACTTCATCCATGAATGAATCCCTAAAACTATCAACCACTAGGGGAAACTATGCCTCACATTTATCATGATCATCCAAGTATATACTATCATCTAACGATGTTCTACAACTTAGAACATGATTCTATAGTCTATATTGTCTTGCTTAGACATCGCACTCACCCTTTTTAATATATTATTTTCACTCTGTTGATTTTAATTTCACCCTATAGTGATAAAAATCTATGTAGGCTCCAAATGAAACTATCCAATCTACCACGAGTTTGACATCAAACCCAGTCACATCATGGTAAAAAACATTATCTTTGAAGTGAAGACCTCCAATATCAAGGGGGACACTTTGAACTAGAATACATCCTCTATTATGATCACCAATGGAGTGTCAATCATTACAACACCCTCAAAAAATTGTTTAATGATCCCATGGAATTCCACCACATGAAGAAAGACAAATAACTGTGATGAACCTATATAAAAAAGAACAGATGAAAGAGTATAGGATAAAATGATCATTACACTCATAGTAGATAGTCCGTAGGCATTCTCTCCATGTGTAGGCTATACAGAAAATAAGTGTTTCAAACTGTAGCACTACAAACCAAACCCACCTTCCGGAGGAGGCCCACTCTGCTGTCTCAGAACAACTGGTGTCTAGATACCTCAAAAATGACCACCAAAACCTTTTCCTGAATGAATAGTACCACTCAATGCCCTTTCCTAATGTGGAAATGTGAAGCTTGATCCTAAACCTGATGTTAAATATAACCCTCATCTACTATGTACTGGTGAAATTTTCCTACTAAAACATTGCATGTGGCCCATGCAACTACAAAATCGGTTAGTGATTGGGTTGTGATCAAAAAAATTACTCACATATCCACACATAGGACAATAATGATAGAAAATTGAGCTACCATTACTCATAGACCGACTATTACTCACCCCACTAGGAGCATCATGATGTCTCTTCTTTCCGCTGAATTTGAGACTATTTGGTCTATAGATTGTCCTGATCTATTATATGACCACATCTTCCCTTGGGTTCCTCTCAATAAATAGTGGCTAATTCACTATATCATCAATCATTAAAAACCTAAAAACATTTATCTATGATTGAAAATAATTTCAGATACCTTCCATTATGTGACTCACCCCTGATATCTCATCAATATGGTATGTCTTAGAAAAATGATTTTACTCTATAAATAATTTAGAGTACTCAATAGCAGTCATGGAACCCTGTTCCAAACACATGAACTCACTGGCCAAGCATACTAATAGTGTCTCTGGGTAAGTGTAATCATTGAACCAGGATTAGAATCATCCAAGACCACAACTCACAACATTTTATACAAGTTTAAAACATCCCAACTGTGCTTTGTAACTCCACATAGAATATATGTCACGATTTTAAGTCACCACTTAGGAGGTGTCTGCAGATACTCATCTATAAAAAGTGTAATATAAATCCACAACTTGTCATCATTTGGACTTCCATACTCTAAAAATATAATGGAATTCTACTATTGCAACACATGAATCATCTTGTCTATATATATGAAATGTTGTGGTGTTCCATGAATAGTATAAATAATACGGGAAAACCCCTCTCAAAACTATTCCCCAACAGCTATGTCTATTAAAAAAGATGGTACCATAACAATAAATATAGAAGAGTCAACTAGTAGACCTTCGTAAACAACCATTGTAGCATGTTCATTTCCACCCTCGAAGAATATGTCAATAGGTCTTCTGGGAGGAATTTTTATACAATTCCAATCACACACCCTATTAAAGACTGATATAAAATTTCTAAATCTCAATAGAGTAGGATGGTTCAAAAAATTCCTATTAGTAGTTCAATCCACATATCCTCCTCCTAAATCAAGTACTATTAAGAAGATACTATCATACTAGCCCCTAAAGTCACTACTTGCAGCCCACAAAAAAGTCGAGTATAGGTCATGTTCTTTATTTTAACATTTTTATTCCCATTTGAAGACATATTCATTTCACCATTCATTTTAAAGGGTTGAGAAATTGGTTCTCCACTTCCAATTCATAAGGTCCCATAATCTTCATGAATGGAATTGTAGTGTGCCCCTAATTTTCACCATAACACATTCCAATCCATGCAACCATTGGACCATGACTCAAAATTCCACAATTGGATACATAGGGTGTCTTCTTTAGCCTAACTAGGAAAACAAATTAGGTTATATGAGGAACTATATGTACAAACCATGCTCTCAATTACATTCACAAAATATCTATTGTAACAATAGAAATATCACAGATGGAACCTATCACAATGTTATGAAGTCAAGCAATTCACCCTATATGGCATGGCATAACGCATAGAATTTGAATTTTAACAAGTTCATAAAATGGAACATGAGATGGAATACCCTCATCTGATTGGAATGAGACAATATAGAATCCAAAATAATATTGATAACAGCAAAGTATAAGTTTCTCATTCAATTGTGGAATCAAATCATTTATAATATAAAAAAACCAATTTCCATTCCTGGTAATTTGGATTTTTCCAATTTTTTGGTTAGCTAATCACATGCACAACCCATTACCAAATTTTAGTACATTTATATCTGAATCAATTTTCTATAACTAATAATCCTAAAAATAGGCCTATGACACCACTTTGTAACTTTCCAAACTGGATTCCACGAAACGGTTCCCCAAGCCGGTGGGTCAAATGGCCTCATACACATCACTCCGAATGCGAGATGCTTTCGACTAGTTGTGATATCCAAGGGTGTATCAATGTTGATACAATGGCCCCATTTCCATAGTGTAACATAATGGAAAACTAATAATTATAAATATAGTAAGTACTAAAAATAATTTATAACAAGTATAAATAGACATTATACATCGGAACAATAACCGCCTTAAAGGAAGTAGTATCAAAATAGTCAAAACTCAAGAAAAATAATAAAATATATGATATATGGAAACTCAATCATATAAAAAATTATGATAATACATGTCATGTTTCTTAAATTCATCCAAAAAAGGTATACAACAGTCTATACAACTCATGTATCAAAATACCAAAAAGAATAAATAGAATTATCCATGATAATATCACAATCCTTTACTCTGTCCATTCCATACATTATCCTAAGCATGGTACAAGGTCAAATATTAAACTTTGGGATCTTTCCAATGATCTTACCTACATACATATAATTTTTCTAAGTACCCAATGTCTTCCCGACACAGGGTGTGAGATAAAATATCAGTATGCCACCACCAAAGGTTCCTATAAAAGTCCAAGTTGTACAGTAATATTTAAATATGAGTGGAGAATATAACAGGTATGGTGGAATTAGAAGTAATATTCAAAAGGAAAATGTAACCAAACAAGTCATTTTGTATTTCCACACAAGGATCCTAAAAAAACTAGTGTCAATTTTATAAAACAAGGAAGTAATAAAGAAAAATGATGTAAATTCCATGAATATTCTATATGCTTAATGTATATTTTCAATCATGGACATGCCACATCACCATTTTCTCATTACATCCCTGACCACGTTGTATTATCATGATTATCACATTCAGCATGAAAGTGCTTTATATTCATCTTTTTCAGACCCCATGAGGGTAGATCCAATTTTTATTAGACTAAGGAATCCTCATCAAGTCCTATTACAATCTCAATGGAATCTATGTTAGGCATGAATTGGTGTCTGGGATCATATCAAAAGAACATGTCCACTATGATCCCAAACAAACTATACCAATGGGGTAAAAAGTCGCACAACATCTCATTGAATATTGATCCATGAAGCGTTATGGGTCCATGTAATCGACTACCGTTTTAATGACCCATGGGGTAAAACACTCATGTTGTCCAATAAAATAAATCCTTATTAAATTCAATTTTCAATTATTGTCAACGAGTATACCCACTAATACATTAATTTACATTTAAACAATTAAATAGTTCGCGCCTTGTCCCACCTTTTAATGGAGGATACCCATCACCTAATAAATCAATTAAATTGATAAATGGATTCATTTAACTAGGAATGAACACATGCACCCCATGAGTTTGAAATTTTGAAAATCCAATGTCACACCCAATGGGAGGCTTATGATGGGGATAAAATATCCAACTAACTTAATAGAACTTATGAGAATCCCTATATTGTTATAATACAATCAATTCAACTGTTCAATTAATTAGTAGGGAACCACTGAAATGTCTGGCATGTGGTACAATGAAAACTAGTAATATAAGGAACTAAACCTTATATGAAATTTTATAAACCACCTAATGTAGGTTTGTGGTAGAGTGAAAATCCAGTATTAGCTTCTGATTTGATATAGATCTGATTAAAAATGATTAATGAATAAAAAATAAAAATATGGAATATTATCTTGGACCTAAATGACTATGTTGTTACCAGGATAAATGATGAACAAAAAAAAAAACTAATTGATAAATCACCATCGTGAATCCATTGAGTTAAAAACTATCAATTCATATCCTGAATGAGGAATCAGTGTAATATCATAGGATTTGGCTTTCGAATGAGCTCTCTCATGTCGATTTAGTTAGTTGAGAGAATAAAAGAGAATGTTTTAGGTTTAACATAATTTTATGACCATTTTTTCATTTTTCCTCAAAATTCTAGGCCACATAGTATTGTGGCATGGTTTTCCAAACATTTCACCAAATACACCCCCTTTTGTGCTAAGGGGGCACCCGCATGGTCACTGTACATAGTTTTACTAACCGTGTGAAAACTATAATTTTTTATATACTAATAATGACATGTTCCCTTCATAAGCACGAACCTCTATCCTCATTGTCTCCCTAAAACGTTCATGCTCCAAATTTTTATTTTATAGGCCTCACATTGTTAGTTAAACGATACAACATGTCCTACATATTTTCTACAAATCAGGAATCATATCTATTTTTTCAAAAAAAAAATTAGGTTCTAGGATATTAACATGCCCTATAAATCCCCTCGATATCCTCCCTAACCTTGAGATAATTTCAAACAAGGCATTAAAAAAGAATGTAAATAGAAATAAAAAATATTTCTACCACATATTAATATATGTAATCTTGAAATAGACAATAATTATGTGAAATGGAGAAATATGTAGTTATTCCATCCTCCCAGAATCTCCTATATACATTAGAAAGAGGGTATCCATCATACCAACCTTAATTATACTATTATACAGTGTAATAGATATCAAAACCTAACTCAAATTAGAAAAAATTATCATCTAACAAAAAGTTGTATGGATAGGGAAAGTAGGTGAAAACCATACCTAAAACAATGAAAAAACCACAATTAATAACCCCTATCAAGGATGTTGAATGTGTGAAATAAAAACGATGCGGTCCTCAATATCCACTTATAGGAACATTCTAAAATGATTAATTTTTTATGGGGGTTATAGCTTAAAATACTAAAAATAACATTCATCCATTAGACAGATGGAACCATGTCTGTTGGGCCATTATGATGTAACCAATAAGTCACATGGTCATAATACTCAAGGCCCTCAACAATTAAATATTATTGATATCACTACACATGGTCAAATTAATAAATAGACCTACACTTCAACCAACCACATAAATATTTTTTTCCATTACTATGTGAGGAACCACTATAATCAATAATACCAAATAATTTGTTAGTATTAACCCTAGAGGGATCCATATGATGTAGAAATAGTTGTCTTAGTGTACTCAAAAACTGACAATGAAATTGTTTTTTTCTAACATGTGATAAATTAATTAATCACACACAATATTGGATTTTTCATATGAAACATAATCCCATGTAGTAATCATCATGGTGTGAACATCCATTTCCATGACATGATTTATAGACAGTGGATAATTTAATATCATTCAAGGAATTAACATACGTCTAAGAACAAACAATTTCATTGTACCTTGAGTAATTGAATATACCTTCTATAAACTTACAAATTTATTATAATGTAGTACTCATCAAACCAAGGGTCACGTTAGTTCTAGTTTTACCAAAGAACTAGACCAATTATTTAAAGAAAATTAATGAGAAATCATTATTTATCGCCTAATATTTTATTATGTATCAATAATTATTTATTTTATAGCTAGTGCATTCCCATTTTCTAACCCAAATACATCAGGGTTACCCATATGTATCATACATTCTGACATACATATCAAAAATTAATTTACACCTCTTTTATCCCCTACACATCATAAACCTTTCTCTTCATAACCCATACACATAATCCATTAATCCTTGTGATTTTACTCCTATGTGACACCTAACATGTGACATATCCCTTGGCTACAACATGTTCCTGAACTACCCTTAACAGTGTAGGGAAATAGAAGTTCCACCACGACTTAAAAACCTTGTCTAAAACACAAAAACTTTTGACACTAGGGAGATATATTTTAAAATAGGAACAAATTATAAAAAATTCCACCATGTGGTTGTTTAATATACATAATCTTATATGTAATCATAGCATGTACCTCACTTTTCATGGTTTTATACGATACATACTGTAAAACACTCTGACATTGTCAGTATAAACTAGAATTGACTCTTACATTATAACTTGAGAAAATGTCTAGGGCTTAGAGAGCATCGAAAAAATCATCCTAAATATGTTTCATCACATTTCCTTTTTATCTTGATCTAAATTTTAAAAATATACACTACATTGGAATGAAAAATTCAAATTTCATATAATTTTTACCGACATATATAATATATTTCATTACACATCTATATGTTCTGTGCTCCTATGTAATTCCATATTAATATGATATGAAACCGAGGATTGTAATTATTATCTTATGATTTCATAACATAATGTTGTATTGTATGATAAATATTAATGATCATCCATTAAAAAAACCATGAAATGATTTATGATAATCCAATTAATCCTTATTATCAATTTTTATAACATAATGTTGTATTGTATGGGGCAATGCTAGCTGATCAGCAATGTAGGTGGGGAGCTAAAGGCAACCAATGATGCAGAAGCTGGGGAGGGGCAGTTCTAGTGGGCTGGGCCTACAGGACATTTATTGGTCATGGTATGCCTCTGGGCCTTCGGGTCATGTATTACGGGTCATATCGGGTCTTGTGCCTTGGGCCTATGGGTCATGTACGGGTTCCCCTTCAACCGTTAAAAGGGGGATTATCTATAATAAAAATAAAAAAGAAGGCCTTCGGGCCATTCGGAAAAAAAATAAAATATACCCTCTCTAGTTAAAAATTAGGATCTATAGTCCAACCCAACTACTTGTGAGTAGTGATTGATAGGATAAAGGAATTCACATGACACACTGCATTTTTATATATTTTCTCACAATTTTAATCGAACGTATTAAACCTGGTCTGACATGTTTTAGATCACTCTACCCACGTCTATATCTTATTATTAAAAAGGAATTGATGAAATGATTAAATTGACAATCAAGAACTCTAAATACATGTAATATGTTTAGAAAGTATCAATAATATAATCAATCTTCTGTAATCATTATAAAATTCCTCTAATGATGGATCGTGTGTGAAATTCCATTATTCCACTTAATTATTTCCAAATTTTATCTATATTTGAATCTAGAATATATTTCCAACAATATTCATGTTTAAATTATATTATTTAAAGGAATATCTGGTTATTAATGACCCCTAAAAATATTGTTGTCAAATCATTAATTTTATATTTAAATGTTGGACTACCATAGATAAAAAAATCATGGTTCAAATATAATTGTAAATATCCATATTTCATGACTATGATCCAATGATTTTAAAATTTTGTTCTTTTTATAATGTTTTATTCATCTTCTTCAAGGAATAGTATTATTAATTATTAATTTTATTTAATATAAGTAGTATAATCATTATGACATCTCTAATAATACTATTTTTAAAACTAAAACTCCTTAATTCTATTTTCAAACAGAAAATTTATATCCTAACACCTTGTGGCCTCAAATCCTCTATTATGTAGTTGTCCAATAATTTTAAATCTAACAAATATCCTATAAAAATAATTATAAAACACCTCTATTTATCAATTATCATACCCAAATAAAAACCTAATTTAACACCATGAGAGTTATGTATGTTTAATCATATAACATATCGGGTAGTGATCAGTGCTTATCTGGTGTTCATTTTGGTTTTATCTTATCATACATAGAAAATAATCAGTCATTTTTTCTATTAATACTCATATAAATCTCATACACTTCCATGAAAATGATGCCGAGAAATTCAACATGATACCATTATGAAAATTGAGTGTTGATTTAACTCAAGAGACCGAAAATAACATGCCAATAATATGATAGTTATCTAAATACCATACCATTAGAGGGACTATTTTATCATCGAGTTATACACCCATCAGTTGATTGATTAATACTATAATGACTATTTCCCAATTGATATAATATCATATCCCCTTTTTCCTCTAAAATTCAATATGTCTCTTTAGTCTTCCCCATTTTTAAGTAGTATATATACTCAACCTCCAATAATTTTTTTTACAACATGATGAAAAATATTGAACTCTTATCCAAAATTTAGAAAAATATATCTCAGGTATATTCCTTAAATAAAAATTCACATTTTTGAAACATAATCCAAATTAATACTCCATCTTCCATCTTCTCCATGATAAAATGTTTCATGAAATCAATATGCAATAATCTCAAATTTTTCACTTCATTACTTTATAATTAAAAAAATTACATTCCCACCAAAACAATAATTGATATAAAACATTATCCTTAATTTCAAAATGTCATGACTTCATCAACAGTTTTTGTGTGTCATGTGATGCTAATTACAATCAGCTTTCATTATTCTTAACCAAAATGAATGTTACGTCATGGAGTACTAAGAAACACATCCTTATTTATTAAAAAATTGTTCTTCAAGAGTATAATTTTAAAATATAATGTTATCCTTAAAATAAATGACATAAAAATAAAAAATATGCAATGATGTGAATTTTTTATACATGGGGAAAAAATTTGGGGTTCTGTTAATGTAGAACCAGATACTCTTCCATATAATAAAATATTGCTCCTTGTGATTGTTGTGGAATCAGGAACATAATTCCATGACGAAAACAACGTACAGTCTAGGAAAAATCTTGTAATGTATGTTTATAATAATACATCATTACTCTATTTAAATAAAAAAAATCAATTAGTGGTATTTATTTACACTTGATTCAAAAATATGATAATATATTAGAAATAGAAATGAAACACATTCGGTAAAACATATACCATATATGTTTATATATATCACATCTTTTAATATAAATAATAACAATACATAATGTTAAATATATATACATAATTTAAAAAATATTTTTAAATAATATTGAATATTTTTTTTCATGTTTGTATTCAATAAATATAAAATTTTAATAAAAATTTCAACATATAATACATTTTATCGTATAATAAAATTTAATTTTTATTTTCTATAATTATGAATTATGTGTAAAATATTTAATTATAGTGGTATTAATATATAAATATATATCAATTGTATATTTATATATATAGACACTCACACATATATTTTTATATATACACACTATTTGAAAATTACATCACACACGTTTGTTTTAAATTTAAGATGTGATAATTAAATTTAAAAATACAAGTAAATTTAAATAAATAAATAAATATATATATATATATATATTTAATTTTATAAATAAAATAATTATACTTATACATAATTTTAATCATGAATAAAAAAGAATAAAAAATTTATATATATATTCAAAAAAATTTATTGAAAAAGTCATAATAATAAATCATACAAATATTTTATAGCATATAATGAAATTATAATGTTAATATAAAATAATATATATTAAATTTCTTATATATAAAGTATAAATAAATATTTGTAAATATATATGTATATTATATTAATTTTACATATTATGGATTATGTGGGCATGTTCAATAAATAAAAATATCATATTAATGTGCTAAAATATAATTCATATTATTAAACAATATAATTTAACAAATATAATCTACAAATAATAATTTCATGTATATTTATTTTAAATATAATTTTATAATTTTAATTCAATATTTATGGAGTATATATGATTATACTTTTATGATATCTATAATCAAACACACACACACACACACATTTATATATATGCATAGGTTAATAATAATAATATATATATATATTTGTATTTTTACAGACACAAACACACACAAATATATATATATATTGTAAATGATTACATAAAAAGAAAAATAAAAAAATGTTTATTTATCTACATGTATATAAAATCTTGAATAACTAATATCAAATTTCATAGAATATAAATAAATTTTTATATATATTCATATGTATAATATATAATATAAAAATTAATTTAATTTCTATTTTTTAAAATTTTAATTTAATTTAAATAATATATATTACTAATGTTTATCGATGATGAAAGTAAAAGTGTAATCTAATATATATTTTTATATACCTTTTTTATTAAACATATATTTTAATATATACTACTATATATATTTTTTATATTATAATATATATTATCATAATAATATTAATATACATTAAAATATATATAAATAATATAATAGTAAAATATAATATTATACTATATTATACTATATTTGTGCATGTAGAAAAATAAATACATGCACGTATATATATATAATACACACACATACAAAATTAAAAATTCATATATATATATATACCTTAATATATATATATGATTATGAATTATTTATATAAATAAGTCACCCTAACATGTTAGTCAAGGAACCTGACATATATGCTCCCATGGATGATATTGATTCACCGCCACTACATCACATTATTTATTTAGGTGGGATGCAGTTGGATTGGTAGGGGACCTTACCTAGGATGTAATGGGTTGGGACCTCATGGGATATGTAGCAGGAGGTGATTAATAAATATGTTATCATGATGGGGGCATAATGATTATTTTGATCTTGATTTCAATGTGTGACAAGATGATTTAAATTTCAATATAAGATGTGGTGTTCTGGGATCAAGAGGAAAATGTAGTGTGAAGGGATTGGAATTCATGTTCCATAGGATTTGGAAGCACTCAATATTCTTCAACTCCAAAACTCACTAACATATCAAGAACATTAATGTGTTGTGAGTGAAAAATATACATTTCTGGGTTCATGACATGGGAGCCCAAAAATAATGATATTTTATGGATCAATTGAATTATAATGTTATTATTTTTAATTAATAAAATACTCACATTTATTTAGTGTGTATTCAATAAAGAAATTTCATTGGAAAAAAATTCACAGTTACTTTTTTTTATCATATCACTTATCAAAGAATTTATAATGAACCTTACAATTTAGGAAGTTAATTCCCAATTTCAATTTTAATTTAAATATTCCAAGCATCTTATTTTTCTTTAAACAATGAGTTCGAATCTAATTTAAAATTATTTTAATTACACTTCACCAAAATCCTCATTTTTACATTATTCTTATTACCTTTATGTTTTTTCAGAATTTTTTTCTATTTTTAGATGGTCATATGGTCCTTCATCCATTAATTCTCTATTTTTATTCATCTTCTACATAATAATAAAACATTTATTGTTTTCTGAAAAATATATTTTATTTAATTTTCTAGCCTTCAATTTTTATTTTGAAATTTTATTATACTTCAACAACATTCCAACATAGTTCTCCTTTATTGTGAATTTATTTTATTATCCTATTCATATTCTATGTTATATTCAGTACAACTAGCAAAAAAACATCTAATTGTACCAAATATAAATAACATTAATGTTTATTTCATTATATAATTAACCCTTCATCATTTAATTTCATTACATATAAATGATTTAAACACATTTAAATTCATGGAAACAAAATATTCTTTGAATTCATCATTATGATAATTCTGTATTTAAATTATTTTAAAACAATTTGAAACATTTACTTTTTTTTATCAATTTTATATTTAGTTTCATCTTCCAACCTCACTCTCATCCCATCTCATAGACGAATTAAGTGTTTTTTAGTATATCAATTGTGAAATCATATTTTAATTAATGGTAATATTCAATGATTTTAGTGTCTAATATATCATATATATTTCTTTTCAATTAAATTAAAATTGTAAAATAATGAAGTACATATATATATAAATCTAGACCAAGCTGACTATTTTTCTCATCAAACAAGTAAATTTTCCATCGACTCATCTTCTAACATGTGGATATAATAAAGGTAATATTTAAATGTTTATAACCATTAATTCTAAACTTTATTTTCTCCCTCATGAACAACATGACTCATTCTTTAATAGGGATTTAGTATTTTGGAACCCATTACACATATCTACTATTAATTTTTAAGGCACGAGAGTGTCCTCTTCCATCATTGCCAATATTATTTATATTAATAAAATTTAATATTTTCATATCTATGGGAATATATATACCGTCATTAGTGAAATCATGATCATCAATGAAAAGTGATAAAATATATAATACCATTATCTCTCTCTCAATAGATTAATTTATTTTCTATCAAAAATGGGTACACCCTTTTTCCTTGGGAATCCATCCCTCTATGTAATAACTCCATTAAAAATTATAAAAAATAATAAACAAATAATATCTACGGGAATACCATGAATAAATATCATTGAATAAATATAATTAATGGTCGAATATTTCGTGCTCTTAATTGAGGTCAATAGTTCTTTATAAGATTATTCAAACAATATAATTCACAAAATTTATCTCATAAAAATTGATAATAGGTATACAATTTATTGAATACTATTGATAAGAACCACATAACACAATACAAAATGAATCATGTTCCTTGAATACGTGAATGAATGAAGAGATGATATGAATTAAATAAGAAACAATTTACTTGAGAAATTATCAGTTGAGAAATGGTCAATATATCCCTGATCCTTAAATTATAGATAATAAAAATTTTAGAAGCATGTTTTTTCCAATGGTGTGGTTCTTAGATAACTGCAATATTGGGATAGTTCAATGAATAAATTTTTTATGTGAGATTTATGATGAGTTTTTGTATAGTTTTCATGTATTATTTATTAACCAAATGTACATGGAAGAGTTAGATATATGATCGAGCTATTGTAAATTAATGAATTGAATTTTTTTTCAGAAATGTAAAATTACGCTATAATGTATAATAGTTTATCCATGATGACTTCTTAAGGTATTATAAAATTAATTATACATATGTATCACAACTCAACACTAGGGAATTATTTTTATATTCTAATGAAGTTTTATAAGTTTGTGAGACTATTTGGTGATGTATTTTTAATTTAATAAATTTAAATACTATATTATAATAGAAGATTTAATTTATAATTTACCAATATAGTAATATAATTGATTTATACTATATATTATGTGATAAATATTTATATTTTATTATTATAAAAATTTTATATTGATTTAACTGTGATTTTTAGGGATAAATAATGCCAAAATTTCTACATTATGAATAATTTTCCCACCCTATATAAAATTCAATGTTGGGAATATAAATAATTATATGAAACTGGTTTCTGATGGATTATTAAAAAATAGTGACTTTTGTGTGAATTATGAGGAATCATGATTATTTTTTATGGTGCATTCTATAGATATTTGATAGTTAATTTAGATATTTTTCTATAGAATAATTAATGTTGAAACCTGATCATATATTGGCCTTACATAAAGAAGACACTAATATATTGAAGAAATTATTGATGATTTTTGTATGAACATTCAGGTATTTGTAATTTAGGATTATCTTCCACCACTTTAAAAATTTAATTACTAAAAACAATATAATTTCATGGGTAGTATGATTAAAACAATTGATTTGTATAGATAAGACACTCGAAAATAGTGTATATGTACCATGTAATATGTAACATCCCATATTTTTTAGGCACATTATTCATTACATTCATCCATTGAATGACTATTTTCGAGTTACTGTTTCCTTTGGAAAGTCTTGAGAATATTTTGGCAAGATTATGAATGTTCTTGAGGTTTTTATGGTGGTTAATGGTTGTCATATTGTTATGGGAAACTATTTGGTTCTCCAATGGTGTTGGTGTGTTATGATGTATAATGAGATTAGGTTGAACACAATTAGAGTGTAATTAAATATAATATTACAACAGTTCCTTGAACACCATGTGTCATAATACAATTTTAAAATGCCTCATTGCCACATGATTTACTAAACCATTTTTCCAAACCGTGCAGATGCCCGAAAGTGGTAGTAATCCTCACATGGTCAGTGCATTAATTAGAAAACTATGAAACAAAAACTTGGGGGTTACAAGTACCATTAATATTTTTATATAAACATGAATCCTCATTGAAAATCCACATAATTATTTAAAATCCAAGCCCTCCCAAATCATGGGACTACAATGATGGGTTTTAGTGATTCCTCTCCCTTCAAACATCAAATCTGGTGAATATATATAGTTTCTATCATGAGAATAAAAACAATGTTATAATTTTTATATGTTCTTCTTTATCAATTTTTGTCATTACTCTTTATTTTGGGATGAATTATAGTTCTACTATGATATGCTTGAGCATTGGATGACTATGTGAGAAAATGGAGAATTTTTGGATCATTAAATGATTGAGGCTTGTATCTTGAGAATTTGTATATACGACTTAATTAGACCAAGAATGTTGATGAATGTTACTATTTTATGGTATTTACAATCTATTCATGCACTATTGATAGATTTTTCACCATGTATAATGATCCTAAAATTTACATGTCATGAGATTGGGATGGATCTATGGATCACAAAAGTGGATCTTAACTTTGGAGGCGATTCTTGAGAGAACATTATACCCAATTATGTAGTAATTCATTATAATATAGGACATTTATATACAAGTGATTTTCTAATTTTGTGGTTAAAATATTTTGAACATCATACATATGTGTGATATGAATCGCATGTCGTGTATGTGTATTTTCCTATGAGACCTACTATTCAAATGAATCAAATTTAATATGTATTTTGGTTCTGATTATACATGTTCATGATATAATTTCTTGTGGATTTGTGTTATCTATATATCTCTTCCTTGACATGAAATGTTTATAAAAAGCCTTATTGTATATTTGTGAGTTACACGTATTATTTTAATGTATGTATAATTGTGTGAGTTAGTTTAGTAGTATGTCCAGGTTTACCCCATGTGGTGGAGTGTAAATGATATTATGGATTTCACAAGAGTTGTGAGATTCAGTCGACACAAGATATGTTTCTCTCCATAGGTACATAATATCAGGTAAACATGTGGTATGTGGATTAACTTAGAGATATACATTTGGAAAATATGTGTACTACCAAAATTGGTTAGGTGGAAAATTCCATTATGGTTGTTTTGGATAGATGATATATTAGACGAGTTTATTAGATATCGCATGAATTACCCAATGTAATTGTGCTGAAGTAGGTTGGCTCATTTGTGATGTATTTATACTTTTTTAAACAAGTGCAAATAAATTATATTTAATTGAAACTGATTATTGAAATGGAATGAAATCTTTTATAATGTGAATTTATACTAAGGATGATTAGTGGTGTTTACATGGTTATATAATCAAACCCTATATCAGAATCCCAATTCATGTATAGATTTTATTATCATGAATCTAGTTAATGGTAAAAACCCTATGGTGAGAAGTTTAGAAATAGCTATAGGATGATGCAATGAAATTCTGATACATACATCATGTTTTAGTTGTTTTAAAAAATGTCACTCTATTAGATTTACATATTTTATTACACTGTTTCTCCAGATGTATAGATCATTTATTTGGATGAAAATTTTATTATTTTCATGCCAAATTGTTATAACATCGAATGATATTATGAATCAATATGATTCTATAAATAGGATTTCCTATTCCTAAATTATTTTTATTATTTATATGGTCTATGATTTAGTATTATATTTTTGTTTTCGATTAATAAGATCATACTTCAAACATGAAACATATAAGGACCTCATCGCCAGTTGACAACCTCTTGAATATGGGGTAGTGCACATGATGTTATTTGGATCATCAGACCTAACATAGTGATTTTATTTGATAATTTAAAAAATAATATCAAATTAAAATTTTCATTTCATTTCCCATGATTTGGGATATGGTGGACAAGTTATTAGATGGTTTAGGATTCGGTAGAGCAATTATGCTAGTTTTTTTCTAGAACTTTGTAGGGGATCTCTGGGTTTCTAGGAAAATTGGATTCATTTTCTTTTAGTTCATTGATACTATAAATGGTTTTTACCTTGGGTAATGCACATAATGTTAATATAATGGTAAATGGGGTTTTGTTTTCATTCATTAATAATTATTAATATTGAAGTATTAAAATACATATTAATTTTAATTACATTATAGAGGGTTTGAATTAATTAAATTACTATCATATTTTGTGATTTTTGCTTCAATTTTATGTTATTACATAAATTTAATTACATGAACCTAAGAATACAATTCCAAATATGTTTATAGGGTTGAGACTAATATGAATGTACATGAGGCATGAATTTTTCCTTGGGTAGTTTTTAGGGGGTTGTATATTTTTCTTTTGGGTATCATGTTACAATGATTATATTACCATATTTTTTCTTTTGTGTGTCCATGTAGTTTTTTAAATGGTGATTTAATTATATATTTGTGATATTTTCAAATAGTTTTTTTTGAATTTCAAAAAATTACACATTAGAAACATATAATGGAACCACTAGTGATATCTAATTATAACTATCCCACAATGATGGATTCCCATTTTTACCACCTTATATATAGGTGGGTGAATCTACACATGGTATGATCGATACCCCATCTTTTCTATCAATAAAAAAGATCAAAACCATACAATTCTTATTATTTCCTACTAAGAGTTGAAGTCCCAATGAATAATGGTGGACTATATTAGTTAATTTCTTGTAAATCACCCCAGACCCTTCTATGGAAATAGATACCCCGAGGGAGTGGAAGACCATTTTGAAAGACATAGAAATATATTTAATATGGTGAAGACTCTGGAGGATCAGATGGTTAATTTTACTAAATTTATACATTAGAGAAAGATGGTTGTTGTTGGGTTTAAAAAATTAGGCTGTAAAACATAATCAGATGACATTTGAAAACTTCAAGGACATATTCTAAGAGGAATTATCTCCTAATGGGATGATGATGGATCACACTTTGTATTTTATGGTCCTTCCATGGAGGATGATGTTAGTGTCTTATTATTAATTTTTTTTTTCATATTTGTTACCTTTATCTTTTTTTTGAGATATCATGGAGGTTCAAAGGACTCATATTTTTTTGATTGACCTTTTAATAAATTTAAATGATAGAAAATGATTTTTAATATGATGATATATGCCTAGGTTTTTCTCAAGCATCTAACGATATAAAAATGACTGAAGGAATATGAATCTACATGACTTCTATCATAAAATAGTATACCAAATTAGGTATTTTTCAATGATTCCTCAGGTACCTACTCAGCTAATATGAAGATTAAATGAGAGGACCTATACTAAATAGGCTTATGATAATCACTCCAATGTAAGGGTTATTCAACTCCATCTATTGGGGATGGTTATTCCAACAACTAGAACTGTAAATAGAAGTGGGTCATCTCAAATACTATCCTAACCCTCATATTAAATTTCATTACTGTGGATTGGATGGTCACTATAATAATTTTTATGTTTTTACTTCCTAGATGGGCCTAATGAGGTTATTCTAAGAAGAATGATGAGAGATTCATAAGAAACTATTATATCCAGTAGGTTATGTGAATCATGTGACTATTTTGCCTTATTGGTGAGGTCCCTATGATAATACATTCATATTTAATGTGGTTCACCATTTTATAGCTGATGATATAGAGGGAACATTGACGGTTTGAGGTATGGTCTTCATAAAATCTACACACTACTATATGTTCTCTAATACAAGTTCATCCCAATCATATATATATTATCAATTAATTTCTTTGATAGACTATCCAATAAAATTCTATTATGTGTTCCTCTCTACAAACACATAATTATGATGGAAATGGATTTTGACTATATTTTTTCAATGTTTCACACATTAAATTTTTGTTATGAGAATGTTTGGAATTTCAAAATTCTGGAGATGTCTAGTTTCAATGTTAACATTAGTATTGACTAATTGATTAGTTAATGTGAAAAAATAGATTTTTTTTGATATGTGTACCATTTACGATGCCTATATGAGAGACGTTTTTATTTACCAATGAATGAGATATTGAAGTAGGAAGTGTCGGAATGAACCCTTAACTGATTGGATACATTACCATATAGATGGATATCATGATCATTTATGTAGATTAGATAGTGAACCCCATATCTTTTCATTTGTTGGTATACCTATACCATGATATCATGTAATAATATTTCTTAGGGTTACCTCTTAATTGAGGAGTTGATTTATAAGTTGAACTTTTTCCTGGCGAGAAACCTTAATCAATTACATATTACCTCTTTGAACTTATTTAGTTAAAAAACCATAATGAAAAACATGAGGATATAGAAGCAAAAAGAATTATTAGTTGAGAAACTTTTACATGGGGTTCATTGATGATAGTTTCTATGAAGGTGTATGGTATTCATTATATATTTTTCAACAATTGGAAGTAGAAAAAAAATCCTTGTGAAGATCATGTGTCCAATGCCAATGATTTAAGATTTGTTTGATCAGTTATGGGGATCCAGGTGGCTCTCAGTGATTGATTTATGATCTCACAATTATCACCTTTGTAATAGTAAGATTATATTTCAAAGACAATGATTATTTGAATATATGGGGTACATGAGTATCTTGTTATGACTTCTGGGAAATAGATATGTACCATAGAGTTCATGGACCAAGAGAATATGATATTTCACCTATACATGGGAACTATACTTTTTTTTCTCACTAATGATATCATGATATATTTTATGACCACATAATCCCATGCTATAAACCTTGAGATAATATATTTTACACTTTTAAGTCATCATAATTATGATAAACTCTCAAAATGTCACATTTGGATCTAGAATATATTTTTATGTTGGCATGGGATTCTTAATATGTGAATTTTCATTTATCTGGTGGAGGTAAAATCTTTTATTTCTTAGGAACAACCTATATTCATGATAATTATATAAATTTTTCATGGATTGTATTTGTATTATTTTCAGTTCAATATGGACTCTTCCAATTTCACTACACTCATGACCATGCATACTAATAACATGTTAATTTTTGAATTGATAAACTAGTTATAAGAAGCCTTCATAGAGTAAAATATAGGACTTAAACCATCTCAGGTTCCAGATTTCATTAAACCTATAATTAGGTATGTGATGTATTGAAAATATTTAAGGGTTTTATGGGGATCTATTTGGCTATAAAAGAATTAACCAGTAGATCATACCACGATTCAATGTGCAATTTTCACCTTTACCCAACTATGCTAAACTTGATTTGTATTTTAAATAAAAAAAATAAAAAAAATTTAATTCCATGTTTGAATCATTTTTTTTATCTCTATTAAAAAGGCCAATGTTACTTTTCTTGAAAATTTCATTGACGGTGAAGGTGATTTGGAGGGCCTATGATGATGTCCAAGAAAAATGGGCCAAACTGCGCAGGATCCCAGCACACCAGTGGATTAATCCGCCCACTGCTACTAGAACATACATCCAATTGGGCTGAAAGTTTTTGGTATGGTCAAAAACATATTCGGATACATTTCATATGAAGAAAGCTAATACTCATTCGGCCATCTGATGGCCTTGATGACCTGATCTGTCCAGCACACCAAATCTGCATGGATTCAAAAGTGGTGTGTTGTGATCTATCTATATCTCGGGATATAGGTGTCCAAATTGTGCCAAACATTCTGTGGAGACATTCAAGAGGTGGGGATACAACTTTTTATTTTTTCCAAATCTAGGTAAATATTTATGGAGGTCTAAACACCTATGACAAGTGGTTTTAATAATTCCATGTGCTCAAAACCACCTTCCCATTTTCCTATTAAATGGAACCTTGGGCTCCTCATTTGCAAGTTCGACCAGGAGGCAAAGATCTGGTATTTTGGAAACCTAAAGGAGTCCTCTAATCAACCAAGGAGTTTAGGAGGCCCCTATCCTCATAGGGGAATCAAGGATCAAGGTGAAGTTCCACCCGAGCCTCCACCTCCTCTCAATGGCGAGCTAAACGGCGGGCGATCATTTTGAGGGAGCTACACATACTTGGGAGGGAGTTCCAACACTTTATAATCTACTGTTTTTTTTAATTTTTGTGTGTATTATTTCACTTATGTATTATCTAAACATTTTTCTCCTCTGAGTTCATTTATTGGGTTTAATTAAGTGAATCTCTTTTCATTTCAACACTGATTGGGTTGAAATTTCAAGTAGGAAACTTGAGTTGTTCCGATTGGGAAACACAAAGATCCTCTTTCTCTCACACATAAAAAATATATTAGTATTATTTTGTATCCTTTAATCTGTTCTTTAAGTCCAAACCTTCACAACAAGATTGTTGTGTCAAGGGTTGGTACTTTGTGCAATGTTTAGAGAAGCAATAGGGGAATCAAGATCTTGACCACCCTCTACCAAAGAATTAAACAAAACCATGTGAAATTTTCAGAACAATGAACTATCCAAGATGTGTAGTGAACATGAAATGATCTTATTATCTCATAATTATTAAAGAAACACCTTATTCTATCAACTATTGATCTCTTTAAATAATGTTATTTTCTTAAAATATTTTCAAAATCACCCCCTCTTTTGTTCCTCTTAATAAAAATGCATACTCTAAACCTATCAACGCTCCTTGAGATATGACCTAGGGTATTCCCTAGACTATAAATAAACCTTAAAAATATAATCAATTTGATGTGTCATGACAACACAGTCAAATTTTAGCGCCATTACCGGGGAGCGCTTTGGTTTTTAGTGCGTGTTTTTGAAAAGAGTTTTGTAAATTTTGTGAATATTTATTTGTTATATATTATAAATTTAGCTATATATTTGTGTTATGATCTATTTTTGTGTAGGTTTTGTTCATGACACATTCTAATCCAGGATATTTACCTCCTTCCAAACTCGAACTGGAGAGGATCTTATGTCAGCGACCCCGAGACGCACAAGAGAACCCATCGAAGGACACAAAAAACATTAGAACTCTTATTGATCCTTCTTCTTCTTCTTCTTCTTCTTCTTCTTCTTCAGGAACCCACATTAAAACTCAAATTAATGTGAATAACATGGCTGAAAATTGTAGAACACTAAAAGAACTAACCTTTCCTTATGTTGATATCCAACCCACCTATATTCAATTACAAGGTGAGGCACCAAATTTTGAACTAAAATCTGGTTTAATTCATTTATTAACAATATTTCATGGAATTATTGGAGAAGACCCACACAAGAAATTAAAATAATTTCATACTATTTGTTCAACTTTAAATAATTCTAATGTGGATGAGGAACAAGTAAAGCTTAGAGAATTCCCATTTTCTTTAGAAGACACTACAAATGATTAGTTGTACTATATTAATTCACCAATAAGATGTTGGCCAGACATGAAACACATTTTTCTTGAAAAATAATTCCCAACCTCTCAAACTGCAACAATAAGGAATGAAATTTGTGGGATAAGACAATGTCAAGGGGAAACATTACATGAATATTGGGAATGCTTTAAAAGGTTATGTTCAAGTTTCCCACACCACCAAATAAGTGAACAACTTTTAATTCAATATTTTTATGATGGCTTAATCCCTATTGATCGAAATATGATCGATGCTGCTACAGGTGGGGTGCTGGTAGACAAGACCCTAATTGCTGCAAAGACCTTAATTAAGAACATGGCGCAGAACATAAAAAAATTTGGTTCAAGGGCCAATGTACCGATTCAAGGTTTCCATGAGGTGAAAAGTACTGTATTTGAGAAGAAGGTGGATACAATGTTCGAAGAGGTAAGTACACTTCTTTAACAACTTGCTCTTTCCCAAGGTAAATCCCAATCTCCTCCTCCTATCCACTGTGGTATATGTTCTTCTGACACCCACTACTCTAACCAATGTCCTCAATTGAGGGAAACATATGAGAGTTGTGAGGTAATATTTTCAGGCGGCCCCTATAACCATCCCTTTAGGAAAGAACCATACAATCCATCAAATCCTAGGTGGAAGGATAACCAAGCCTATAGGCAAGGGGGTATTCAAACCAACCTCGACAATAATGGAACCAACCTGGGCAGAGTAGTCATCCACCACCACCACCTAGAAATCCCCAACCACCCCAAAGGCCATTCCAACAATCCCCTGAAAAACCTGATCCTAGCCTAGAATATATGATGAAACAAATGTCTACCAACAATAACCAATTCCAATAAAAAACTTAGGCAGACAAACAAGACCTCAAAACCTAATTAGGCCAACTAGCTAACTCATTAGATGAAATTAAAAGTCACAGATCAGGTAAACTTCCTTCTCAACCAGTAGTTAACCCTAGGGATAAGGGAAATGTTACTTCCATCACCCTTAGGAGTGGAACACAACTAGAAAGTAAAACAAATCCTCCATTAGAGTCATCCCGTCCTGAGGAAACCTCCATCCCAACCATTAATAATGTTCTAAATGTTGAATAACCTTGTCCTGAGAGAATCCCTTCCAAAGGAAAGAGTGTGTACATTGATGAGTCACCTAGCCAAACCATTCCTCTTACTTTTCCTCAAAGGGCCAAGCAACCATGAAAACAAAAACAAACATAAATTGATAAGGAAATATTTGAAATTTTCAAGAAAGTTCTGGTTAACATCCCATTAATTGATGTTGTGAAGAAAATTCCACGATATGCCAAGTTTCTAAAGGAGATGTATACACACCGAAGGCGAATTTGAGGTGATGATAAAGTGAGACTGGGAAGGAATGTTTCAGCATTGATAGAGCCATCACTCCCCACCAAGTGCAATTATCCTGGAACATTCTCAATTCCATGAACTATAGAGGAGTATTCTTTTCCTAATGCTATGCTTGATTTAGGTGCTTCTATAAATATGATGCCTCACTCTATTTACTCTACATTGTAGGTCAGGGAACTGAAGCCAAATGGAATTATTGTTCAACTATCTAACCGTAGTACTACACACCCCTCTGGTGTGTTAGAGGATGTTCTTGTGAGGGTTTAAAATTTAATTTTTTCCTATTGACTTTTATGTGCTTAAAATGGAAGATGATAGGATGAATGGACATGCCCCGATTATATTGGGGAGACCATTCTTGAAAAATAACAAAACCATAATTAATGTCCACAATGGTACATTATATATAGAATATGGTGGTGACATAGTCCATTTCAACATCCTTAATGACATGAGGCACCCCTCAGAAGAACATTCCTCTCTCTCTTTTAATTCAATTGATGCACTCCCTACCCCTGAAAAAACAACTTTAATTTCCCCCGATCCCCTTTCTATGTTTTCTTCATTGACAGAAATGATAGGAAATGATTCATGCATTGATTGTTTTAGTGGTATAGAAAAGTTTCATTCATGTTTATTAATTGATGATTTCTTGAACACTGAGGATCCACTGACCATCAATGATACTGCTAAGCTTGTAAAATCTCATCACTCTATTGAGGATGATACCATTGAGCAGTTAGATGAGATCAGTGACCTCTCACTTTCACACACATTCCCATCAATCCAAAATCCACCTGAATTGGAACTGAAACAATTGCCTCAAGATTTAAAATATTCATATCCTGAGAATGGAAACAAGTTTCCTGTCATCATTGTTAGTTCACTCCTTCCTGATCATGAATTGCGACTGATTGAAGTTTTTAGAGAATATAAACAAGCGTTTGGATGGACAATTGCTTACATTCCTGGTATTATCCCATCAATTTTCACACATTATATATTGTTAAATGATGAGGCTAAACCACTAAGGCATGCACAATGTTGACTGATCCCAAACCCCTTAGAAGTTGTGAAAAATGATGTAAAAAAATTATTGGCTACTGGAATCATTTACCCCATCTCTGACTGCCAATGCATCAGTCCCATTCAAGTAGTTCCTAAAAAGACTAGCCTTACAGTAATCAAAATTGAAAACAATTAATTGGTTCCAAATCATGTGCAGAATAGTTGGTGTGTCTGTATAGACTATCGCAGACTAAATCAAGACACTAGGAAGGACCATTTCCCTTTGCCATTCATTGACCAAATGCTAGAGAGGCTAGCGGGTAAGTCCCACTACTGTTTCCTTGATGGATATTCTGGATACTTTCAGATCCGTGTTTCCCCTGAAGATCTGGAAAAGAAAACCTTCACTTTCCCCTTGGGCACATTTTCCAATAGAAGGATGCCATTTGGTCTGTGTAATACTGCAGGTAATTTGCAGCGATGCATGGTTAGTATTTTTTCGGATTACCTGGAGAATTGCATGGAAGTATTCATGGATTATTTCACTGTTTATGGATCCTCTTTTGATGAGTGTTTGAGTAGACTTGGTTCAGTCCTACGTCTCTATATTGAAAAGAATCTTGTATTAAATTATAAGAAAGGCCATTTCATGGTACGACAAGGAATAGTTTTGGGGCATACCATTTCTAGGTATGGTATCCAAGTAGATAAATCGAAATTTGATGTCATTTATTCCATTCAATTCCCCAAAAATATATGGGATGTGAGATCTTTCCTAGGTCATGCTGGATTTTACTGTTGTTTCATTCGTGGCTTTAGTAAAATTGCACCCCCCCTATCCCGATTACTCCAAAAAGAAAAAAGAATTTGTTTTTGATAAAGAATGTAAGGAAGATTTTATTAAGTTAAAATGGAGTCTCACGTCACCCATAGTAACCCAACCACCTCGGTGGGATTTACCATTTGAGCTCATGTGTGATGCCTCTAACTACGTAGTTGGGGCAGTCTTATCAAAATGGGTCGATCGAGCTCCACATGTCATTGCCTATGCCTCACGTAATTTGGACCCTGCCCAAGAAAACTACACCACGACTGAAAAATAATTCCTTTACATTGTGTTTCCCTTGCCCAAATTCAGGTCGTATCTTTTAAGGTGAGAAGTCATTGTGTTCTCAGACCATGAAGCCCTTTGGTACATCCTTAAGAAACTAGAAGCAAAACCACGTCTCATTCGCTGGATGCTCCTCCTTTAGGAATTTAATCTGGAAATTGGAGATAAAAAGGAGTTGAGAATGTGGTGGCTGACCATATCAGTAGGATCCTCCCATCATCAGCAATTGACTCATCCCCCATATATTCCCATTAATGACATGTTTCCTGATGAGCAATTGTACCGAGTTCGAGGTGTTATTCCCTGGTATGCCAAAATTGTAAATTATTTTGTAGAATCTTGCATTCCTACTAATTTCAAAAAAGAAACATGCCATTTATCTAAAACATGAGTCTCGTTCGTACATTTGGGATGACCCCATCCTTTGGAACACCTGTAGTGATCAATTTCTTAGGCATTGTGTTCCTGATAGTGAGATTCAGTCTGTCCTTAGATTCTGTCACACTCTTGCTTGTGGAGGCCACTTTGGTCCCCAATGGATTTCTCACAAAATCATTTATTCTGGTCTCTTTTTTCCAACACTCTTTCGAGATGGCCATGTTTTTTTTTAAATCTTGTCCTTGTTGTCAAAAAATGGGTAATGTATCTAAAAGAAATGAAATGCCACAACAACCATTGCTCTTTCATGACATTTTTGATATTTGGGGTATTGACTTTATGGGTCCATTTCCCAATTCCTTTGGAAACTTGTACATTCTTCTGGTAGCCGATTATGTGTCAAAA
Source organism: Viscum album (assembly GCA_963277665.1). NCBI lineage: Eukaryota > Viridiplantae > Streptophyta > Magnoliopsida > Santalales > Viscaceae > Viscum > Viscum album. The sequence goes on from OY728123.1 coordinate 1,210,531,687, forward strand.
TGGGTAGAGGCTTGTGCCACAAGGACAGATGATTCCAAACCAGCTGTGGAATTTTTGAGAACTCAGATATTTTGTATTTTTGGCTTACATAGGTTCATCATCAGTGACCAGGGTTCTCATTTCTGCAACCAAACAATACAATCACTTTTGCGTCGGTATGGGGTCGGTCATAGAGTGTCTACTGCATATCATCCACTGACCAATGGTCAAGCCGAGGTGTCAAATAGATAGGTAAAACAAATTTTTGAAAAAATGGTTTAACCCAATAGGAAAGATTGGAGTCTTTGACTTGATGATTCATTATGGGCCTACCGTACTACTTTCAAAACTCCCATTGGAATGTCACACTATCGTCTTGTGTTTGGAAAGAGTTGTCACCTACCTGTTGAGATTGAGCACCAGGCCTACTAGGCCACCAAACAATGCAATTATAATCATTCTGGTGTAGGTGCTCGAAGGAAGTTGCGGATTCAGGATCTAGAAGAAATGAGAAGAGATGTATATGAAAACTCCAGAATTTATAAGGAGTGAACCAAGGTTTCCCACGCCCGTCTTAAACTTCATCGTCAATTCCACATTGGGTAGAAGGTCCTCCTTTATAATGCAAGAATGAAGTTGCATCCAAGTAAGCTTCGTTCCTACTAGTTTGGCCCACACACTGTTATTAATGTACCTCCATTTGGTGTTCTTCAGGTTCAAAATGAAGAAACTAAGAAAACCTTCACTGTCAATGGGTAGCGGCTGAAGCACTTCCATTAAGACCTTTCGGAGTTCCCAATGGAGGAACTCCATGTTTAAGAAGAAACAATCCAGTGAAACACACCAGGTTTTATATTTCCTTCTCACCCTCTCAATTATTATAATGAGGAAACTACACATTATAGGTGTGGGGGGATGGGTACATTCTTGGGTTAGATATGAATTTTCATTTTTTTCATTTTCTCTTTCTTTTTCTCTTTCTTATTTCTTCTATTTTTTGACTTCTATATAGTATTTTCATTTTTCCCCCATCGGGGGGAAATTAAAAATACCATAAAGAATGGTAAAAAAGAATATTTGTATGAACCTAACATTAGGGAGTGATTTTTAGTGAATTGGTTTTCTGTCAATGATATAAATGGTTGTATCACTGTGAAACATTTCAGATGATTGATGCCCCTTATGTGAGTAGTTTTGGAAAAAATGTGTCACTAATATCTCCATACACATTTACACCAAACCACAAAGTATTAATATTTCTTACTTGAAATAAGGTGAATATATGTTAGGTGAATATTTTTCAGCTTTAAATAATATTTTCATATGTTCATTCCTTATCCGATTTTTTTCATTACAGTACTAGATTGGCCTATGCATGTGTACCTAATGTCCGACTATTGTATGCCCTAAAAAGAATTGTGTATTGGGAAGGTCAAAAACCACTCCTCCTCAACCTTTGATCTTGTTATAACTATTGCAATTAGTGTCATGAGGAGATCAAACAATGGTTCAGAGATGAGTGTGAGATTCATTAAAAATTAAACTTCAAAAAAAATTGAGGGGAGTGATGAAATGTGAAACATATGGGGATATCTAGGTCAGGAGCTTATGGTTTGACTTCTGGGAATGCTTAAGTGACTGGGTCTTGAAATATTATTGCAAAGGATGCAGGACGGGTTTGGTGTAAAATCATTTAAAGCTGAAAAATGTTAAAATAACCTATATTTATTTGATAGAAAGTGGAAAGAATAAAATGGAATGGTATTCACACACACACATGGAGAGTTAGTGTAATGGTTGACTTTTGAATTCCTTTCTCATGTTTGTGTCATGAATCTCATTGAATTTTATTGTGATATGATTTACGAGACATCATTTTCCGTTTTCACTAGGAAGAACTCATTGGTGTGGTTCGTTCATTGATCAAATTACTTTAATTAAAATTTCATAAAATGTTAAATCTTCATGATGTTGGGAATATATATATTCCTCATTTTATTTTGATATGTGACTTTTCCCAGGAGTGTAAATGTTTAGGTGTGGGGGTGTGATCGTACCACGATTCACTGTGTAATTTTCACCTTTAAACCACTGTGCTAAAATTGATTTGTATTGTAAATTTAAAAAATAATAACAAATTAAATTCCATGTTTGAATCATTTATTTTTTGTTTATCTCTATTAAAAAGTCCAATGTTACTTGTCTTGAAAATTTAATTGAAGGTGAAGGTGATTTGGAGGGCCCATGACGATGTCCAAGAAAAATGGGCCAAACTGCGCAGGATCCAAGAACACCAGTGGATTAATCCACCCACTTCTACTAGAAAGTGCATCCAATTGGGATGAAATTTTGTGGTCTGGTTTAAAACGCATTGGGATACATTTCATATGAAGAAACCCAAGACTTATTCGGTCATCTGATAGCCTTGATGAGCTGATCTGTCCAGCACACCAAATATGCACGGATTCAAAAGTGGTGTGCTGTGATATGTCCATATCTCAGGCTATAGGTGTCCCAATTATGAAACAATTTCAGTGGAGACATCCAAGAGGTGGGGATACAACTTTTTTATTTTCTTCAAATCTAGATAAGGTTGTCTGGAGGTCGAAACACCTGTGACAAGTGGTTTTAATAATTCTGTGTGCTCAAAACCACCTTACCATTTTCCTATAAAATGGAACCTTGGGATCCTCATTTGAATGTTTGACCAGGAGGCTAAGATATGGTTTTTTGGAGACCCAAAGGAGTCCTCTCATCAACTAAGTAGTTCTAGAGGCCCCTATCCTCGTAGGGGAATCAAGGATAAAGGCGAAGTTCCACCCGAGCCTCCTCCTCCTCTCAATGGCGAGCTAAACGGCGTACGATCATTTCAAGGGAGATACACATACTTGGGAGGGAGTTCTGGCACATTATACTCTTCGGGTTTTGTGTAATTTGTGTGTGTATTATTTCACTTATGTCTTATCTAAACATTTTTCTCCTCTGAGTTCATTTCTTGGGTTTAATTAAGTGAACCGCTTTTCATTTCAACACCGATTGGGTTGAAATTTCAAGTGTGAAACTTGAGTTGTTCCGATTAGGAAACACAAGTATCCTCTTTATCTCACACATAGAAAAGATATTAGTATTCTTTGGTAGCCTTTAATCTGTTTTTGAAGTCTAAACCTTGACCAGACGATTGTTGTGTCAAGGGTTGGTACTTTGTGCAATGTTTAGAGAGGCAAGAGGGGAATCAAGATCTTGACAACCCTCAACCAAAGAATTAAACAAAACCATGTGAAATTTTCAGAACAATTAACTATCCAAGATGTGCAGTGAACTTGAAATGATCTTATTATCTCATAATTATTAAACCACCACTTTATTCTATCAAATATTAAGCTCTTTAAATCATGTTATTTTCTAATACTATTTTCAAAATCACCCCCTCTTTTGTTCCACTTAATAAAACTGCATACTATAAACCTATCAACGCTCCTTGAGAGACAACCTAGGGTCTTCCAGAGACTATAAATCAACCATAAAAATATAATCAATTTGACTTGTCATGATAGTGTGTTCACCAGTTTATTATATATTTTTATAGCAATGATTTCATTAGTAGAACAAAGATACCCATGGAATGGTGATATCAATTTTTGTTCATGGGTTAATGTTTTCATGACAATAACTCTTCGATGAGTAATTTCTCAAATATAAAACCAATATGATATTATGATATATCTCTTCCTAGTGAGAATTGAATCATTATTAATATATCTGGGTGGAGAACCTATAGACATATGACATTTATATGGTGTATTCTCCTGAGAATGGAATGTCTTCGAATAGGATTCTAGAAAGATGGTGCATGAATATAGAGTTAAATAATTAAAATATAAGTGGATGTTAATGGACTTGAAGGATAAATTGTAACTAGAGATGATTGAGAGTCACTAATAACTATATTGTGCATCCTCAATAATCATCTAATCCTTGATGGGGATAGTAAATAGGAGTCTAGAGTGGGAACTTGATTTTCTTATGACGTATGAATTGTTATCAGAATAGTACTCCATTTTGGGATGGACCTTAAAAATATGTGATGTTTTTTAGTTCCATAGAAATGTAATTTTTCTATCATCTATCAAATAGGATTTGATGTACTACTATTTATTATTCGTAGTGGGTATTGATGTCACAATAATCTAAATTTTATCAAATAGTCAGATGATTTTTCTCATGTACTAACATGAAGGGGGAATTGAATAATTTTTCTCTAGTTATTTTACCTCTCTGACTGACAAAGAAGACCAACATTGACCTGGTTGATCACATCATCTACTTCCAGTGCTTGTGTGTATGTAGTTTGATGTAATGATGGACATAATCTTGGGATTTCTAAATACCATTTGAGGATGAATTATGTTTTGGGTTATATTTTTCAGCTGACCAATGTAGATCATTTCATAATTATTTGGGATACACCTTTTATAGATAGTCATGGAAATATATATGTTATAGAAATTTTATGACTTCATGTATTTTTGTTGATCATACTTTCTAATAAGTAAATGTGTTTTACATCATAGTTTTATAAGGGCGTGGAGATGTTTATGGGGGCTTAGTTTACGATGAGTATGATAAATCATACATAAGTTAATGAATTATCTAACAGGTGATCAGACAGACATGTATAACCACTGATAAATTTTCATTACATGAAGAGAGGATCCCTCCCTATGGATTATCTAGGTTCCCCTATATTGTCTAGAATTCCTCATATCCCCCATTTTGATAATATTTTTGTGAGGGTCAAATATAGAACTATGAAAAAAACTGATACTTATCCTTTGGCAATAGAATAACATTGTTGAATAGTGTCCTAATGTCCATACTAATCCATGTATTCTTAAAAACCAAGGATCCAATGGAATTCATCTCACACATTGATAATATATTGGAATTGTTCCATTAGAATTATCATTAGGGGGAATCCATTATTGGGTTTCATGGGAGAAGATGTTTAGGATAATGAGTGAGGAAGGTATCAATGTTAGAAGATTTTGGATATTCTTCAACACCTTCATGGGAAATTTTAATGTGATATTCATGAAGAATGAACACTCTTGTATAGATTCATTTATAATAAATACAATGGTGATGTGGAAACAGTTAGAGAGAGCTCATCAAATTTATTTTTAGTCATCCACTCACGCAACCCAACTATACAAAGACACACTTAGTGGATAGTTTGAATGGTAGAAAACTCATTGTGGAACCATAGTTTGGATGGTTCCAAACTCATCTTCCCTAGAATCCATATACTAGATTTATCTTTTAAGAGTTCATGAATATAATGGAGCATAAGAACCTCTATTTTGAACAAAAAAAAGTGTGATATTTTTTTACCGCATTGATATTATAATAAGAGGACCAGTGCGTATTCATGGGATCTTCTTTGAGCGTGTTCTCTACAGTGGACTTCGTTGGTCGATGTCATCCCCATAACATGAAGATATATGGTGTGAGTTTTTGAGGTGTAAAGAATTTCTAGAAAAATAAAAATTCCTCATATTGAGGATAAATAATCATTCACATGCCATTAATGAGAATACTAAAATAATGGAAATTAAAAAAATTACTAGGTGCCCATGTTGTGATGAGAATCAAGAGGAGAGCTCAAATCACCTGTTCTTCAAATATGATTGGGAATAGTTTATGTGGAGAGTGTTTGGGGATTTTAATGACATTCAATATAAGTATATATGGGGATTATCATTTATTGACCAATTGTTACATGGTATGGGATTTATGGGTGGGAGAAAGAACATAAATATAGAGTTATGGCTCTTACTGAGGAAAATTGGTGTATCATGAAGGATATGAACACAACCTAGATCGATACTAATTTATGCATAGGTAACACCCTTTACAACTAAAACCAGATCCTATTGGTTGACATGAATCACCTAGGAAAAAACTGGGAGTATTCCCTTAAACTCATAATAGTCCTGGAAGGCCACAACTCCATTCATTATAACATGGGAATTAACCAGGGGAACTGGTTCCGGTGGAGGGACCACCTTTTTGGTCCTAAACATAATACGAATGGGTCATGTATTATAGATTTCATATGAGGAGGTGGTATGATTTTTGACTCTTGGATTGGTTTCATCATTTCATTAATTTATTATTTTGGTAGTTGGGACTCCATTCAGGCGGAGGATAATTCAATTTTCACTGGGGTTTTATTATGACGGGTTGACAACATCAAGAAGAAAACAACTAAAATGGATTCTATGAAATTATTCAATCTTTTATTGGTTTAGGAACCCTCCGTTGGTCGATCTCCTACATATGTAGATGGTTTTAGGTCCTTATTAACAATTTTGTTATTGTTCATCATACATGGATATAGGAAATAAAGTTATGGAAATCTTCACATTAATAGTGGTCCATGATGATAGGATGACTTGCTTCCCAATCAAGAACTCTATTCCACCGGAGTGAGTGAATCTGGTGAGAGGTGACACACTTGAGCTCCATTATTTTAGGATGCCTCAGTTTCAATTTCTTTTAGTTTCCCTATTGTTTCTTTTTTCATTGTTGTTTTTGCATCTATTTGAAAATTATAAATATGAATGGTTTGGTGGTAATATTTATATGATGTAATTATAGAAAAACATAATTTTTAAAAAGGAATTTTCAATAAAAGATAGGTATTGATATATTATTTCTCAATTAAAATATAAATATATAATTTTGACAATTTATATTATATATTTTTTTGAATTTATAATATTAAAAAAATTATCACAATTTTTTAGCATTTTTTTAAAATATATATTTTCAGTCAAAAATATAATTTCATGAAAATTTTAATTTCTATGATTTAATCAACATATAAGAATGAACTAATGAATAACAATACCGTTTTAGTAAGAAAATATTAAATTGATAAATATTATTTGGTATTTTAAAATTTTAGTTGATGTTATAGAACCCAATGACAATAATATTAGAACTAATGAAAAAGGTATATTTAATTAATAAAACCTTATTAGGTATTTTCATTCAATTAATTAATATTTAATAAACAATGATTATGGATATATTAATGTTTCACATAACCTTATTTTTATTTATCTTAAATCAATTTATTTTTTATGAATTATCGATACGAAAAACATTTAATCAAACATGAATTTTTGGCATAAAAAATGAATATCATAAAAACTATTTTAGATAATTAAGTTCATTTATTATAGTATTAAAATTTTATAATCATATTGATTTTAATAGATTGATATTATATTATATATAGGATTATAATAATAAATTTTTATTGTAAAATAAATATAATAGACATATTTTTTGTTAATTAACAAGGGTAAAAATAAAATTTATCCTAGAAAAATTACACAAGTGTAATGTGAAAAGAAAAATATGGAACCACTAAATAACATTCAAATGTACCCAAAATGATTATATTATAGACTAAACATCCATATAATGGCCTTTAGTATATTATTTATATTTATGGGGGTCTTTTAACTTGAATTGATTAATGAAATAATTTAATAATTTAAGGTACATACAAAAGTAAAAATTCATTCTCTTATAGGAGAAAATAATTACACCCCTTCATTACAAAGATATACATTTGAAATTCATGGAAAAATATACCATTTTTTCATCATTTCAACATATGTTATTTAATAGTCACTTGGGAATCCATTAATTATCTTAATCACTTTATTTAAAATGATATTTTAATGGAAAATCAAATTTGAGGGTGTGAATTTTACTCACCTCTTAGACGTTCATATTATTTGTCATCATCTAAGTCATCCAAATATATATTAATACAAGGAATTAATTGTAATATATATATATATATTAATCTAATTTTTTAATTTAACTTCCTTTATTCATTCATTCCATAGAATCCTCTAAGAAAACAATTCATAGATCCTGAATGTGTGTGAACTACTACCTTCATTGCATGGTGTGGTTTTTTCATCACCACCTCTTATGTATGGTACCAAGGATAGATTTAATGATTAAATGAATTTCTTTGTGACTTATTAAATTATTATATGGTCACATTTTTTTCTTTACAATCAATAAATACATTCATTAACGAATGATATTGTTAACCACACATATGTATGTACTACCACCTCAATTAATGACCTGCCTCATTTTTCATAATCACATGACATGGAATGTCCTGAATGTGTGATTATTAAAATATTATATTTTTTATACTATTATCATAATTCTAGAGAGACATGTTTTCATATAAAATCTTTTTTTTCATTCATTGGGGAATGATTTCATTAATCATATGTAAGGGCAGACTACCTCCTATATTTATAGGGAACCATTAATGTCATCAACAAAAATAATTAAGATTAATAATAATATATTTTATTAATATATATAATTTATATTATATTACTTTGATTCATTTACTTTTATATTAATTCTATGTAATATCACTTTCTTACTCATTATATCATTGCGAAAAATGTTTTTTATGTCTATTTAACACCTACATGAGAGATATAGTAATGTTAAAATATTGAATGATAATTTATTTTTATAAACTATTCATTTAATGTAATAATATGTTAGGAAATTTCTTTTAATGGTTTTTGAATTATAATTTTGATATCTTATCATGTTTACAATATATCATCTTTATTCATGAAAAATTATCGAAACATGTTTGTCTCTAACATCATCTCCAAGAGTCCAAACTAAGAAAATCATGAGATGAAAATGGAAAGGTATAAATAATATATGAATATATATTATATAAATATATTTAATATATAAATTATGATCATGGTATAAAATATCAAGGAACACCATTAACATTATAATTAAAGCATAAGAGAATAAATATTGTTAAATGTAGATGTTTCAAATACTCAATATTGACACACAATATTCATAGTAAATATTTATCAATTAAATATAAAAATGGGGTTTAGAGATGAATAATCTTCTAAAATAGATAAATATTATAGTTATGCAATTTTCCTATTAATTTGGGCTCTGATACACTAAGACGGTAACAAAGGTAATACATTTTTTTCCTTAAAAATCCTTTTTCTAAGACACATTTAACTATATAAACCAATTTAAATTTACTTTGTGTATATGATAAAAAAATATTATGATGTAATTAAATATATTTAATTAATGGTATCTTATGTTCAAAATCATTTTATTTCACTAAATTGTGTAATGCCCCTAAAACTAGTTGCCCAGAACCGATGTCCAACATTATTTTGTTGGTATAGATACTAGAATAAACTCCTAAATCATTGATCAATTAATTAGTTTTGGAAAACTATATACATACATGAAAACCGTTTTACATTGAGAAAGTACAATTTATCATAAAAAAGTTAAATATCATCATCCTTGAAACTAATTCAACGAAGGAATATTTATATCCTGGGGAAAGGAAAGAAAATGAGGCTGAGACAAAATTATTATTAATGGTAAATTACAATAAACTATATCATGATTAAATAAGAATAATAAATATGTAAATTAGAATAATTTAACATTGATTATATTTATATAACTTTACTACATGGGTAGACAAGTCATCATTATTATGGAAGGATAAATAACTGAAAACACATGTCATTTAATCAATAACTGATAATGAAATGCATCCATATATAATTTCATAGTGGAAGTATACTAGATAGAAAAAAATAGTTAATGAATGAATTATCTTCTTAATTATTTGACATCATGTATCAGGTACATAAAAACCACTATAGTCATGGTCTATTATCAAGATAATTTAAAATATGATTGATAAAATACCATATAATAAGGAAAACTAAGTCGCCTAATAATACTACTGATGCAACGATGGTATTATGTTACATAATCCCCAAACCATGTATTTCATGTCTAAATCATTCTTAATATATCATTTAATCTATTTAATTTGTAAAAAATATTCCTTTCAAATATCCATATTGAGTAAAGGATTTTAATTTTACAATATTTTAACAATTAATAAAATATCTTTCAAAAGAAAACCATATGTAGAAATGGTATAAATTTTAAAATATAATCTTATCCATAACACTAGAATATGGATATTTTAGAAAAAATAATTTAAAATTAATAATGACTGTAATAATGTGAATTTTTGATAATATAGTTTAAAATCACAAAAGAATGTGAGATTGTAAAATAAAATTTTCCACATGATGATTTTGAATTCAATTATATTTGGATGAGATAATTAAGATTAATACATGAAATACAATGAAAAATGATTTATTCATGATATTACATGTCAATGGGGCAGTATATACACCACATAAAAGTGAATTTCAGCCTAATAACATTTAATTATCAATGGAATGTGACATGAGCTGAAAACACTTACCTTACACCTCCTTTTGATTGAACAATCCTATACTCATATATAATGGTTTAAAACATTTTATTAAATTATAAAGGATAAATATCATATTTATCATATAATATATTTTCTTCTTATAATACATTATCAAACGTTTTTAATAACCATCCATTATTTTCATTGTTTCTGGTGTTAATTTCTTTGTTTTCTTATGCTTGTTTTTTAATTACATGTTAAATTCTTATATATATTACAGAGTTTAAAATTTTTTGGAATAATAATCCGGAAAAATTATACTATTAATAAATCAATTTTATTTTATGAAAAATCATGAATTATGGTTATGAAAATAGAGTCGCAATGCTTCTTGAAGGAAGTTGTCAACACATACATGAATATTACAATAAAATTTATGTATAAATATAAATATAAAAATATATATATTATATTTTCATAATTATGTATATGTCAAGAATAAAATAATTATATAATTTATACAACATATAAAACAAAAAATTATTCTTTTCATCTTCATTATAAATAATTAGTTATAGACAAATCAAAATGCTTCGCAAGACGATAGTTCGCCGTACGCAAGAGTGATGTTATCATATTTCCAATGAAATTGAAGGAATATATATATATATATGTTTGTATGTATGTATTTTAGTGTGATATAATGACCCCATAGTTATAAATAAGTTATAAATAACATATATATATATATAAGTTATATCCATCATCATACCTGACTGTGAAAGTTTGAAATGGAAGAGTGAACGACATCGATTCACGAGGTTGTACTCTACTGTACTCAATCACAATGGTTTCCTAACACATTTCATGGATATATTTTGGTTTTAGGACATACAATTAACAATAAAATATCAATATATTGAACATATTTTGTTTTTTATATCATCATGGTTTGAAATGATCTAAAGTAGGTGGATAATGAAATAAAATGAAGACTCTTGTAGAAGTATATTACCTCCCCTTTGGGTATACCACTTATGTTTTAACCAAACCATTCAAAGGGTGTCTTTATTCCCAAATTAAGGCTTATAGAATGATGTGGGGTAAATTTTTAGATCACTTTTTAACGTTTTGTACAATCCAAATGTCATGATAGGTGTAAAAACGTGAGGGGCGTGAGTTCCATTTTATAGTTGATATGGGGTGGCATTATTGAAAATACTCAAATGTATTCACTATATTGAAGTAAATCACATCCCATGTGGTTCCAAAAAATACAATTAAAGGTGGGTAAGGATTATAAATTGAATAAAAACCTCTACCAAATTATTAAATTAATCTTATAAACATTTTTTTACTTAACTTCTATCTTTCCTTATTTTTACCGATTTTGGTTTTCACTAGGGTATATAGTTTTATAAGATTTTTAATTTATCAATTAGGACTAAATTATAGTGAGAATTGTTATATAATTTATACCCACATATTGAGAAAATTTTATAGTATTTATAAAATATAATAATTTTTTTAAAATTAATTTTAATAGAATCACATGTAATGCGCAAAAACACTGCTTTAACCATAACAGTGATAATACAGTTTATTCAATTCATGGGTAAACATATTTTTTATAAAATAAGAAATTTTACATTATTGAAAAATAGTTTTAATTTATTATCATTTAAAAATAACTTTTTATTAGATATGAATTTTGGTATGTTTAATTCATTTAATAAAATTTTATGTAATATAAATTTACATTAATGTTAATTTTTCCAATATCTATTTAATTTCTATTTAAAATATCATTAAAATGATGGAATTGGAATATATTATGTTAATTTTTTTAAATCATATATATATATAAAATATTAATTTAATAAAATAATTCATTCAATTTTTATTACTATTAATATTTTCAGTATCATTTACTTTTGTTAATTATTAACCAAATAATTACTGCATTGATGTTTCACAAGAACTTTATGTAACTATTTCATCTCTAAAAATTAAAGGTCATTTATTATGAAAAATAAAAATATTTTATAAATATAAATAATATTTATAGACAATCCAATATTATTTTCTCTCAATACTAAACCATTATATGTATTAAAAGTAAGAAATGTATCTTTTTTGTATTTTTCTTTGTGAAAATTATTTTATGAGTCATATTAATGTAAAGTGGAATGAAATTTCCAAATTTCATTTAAATTTCATTAAAAAGTAAAAATTAACTCATTTAAAAGAATTTATATAATATTTCTGTCATTTTCACTTTATTCATTCACGTTTAACCACTATGTAAACTCGTTTTAACCTTAATCACTATTACAAATTTTATTTTTGTTCACTAGTAATTACAAAAAAAATTCTGAAGACCATATTAGAAATTATATATTATGATTATTAATAATATTAAATCCATTTTGATGAGTTAAATCTATTGAAGTCAAAATTTTTCATTTAAAATTTAACATGCAGATGTTATAAGATAGATTGTTTTGAAAGTGAAAATGTTTAAATGATTATAAAGTTTTTATATTAATTTTTTTTATTAAAATTATCACAATGACCTAAATTGTATTAATATATGTATAAATAAACTAATTTTACTTTAAAAATGTAAAAGTGTAATTTTACATTATAAATTTTTTTAATTGAAAAGATAGTTTTCAATTAAAATTTATTTTTTTTCACTATTCATTGTAAAATCAAAATTTTTAGAAAAAATCACAAAAACTCACCTTATGATAATTATGATATTTCTATTTCAAAAATTAATTTTTTATAAAATAAAAATTTTAAAATATTAAAATTTAATATTCCTTTATATATGCAAAGATTGATAGAAAAATGTTTTCTTTGTTCTTGGTGTTAAGTAAATTTCAAGATATTAACAAAATTAAATTAATTATTATAGGAAAATATTTGCATTTCCATGGGTGTTACAATTTTTTTATTTAAATTACAGCGATGTCATAATTGTCTTCTAGACTTATTTCATTTTTTCTAATGTGTTATGAAATAAAGTATTGACTTTGTTCTTCCATGTACCATTTGTTTACATTTATCTTTTAAAGTGGATGATTTCATTTTTCTATAAGGAAATTGATTCTCTTAATTAATTGGAGGATGTCGCAGGTCGAGGGATTATCGCTCTTTGACCTTGGAATCTAGGGAATCTTACTTCGGTGACGTATTTGTCTGTGTCTAAATACTTTGATATTGAAGTGGTTTTTAGCTGCCATTCTAAGCCTAAGGTATATGGTTTTAAGCACGTGGAATCCCTAACTTTTGCACCAATGATCAGGGATGAACACTAGGAATGCCTGAAATTGGATTCTCAGACGGACCCGGCTAATGTTGATGATCGTTTCTTTCTCAGATTCTGGAGTGACGATGTCCTTCATAAAAGGATCTCAAGAAATAGACCACTTGCGGTAATCGAGGAGAATCCTCACGTATTTTTGGAATGAATACCTTCTTGTTAACATTCAGTCATCACGTACCTTATTTCATCATCTAAATCGTAGAGGGTTGATAATCTAAGGGAGAGTCTCCTTCAGCTATGGGGCTTAAGTGATTGGTGCATTTTCTTACTTAGTATGAACATCTACCACATTACATTTTGTCAAATGAAATGAAATTTAAAGATCAGGGTTTTGGGTTCTTCAATATCAAGCCTAGATTCTCGAGGATTTGGAACTGGGAACCATTGTTTGATCCTCATCAAGACAAAAAAAATTATGTTCAAACTTGGATCTGTGTTAAGGTTCTGAATTGGATATTTTGGCATCTGAGTATACCTTGGGAAATTGCAATGGTAATTGGAAATCCCATAAAACTCGATAAAGAGACGTTATTTGTTAGGTACGGTCATTTGAATAGCATATTGATTGAATTTGATATGTCCCTAACCCTTATTAAGATAGTGTACCAGATAGCGGGTAAATTCACATTTGAACATGACATTGAATTTGAATATGTGCTGAAGATCTTTATTAATTGTTCGACCATTGGGTATGTTAAGGAAAAATTAAATAAAGGAATAAGATTATCTAACTGTTGATGTTATGGACATTTTAGTGAAAAATATAAGCTTAAATTACCATCCACGGGTGATCTTGTACCATTTTTGGGGAATAAGGTAACTTATTATGTTATGAAGTATCCGTCCTCATCCACTAAAAGGAGCCTCTCCCATAATAACTATCACGAGAATGATGGACCTCCCTCTTTTGTTATTGTTGTTTAAAGGAAAATCTCTTATATGCACTATGATGTTGAGGTACCTCCTTCCTTTGCTGCTATTTTTATGGGGAACAAGCAGGTTGATATGCATTTTTATATTGATGGTGGAGGGGGTGGGCTTCCTTTGGGCTTGATTGTTCCCTCCACTCAACTTCTTAATGAAACTTCTTCTAAACAGGGTTATATTGATAGTCATGTTAGTTTCAATGATCTCGATTCTACAATTTTATTGTAAGATCATTTTTTTTGAAAGGGAAACTTCACTCTGGATCTATGGTTGGGTGTCAAGTGTATGACCCTAAGTTTTCTATTACAGGAAGTCAGTTGTGTGTGCAATATTACTAGTCAATTGTGCATACATGTGTGGGGTAAGCGGATTCCTATGATGATATTAATGTTGCAGGCATGAGTGTTCCCCCTATTGAAAATATAGGTGATGTTGTTGTGCTTCATCATGATGTAATAATTGATGCTACTTGTGCTGCTCCCCTAGTAGTTACAGGTTCCAATTTGAACATGTGCATGGTCAGACTTTTTTGTGGCATGAGCTCTCACATTCCCCTAGATCGATATCTGTAGATGTAGTGGTCGCCTCTAATGATCATGGTCTTACTATAACATCATCTAATCATGGTGATGTAGATCATAACTTCTTCACGATGTTGGAGTCCATAAATTCTATGTAACTTGATGCGATTTACAAAGAGAGTTGTGATAAAAAAAGTACAAGAACCTCCCCATCTATTATGGATAATGTATCTCCATCATCTACACATGAGGGGATGAATGAAATGTAATCTGGGAATTCTTAAACTGGTGAATCTATAGATGGAAACATATTTACTAAGGGTGAAGAGTTTGATGTCCAAGGTAAGGTAGTGGCTGATGATATGGATATAGAAGAGAATGATGGTGATTGGAAGCCCAGAAGCTATGGAGGTGAGGTTGACAACCCAGAGGTCATGGAAGATTTTTTGGGAGGGGTTATAGTAACCAAGGATAAACCTATACTATTTTTGTGGTGTTTTTTACACTCTTACCATGCACTCTCTATGTTTTTCAAGATGTACATTTTTATTTAATAAATTTTTCATATCATGGATTTTCCATGGTTTTCACTATTATGGTTTTTATCTTAATTTATATCACCCATGATAGTTTCCCCATATGTTGATGTTATTAATAGAAGTGGGATTCTTTGGTGGCTCAGATCATACATGGAGATGATACTTCAACTTATTATCTCCTAATGTGATGTTTGGTTCAGGGTGAAATTAGGTCGGGTGTCGGTATTATGATATCTAGCATCTAGTTTATCTCATCCGCAGGGGGATCTTGTTTGATTTCATACTCAGGTGATTTTTTGATATTTGTCATTCCTGCAATGGTGGATACCCTAGGTCACAACCTTATTCATTATTACCTTATTTGGTTCTAAATTCACCATATAAGGATTTTATCTGAAAAAACGTTTTTGGGTTAATATCATCCAATTTGGTGAAACACTTCCCAATATTAATTCATAATACAGATAATAATAACTCATTGAATTCCCTATATTTATTTATCTCCCATATCTAAGTTATACATATAGTATAAATATCCTGATATATTTTAATTTACTATAATAAATATATTCTCCCTGTATCAATTAAATATTTTATCATCCTTATTAAATTATGGTTTTAACTAAATGTTTTTAATGGTCATTAAATGATGTCCACATGATTAGTTTTGAAAATTGTTTTTATTGTAATTTATAATCATAAAATGTTCTAGAATGAATTCTTAAAAAAAATTAAAAATGCATTTATCCACCACATTGAATTTAAATATAATACATTTTAAAAATGAAATAATTTAAATGCTTCGATATAAGTGATTTTTTAATAAAATTAATCTTGTTTACACGTATTCACTTTAACATATCCTTCTCCCAAAAGTTTCATTTTCCAAAAAATATCTCCATGCTTTAATATTTTAATTAAATTATAATTACAATTATTATGTTTTAATAAAATCATTCTTTGTGAAATTTTTCTATGGGAAAGAGATATTTTAATTAAAAAAATTAATTTTTTCAATTATTTCTAAGAGTTTTCTTCATATATATCTTATGTTTGATAAAGGTTATTATAAAGATAATATAATACAAATTTATATATATATATATAAAATTTTTTATTCTATTTTACATATATGGTATAGTCCATCACTTCTCTTTTATTAATTAATATTAAAAATTTTGAATCATCATTTACATCCAAATATTTTACTCTTTAAACTCCATCTATTCTATTAGTTGATATAAGTGTGTTCACCAATATTCTATGTACATAAAATTATTGGGAAAATTATCTTCTAAAACATATAATAATTTACCATATGGTTTAAATACCAAATGAATAATCATCATTTTAGACTGTTATTTACCTAGATAGGTTATTAATTTCCAACAATTTACCTTTTTATATGGGTTTATTATGTCATGTTTATTTATGAAATTATGAATGCATCCTTAGGGAACCAATATAAAAGTATATAATCCCATTTTATTAACATTATGTATTATGATATGTAATTTAATATTATATGGAACATATATTTGTGATTTTAATTATGTTACTGTTGGACCAAGAATAATATTAACATACAATGAAATTTGGAAATGTTTCTATCATATGAGATATCATGGTGTGTGGGTAGGGAGAGTAGCTATCTATGTGGTGTGTCCAGTTATCACAACCAACTGTGTTATGTTAATAGGGAATAATGCCTTGAATAATACTTATGGAATTAGGTTTATGTTATAATCACATTCATATAATGGCACACTCATATATTAGGATCACTATTTAATATATACACATACAATGTCATCTAATTATTTAATACTTCCATTCATATGATTATTGTCATTGGGATATCATGTTTTATCAGACTCATCTCATGTTGTTACTTATTATTATGTTTACACTTTCTGATTGATTGAGCTAACAACATTAATATGTTTCCATTTCCCTAGGTTCTAAAATAATATATTAAATGTTATATTCCTAAAAGTGTATCTTCTACTATGTTTGCTTGGTTGATATTGAAGACTCATTATAGATTTATTAATTTCTTTTATAGTTTTGAAATATTGCCAATTTTTTAGAATGGTTATGATTTATTATAAAGCTATGTTTCATAATTCTCTGAAACACTGAAGTAAAAGGTCATTGGATTGTAAATTTTTATGGTTAATATAATAATATATGTATATAAATGATAGTGTTTTACGTTATGTGATTTCCGAACTAGGTCAAGGATCTTAGGTTGTGGGATGCTACATTATGTATCAAAAGAGTGTCTAAAATTGTTTTATGGTTTTATTTTTTACTTGAGTTTAATTTAATGACTTTAAATGTCATCAATAGTTTCTTTTTTATGCTTGTTATTTTCTTCATAGATATCAATGAACCATTTGGTTAGATATATTGAATTTTTTTTATTATTTGGGGATTAATATAAGAGAACATTAGTGGAATCCAAAGGTATAATTATATGTATAAGATACCCTCCAATTACATCATTATCCGGATATTTGATGATGGAAAATATTTTTGTGTAGATTCATCTTGGAGTAACATCCCCAAAAAGTATTTTTTGGGTATATAAAATTCACCATTATACATCCAAGTGAATTGTCCCTAACTACACACCAGACCAACCACTCTTAGAGGTTATGATTTCGTTAATTCAAATTATCTTTAAAAACCATTATAAAGTATTTGAAAATATGATTTTATCGATTTTACCTTGACAAAATAACCTAATAGTGAAATGACCATGTATTACAAAGATTGAAGCAAAAGGCTCATATGGTAGGGAAATAATTTAATTTAATAGTTATTTATTCTAATCTCAAAATTACACAATTTAAACTTTAATAAATTAACATTATTATCGCTAAATATTCAATTAATGTAATGGGTTGAGCATAAAGGAACATTGATAATAGTGGATGCAAAATATAATGTAGTTATTATCATGCCCTAAATTATATTGGGATTAGAACTAGGGTTAGAATATTTTATATATGGAGAATCAACTACTATTAAATGTTATTATCATTTTGAAACTAGTCAAATGTGGAAAAAATACCAATTTACATAATGGTGGACTCTCATGAAATATAATGTGATGATTATAAACAAAAAATTGTTTAAATTCTTATATGTCAAAAATGTTTTGGGAAACACTTTTGGGAATGTATCAAAATAATGGGATAATACTTTATCTTTGGAAAATGTGTACATTTTCATCTGGCTGTCAGGTGAAAATGATTAATTTGGTAAACTTGATAGATAATGAAAATTAAAATTCTTGTTTTATATATGATATTGTTATAGAAATTTTATTTTAAATATTATCTTTTTTTGTTTTTATCTTTTATAACCAACACAATTAATTGATTGAGAAATACTGATAATAAAAAATTTATTTAATTATTGTAGAATATAACACCTCAATATTAACATACATATTCTTTCTTTAAATAATATTTTTTATATATTTATTCAAACTGACTAAAAAAATGTAATGATACATTATTAAATTAAAATAATATTCTTTACAATATATTTAACATAACTTATAATATATCAATATATGATTTAAATTGTTAATTTTTTTGAATTAAATTTTTATTATGAAATATCATTGATAATACTTAATGTATATTATGGATTTCTAAATAATATAATATTAGAATTATAAATTTTTTTCTATTAAAATATAAATATTTTATTTCATTAAATAAATCTGTATTAACTAAAAATTATTTTTTAATTTATAATATTATAATTTATTTTGTATGACATTGAAGGAGTTTTTATAAAATAACAACTTTTACTTGAAATCACTACTTCAAGAAAATGAAAATGTTCCGAAATCTATCAATATAAAAAATGAAATATATGTTAATAAAATTAATTAAATAAAATATTAAATTTTAGAATAATATTATTCATTTTTAAAATTATATTTTAACTTATATAACAAATGAAAAAAATTGTTATAATAAAAGTAAATTGTTACTTTATGAAAGAAAATTATTTGATTTATTTTGTTTCAATTAATTATTATTTATGTAACGTATTGGTATGTACTTATTTTACTATCACATATTATTCAATTAATCTGTAATAAATAAATTTATGTTAAAACAATTATTGGAATTGATAATATTAACTCAAAATTCATGTTTTAATACACAATTATCTTAAGAATGTTTTTTAAAAGATAATAATTATTTATTCAAAATTAAATTTTATTAATAATGGTATTTTTTATAAAAAAATAAGATAATATATAGTATTATAATACTCAAATTAAGTGGTAAGATAAAAGTTAATTAATAACATTTTAATTAATTAATGATTGTACATAAGGGTTTTTTGAACAATGAATGTAAATACCCCTAAATACAGTAATTATATCTCCAAAATGAGTGTATGAAATAATTTACAATCATATAATGCACCATAATCCACAATTTCAATGTATTGGGGTCTTTGACCTTAAATTGTGGGACATACTAAATTAAGGAGTTAGGGTAATTCCAAAGTATCCCTTCCCTTCAAATAGAATAGAAACCTTTGAACCCCTTCATTACACAACCACCCATTAAAATTACATGGTGAAAATATGTACATTTTATCATCATACTATCCCCTCAAAAGAACCATTTCATTTTTACTCCATTAATTATATTATAATTCACTTTAATAAGGATAATTTCAAGGAAAATTTGAGTTCCTCTCATGAGTATTTCTCTCTTATTAGTGTTTCATTTTACTTTTCCTCTTCCAAATTGTACATAAAATTGATAATAATTTTTTTATATTATCTATATTCTTAAATTTGAATATATCATATTAAATTAAATTATTTATTCAATATATATAATCTACTAAGAAAACCAAAAGCATTTATTGTGCAAACGTACATCTAACCGCCTTCACGACACGGTGTGGTTCATTTTTCATCACAACCTATTATCTATGGAATAAATGATTGGTTTAATGAATAATTATTTTTTATTTCAGTTAAACAATTTTTAAATTTTAATACTTTAAATCACCTTTATTCCACCCATTTGTTAATGAATGAGACTCTTAATCCTGAATAAGTGTAGACTACCACCTCTAGAAATGACCTATCATATTCCTCTTAACCACCCAACAAGGAAGGACATCAAAAAATAATGATACAAATATTAAAAAATTTATATAATTAATGTAATTATTATGTGGTAATTTTTTATATACCATCACTCCATCCATTCAGTCTAAAATATGCTCACTAATCAAGTATACGTGTGAACTACTACCACTATGAATAAAAAAAATCCATTTTTCATCACCTCTAGTTATTAATGGTTATAAGAATGGATTAGATGGTTATAAATGATATATATAAAATGTTTAATATTTATTAAATATTATTTTAACACTATTTAATATCACTTTCTTACTCATACAACTATTATGACATGTTTTCTCATCTGTTTACCTCCTACTTAATCGATGTCCTAGTGTTTCTAAAGTGAATAACTAGGGAATTTTTTTTATTGTTATAGAAATTTAATAATAATTTTTTTATTTTATAAATATTTTTAATGTTATTATATTTATTTCAAAACATTTTAATAATATAACAACCTCATTTATTAAAAACTACTAAAACAAGTTTGTGTGTGGCATCATCTTGAAAATGGGTAATGAAAATACTCATTAGATGAAAATGGAACCTTATAAATAATTATCACTTATATGTTATATCACCATAGATAATTAAGAATACATGAACTTGGTATCAAAAATAAAAAATCGACATTAGATTAGAAAGCATGTTCAATACAATTTATATTGTTAACTCATCATTTTAAAAATAATCAATAATGAACAACAATATTCACATTAAATAAATCTAAATTATGTATATAAAAGATTTATAGATCAAAAGAAGGTTCTGAAATAGTTTATTAATATAGGAATTGTTATTTTACATAATTTTTGAGTTTGATATTATTTATAGAGAAATAAAGTAAGTGTTTTTTTATCTCAAACTCCCTTGATTGAGACACAAATTTCTTTCTGAAATAAATTAATATTACATATAGTATATACTAATGAATAGTTAATTTACCATTTTAATAACATATATTCAGGCAATTTTAATTTCATTTTGTCTATATTTTTTCTTCCATGGGTTTGACTAAAATATTTCAAAATTCATAATTTATCAAAACAAAAGTTCTTTTAATATGTAGTCAAGAAATATCTTAGTAATTTAGATGTTAGAAGCCCATTTTTTGTACCATTATATATTCAAATGGAATAATTTTTTTAGTAATTGGGTATATTAATTCTTATCATTTACCCCCACCACACCAATTAATGAATGACTTTCTCCCATAAAATAATGTTGTATATAATAATAACTCTTATTCATTCTAGTGGATATTTTTCATCTATATAAATTTTTCTCTATAAAATTTATTTTCAATGATTTTTATAGTGACCATCATAATTATATTCAAATATAATAAATTAATTTTTCAATCATAATTTTTTATCATGTGGATTTCACAATCAATTTTAGTGGACATTAATTTTTTTTTTCAGTGTGATTAGTTTTTTAAAAACATTATTCTATGTTATTGTTTTAAAATTCTCAAAAAATGATTATTTGAAAATTGTTTTAAAAATTAAATCTTATATTATAGTGAATTTATTATAGATAATTTTTAATTGAAATAAATTAAATGATTCATTATGGTTCATTTTTAATCATAATTAATCTATTTTACACTTTTCTAAGAACACATATATTTCTTCCACATTGATTATTTTGTAGGAAACTTCCTCTACATGATTTCCTCTTTTAATAAATGTAATTATTATTTTCATCAAATTTATTATATTAAATTTAAAATAATTTAAATGAAAATGAGAATTTAATTTTTCAGTTAAATTTTCCAAATTCACCAAAGTGTATTCTTCTACTATGTTGTATGTTTGATCAGATGTTTTCTTCAAATGATAACATCCACCATCATTATTAGTATAATTTATGAAATTATATTATAAATATATGGAATGATTTATGAATGATTGATTCTTTCCTAATCATCAAAATTTATAAGAATGATTTACTTCCAATTATTTTACTCTATTACTCACCTAGGATTCGTTACTTAATTGAAGGGTCTTTTCCTTGATTCTGAAAAAAAAATTATTGATTGGAAAAATTAATTATTAAGACATATATCCATTTCATATATTATTTCGATAATATATTAATAATAATATTTATTATGTTTTATTTACACTGAATGATGTTTGAAGTCATTATCCACAATCCATTTTTATTATAAAAGAAGTTACTTTTGGGTAAGTGAGAACCATCCAAAAACTTCCACAAACCATCAGTGTAAACCCTAGTAAGATGACCAAAAAATACCATAATAAATTAAAAAGTCACAAACCAACTTAATTGCAAACAACGCACCACTACTAACTCCTTCCAAAAAAACTGAAAAATTAAAATTTAAAATCTAAATTCATCGTCACCCCAGATTAATGCATCTTCCTCGAGACACACACCCATATTGATTGCTACCCTTCCCTATATGAGATGCACCATCATCACATCGCCGACAACCATCACCATCTTCAGCCTGTCGAAATCACTGATGACATTATCATCACCAATTTTCATCCCCCCAATGATTCCAACCACACTGAACATCATTGTTGTAACCCTCACTGAATCACCTTCATTAATGTCAACCATCATCACTAGAGCCAGAAATAGGGGCACAGAACTAGGACATCCACCACCAATCACCACCACTATCTTAAAAATTTCACTGAAGAACTCCACCATCACCGCCATAATACCACCAAACCAAAACAATAAAACCATCCGAAACTTTGATGTTGGGCCAGTCACCCTCTTGGAGATGAAGCACCACTCGATCTGCACCTCCTAGAACCTCCGTGAAGACCAGTACATCAGACAAGTAGGTAAAATAGCACAGGACAAAGACATCAGAGTAGGGATGAGAATATTGAGGGCTGAGTAGGGGACCCATCCGGAAACTGCATCATTCCGTCGAAATAGAGAACCACTAATAAGGAAACATAGAAGTATCCAACCAACAACCCCAACAACTCATACCTCTTCCACAAAAAAGCGAATGAGACAAAAAGTGGAATGAACCAGATCTTAGTGTAGATAACCCAACATAGTATGGTTCATGGGTAATTTTCCTCGAAAACTATTTTTTTTATCATGGAATGAAACCCTGACATATAGTAATGATGTTAATTTATTGTTCTTTGTATATTCATATGATACCATGATTGTATTTTACGTTCGTTGTTTGATCCATGTACATATGATATCATTTATTTATTCCATTCTTCTTGGAATATGATCATTCTTTTAATGATATCATGTTATTATTTATTATTAGGTTTACTCTTACTATGTGTTTTATAACACCCCTTTATTATGTATCCATTTCCCCTATGAAATAAAATATGGTAATATATATTATAATCCAAGAATATTATCTTCAATGATTAATTTATGGGTGATATTGATGACCCATTTTAGATTTATTTTCATATTATATCGTATAGAAAAATGTGTCAATTTTATGAGATGACATGATAATTATTATTCAGATATTTTTTCAAATTCAATAAACTATAATCTAAAATGAACGTTGATCGTTAATTCTTGAATAATATTGTATTCATATATGTGTAACAAATCCATTTTTTGTTATTTTATTAGAACAAAATAAATATAGAGGGACTGGGGAGTTATTGATTATATATCGACCAAAGTCTATGATATTTAAATTTAACTATAGGTGACCAAGACTTCTTATGGGTGTTACCTTATTTAGGAAATAAATTTATGAAAATATAGGGGAAATAAGAACAATGGCATTTTTAACCGTTCGAGACCGTCAAATGCAACAGGATAGGGGAATATTGGTTGGATATCCCCCAATAATATAAAGGTATGAATAATGTGTTCTATTTATCTCATCTTTGTATGAATGACCTAATTATTAATATTAAATAAAAATTGAGTATGTTAAATTGGAATTATATGCATTATTTTTGGAATGAAAATTATAGATTGTTGACTAATGTGAGATGGTGTGTCCTGAACCAACCTGAATACTCATGTACATCAATATCCGAGCTACTATTAACACATCCAAAAGGAAATTTATGATCCCCGTAAATTTTTGACTAGTTTCTTGTAATAAAAAAGTGTCTTAGGTAATGATTTCACCTCACTAACAAAGAATCATGAAATAAGAGAAAATGATAAAACAATGAACAATTGGTATTCCAAACTATCCAAAAGATTAAATTTTAATATGAAGTTGTATAATGATCAAAGGATACATCATCCAGTAAAACAAAAAAAAATATCCATCAATACAAAAACAATAAAAATCTACAAAAATTTTGTGTCCCATCTCACTCTGTAACCTCTATTACCCAAGGAATTACTAGTCAATTACACCTACGAACTCTAAGTGAAACATTCCATTAACATGAACCTACAATAACATAATATATATTACTGACTGAAGGTAATTATATTCTTCAAGAAAATGTTTCCATGTATTATTTAATTATATATTTCATAAGAAATTATATAAATGAAAAATATTTGTGATTATATTTAAATAAATACTAGTAATGTAATGTGATTTTCCTCATTGGAATAAAACATATCACTAATTAGATATATGTAATGTTTATATAACCTTATTAAATGATCATTTTAATAAAAAAAGGAGGTTGAAAAAATAAATTTAGTACATTATACCATTTCCTAATAAAATAAAAAACTATTGTGATATTTCATATGGTTTTTTGGTTGCCTTCCCTTCGATCCACACACAACACTGTCAATCAATTAGGTATCAATGTGTGCACAGAACCCTCAATCTTAATCCATATGTACATAATCAATTGACACCCCATCTGAGAAATCATTCCGATTTTTGTTTAGTTGTTGTTTTCTTTCTTAACTCATTGATGGGGGTTCAATATCCAAGTGTTGTCTTTCTTGTACCCCTTAAATTCTCGAGATGACATGTGAGTTAAATCAATTAGACAATCAATATTTTTAAAAATCTATCATTTCAATTCATCTTATTATTCAAAATTAAAATTCTTAATTTCATGTAATAACATTACAATTAGATTTTAAAACCATATAATCTAGTTTTATCATGTTCTCACCATTTAACATTATCTTACATTTAAAATAATTTATCTACATAATAATAATTAATTAATTTTATAAAATCACAATTCAAAAAAATACATCTTTTCTATGAAAAATACATCATATATTTTCAAATCATTTAAAAAAGGGTTTTGTTACCCAATTTCACGCATTTTGAAATCAAACACAAAATTATACCAATTAATGAAAATCAATTGAAAATAATTTTAAAAAAATAATTCAATCATGGTATTATGTGTAGGGAAAATACTTATGGATTCACATACTTTTAGTAATACAATCAGAAAATAAAAAAATGAGTACCACCAACATCTATCCAATGGTGCATAGGATAAAATAAGAATCACTAAAATCACAATTCATTAAATTATGGATCAAACCCATCAACAAAATGAGTAATCACCACTCTCAAGGAATGATAGAAAGGAAGACTGGATAATTGAAAAAAGGGATTACACATACCCTATAGGTATTAATCACATCCACCAACACATGGATTCTAGAGGAAAAATGTGGAGGTACCAATATGATCTTCAGAGAGACTAAAACATTTATAAGATTAAATTTTTTTTATTACTGTTTTAATTATTTATAAATAGTGTTTCATTCCCATAATTAATATAATAATACGAATAAAAATCCAATTACATAGTTTTTATGTTTTTCCATATAGTTAGATCTAATTATATTCCTAACTATATTCCCAAATTGGGATTTTGGAGAGAGTCACATAGGTTTTCC
The DNA here is from genome assembly GCA_963277665.1 of Viscum album. Taxonomy (NCBI): domain Eukaryota; kingdom Viridiplantae; phylum Streptophyta; class Magnoliopsida; order Santalales; family Viscaceae; genus Viscum; species Viscum album. Next base: position 1,210,558,367 of record OY728123.1, read on the forward strand.
ATAATTTTTGTGAAACCATGCACTAATTTTACACCATCTCATGTGCTTATGGATGAAGGTTTAATGGTTTGGAAAAATAGTTTGAAGACCATTTTCTTTCCACGCACTCCCAAATATCCCATGCCACACAGTTTTTTGGGGAAGGATACATGGTTTGATCTAACATTCTACCCCACTCCAGAACTCCATCACATTATGCATGAATTTCATCACTAACATGAATATGTTTCCTTACTCATTTTCCAAACATTTTATTTCACACAAGATCCCAAAATGTTTTAAAAATATCCCAAAATTTACAAAAAATTAAATGGTTGACGATTAAAAATAATGAATAAAGGTACCTAATAGCCAATAATAAGATGTTAAAATACCACTATGATAAATTATTTATGACCCATGGAATCCAATAAAGATAAATATACATAGAAGTTAAAATTCCACAACAATCTCATTAGTGGATCACAGTCCCGTGTGTTATGTGAATTAGAACCATGCTATCAAATACATCAAAATAGATGTATCAACATTATATAAATAATAATTTTCTCAATGTCAATATTCTGAACTGATTTATTATTCATGAATAAATCATGTTTTATATTAAGGTCCACCTAGATCATGAAATTAAATTTTTTAGAATGGTAATTTATAAGTTGGTATATGTGAACATGCTTTTAATCAAAATAGACTGAGGTATAAAATATAATTGGTAATCTACCTTACAAATTATATCAATATTCTCAAATGGTCCCATGAATCTTGTTTCTATATTTCGCCATTTTTCTAATTTGGATTACTCAACTCAGTGGAGAGCCTAAGAATATAGGGATCACCAACTAAAATCGTAAAATGGAATTGATGGAGATCAACATAATATTTATAATGGCTCAATATCATCTTCATTAAATGAAATATCATCAAAATATTATCCATTAACTCTTTTATAAAACCATTACCATGTTAGGAAGCCACAACAATATCCTACAAACAAAATAGTGAATTACACGACTTACCACAAAATTAGACAAAGGATTTCATCTTAATGGATGACTGGTAATTGATGTTATAGGAAAACACGACTCGAATGAAGTGGTAGTATGATGCTATACCAATTTAGAGAATTAAATCATGAAAAATGTATTCCATGATTCTTATAGCTCATTCTATATGGACTTCCATTTGTAGATGATATGCCATTCTAAAATTAACATACGATCACATCCACTCTGGGAGTCCTTTATAAAAATGTGATTTGAATTGAGGATCACTATATGAATATATAAAAAAATTTACCCCATGAAATTTAATGATGTTCTATAAATATATATCTAAAATTTCCTCAACATTTCTTGTATTAATAATTCATATAAATTCTTTCGGTTTTTTGACCTCATAAATCACCACACATATCACATTTTTCCCTAGAGGGAATAATTTCAACCCATCCATAGATTCCATCAAAATCTCATTCAACTTCCAATTAAAACATGAAGGACCTGAGGATATCCTGAAGCTTTCTAGTGCACCAACATGATATACAGGCTTGTATAACAATGACAAAACATCATTGGTATCTGGTATCATGCATGAAAAAAAATCATTTCCACATATCATAGAACATTATTTTGCGGGGTCAGGGTGTACCACCCACTAGGACGTATAGAAATCCCCCATAAAATCATTTCACACATGTAATGGAATGATTCACTAGATTTTGAAGCATTGGATACCCTCATAAGATAATAACAACTTGATGATGGATAAACTATCACATTGAGAGTCAATAATTACATTGAACTCATTATCGAGATACTATGCCAAAAACAACATCTCTAGAAGAGATGAAGTCAACTGAAAACATACTAGAACAATCTTCGTTTCATCTTCATAAACCCCAATACTTAGACAAAAATAGAGATACAACAAATTCCACTCATTGAACGATTCTTTCAAGACCAAGATCGTATGTTTCCTACTATAATAATCCTCAATGGAACTCTCGTTTCCAAGGATATAAGAAATTTTGAAATAAAAATATTGGATGTAATCAACTTGTTACCACTGACAGTGATTGAAATCCTTTCTAAAAATATATAACTAGGAATATATTTTGTAAAAAAAAATTATAAACTACTATATATGAATTTAACAATACTAAATATTAATAAAATATATCAGATCACAATTTTCATGACCATGAGTCTGATATTTCATCTCATGGGTACTTATCTAACGGGAACTATAAGTCTCCATGTGATCACCCTACATGAGTAAACATCACTAATAAAAAATGGATGCATCACGAAAGACCACAAATCCTCTCCCTATATCTAGAAGAGAAAACACTAGCAATGAATTCTAAATGTATATGAAATAATGAAATGAGGTCTCACATATATTTTCCTCTAATATCCTTAGTACTTCCAAGTTAGTTCGATCATCAAAGAAGACAATTTCAAAAAATATATAATGATATGGATGCAATATCATACAAAACCCACAATGCTTTAAATCTCAGAAAAATTATAAATTTATGTTCACTTCATTAAATTACCCCAATTCAAATGATCAAATCAAATAAATGTTATATTATCGTATGTTTCAAGAAAATTACATCTCAAATATATAAATTAAATTTCTATGTCTTGTTATAAAGTCATTTATTTATCAAAATTTCCAAAACTCATCATAGAAGATATGGATGATATTATTCAATTCTAGAGTAAATCAATGAGTCAACAAAAATAAAACCATATAAAAATTGAGGTAATCATTTCATTCCCATATCATTAGTTCCATAAAAAGGAAAATATAATTGGCTAGGACCAAAGGCTTAATAAGTTAATCTTAATTGATAAACCCACTCTAGAATGTGTTCTTTTTGATATGATATTCCTTTATTCTAAAATAGTGAAAACCTAACGGATGTTCAACCTTGGAGAACCACATCACCCATTTACACTAGTTAAAAATCATCATTACACTATAATAGATACATGTTCATTTACACAAATCAATTTATTTTTAGTTAATAAATTATAGGGTGAAGGGTTATTCCATATTTCTTTTCAAAATGAACAGGCATGGAACAATGTCATAGACATTGTAAAATAAATCATATTTCTATAAACACATATAAATAATTCATTGAATCATTAAATTTAGTTGAAAAAATAATTAAAGAGAAGTTATATAGAGTCTCTCACTCACGTAAGATGTAAATAAAATAAAACTCATATATTTTCCTGTGGAAAACTAGGGAAGTCAAATAGGAAGATTTCCAAAAACATAACATCAAGTAGAGAAATATCAACCCTCAACGATTCCCACATCATGTAAAATGTAGACAAAAATATTTTATCTTAACTAAATATATAAGTGGTAGACATTTGATACCCATCATTAGGTCCCATTTTCTCTAGAAAATGTGCTACATAGTATAATGGAATGAAAAATAGTCCCAAAAAATTAAATAATCAATCTGGGATTTATGGTATATCATCATATAATATATTCAAATATTAAAAACTGAATTTTTCATTTCGATAACTATAAAATAATATGTAAATTTAATATTTGATAATGGGAAGGAAAAAATAGGGGTATCAAAGGCCCTACTATCTAATGTTTCTTGGCGGCATAGAAATATCAATCACAGTAAATTTAATCTCTATATGATTGATTAAAAAATTCACAATGTGATCTGACATAAAGTAATGTGATGAACCATTATTAAATAGATCTATCAATAAACATGAATCTATAGTGATGGTAGCTTACATGGTTATAAGAAATGAATCATGTTTTTATAGATGTTTCTCCACTGTTTGAGGAAGATCCATTCTAAAGGCCTATTTTGGGAACCCCTTAGTTCATGAAGAATCAATATTCATAGATGGAATAAAATCCATATTCAAAAATTTTTATTTCTTGAGAAACCACCAAATATATAATTAGAACCTCAATACCAACCATTATTGAATGCCCAGTCATTCTCCATTGAATGATTGTTAATGAGCATTTTCCATTTTATATATAAGGTTGGGATGATTCATACAACCGAGATACACTAAGAGACTAGTAACATGTCATTTTTATAAATTAAATGGATTAATATAACTACCAATTAATGAAATAGGAAATCCACCAATCCTTACTTAATATATAATAAAATCTTATCCAGCAATAATATAAGCATCACACCCACATTATTTGATAGATTTACAATTAAAACATGTGATCATATATCTGAAAGAAGACCCATTCCAAATCTTCATGATTTTATCTTCTCAAATAATACTAACTTAAGAGAAAACAAGTAAATTTTATTAATGTAGTTTTCATACCAATTCATAGTTCTATACCATTTTAGAGGATTAGTAATTTCTTATACATTTCTAAAAAAAAATTGGGTAGAAATGATCCATGAAAAGAGATCAAAATTATTCAAACTCCATGTTTTCACGTTTCTTCACCTAAATAATAAAATCCCAAAACCTCCTTCTATTCCCACCAAGATTTATGGTAATACATTTAGTTATGTCCAAGAACAAGGTGACACTAAAAGGTTCCCTGATCACGGTTAGTCACACGTCCTTAAGTGCATTTCCCAGAATTCCAGAGTCTACTGAATAACAGCGAGGGCTTGGGGTGTGTCCATATAGAGACCACTTAGTGATTACCAGAGTTTTTCATAGCGGATAAATTAAATTTCATGTAAATACTGGAATCATAAAATAATTATATGGAAGGATAGTGATACACAGAATAAAAAACAATTGGTAAAAATGATAATTGTATACACAAGTTGATGGAACATTTCATGTTTCTATAAATCTAGAAAACATGTATTAAAAATGATGGAAGTACATGATATAGAAATGTATAAAAATGGATCCAAAAACTATATATGCATCTTTATCTACAGTTTGGTCATCTGCAACCAAACACCATTCTAATGAAATAAAGAAATCAATTTCACAAATGGGGATAAATTACCTTTTCAACACCTATATTCATTAAATCTATTAGGGTGAAAATGGATACTTTTATATGGTGTGAGATTAATCTTAGTAGGCCACCATAACAATCATATATAAAATCCAATATATGTAATATAATATAAAATAGTGTGAAATAATTCATACTTAAAAGCAAAGAAGTATGATAATGTAAATACCCATATAGCTACTTCAACCTCAGATGGTTTCTAACCATTTAATAAATCATTTGTTAATTATGTTCTAGTTTATATAAGTTGGTAATGTGAGGTATTACTATAACTGAAATCCTGACATGATAGTAAGTTCACAAGAACCATGAACATACAAGAAATTTAGTAGTAATTATAATAAAGAAGGAGGATCCAAGGTAATTACCATGGAATCATTAACCTCAAGGGTTTAGATGACTCAAGTAATAATGTGGAGCCTCATTATAGGGGTAATAAAGTAATACATGGGTCATCTCCCAAGGAATTACATAATGATAATTATAACTGAGTTCAAAGAATTAATCAAAGGTAATATAAGATAAGTATTTATTGGGCCCAAGGGTTTTTTCAAGGTTCCTCATGTATGTTGGTGTCACACTGGAATAAAGGATTGTATCAATGTAACCATATAATATTAATGGATGGATCATACTGTTTCATAGTAGGAATCAAGAAGTATACAATGATCTATTTCCAAGTTGGGGCTCACCCTTGGATACCGGCATCCCTGAATTGAAAAGGAATCCCAATGTACTGCAGGAATTCCCTATGGAATACAAGGAAATCTCGAGTTTGAAATATTTTATTTTAATATCATGGTTTGAATACAATAGGAACCTTAAATTTAATTCATCTTATTAATTACGATATGTAAGATTCATTACATTTAATAGGCTATTTGTTTTGTTCCATCCCTATCATTAACATGGAAAGGCTAAATAATTTGAAACAATTTATTAACTCATACAAGTCAAATTCAATTCACTAGTTTCACTCATCTAATTACCATAATCATGGTTTGGTGTGCTATGGATGTGAAACTGAATTCTCCAATTACATTTAATTAGGAAAATTCATTCATATAATATAATTTTAAATTTTAGAAAGGATTCATTTATTAAGTTGAAGTGGTTTCCATAGGAGGTCTAGTGATAAGAATATTCATGTAAGGAATTAACCATTCATTGATTTAATTAAAAAATTACCTTTAGTATGCTCTAATCTTGGAATAATTAGAAATTGGATCATGCAGGTTTAACAGGCTAATAAAATCATAATCTAGGGAAACAAACAACTTGGGGTGGTCGATGTTGAGGATTCAACCTCCAATGTTGGATAGAATTTATAAGAAGAGTCATTGAATAAGGTTATAATGAATATAATAAATGAACATGAATTAGGGAGGTAATTGCTGATGAAATTGGTGTAGAAACATGACAATTTATAAAAGGATGAAACATTATGGAATATTTATAGACCACCTACCTCATACTAGTAAGACTATCCTCATCTAGTATCAACATCAAGTTTGGAATGGATTAGAATAGATTTGAATAATAGATCAATTACCTGAAGATTGGTCATATAATTATTCATCTAAATAGTGTTTTTCATCAATCAAATAATGATTAATCACTGAAAATGAATTATGTTTGTACTGATTCACACCCAATGTGACAAAAAAAATATGGATTCAGAGTTTGGATAGAGATCATAGATCAAAAACTATCGAAGACCATCATAGGATCTCAAAGATGGAAAAAAGGAACACTATTGACTACTATAGGAGAAAAATAGAGGGGTGTGATAAAATTTTTTCATTAAGTTCATGTTCATCATTGCACCCAAAAATAGGGGTTGCATGATTTATCTACATGGCTGACTAAACTATTCACCAATCATAATACATCATCTACGTTAAGGGGGGACCCACAAGATTATAATAAAAAGATAGGGAAACCATACTCCAGCCAAGATTAAAACCTATACTAAAAACTATAGATGTTTTTCACTGGTGTTTTGTCCCTGGAACATATTTAGTGAAACATGTGTTCCCTCATTCAACCCATTTTCCATCCCCACATGGTTAAAAGGGACCATGAGGGTCAGTCTTTAGGGTTTCTAGTATCCATGGAAACTAGTGTTTTTCATTAATTTTTAGGGTATTGAGCTTTGAAAAAAAAACAGACACCCTACATTCCTTTTTTATCACATTAGGAATCGATATTACACCCATAATAAATAATTAGACCACATTTAAAATGACCCACCCCAAGGATAAAAAGGATATTATGATCATTATTTAAAGGAACTCACTTATGAGTTAACCATCCAAGGGAATAGAAACACTTATTAAGAAAAACTCTATCCAGAGGGCATATAAATCACCCTCCCACTCCCAAGTCTCTTCTTATGCATAGATGAGCCACCATAAAACACATACTAATGGGAGAAATAGGCCTCTTGGTACCATCCAGCTTCAATCAGTGATGTTTATAGGATACTCCTCAAAAGAAGCATTGAAATATAGCTCAACTTTTCTTCAGACCAAAAACATGAGATAGGTCAGCAAGATACCGATGAAGCTTTGGAATGTGTATAAATTCATTTATGTCATGGTACCTCTGAGGTAGTATAAAGTAATAGTCTACATGCATGAATCTCTTCAGAATATCAACTAACCATACATAACGACTAAAAACATCACTTTACCTTGAATACATATATTTCAAGCCTAGGAAATACCCATAGGAAACCATTATCCCCGACCTCGAAATCCATAGTTTATTTATGGTGATTAGATTGTGATTTTTGTATAGACTGATCAATAGTTATACACATCCTAATTATATGATCCACCTCTAATTTCTCCTCCAAAAGATGAGTACATAGTAGGGCTACCTCAACTACCTATAAGAATCATTGGGGTGAATATAATGGCTTAATATACAAGGCCTTCTAAGAATCCATCTAAATCATCATCTAAAATCTATTTTTATAGGCGTACTTGTCATGTGGGATATTCTTCTCCCAATAACTACCAAAATCAAGGATGCATGCTCTAAACATGTCCTATGACACCTATATCATCTATTCTAAGTTTCAATTAGTATGATGGTGAAATATTTTGTTCATAAGAGCTTATATACCCAATGCATTCTGTAACCCCTTCTAGAACGATGATTTGATAAAAGAATCCGAATATAAAATCATAATACGGGGGACCCGATGTAGTCATATGATCTCAAAAACATACAATTGATCCATACCATCAATTGAGAAAGTCTCCAATATAGGAAGGAATTGGGATAATTTTTTCATTCATTCAATGTCAATAAATACATTCTCACTAACTCTAATTGACTTCACGAAACAGAAAATGTAAAACCCAATGCTTCTGTGAAACATTTTTAAAATTATTTTAAACATTCTAATATAATCTATTGAACACAACAATGAATAATTATTGAGTTATATAAAGTAATCATGTTAATATTTTGTTGAATTATACACCCAGTTAAGATTTTTTTATACTCCAATATAAGCTTATGCTACACACAAAACTTACTCGGCTTGCATTACACACAATACCAAGTTTCTACGAATCAAAATTTTACTATTAAAATTATTTAAAAATTATAGTTGTCACATAGTTGTTAAACATAGTGATATGTATAGTAATTAAAAAATAAAATATTTTATATATTTGTTTAATATAAATTAATCATATTGATAATAAAACATATTTTTTTGATAAATCCTTTCTAGGATCGAAATTACTATTTTGAGGAATAAACTACATCTCATGTCTTTTTGTGAACAATAACAACAATATTTTTAAACATTTTTTAGAAATTTAAATTTATTAAATAATTGTACTTTCTGAAAATGTGATTTAAATATTATCTTAGGGAGAATTTCGGGATGCTCTTTGAACAATTCATTTTTAATTGAAAAGTGAAAAATACTAAATTTTAATTCAATACTTTTTTTTGATGAAAATAATTTTCAGGGATAAATTATGTTATTAATTGTCTTTAAAGTATAATTAGGTCAAAATTATATAAATTAATCCAACTGAGGTAGTTGGAACAAATTTCACCTTGGAATTCGATATAAAATAACTTCAATCATTTGGACATTTTTTCTTAAAAACACACTATCATGAAACATCTATGGGATTAATTTTAAATTTAATTATTCCATTTCAATGACTAGAAATTGGAAATGTATTCTATATTTTGAATCAGTATAATTTATATTGTCTAATATATTCAAAATAGTTTTTACCAAAAATATTAGTGAAATTTATTAAAATTAATTACATTTATTATGGTAAAATTGATCTTAAAAAGTTACTAACCCATAAAATTATGTTCCCAAATAAACTAAAAACATGTCCAATTTCTATTTTTTGGAAATATTGGGACCATATACCCTCTTTTATTGAATTATATTATTTATTGGTACACATGTTCATGAATGTGACCGATATAATAAGGTATGTAAGTAAAAATTAAGACAGCCTTGTTATTTATTACACACTTAAACATGATTTATTACATAAAATTCACTTGATAAAACATAGAATATCAATAGGTATAGTGTCTTTTGGGCTTAGGAACATTTCGTAATGACATAAAACATGAAACACATCACCTTTATTTAAAACTTCATTTACATTACCAGTATATTCCCTCGTACTTAACATTGAGTGGGATAGCCTAAGGTCATGCTTAAGAAAAGTGTGAGCTATAAATCCATTTAAGAGATTAAATAAGAAATAACATGATGAATGAAATACATGTTAGGCAATAGGCATATCAATGGAGCATAAAAGAAACATGAACCTAAAGGCATGATAACATAGAAATGTGGCGACAACACTTAACATGGTATTAGCATGTGACAAGGCTCCTTGCACATGGATCATGAGTAAAAGATCATTTCACTATAATTAGAAATATTAAACCATAATTTCACTTTTTGTATCATGATACTAAACTTTACCCAATGCATTTGAGCGCTATTTGGGAGAACCCTTCGTAAACATTTCATTTCACGCATAAGTGTGCCACATAGATCATATAACACAGATTCATAAAAAAATCAATATTTATTCGATGTTAAAGAAATGTATAATTAATACATGAAACTATATAATAAATAAGTAAATGTTCCCAAAGTTTAATACCCATTATAGATAAATGGGCATGGTATTCTCTACACAATGAGTTTGGTTTGGAAAATCGTGGTGCAATTTCGGCAGCATAATGGTGTGACATAAGAGTTCATAAAAATGGATGATGAGAGTTAAAGGGGTGTCTTATCATATTTATATGAAATAAAAATTTATTGGGTTCATATAGATACATTTTACATCATATGTAATAGAATTTATATTTGTAATACAAAATAATTGCATAAATGTCGATGAGGAGAGAGAAATCCATTTCCGAATTTCGGCCTGGTAACAGATATACTTGGGAGACATTAATGAGAGAGAATGGGGTATCTAATCATTTAAACATAAAGAGGGAAGTATGGGGGGAGGTGAGAAATCATACCCCATCATTTTTAATTTAAAATAAAAGGGAATAACAACATAATGAAATTTGGATAAAATTGGGAAAGGAAGAAATCCCTTACTTGGAAGTGTGATCCCAAAGGATTGGGAAGGCCTTTAGAGGGGCTTCCTGAGAGCTTGGGGTGCATTATGAGGATTATAGAGATTGGAGTGAATGGGTTGTTCGATCTCCAAAGGCTTTGAGTGTAGATGAAGTGAGAGCTTGGGTAGGTTTATATTGAAAAGGAGAGGGAATTCTCTATTATTTAGGTTTGGGTCACCACACATTAAACTAATCCAAACCAAAACCAGACCTTGGTTTTTTCCCATGTTTTTTCTCAAATGGGAGTGTAATTCAATATTTTATAAGGAAAATGGCTTAAATTCTTAAAATAATAGGCTTTATTATGTGGAGGTGAGTCACACTCTCATGGAAATCAATTTAAAAATCTATAATGTTTTAAAGTCATGGACGGTCCACTAAGTCTTTGTAAAATAAATCAAAAAAACCTAAAATAGCATTATTTTAATGTTAAAAAATATATTGTCTGAACATAATGTTTATATTATTTTATTACCTCACTATTCGGTCATTATGATATCATAAAACACATTATATATTTAAACTGTATTTAGTTTTTACCCAAAAATTCAACTCTCTCAGAAATTTATTAAAAATTCACCACTGGACAATTTTGATGTCTTGATTCAAAAAATAATATTCATTTTATCTAAATAATTTTCTTAATATGTGATTTTTTTGCTTTTAAAATAAAAATAGACATTTATAAAAAATTCATGGGTTTTGTCAAAAATAGCTTTTAAACCTTAATAAAAATAACAATCGTATTCATAATAATTATACTGTCATTTATATTATATAAGAAAAGTAATTTAGTAATAATATTTAATTAAAATAACATTTAATTCAAAAATCCAATAATTAATCAAAATAATTTTTTTAATTGAATAATAACTAAAAATATTATTTGTAATTTAAAAATTATTTACAACATAAAAATATCAAAATGAATGTATATTATTTATTATATATCAAAATAATTCACGTAATCATAGTGATATGGTCTTGTTACATAACCCCTTATAACATCCAAATAAGACCAAAGGGTAATGTGTGCGATGGTGAGATACTCTTGGGGTGGCTCAGATAACATCGCTCGAGTGGTAATCTTTATCTACTTCTACTTCTCATGTACACAGTTCAAATTGAGCATAATGTGTTGAAGATCATATTGTGTTTGGTCATGAGTGAAGCCTAATGATGCCAACTCCTTTCCAAGCTAAAAAAATGGGCTTCGTACCTGTCAAGTCTACTGGATGAGGCCATCACTTTGTTTGTATGAGTAAATTCGATTTTTTAAAGACCTATATTTATACTAATCATGTTATCACTGGACAGAGGCAATATTAGAAATGGTAAAAAACATTAACAGTATTTTTAAATCCAAAAAAATAAATCAAAGGAAGTGCATACGTTTTTATATAACTGTAATAAGACATTTAATTTGATCAAGAGGAATTTTCATTAATGAATGTTTGGGTCATTTCAATCTCCCCCCCCTTATTAAATTTTTCCCTCGATTTTTTTTACATTTTACTCCAAAAACATGTTCGGGTACTTTTCCTTCCATAACTCTTCTAGTTCCCATGTTTTCTATTCATACATATCGTTTTTCCATAGTACCTTGAACATGTGATTAGTCTTCTTACGTAGAACTTTATCTCTATGATCCTAGATCTTCACTGGATGCTCCTCGTATGAAAGACCATCTCTTATATGTACTAACTCTGAAGATATTACATGTGAAGGGTATTGAATGTACTCTATTAATAGGGATACATGAAATACGTCATGTACTTTGTCCATTGTAGGTGGATGTGCTAGTCGATAGGCCACATCCCCGACACGATCAAGAATCTGGAAGGGGATGATGCTCCATGGACTTAACTTCCCTTTCTTTCCATACCTCATGAACTTATTCCATGGATATATTCATAGAAATACCATGTCCCAAACTTTTAACTCATGGTCTCAATTATGGTTATCTACATAACTCTTCTATCGACTTTGGCCTGCCTTGATATGCTGCAGATGGTTTTCAACTTCATCACCATTTCTTTGACCATTTCTGATCCTTGCAACTTATGCTTACCGAATTCATCCCAACACCCTGGTGTTCTGCTCCTTGTCCCATAAAGGGATTTATATGGTGACATTCAGATGATTGAGTGGGAACTATTATTATAGGTGAATTCAACTAGTGGAAGATGTTGGTCGCATCCTCCATTGAAGTCCATAGATCATGATAATAACATATGTTTAAAATTATGAATAGTTCACTAAGATTGGCCATTAGTTTGAGGATGATAGGCTGTACTGATGTTTAGTCCAATGCTTAGAGAATGTTGGAGACTTTTCCAGAATATCAAGGGGAATCGTGGATCACGGTCGGATACAATAGATAGTATTACTCTATGTCCCCTTACTAATTATTTGATATAAATCCATACATGTTGATCCAATGAGATGTCCTCTCAAATCAAGATAAAGTGAGCTTTCATCATATGACGATCCACAACAGATTATATAGCATTGTTTCCTATGGATATACTTGGAAGTCTAGAACAATGTACATGGTTATATTCTCCCACTTCCATGTTGGTATGGGTAGTGGTTGCATCATCCCCTTAGGCTTTTGCCTCTCAGCCTTTACATGATTACATACCAGGATTGTTGATGTATATTCAACAATATCCCTTTTCATATTATCCCACAATTTTTTTTCGGAGATCTTGTTATATCTTTTTTCTCCCTAGGTGAATAGAGAAGGTTGAGCTATGTGCGTCATTTAGAACCTCCTTCATTATCTCTAGATCGGATGGTACATATAATCATGAACCAAATCTCACAATTCCATCCTTTTCAAACATGAACTCTGAGGATTTATTATTTTTAAAAGCTTCCACCCTTTTCAGAATTTCAACATCCTTTATTTAAGCATCATTTATCTTCTCCATGAGGGATGGTTGAACAATCATTTGAGAAAAGATTGATGATGTTCCTCCCTTAAGTATTCCCATGTCCATCCTCTAAAAATCTAAAATGATTGTATCATTTTCAATTATCATCATTGATAAAGATACAAGATACTTTCAACTAAGAGAATTTGCCTCCTTGTTCACCATATCGGGATGATAGTGGATTGAGAAATAATAATCCTTGATGAGATCTATCCATATTTTTTGGTGCATATTATGATCTTTTTGTGTGAATATATATTTAAGGATCTTGTGATTACTATATACCTCACTCTTCACCACATAGAGAAAATTCATCCATATTTTCAATGCAAAGATCATTGCCGCCAACTCCCAATCAAGCGTGGGATAGTTTTTCTCATGGATTTCCAGCTGCCTTGAAGTGTAGGCAATCACTTTATCATTTTCCATTATAACACATCTTAAACCCCTATATAAATCATCACTTTACACCATAAAGACATCTCATCTTATTGGGAGTGTGATTACTTCTAGAGTGATAATCCTCATTTTCAACTCCTTGAAGCTCTCTTCGTATTCATCACCCTATGGAAACATTACCCCATCCATGTTAGCTTTCTTAGATGGTTGAAAAAATGTGAGAGATTTCTCACAAATCAGCAATAATATCCTGCTAACCCCAGGAAGCTATCGATATCCGTTACTGATGGTGGCCTCACTTATCCCTCAATTGCAGTTGTCTTGGAGGAGTGTATATATATCCCATTTCTTGTGATGATATGGCCCATTAATGATACCTCCTTCAACAATAACTTACACTTGATGTAATTTGCTTAATGTTTCTCCTTTTGCAAGGTCTCTAGTATAGTTCTTAGATGCTCCTCCTAGGTTTTGGAGTATATTTGAATATCATATATAAATGTTACTCAAAATTTTCTGAGGTAATCTCTAAAGAATCTATTCATCATGTCCATGAATATTACTGGAGCATTAGTGAGTTCTAAAGGGATTTATATGAATTCATAGTTCCCGTAACTCATACAAAAACAGTCTAGGGGATATCCTCCTTCTTCACCCTTACTTGGTAATATCTCGACCGAAAATATACCATGGAGAAGTATTGTGCTCTACATATATGATCAAACAAGTCATCTATTCGGGGAAGAGAATACTTTTTCTATATCGTGATTTTTTTGGTCTCATGATAATGAATGCAAAGGCGCGTTGACCCATCCTTCTTCTTGACGAAAAAGAATGCTGCACCACATTATGAAGAACTTTGGAATATAAACCCTTTATCTAGATTCTCATATAGTTTTTTCTTCAGATCCACAATCTCCACAATATCCATTCTATACGGAGTCTTCGATATTGGCAATGCCCTGAGTATAAGGTCAATTGATAATTCAACATCTCTTCTAGGAGTAATACATGAGAATTCCTCGGGAAACATTTCAGTGAACTCCCTCACAATAGAAATGTATTCAAGGATGGTTGACTACTTTGAATCAACAATCTTATCTAGATACACATGCTAATTGGGTAGTAATATCTATGCTTGAGATGATGGTGCTAAAAAAGATTTATCTTCCTTCTTGCACAAGTATAGAATCAGGGCTCGACTTTCAATATGAAGAGTGATTTCCCTCTCACTAAAATTTGTGTTGGCTCTATATATGGAAAACTAATCCATGCCAATAATTCCATCAAATTCCACTGGAGGTAGTATGAAAAGGTTCTTCAAGAAGTTCACTCTACCAATTTTGACCGAGGTGGAGTTATATTCATGGAATGCAATGATTGTTCCATTTTCCATTCACACTGACATCTTTACTTCCATGATTTGTGGTGGTGTTGGGATTATTCTACAAAACTTTCAGGATATAAAATAATATGTAGAACTAGAATAAGAAAATATTTTCTCTATTCTTGAATGAATAACCAGCATACTTTCACCACTACATTTTCGGGGATCACTTCGGTGGTAGTGATGGAAAAATATCACCCTTACTGCCTTAAAGGTTGTTGGTTTCCTCTAAATACCCTTGTATTAGGGAACCGATTTGAACGGTCCCTCAGTTATTTGTAGTTTAAGCATTGAAAAATACATTGAGGGTCGAACGATGTGTTCCTCTCCTCTTTTGGAGCCATGGGTTTTTCTTGTCGGCAGTTAACAGCTAGGTGCCCTTCTCTTTTATAGCTAAATAATTTCCTCATCCCCATCAAGAAATTTCAGGGGGGCTTCTTTCTGCAACATTGGCAGGTGGGGGTCTTGGTTTTCAAATCATTATTGTATTTATCCATCTGAAAACCCGAATTGAAGTCCACCTTACACTTCATATCCCCATGATACATATGGGATTCACCGATCTCCATTTCGACCTTTAGGGAACATCAAACAATTTCATCATAGCTATCGAAGTGATGGATCAGCAGGGCTTCCTGTAGGCTAGGTTTTATCCCACTAATGAAGCGTTCAACTATGTATTTGGGGATAACGACAAATATGGAGTTGTATCATGAAAGACTTGTGATGTTTCCCTCGTACGCTTTGATGGATTTTTCATTTTTTTTATTTAGGGAAATGAGGTCTACTTCCATCTTATGTCGGAGGGCGCATGGAAAAAATTTAACAATTTTATTTTTCATAAAACCTTCCATTCCAACGCCTCGATCTCCTCCTTAGGCTTCATATTTTTTATCAATGTCCACCATTAATCAGCTTCACCCCACCATACGATCAACAACCAAAAGTACCATCTCTGGTATAGAACATCGAAGAATGGGGAAGATCTTTTCAATGGAGTTTATCCATTGTTCGGTAATTGAGGGATCAGATGATCCATTAAAAGTAGGAGGTCGTTGTCTCATTAAGCTATTGATCGTGACTTGTTCTTTATTGGGGGGGGGGGGGTTGATGAAATAGTGGGTTCCCTAGACCCAACTATGCAGTAGTTTTGTATACCATATCATGTGTATAGTTATCTACGCATGATGTTATCTTACCATTACAGTGTAGAATTTTTTGTGTACACTATAATAATGGTAATGTCCAAAGGTTAATTGTCATGTCAAGATGTTGTAGCAGATCCCAGGCTATAATCAGAACCTCAAGATACAATGACATTGATGTTAAATATATGTTCTATAGTCTAGATACATCTAACTAACTAGACATAGTAGATGTTTGACTATCAGGTGTTGTGGTATAATAAGCATTGAGACTTCTTCTCATGAAATTCGCACTTGGTGATCTCTAGTAGTGAGATCATGAGAATATACCCATCAATAGGAACACCACATGTTTTAGGTGTCATTGGTTGTTCCAATCTACGGACGTGTGTATTGTTCTTCTGACTTAAGACCATTACCAATGTACATCATTTGATTACATACTTTGATGCAAGACGAAAACCATTGAAGTGATATCGTGGTGAGGTAGTTTGTGTTGGGCGTGTTGTTGGTGGTATAACATTGGCTGAATGGTCAAGAAAGGATTTGTAACTTCCAAGTTTAGAAAGTTGTATATCTTAGGCCTGGTTGATCAGGATGGTGTCACCTTCATAAGTCTTTGGCCAAAGCAGTATAAAGGAAAATCCATCCGGATAGATAAAAAAATAATAAATAAAGATAAGGACGATGACACAAGAGTGCGTCATGATTTATGAGATATTTAATAATAAAGAGATTATAGTACACAGTCAGTGTTCATAGGATGGTAGTCACTGTTATGACTATACTTATCTCTTTATGGTCCATGATATGTTTCTAGAATCTGCTCTTGGTCTATGGATTTTATTCACTAATATCGAGATTAGGTCTTAGAGGGTCACACACAATAGAGTATTCAAGAATCCGCCCTATTTAGTTGAAAAGGTATATAGACATAGTGGGCCCCACCACAGGGTCCGAGAGTTTTCCAAGTTATAGATCACCAAAATAATTAAATAATTTCATTAATATTCAAGTTATGAATATTTCTTATTGAATTTATTTAATGTATTTACGAGTTCAGTAAATACAAGAAAAATATTAATCGAACGAATATTATTTTAATATTCAGGGTTCGTCTAATATTAAGCGGGTCAGCGAGTCGAGTTAAATGGCTCAGATTTTATCACGTAATATATTTCATATATATTACAACTATGTGATAAAAATAATAAATAATATTGACCCAATGTAGTCCACCAAAATTATTTATTTAGTGAACGTTGAAATATACGAGGGCCAGGGAACCCTACCGGGTATTTATCAATGTCACTATAAATATGAGAGGAGGATCTATCTTATGTTGTACAATTCACTATTCACTCATTTCATGGATTGAAATCTAGAGCCTCTATCTCCTCCTACTCTCTAGAGAGAGATTCTCTTGATCCAAGATGCTCGGATCCAGATCTCTCATCGGCATCGTAGGCATCTCAATATAGTGATCATCAGGACTTCAAAAGCATCGTCGGATCGCTGCGCTAGCACCTGAAATTCAACGATCGACATTCTAGCTATTTTTTGGAGCGCGTGTGGATGATCTAGAGGGATCCTGCTTTGGATCCTTTAAGTGACGATCGCCATCGACTAGTTGCAGTCGATAGAGCCTTCAGATTTGAAATGGGCACGTTTTCATTTTAATTTTTTACTATTAATAATTTACGCGAGATCCTTGGAACTCTCTAGGGATTGGATCGTTGGTGACGACATGTTCTCTCATCCCGCTGATGAAAAATTTTAAAATCCCTAGCCCAACGACTTCCACTGTGGGCCCTGGAACCCTAATAGTGGTATCAGAGCGATCACAAATTTTTTTGAGCCAAATAAAATTAATTTGCATAAAATTAAGTAGAGGGTTCAGAAACGGTCTCATCGGTTCAAACTACGTGCCGATCCGATCCCGAACGGGCAAGTTATGGACAATTTAATTTTTTGGATTGGATCGAAGGTGCAATTTGATCTCAGGTTCTATTTTTATTTCATCTTGGTGAACCGATTGAGTTTCAATCGGTTCATCCAAAATAAATTTAATTGTGAAAATTATATATTTTATAATTTAGTAATTTGCATATTAATTTTATTATTATAATAATATTTAATTTTATTATTATAATAATATAATAATAATAGATTATTATTTTATTAAAATAAATTTATTATTATTAAAATGAAAGGCTATTAGTTAGCCTTTAGAATTTTTTTGGCGACTTGACTCAAAAAGGGTGGAAGAAGACTTAAAAAAATGGGGGGAAACAAAGACTTCAAAAGAAGTCTTAAATAAATAAATAAAAAGTGGGGTGGGGCTGGCTTTGTGGGTCAAGCAAGGAAAGAACAAAACAAGAGGTGGGGGTGGCACGTGGAAATGGAAAACATAAAAAATGGAAAATAATGGGTATGCGGACCCCTTGGTCTCATCCTCTTGCCGTATAGGCGGCTCATCCCACCGCCTGCCCCTCTCCCAACGAACCCGCACGATGCGACCCTAATGCAGCTGCCAGCCCCTCTCCCATGTCGGACTCCCTATAACCCAGACCTTTCTAGCCTTCATCCGCCTCTTTACACCACTGAGACCAGAAGGTCACCACCCGTAACCCCCTTGGTCGGCCCCCCGACCACTTGCAAAGATCGTCGCCCAGTAGCCAACCAGCCGGCCTCCACGGTCCCGGTGCCATCTCCTCGTACTGCATCCCTTGGAAGGATGCTGACCACCCTGTAGAAACCACAATGCACAAGGACACCACCTCGCTGCAAACTAGCTGTTCCGACCTCCTTCTACGCCGTTGCTCAAACAGCCTGACGAGCCCTCTGTCCCGAGCACCTTCTGCCCTCGCGCCGGCCATGCACGCTTCTCAGCATTACCCAGCCAGCCTCCACCACCTTGCACCCAATTTGGCCTTACCACCCTCCTCACGGATGGCCTACGCACCTCCGGTACTGGCTCGTCTGAATGCCATATGCCGTTGCAGATCAACCTCAGGTGCCGGTAACCCTGACACAGTTTTTCTGGGTTTGGTTTGTCTCGAAACACGACCAGACAGATCTGCTCGACCATGTTTGGGTCTGGGCGGACCTTCCTGACCCAGCTAAGCCGAGCACGGGCTCTTCCCGACACGTTACAGGTCTGCGGAGGTTCAGTGCGACCCGTGACGAGTCAGAGCAATGTTTCATGACCCGAGCCATATTTCAATTAATATAATTAATTAATTTAATTATGTAATTAAATTAAATTAATTAATATATTAATTTTGGTTGAAAATAAATAAATTTAATACATGGATAAAATTAATTCAATTTAATTATTAAATTGAATTAAGTTAAATTAATTTAATTTTTGCATTAACATTAAATTAATTAGAGGACCAATAATTAATTAATTATTTAAAAATATTAATTCATTTAATTTAATTAAATAAACACACATACTTAATTAATTCATTTTAATTTTATCGCGCTTTATTTTACCCCCCTACTGGTCTGGAGCATCAACCCGTGTAGGTTTCCTTTTATTTAATTAATTATTTTAATTGTGTGAGATGATTGTAATTAATTAAATCGACGGTCTGCACATCATCTTTATTTTCAGTTAGAATGTATAAGGGCTTGTGCACCCATTATTTATTTGATGTACATTTATACCCGAGCCCCCCTCGCCTGTGCGTGAGTATCTTTGTACTTAGGACGAAGACAAAGAGCGATGTGGACCCCACAAAGATGAGGTGGTGCATGACGGTGCAAGACGACACATGGATTCCACCAAGACGAGGAGATACTCCAAGATGTGACATCGACCTCTCCAAGACACGCCGATACTCCAAAAGGTCGGCAGACATACTTGATAGGGAAAGCTACATCAAGAGTTAAGCAAACGACTCAGGTACAATGCACTTAGGTCGTTTAGATGCTCAAGAAAAATCAGGTAGTAGTTATCCTTTATGCATTTATTTATTATTTTATGCATTTTAGAACATTGGGAAAATACATAAAATAACAGATAATAAAATGCATAAAGAAGTGACATATGTTTTTCTATTAAAGTTTAGTTGTGAGTGTGAAAACATATATGAATATGTTTAATAGAAATGGATTACATTCGTCGAGAGAAAAAACAATAAAACCCTCAAAGAAAATATTATGTCACAAATAGTCTTTCCATCATTCATGTTTTACCAAAACCAAGTGTTCGAGGTGCCGATCATGCCTTAGCTGGGGGTGCCTCTTACTATCAGGGAGTTATTATTCAGGTGGTGGGTCGACTTAACTAAAATTACCTCAATAAAATAGCCGTACCTAGTTTGTTGAAATTTTAGAGGCAAACTTTGAGTAAATCAGTAAATTATTTTTGAAGCTAGGACTTCACTAAACAGATCAAGGAACCGCGAGTTAATGTGTTTGGCCAACCAAAATCCTAACTTGGACCCTCCGAGTAGTGTTGTAGCCATAGCTTGTAGACTTTGAGGGAGGTTCATGGATCCTGGAAAATAGAATACTCAAGAGTATTTCTATTCTAGTACAGAGGGTTCCTAGAATTGGAAAAATTAATGGGATACATTTAATGATTAAATAATCAGTAATGTCACATTAGGTAATCACATAAAAGTACAATATGAAAAAGTATATTTTTAGATAATGGAAAGCAATACCATAATAATTCTGTGATAATTATTAGACAATGTTAATTTCCAAACAAGCATGAAATTCCAAGTGTATTATAGGCGCTTGCACACATTACTACTATATCAAAAATTCAAGGTGCTTGTATCCCAACCTATTAAGCCACCTCCAGAAGAGAGGGTGTAAAACTACTTACAGGAGACTCATGAATCAAGCATATGATGGTTCTATCATAATGCTATCATCAATGCCTAATTTTAGTTATAGATAACACCATCTTTTATTCTTATGGTGAATAAATTGAATGAAAAGGAGAAAAGGCCTATGAAAAGTTACACAAAAGGCACCTTCATTATTCCCTTCCACGAAAAGTGGATAGTTACATAACAAGAGGTTATTTGCATCACATATTGAAATAAATTCATGGAAGTTTAAAAACTGAAATACAAGAAGCAAGTACCAGCTTCTCGTTCAGTTAATATTCATCAAATAAAAGTATTTTTATCTCACATACTTCTTGAGTATAAAAATACAATATGATTTTCATATATATGTATTGAAATACAATAACCAAGTAAGTAGATAAACATTACTTGAAGTAAAATGTCTTCTCCAAGTAGTTGAGAAAGGGTGATTCCTAAGTCAGCGGAGGGAAACACATAACGTCAAAATTGCCAAGTAATTAACTCAAACTGAACAAGTTGTTGAGTATAACCAAAAACATTTATCTCATGTGCCCATTTGAACATGATGAGACATTATTACATGTTTTTGAATGAATGTTGTTTCTGGTAACATAATCAATAAATAGTTTACTACAACTTTAATAAATGGAAATTCATGATGAATATAAAATGTAAGACCTACCCAGTTGTGGCAATATGATTCTTTTTCAAGTAGAACTAATAGTGGATGTCAATTATATACCAAGTATGGTATTTAGGATTGGAACATCTAAACACCTTTGGTATTATTGACATCATTAGTTTGGACAAAGAAACCTTTAGAAATAAAGGTATTCCACAAAGCGTCTGAGGGTTAGTTCAACAAGAGAGTGTGAACTATTAAAAAGAAAGAAAGAGGTAAGGATACTTCATAAGATTCCTTTAAGTAATTAAGGAGTGTACCAGTGAAGTATAAGTTTGGTAAGAAGATATGAGTTGCTTTGGATCGGCATGCTGAAGAATATCTTGACAAAACTATCACCGATCATGATAATGTAGCATGGATTAATTCCTAAACGCATGTTACCTTATCTACATCACCGTATTGATGTTAATAAGGAGGATTGATGATGAGTATTACATATTAACAATGATCAACAAAATTTATCATGGAGAAATTCCAAAACACACATTTTATACATCAATGTTATGATGTAAGTTGTATCAATGTTACAACTTGCAGTAACTACCATTATATTTCAGAATGTGATTTGCAAATAACGGATTAAACCCATAACCAATATGCCAACTAAAATGAAATATGGATTTCATACGAGTCATAGTATGATGGAAAATCCATAATGTCATAGGACATGTTTTTATGCAAAGTGTTTGTTAGGATTTGAACAAACATGCATCAAGTTAAACATGTTGCGCATCTAAGGTAATTATCCTAATAGTTGCTCAAGATATTACCTAAATCACTAAGATAAAAAAGATGTAGTCAAGTATTAGACTACATTTCTATACAAGGGTGCACATATCTATTAGATATAGTGGGAGCTGAATTGACTTGGACTTAGTCAATGCTCAAGAAGCACAAATGGTTGGCATAGGAACAAGTTCCACAAGTACATGTGGAATCTACATGTTCAAGTGACACATACTGCATTGGAAGAATGAAACCATGGTGATGGTTTTACATTCACCACATCCGATGATATATTATTCATTAAGAATAATAATTCCTACAAGTAAGTAGTATATGGAAATGAGCTAAGAATTACAAGACCAACTAAAAAATTCAATATTGGATTCCATGTATAAAATTGCAAAGGGGGTTATAAATTGAATACGGTGGTGGGTATTCAATTGATATGATACATGGATGGTACAAGTATGGTACCAATAAGGATCGATTGGTTATACCAAGTTGGTATGCCTAAATCTATTAGAATTTTACTTGTCATAGCTAACTTCTAAGATCATTCTATTGGTCGTTGGATGTCAAGATCATCTTTTGTGGAAGGTATCTATACGACGCAACCAGAAAGAGATGATGACATCATATGATGACAATAAGGGTTGCAAGTTATTGAAATCCAATTCTGGAATAATGTAAGCAATAAGATATTAGGCCATTAATTTCAAATGAATATTTGTCTTGTTTCTACCAAAGGCTAGTGGGAGCGACAATGTTTTCCAAGTGAAATATGTTCAAAAACATATGGTAAACACATCTTGATCTTACAGTTAGATAAGATTAGAATAAAAGAAATTTTCCAATGATTTTCTTAAAGTAGCAACCTAAGTTCAAGGGAACAGGATCTACTGAGGTAGATCAATAGGTTGCTTAGTCCTAGTCAATCTCGTACATATAGTGACATTGTATTGAAAAATACAAGTTGAAACAATTCAAGTTCAGAATTATTTCCAATGTCACATGGATTAATCTCTCTAGGTTAACATGTTTGGTGCATGGGTAGAGATTAATGTTGTGAATTGATACCATATGATTTAGTGATGGATCAATCACATATACCATAATATGTACAATTATTGATACTACTAGGATATAATTTATTATAAGCAGTTATCAATTATTTCTAGAAGAACTACAAGTAATGCAGTCAGAACTATCATCCTGTAATTCGGAAAGTACAGATGATATGTACCAGGAATATGGAGAATAAGGTATACTAGTTATTATGGGACACAAACTAGTAATCCTTATATAAATTTCATCTAGTATCGTAGTTAGGCAAAGGAGATGAGCGAGTCAAGCTCATAAAATCTTATGGTATCCATACCTACAAATACCGAGTACATTGCATCTTCCAATACAGCTAAGAAGTAGTTATATATCACAAAGATTTATTCTAGTTCTTGGATTAAAACCTATTGAGAAAAGTATAATCATAATTAGAATTATGATATTCATACTAGCCAAGTTGTCAAGCTATGAAAATAGACAAAGTGATATACTCAAGGATACCTTATCTTGAGAAGTTTTACTCAAGAAGATGTGGTCGCATATAGCAGATATGCCAAGCGTCAAAAACATGGCAGGCCCAACAATTAAATCCATTACTCAGTAGAAGCATGGTATTTGTCATGTGATTAGATGACATGTTTAGTTAGCAAGTTGGATCTAGTGCATGTGGGAGTGTTGAAATAGTGGGTACCCTAGACCCAAATATGTAGTACTTTTGATTACCATATCATGTGTATAGATAGATATGCATAATGTTATCTAACCATTATAGTGCAGACTTTTCTGCGTCAACTATAATAATGGTAATGTCCAAAGGTTAATTGTCGTGTCGAGAGGTTATAGTATATCCCAGGATATAATGAGAAACTTGAGATACAATGACATTGATCTTAAATATATGTTCTGTAGTCTAGATACATCTAAATGACTAGACACAGTAGATGTTTGACTATCAGGTTCTAGGGGATCATAAGAATTAAAACTTCTTCTCATGAAGTTCGCAATTGGTGATCTCTAGTAGTGAGATCACGAGGACATACTCGTTAATAGGAACACCATATGTTTTGGGTGTCATTGGTTGTTCCTATCTACGGACATGTGTATTGGTCTCCTGAATTGAGACCATTATCAATGTATATCATTTGATTACGTACTTTGATGCAAGAAAAAATCTATGCCAGTGATGTTTTGGTGAGGTAGTTTGTGTTGGGTGTGTCGTTGGTGGTATGACATTGGATGAATGGTGAAGAAAGGATTGGTTGCTTCCAAGTTTAGAAAGATGTATATCTCAGGCCCAGTTGATCAGCATGGTGCTGCCTTCATAAGACTTTGGCCAAAGTAGTAGAAAGGCAACTCCATCCAAACAGATCAAAAAATAATAAATCAAGATAATGATGATGACACAAGAGTGCATCTTGCTTTATGATATATTTAATGACCAAGAGATTATAGTACACAGTCAGTGTTCGTAGGATGGTAGTCATTGCAATGAATATCCTTATATCTTTAGGAGCCATGATGAGTTGCTAGACTCCACTCTTGGTCTGTGGATTTTATTCACTGCTATAGTGATAAGGGCCAAGAGGGTGACACACAATAGTGTATTCAAGAATCCACCCTATTCATTTGAATAGGTATATGGACATAGTGGGCCCTTCCAAGGGGTCCGAGAATTGTCCAAGTTATTGATCACCAAAAGAATTAAATAAATTCATTAATATTTAAGTTAAGAACATTTGGGATTGAATTTATTTATTGTATTTATGAGTTTAGTAAATACTATTAAAATATTAATCGAAAGAATATTATTTTAATATTCAAAGTTTGTTTAATATTATGTGGGATAGCGAGTCAAGTTAAATGGCTTAGATTTTATCACGTAATATATTTCATATATATTACAAGTATGTGATAAAAATAATAAATAATATTGGCACAGTTTAGTCTGCCAAAATTATTTATTTAGTGATAGTTGAAATATACGGGGGTCGGGGAACGCTACCGGGTATTTATCAATGTCACTATAAATATAAGAAGAGGCTCTCTCTAATGTTGTTCAAATCACTATTCAATTATTTCATGGATTGAAATCCAGAGCCTCCCTATCCTCCCGCTATCTAGAGAGAGAAGATCTCGATCCAAGATGATCAGATCAAGATCTCTCTTCGGCATCATAGGCATCTCGATGTGGTGATTGTCGGGACACTGAAAGCATCGTCGGATCGCCGCGCTAGCACCCAGAATTCGACGATCGACGTTCCAACGGATTTTTGGAGAACGTGTGGACAATCTAAGTGGATCCTACTTTGGATCCTTCAAGTGATGATCGCCATCGACTAGTTGCAGTCGTTTGCGCCTCTGAATTTGAAACGAGTATGTTTTCATTTTAAATTTGTGCTCTTAATAATTTACACGAGATCCTCAGAACTCTTCGGGGGTAGGATCGTCAGCGAAGACAAGTTTCGTCATCCCATCAATGAAAATTGTTAAAATCCCCGACCCATCGGATTCTTTTGTGGGCCTTAGAACCCTAACAGGTTGAATGTTCCTCTTGAACCATGTTTATATTCAATTCTTGTGTCAAATGAGAGAGTATCATGAAAAGGTTCACTATTACCACTCCCATAGAATTGGGAATCACATTAAAACAGTCATCACATTGATCGTCACATCATTTGTTAGCCCGAGTCCTCTTATTTCTGGAAATTGGCTTGAATAAAAGGAAATTTAGGGGTAACACATAAAGGGAAATCAAAAGAAAAAAATAGATTGCATGTAAATAACATTAATTTCTTTAACTTATTAATCTATAGGATTCAATCTATATTATCCATGGTATAGATTTTACCATATATTCTTAGGTGCATTTATTTTAATTCTCCTAATAATGGTTCATTATAATCTTGTGAATTTACCAAATAATATCCCCTATAACTTTCATAACCAAGAATGAAGTAAGGCCCATTTTTGTGTACCAGGATACCTCAGGTCAAGCCCGAAACTCCTTATTGGAGTTTTCACTCCAAAGCACACCTGTTCTAGAGCCGCCTCTATCTACATGTAACCAGATAGGGATGTATTTGATTTATAAACCACTTACTCAATACTCACCAAATTTAGTGATGTTTTTATTATACTTAGCCTTATCCCTACAACTTTCACTATGATTTTCTAATGTTAATCCCAAAAATAACTAAACATATCCTTTGATACAAACTATAACAACCATGCGCTTTATTAAACACTTAAACATGATTTATTAGAAAAAGATCACTTGATAGAACATATATGATCAAGAGTTCTAGTTTCTTTGGGGATTAGGAACATTACATAACAACTTAAAAAATGGAATACAACATCTTTATTGAAAACCACCTTTACATGACCACTACATTCCCTCATACATAGAATTGAATGGCATAACCTGAGGAAATGAATAAGAAAAAGGTTAGCTATAAATCCCAGTAAAGTTGTAAACAAGGAATAACCTTAAGAATGCAATAAATTTTAGGAAATAGACCTATCAATGGAGCATAAATGAAACCTGAACATAAAGGCATGATAACATGGAAATGTGGAAAAAACACTTAACTTGGTATTAACATGATCCAAGGATCATTGCACCTGGAGAATGAGTAAAACCTCATTGAAAATAAATTTTAATGATTAAACAATCATTTCACATGACGTATCATGATAATAATCTTTACCCAATGCATTGGAGCACTATTTGGGGGCACCATTCGTAAACATTTCATTTCATGCATAAGTGGGCCACATGGATCATATAACAGGGATTCATAAAACATCATAATTTATTCCATGATAAAGGAATGTGGAATTAATACATGAAACTATATAATAAATAAATAAATGTTCACAAAGTTGAATACCCTTGATAGATAAATGGGAATGGTATTCACAACATAATGACTTTGGCTTGTAAAATCGCGGTGCAATTTTGGCAGCATAACGACGGGACATAAGAGATCATAAAAATGGTTGATGAGAGTGGATGTGGTGTCTCATAAAATTTACATGAAATTTAAAGTATAGGGGGTCATATAGATACATGTCTCAACATATGTAATGAAATTTAGATTTGTAATACAAAAGAATTGCTTAAATGTAAATGAGGAGAGAGAAATACCTTGCAGAATTTCAGCATGGTAACAGGTGTACTTGGGAGGCATTAATGAGAGATAAAAGGTTATATCATAGTTAAAACATAAGGAAGGATTTATAGGGGAGGTTAATAATCATACCCCAAAATTTTTAATTGATGATAAAAGGTCACAACAACATAATGAAATTTGGACAAAAATTGAGAAAGGAAGAAATCCCTTACTTGGAAGTGTGATCCCAAAGGCTTGGGAGGGCCAGAGAGAGGATTATTGAGAGATTGAGGATCTTTGGGAGGATTTTATAGAGAGTATGAAAGGGGTTGGTTGAGACCCAATGGCATTTATTGTAGATGTACAATGAGCTTGGGTGCGTTTATATAGGAAAGAATAGGTATTTCTTTATTATTTAGGTTTGGTTCACCACACATTAAACAAATCCAAACCACAAACCAACCAATGGTTTTTTACCATGGTATTTGAAAAAGGGGGTTGGAAAAAAATATTTCATGTGTCTAATTACCGAAATTATTAAAATATTAGGCTTTCTTATGTGGAGGTGAGTCATACTATCAAGTAAATCCATTTAAAAAGCTAAACTTTTTATAAGTCTTGGATGTTCCACTAAGGCTTTGTAAAATAAATCAAACAAACCTAAAATCACATTATTTTAATGCTAAAACATATATTGGCCGAAAAATATTGTTTATATTATTTTATAACATCTCTATTAGGTAATTATGATGTCATAAAAGACAATATATATTTAAAATGTATTTAATTTTTACCCAAAAATTCAACTGTCTCATAAAATTATGAAATATTCACCATTTGATAATTTTGACTTCCTGAGTCCAAAAATAATATTCATTTTATCTAAATAATTTTCAAAATATGTGAATTTTTAATTTTAAAATAAAAACCAACATTTATAAAAAATTCATGGGTTTTGATAAAAATATCTTTTAAACCTTAATAAAAATCACAATCATATTCATAATAATTATACAGTCATTTATATCATATAAAAAATTTGATTTAGTAAAAATATTTAATTAAAATAATATTTAATTCAAGAATCCATTAATTCATCAAAATATTTTTCTTAATTGAATATTACCTAAAAATACTATTTGTGCTTTAAAAACTATTTACAATGTAAAAATAATAAAATGAATGTGTATTCTTTATTATATAAAAAAATAATGCATGCAATCATAGTGCTAAGGTCCTGTTACATAACCCCATATAACAACCTTATCAGACTAAAGGGTAAGGTGTACAATGGTGACAGACTCTTGAGGTGGCTCGGATAACATTGCTCGAGTGGTAATATCTATCAACTTCCACTTCTCCCATAGGAGGTTCCGCTCGAGGTTAACGCGTTGAAGGTTAGCTTGGTCTTTGTCAAGATCGAAGCCCAGTGACACCACATTCTTTCTGAGATCTGAAAAATGGGATTTGTATAGGGAAAGTCTACTAGATGAGGCCATTGCTTCCTTTTTCGGAGTAAATTGGATTTGTTAAAGCCCTATATTTATATGAATTATGTGGTCACTGTTCAACGACTATATTAGTATCAATAACAATTCATAATGGTATTTTTAAATCCAAAAACATAAAACTAGGGAAGTGCATATGGTTTTATATATCTATAATAAGACATTTAATTTGATCAAGAGGAATTTTGATTAATGAATTTTAGGGTCATTACAAAAAGATAGAGAATGAACCTTCATTACCATTAATATTTATACCGATTTATAATAGGGAATATGATACGTAGTTTCAGTTATAATTATTAGTTTGAAGTTTAAATAATTTTTATTTATCATGTTAATTTTACATTAATTTTTAGAGATGATGTGATTATATTAAACTCTTAGAAAATGCTAACACAAGAATTTTTCAGTTAATAATAAATAAAATAAACTATGCAAAAAAAATTAAAACAAAAAAAAATTAATGAATTATTTTATTGCATTATTTTTCTAGATGAATATATCATGTTAAATATATGTGAACATAATATATTTTACATCCCATGATGTTTTTATATTTGTAAATTAAAATTAAATAAATATTCTAAAAATAGATGTTAATGGTATTTTAAAATAAATTATATTTTTAATAAAAGATTAAAAATTTACTAATAAATTTTATATTTATATAAATTATTTTTATGTGTGAGTAAATATATAAAATGGTCCATTCATGAACTAATTGGGTAACACCCTGAAAAAAAAGTATGCACATTATATTTGATGGAGTGTTTGAAACACATCACAATGTTCATAAAGGAATATAATATCTTTAGACATTATAATATATTTTATATTTTACATAAATTCAATATATTTTATAGCTTACAATGAATGTGAAACCGATTTAGTAAACATCACATGCACAACGAGTTTCTTTAATATATTGTGTTACATGCAAGATAGATTTTTACCAAAGAATAATATTTTATTATTTTATATAATAAGATATCAAAAAAATTTATGAATTTTATTAATTATCTTTTACAAATATTTTATTTAAAAAAACTAATTCATTGGTTACAATTAATTATATATGAATATTATAAGAAACTCAACATCAAGGGAATATTTTCATTGGAAAAAATTCATATTCTCACAAAGAAGTTTTATTCTAACAAATTAAATTATTGAATATTAGGTAGGTATATTAATGTAATATATATATATATATATATATATTATTATTCAATCAACTATTTTTTATATTGATACAATAGATTTTATAAGAATAAAATAATAACAAATCCACTTTTACAAAAATTGATCGATCCTATACGGTATATTATTTTGGGAGAAGATGTTATTTGAGGTGTTCTTGGAGGTCAAGGTGAATTAGTTCAATACTTTACTAAAAATTTCTAGTTTTGTGGGTATTGTTTCCAGAATTGTGATTTTCAATTATAACTTGTGAAAAATTTCTCACAAAAAGGTGACTAACTACATGATGGATCGTCGAACGACAGCTCACTGAATAGTGACTCGCCGGATAGTGGATCTCCGAATGGTATCTCACCGAATGGTGGCTCACCGTATGGTGGCTCCCCAAACGGAAGCTCACCAAATAGTGAATCACCGAATGGTGACCCACTGAATGGTGACTGTCCAAATGGTATCTCACTAAATCATTACTCATCCAATTCTGAGTCATCCAATGATTATTCATCCAATAATGAGTTATCCAATGGTGACTCATCCAATGACGACTCGTCCAATGTTGAGTCAGGAATAGTGTTTCTTGTTTCCTGTAGTGTCACCCCTTTAATCTTATCTTTGATGTAAAACACATTCAAAACCTTGTTTTAAGGGATTTATGGCTGATTCAAAGACTATAAATTTTATCTAAATATTCCCATGGTTTTGGGTTCCTTACTCAGTCATAACACATAATCTTGAACATATCTACCTTTAATGGAAAATCGAAACCCTGTCTAAATAGATTCTCTATTTAGATTTTCATATGGTTGAGATTGTATCTTCCCTTATTATCCCTTATTGTTTTTCCTTGGTATGTGATTCCCAGAGTTCTTCCTCATGTAAGAGTTGTTCATAGTGTTGTAGCCTTGGATCATATTTCCCTTGGTGTTTATCCTACAATATGTAAACCCTCTGTTTTGGTGAAACCAGGATGTTTCAATTTGTCTTTGATATAAGGTATTTTCTAACTCCTTTTTAGGGTTCCTGGATTTATTTACTCAAGTTTCTTCTTTACTCCTGATTGAATGTGATCTCCCTATTTCTAATTGACCTTTATCAGTTGTTGGTGGTGTGTTGGTGTGACGGTATCCTCAGGTGCATGAAATCATTGTCGGAATGGTGATCATGATCCATTATGTTGGCTCATTCTCATGAAACGAGTGTTGAAGACCTTTTGTGGTAGGGGATTCATTTATTCTCTTCTTATTTATGTACAATCATAAAGATAACATGATTCATCCCTTTGGGTTACAATGAAATTTTCATAATAATTATTTGATCATGATTAATGAATTAGTATCGATCACATTGGGATGTCATTTCTTTGTACTGTGATAACAGTTTGCCTATTTTTTCTCGAAAGTGTGATATTTATTACATTCTTTGTTTATCTTATTTATCTTGAGGAAAATTGGTAAAGATTGTAAGACCATAATTAAATGATAATTTAATAGATAACTATTTAAAAAGGTATGTTAATGAATCCAATTTCAGCTGTAATTTGATGATAATCAAATTGATGTAGATATTCATGTTTTGATGAATTGGTTGATGACCCTAAAACATGATGATTCTTGTCGATAAAGGTTATAAATCCATAGTTAATTAATTTTTTAATTAATTTTTGATAGCTGGAGAATCATATTTCTCAGGTTTTCCATAGTTAGAACTGAATAACAATTTCATTAACTCAGGATAGAATAAATAAAATGTTGTGTGATATAATATATTTCCTTAATATATCATATGATGCCCACTCATTTTAAAGGACATGTGAATTATAATTTGGAGTCGTGAGACTTCGTTACGTGTGAAGGATAAATTCCCTACTTTGGGGATGGGAGCATGTTGTTATGTTTGTTCCTACTCCTTCTGATGTGCTCTAGATATATTTTGGAATTTGGGTCATCGAGGCCCAAATGTGATGTGGGCATGGGATGGATGATCCTAGATGGTTGTTGTGATACATGGGACAGAGAGGGCTAATTCTTGTTTAATTATTTGAGACATAGAGTGGCAAGATTCATCATTTTATGCATCTTGGTATTGTGGGGCACATCAGTGAATATGGAATGGGTTAAATCTATCCATACCAATTAATATGAAATTTGGATTATTTTTGAACCTATTTTTTTTAATTTTATTACACTCCCCACTGCTTGAGGAAACTAGTTTTAGTTTACATTTCCCACTTCTTGAGGTAGCTAGTTTTTTTACAGTCCTTTATATAGAGGTGAAGATGTGTGGGGTATGCCACATGAGTTCCATGATTTTCTTATTGAGGATGGAGGGGCCTACAAACCTATGATAGTTGTAAAAGACACAATAGGTGGCTCATCTACTCACCCTGTGGAGCCCCTTTTATTTGGTATAGTATAATGTTTTCATATAAGACCGTGAAATACAGAAATATGTAATTTGGTAATATTCTTAATAAATATATAAGTTTTTAACCCATGGTCTTGGTGCTTCTTGGGATGCAATGCTGAGGTTGTGATTCTGATCCACTGCGGACTCAATTTGGTTATGCAAGTAGGGCTAGATCCTTGTTTAAGTGATAATTTAATGGAATGTGATGTGGAATTGATAATGATTAATTAATTTTTAAAGAATTTATTAACATAATGTAAAATCAATTAAAAGTGATAAAGTAACATAATGATGTTTTTTAAAATGGATTTGGTCCTATAGTAGATATAGTCTTAGTAGTGGGATCTGGGTGTCCGAGGGATGTGAGATACAACTGAGTCTAAGTCTATATTATTCCCACAATTTCTTTGTTAACAATATTATATCCTCTAATGTTTGTGTTTCTATATTCTACTGTTCCCAGTCGGTTAGGGAAATTGAAAACTTGCAGGTTCTAAGCCCTAGGGGTGGGGGGGGGGGGGGTTCCCAACATCATTGTGGGAGGATAAATTATTGACTACCTCCTTTGACCCCACACTATTATCTTAGTAGTTACTTGTGCTGCTACGAACAATGGTTACTTTCCCCGTATATGTTTTTAGAGGGATCTAATGGATTGTTGTTATTTTTTACAAATAAATTTTTGATATATTGTCTTATAGACTTCAATGGGTATGAATTTTATAGGATATAATGGATCTAGGATCCTTACATGACGTATGGGTTGTGCTGTCTTGAGGTATAATACTCGATGTTCGATACACATTATGGGGCCTTTCATGGCTCTGGGAAACAACCTAGTCACTTTTTGTTATGTAGATGTAGTGGTGAGTTTCACTTGGTTCATGTTTTTCTAATTCACCCAGGTGTCTTTATTCTAGACTTTTTTAAGAGAGAAAATTAGGTTGTGCGATGTTGAGGAAAACAGGAGAACATATAGGGAAGTTCTAGTGGGGTACCCTTGATATTCATTATTATATAATATTCTCTTGCATACAACACTTGGTTATAGTATCCATACTGAGGCTATGAAAATAGTATACCTAATTAGGTTATGAGTCAGTTTCACTTGTTTTTCATTATGATTTACCATTATTTCATTACTTTTTCGCAAGAGGATCCAAGGAGGATCCTACTAAGTATATTATTATACTCAAATTATTTTATATAAACTATTTTTCATGTCATTTGGAATAGGTTGGAGATCATGATAGTTACTACTAGCCTACGAGTTTTGTAGGAGTTGTTCTGGCTTTGTGGGCGCTCCTGTTATATATTTTTTGGGTACTATTATTTTCAATTTCAGTTATATTAGTTTTTTCAGGGAATAAAATATGTGTTCTTGGGTTTCCTTTTATATTTTATTCTAAGACACAGTTTATCGGTGTCTGTCTTATCTGTTTATTTTTCATGTATTCTTTTAAAGGGTAATGAATCCCATCTATGTGTTTGTTATACCCTTGGTTCTAGTCTCCAACCTAGGACCTACTGGAGGCGGGAATCAGGTGTCACTATCTCATATCCCCCATTTCAAGCCTAGTAGGGGTACACTATTTGGGGAGGGGGTTGTGGTAGGGTAGTATCAAAGGTCTGGCTAAGGGATAGGCTAGATTTGGAGTTAGGAACATGTGATTTTTCATGGGTTGGTAGGGAAACGATGTCAGCTATGTTTATAAAGTGTTGTAAACATAGGAGACGAACTGAGACACACGTATTTAGGGACCCCTTATATCGGATGCATGATCCCTTATGATTACAATTGATACTAAATGAGGTTATACTAGTTTCATGGTAGAAAAATAGGAATGGATTATTCGTCATTCTTCAATGGGCCTATGTTTGAATTGGATGACCCTGGGATAGGTTATCCTTAAATGAATAAAAAAAATTAATTAAGGTTTTAGTCTTCCAAATTATTGGTTTATGAGCTCTAATTTTTTTTTTCATGTATAGTTACAGGATGACATCCTCATGAGGTTCGT
Source organism: Viscum album (assembly GCA_963277665.1). Classification (NCBI taxonomy): domain Eukaryota; kingdom Viridiplantae; phylum Streptophyta; class Magnoliopsida; order Santalales; family Viscaceae; genus Viscum; species Viscum album. The sequence continues at coordinate 1,210,593,460 of OY728123.1, forward strand.
GTATAATATGTTCAGCCGGATTAACCAGTGGATCATTCGAGTGTAGAGGCTGACAATGAAGACACATGGAGGTGGACACTCTGAGTGATTCAGTGCTAGAGTCTATAAAACTATGAGGTCTCTTTTTTAGAAGCAGTCACAACAGAATGGTAGGAAGAGGTTGTGATATATTTTTTTTGATCCGTGTTCGGAAGGATCACTGAGTATCATTGGTTGTGATGATGGTATGTGGGGTTGTGAGGGTGTAGTGGTTCTTTTTCTTCAAGGATCACAATGAGTTGTAAGTATAATGAGAGATGTTCTGATACCAGTTTAGGGTCGTGTTTCTTTCCTCAACCATGCAGGTTACCCGTCACTAGGTACTACTTACCCTTTAGCAGGGAATCTCAAGTGTTTCAATGATTGAGATCTATTTTAGGAAGCTTATGTAATATTCATATGATCGGATGATAGATGAGGATTCCATGGATATAAATATCAAGGTGTCTTTTCATCCATATATCCATTTCCATGTCACCTTGGTTATGCAAATGACATATCATGAGGTGCTGTAGAGGGAAGAGTTTGTCAAAATGACATTAGCTAGAACTAGATCATTATGAGAGGGGACTCATCAAGATTCCTCATGAATTAGATACGTGGTCAGGGGTTCTTGGTTTTCATGGTGGATGAGTTTTCAAATATCTTATGGTAGGTCCCAACCCTTAGTACCTCTTTTATTTAGGGTTGGTGGATCTTAGGCCTATTCTGAGGGATTAGACACTTTTTTTATAAGAAGGATGAGGTCATTAGTGGTGAGAGTTCCAAACCTTTATTAATAGTATGTGTGTGCCAGGTGTTCTGATCTAGGTTCCTCTACTGAATTAATTCCAGCTGAGGTAGTAGTAGGAGGTTACACCAGCTTTGAATAAGCAGAGAGCAGATGGGGTAGGTAGAGGACAACACCAGGATACTGCCCATCTATAGAGAGTAGTGAGATAACATGGAGGTGGCCTTCTAGTAGGGTCTGAGAGATTGTCCATCAAGTCACTGCCATCATTATGTATTAGAATTTTCAACACTATTTGAGAAAGATGTTGTTGTAGATACCCAATTTCATTTTCTCTACTTAGGTTCATTCCTTGATTGATTTAGGATCAACGAACTCCTTCATATCACCCACCCCTATCCATACTTTGGGACTTCAGTTAAGGAGACTTCTTGTATCCTTGGAATTTAGTACACCAGTTGTAGGTCGATTTGACATGTTTAAGGTATGTAGATATAGTGAGCTTGTGATGGGAAGAACCTATATTGGAGATATTTCCTATGTTTACAAGTAAAACCATACATTGTCATACTAGGCATAGATTTGTTGTATTAGGTGCAGACTATCATGGAAACCTTACATGGGTATGTGGTGTTTTTCACGATGAAGATGATCCAGCATTTTTTGAAGGCGAGCAAGCCCCTAAGATGGGTCAAAGCCATGTTCCTCCCCTATCATCCTCAATGGCTTAGTTGATGTTGATTTCATCAGTGGTTCTGAAGTCAGTGTTTCCTAGGGTCATGGAAGAGTACCCTGATTTCTTTATAGTGGTGGTTATAACATTACCCCCTCAATGAGAGATCTAGTTCAAGATATACCTATATCCAGTCATTTATTCCATCTTAATGTCTCCATATAGGATGGAACATTCTAAACTGAGAGACCATCATATAAATATCGATGTTCTGTTGAAGTGTGGTTTTTTTAAAATGAGTGTGTCACCATGGGGTGATCGAATTATTTCAGGAAGAAGGCTGATTGATGTTTATATTTGGGTGTCGATTATCTTTTCTTAAACCAAGTGACAATGAATAAATGCTATCCTCTCCCACGAATTGATGGTTTATATGATCAACTGAAGGTTATAAATTTTTTAAAAGATCAATTTTTAGTTAAGATAATATCATATGCATGTGGGGGATGAGGATATCCTAAAGATATATTTCTGTTGTCATCATCTGAATTACATGTTTGTTGTAATGTTGTTTAATGTGATGAATTCTCCAACCGTGTTCATGGGGTTAATAAACACTATGTTCTGTTAGTTCCTAGATATGTTCATGGTGGTTATCATCAATGAAATCCTTTTATAATCTATATATGAGGAGGAGCATGTTGGGCATCTCCATTATCTATTTGGAATTATTTTCCATGATAATATTTTTGGGAAGATGTTTGAGTGTGACTTTTGGGTTTGAGATGTCCATTTCATGGGGAATATTGTATACCTGAAGGGTGTATATGTGGATCCATCAATGATAGAAGTAGTTGTGTCTTGGGAAGCCCCTTATATTGTGGAAGAAGTATGAAATTTCCATGGCCTTGAAGGCTATTATAGTTGGATCATAGCCGATTTCTCTAAGGTTGTGACTCCTCTAATAGTGTTGACAAGAAATGATATGATTTCATGGGGACATAACAGTGTCAGGAATCATTTTATTCTCTAATGGAGGAGTTGGGAAATGCTCTAGTTCTTTGTCTTCCAATATAAAGGGTTATGTTTTATGTTTTCTATGATGATTTTTGTATGGGGTTAGGATTTTTTATTACACATCAGAGAGTGTTTGTTTCTTATGGGTATCGAAAATTTCATCCCCACAAACATAACAATGCCAACCATAATCTCAAGATTATGGAAGTGGTGTTTTCCCTATTGTCGTGGAGAAATTACCCCAGAGGAAAACATTTTGTGGTCTTTACTGATCATAATATCCTAAGGTATGTTTTCCCCAATCATGACTAGAACATGAAACAATATCGATGTATATAGTCCTTACAAGATTAAGATGTCAAAAGTTCATATACACCTAGAAAGGGGAATGTTGTAGCTTAACTACAAAACAAGAAGTCTCCTTAGTAATAAAGTGGGTGAAGTAGGTTATTCATGGAGTGTGATGGAATAACATTCAACATTACTTTTGGATATGGGAGATGTTGGGGGTAGAAAATTTCATTATTATATAATGTTGTAGTCATATCAGGCGCCTCAGGTGAAGGATTCCCAATTGGGGATCTTGAGGTGGAGGTATAGTGGGACCAATTTGTTTGTTGTGATGCCTCTAAAGTTCTTCCAGAGAACGAGAAAAACATTGTGTATTTTCAAGGAAGGATTATTATTTCATTGGAGATGAATGAGATGGTCCTTATATAACTACAGAGTTTTTGTCTTGATGTTTGGATTTTTAGAAGGAGATGTTCGAAAACCACGTTCTCGATGGTCATCTAAAGCCATTAGATGTTCCTCTATGGAAGTGGGTGGACATATCGAAGGAAATTGATTCTAGTTTAAGTATATTTAAAGGTGTATATGATTCTATATGGGTAGTATTTTATCCTCTAATGAAATTATCCCCCGTTATAATGATCAAGGAGTCGAGTTCAGTGTAGGTTTTGTGGACGAAGTATCAAGAAGAGGTGGTGAGACTCTACTGACATCCAAGGATAATAATTTCAAACAGTGATCCTCATTTTACATATAGGGTGTAGAGAGGTCTCCAGTATGAATTATGTTCTAATATATTCCTTAGAAACACATTCATCTATATAATAATGGTCAAATAGAGGGTACTATCAAAACCCTTGAGGATATGTCACGCTCTTGTGTCCATGATTTTGTAGGATCATCGATGAGGCAACTCCCCATGGTATAGTTCATATACAACAACACTTTACACTCTACCATAGACATAGCAAAATCTGATGCCTTTTATGGGAGACCATTCCATTTTAAAATGTGCTATAATGGGGTCATAGAGTCAGCAATTCTCAGGCAGGAACTTGTTCAGAATATGACAGAGATGGTTCTTGTGATTTGTGAGCGGATGAAGGTTACACAAGATTTTCATAATTCTAATGATGATCATAGTAGGGGACCTCCAATGTTTTATATTGGGGATCATTTGTTTTTAAATGTGAATCCCCGTCATTGGAAGCAATTTTTTGGTCATGAGAGTAATATTTCTACCCAGTTTATTTGGTTACTCGCTGTGTTGGGTCATATTGGAGTCATGGGGTATGATGTTGAACATCCCCCTTAGATGATCCAGATAAATGATGTTTTCCATGGGTAACGTCTCTGAGTTATCTTCATGAAAACTCTCACATAATCTTTTGGGGAGAGATCAATGTTGTGGATGATGCGACCATCGAAAAGCAGCTTGTAGTGATGCAAGACCACAAGGGGAAGGTTTTTCCCAATCATTATGTCCCCTTAGTTTGTGTCTTGTGAAATCATGGCGTCATTGAGGTGAGTACCTAAAACAATGATTCACATATACGATCTTAATACCCTAAGCTATTTGATGTTTAGCTAGTCTCTTATAAAGTTTTTTTTGTTGTTGTATACCCATATCTATTTATAACATGAATTTCTCTTGATTAATTTTGCGTATTTCTTTATTTTGAAAGGCATCTCCTTAGGGAATTTTTTTTGGAGATAGTTGTGGTTGTCATATGGGTTTTCACTATTCATTAATGAAGTAGTTGAGAACTTGTGGTGGAGGGATCCTTGAGAGGTATCTCGTGTGGTGGATATTCGGATGACCCCATTAGTGTTTCCTCTTAGGGTTGATTTTTGATTCATGAAGGTGAGAATAGATTGAAAGGTTTTTGATGTAATGGACCAAACCTCTATAGTCCATTATGTTGTGAAAATATAGTGTTTGAGGTGGTTTAGGAGGTCAAAGGGACTCATTTAGACACTTTTCCAAAATTTCCAATTTTTATAACAGTATTTCAATAATGGTTACTAAAGACAGTGACTCCCAAATAGTGTATTTTCAAATGTATCTCACTTAATAGAGACTCGCTACTTTGTGGCTCTTCCAATCATATCTCATGATCAATACCTCACCAAATGGTAGCCCAAATAATGGTGACACACCCAACAGATGCTCATCGAACAATCCCTCTTCTAATGACGAGTTATCCAACGGTGAATCATCCCATGGTGACCCGTCCAATGATGATTCTAGAATAGTGTTTCCATTTTCCTACAGTTTCACACCTTTGACATTATCTTTGATAGTAAACGCATTCAATGACTTATTATAAGGTATTTAAGTCTGATTTAAATCCTATAACTCCAATATACATTTTATTAAGGGTCGAGGTTCCTTGGTAAGTCAAAACATGTATTCTTGACCATATGTATCTTTAATGGAAAATCTAAACTGTATCTAAACAGATTCTCTGTTTATTTTTTTTAAAAGATGAGATACCTTCTAAATTTGTTCTTCTTTCTTGTTTTTCCATAGTATGGGTCACCCAGTGTTCTTCCTCTCATAGGATTCATGCATTTTTTTTGTAGCCTTGGATTGTATTTACCTTGGAGTTTTTGTTGCTACATGTGCACCCTCTGTTTCGGTACAACAAGGAAGTATCAATCTTTCTCGATATAAGGTATGTTCTACCTAATTTTTTCTAAGTTCGTTAACTTATTTAATCTCTTTTATCCTTTCCAAGTTATGGCTTGTTATTTTCATGTTTTTAATGTATATTTATTGGCTATTGGATGGTGTAATGGTTTTACAGCATCCTCTTGTGGATGCAATCATTATGGAAGAGGTTATCGTTATCCTTTATGTTGTTCCAATATAGATAAATGATTATTAAAGAGCTTTGGAGATAGGGTATTTATTTATTCTAATTTTTTATGTGATACCCTAGAAATATTTTGATTTATACATTTGGATCACAATGAAATTGACATAATAATTATTTATACCCGATAAAATAACAGGTATTGATTGCTTGGTGATATTGGTGCTTTATACCATTATAATGGTTTGCCTCTTGTTTTGAATGATATTGTAATATCTAAGCCTTTATTTCTTCATAACATTTATCTTGATATAAATTGGTAAATAATGTAAATTTTTAATTAATTGATAATTAATTGGATAACTTTTTAAAGAGGCATGTTAATGTAAAGACCCCAACCATAGTTGTCAGGAGACGGTGACTTAATACATTACATTGGCATGATTACAAGAAAGTCGTATCACAAGGGAAGGAATATTTTTGTAGATTTTGAAAACCATATACATACATATGTTCAACATTACAACTTGTAAGTAAATACAATATATATATTCCTTTGACAAAATCCATAACTCCTAGGTTATCTCTCCACGCCATTCATAATATACCACTTCATGTGTTCAGAAAATGAAAAAAAGTGTTGATCTCAAACACTCATTAAGGGTAAGAAATATAGTGGAATACATCATAAAACTAAACATTAGGCATGGTGAATAACTTATTATGCATTCCTTTAAAAATAAACTTGAACACACTATGTATGAAATAAGAGATGAATAAATAATTCCATAATAAATCATAATTATTGGAATTATATTGATCAAATAACCACATTAACATTCAATTACTGGTTTCATAATATGGTAATTCATAATGTTATTTTTCATAACCATACCATCTAGCCCTTGTTCCAAGACTATAAATGACAGTTCTGTCAAGGCCTCGTGCCAAGACAATTTATTTTCTCATGAGACCTACTGATGAATCGAGGGGCTATAGAGGGCCTCACCCATATCACACTAAGTAAAATTAACTTCTCATATGAATGGGTAAAAACATAAAAAACGTAATAATTTTTATTGAAACTAACATATGTAATATGAATAACTTTCCCCAAACATTAAGCATTAACACTAACCATTCAGAGTAAATTGGTTTATTGTTTTAAGATATCACATCCTTAGTAAAAGAAACATAAAACATTAAATTAAATATTGTATATGATATCATTAAATATTAATCCCAATAATACAAAATAATCAATAAGAGTGTTGAAATATATGCAGATAATCTTATAAAATCATCGAGTAAATCGTGAGATAAATACTCGTTTACTTTCAAATGAATAATAATTTTTCAAAAATATTTTTATAAAACCATAAGTGAAGAATGTCAGTATTTTTAAAATAAAATGAGTTATTTTATAAAGATAATGGTTTCTAAAAATATAATATAGAGTTCCCTTGAATATAGGTACAGATTTCAGATATTCCCTTGAATCAGGCTTGTATTTCGAGATGCTTTTTTGAAATATCATTTTAAAAAATAACACTCCCCATTAATGAAAGTAGGATTATTGCTGGTACACATATATAGACCATTCAAACAAAATTTATGATCAGTAAATATGAAGAAATTATAATTTAATTTACATATGTAGAGAATAAGAGTAACTCAATATATAAATGGAGGTTCGGGTAGAAATCCCTTACCTTACGTTTGATAGTGTTATTTACCAGATATTAGTGTCTAGAATAACAAAATTAAATTAACAAATTAACATTTCCATAACCTTTTATTTATGTAATTGATTTATTATATCCATATTTTGTTCATTCATGGCCTTTTTTATGGTTTTATGAGGTTCAATTTTATTGTTTGGGAGAGTTTTCTTCCTTGATATTCATGAACGATTTACCTATATACATGAATGGATAAACATGTAAGATGAGAATTATTATCTAGAATAGTAGTTTTATTTTATTTTTTAATATCTAGAATATTACAGGGTTATGAATTTCATTTTCTTAACAGGAGTGATGATGAATCATTATATAAAACATTAATGATAATTGTTTGGGTTAATTACCGGTTATTGATAACAACAACTCATTTTGATCTATAAATTAATATCATGTGTAAAAAATATTAAAAACCCTTACATAAGTTATAATACATATATTATAGTCTTTTACAATGATAAAAATGGTTTCATGACTAGAATTGAAGATTGTAATAGAAATTAAAAACTCGTCCTCTAGGATTGTGATGAATTAACACATCTGGGATGGTGTATTCATCTGTAGTATAAAATAATGGGAAAAGAGATACAGTGGTTAATTATTACATTTTCATGACAAAATTATATTATATGTATGTAACTAGATTTATCATAAAATCTAGATGAAAGGAGATGACAAACAAAAAAAAGAACTAAAAAAGAAATAGAAAGTGGAATTTACTTCAAGAAGTTATATTCCTTTAGAGCTTCATAAGGGGAGAGTTTTTGGTATTTTTATGAAACCAAGGGCTTATTCGGCATTGGGGAGGATCTTGGGATGATATTTCATAAGAATTTAGAGAAGTAACAAGGCTTGAGATGAGGGAGTGATGAGGGTGTTAATAGTGGAGCAGATGGTTGATTTTTTAATATCTTATTCATTATTTCATTATTTCACTCATGAAAACCAACAATATTGATTCACGTGACCCATAATAGTAATAAGTACATGTGAGTTCAATATAAGTCTTCTTACATAAGCCATGATTCTAGGAATGGTTAATTTAACCGGTAATGTATATATAAGGTAAATTACCGTATATTACTATTCATCGAAAATATGAGTATTTTAGAAAAACACAAAAAATTAACCCAAACCATTCTTTGACATGGTAAATTCAAAAATTAACACCATTTTGAAAATAATTTTATAAACAAGATTAATAAAATTTTTAAATACAATCATAATTTATTATAAAAATAAGAATTTTAATACTATAACTAGTTTTATATAACATTGAAAAATAAATCATGATCACATTATCTTAAAACCATATAGAAATAATAATACAATTTTCTATGAATAATGTTCATATTACTATTCATATTAGTATTCATAAGGGTACGCTACTATTCACCAAAAAAGTAGGTTTGACTTACGAGACTTCTTATAAAAATTTCATCCTCTAAATTCATATAATGTTACCTCATAAAAAGATTTGGGTAGGTCTTCATATTATGATCCTTAATCTCCCATGTTGCCTCATAAATCATATTATTTTTTCAATGTATCTTTAATATTCGAGTCATCTGATTCCTCAAGACATGTTTCTTAGTGTCTAGAATCTGAATTGGATCTTCATAGTAAGATAATTCAGATTCCAATTCTCTACCTTCTGAAGTGAGGACATTAATTGGGTATGGAAATTAAATTTTCAACAATGAGACATGAAACACATTTCATAATTTAGACAGGCTAGCTGGCATTGTCAAACGATTAGACACAGCTCCAACTCTCTCTATAATTTCAAAAGGGCCAATGTACCAAGGGCTCTGTTTCCCTTTCTTCCCCAATCTTATAACACCCTTCCATGAAAATACTTTTCGGAAAACATGATCTCCCACTTGGAATTTCAAATATTTCATTTGATTATCGGTATAGATCTTCGACCTTTTATGATTTTCTTTGATATGGGTTTTAATAGTCTTTACCTTCACTTTTGTTTCCTACACAATCATTTGACCTAAAATCTTTCTTTCCCCGACTACATCCCAACATGTTGGTGTTCGAAATCCCTTTCTATGTAGTGCTTCATATGGTTCCATTTAAATTGTGTAATGGAATCTATTATTGTAGTAAAATTCCACAAATGCTAAATACTAATCTCTATTACCATGAAAATCAAGTGATCATGATCTCAACATGTCTTCTAAAGATTTGATCATCCTTTCTTATTTCCTATAATTTTGATGGTGATAAGCATTACTCAAATGAAGATCATTCTTTGAATCATTCTAAATACTTTTATAGAATTTCATTGTAAATCAGGGATCACAATTAGACACTATTGAATGTTTTGCTCCATGAAGTCTTACAAATTCATTAATATGGAGTAGTTCAAGTCACTCTAGTGAAAAATATTCCTTATAGCAAGGAAATATGTGGACTTAATAATTCGATCCACTATTACCCATATTGAATCTTTCTTTCTTGGTGTTTTGGGAAATACAGTGACAAATTACCTTGTGATATCATCCCATTTCCATGTTCGAATAGGTAGAGGTTTCATGAATCTTATAGAATGTTGTCATTCGGGCTTCAAATTATGACAAACTAAACAACATGATACATAATTTCCAATTTCCCACTTCATGTTGTCCCACTAGAAATATTCCATCAAATACCTATAAATTTTAGTACTATCAGGATGTATATACTAATTAGATCTATGAGAATCACCCAATAACTCCATATGAAGCTTCATTATAGAGTAAACTCATTGAATTTTCCAAAATTTCAGAATTCAATCTTCACCCACAAAGTCAGTCAACATCCCATATTTCACATCATTAATTTTATTTTGAGAGTTCTCATCATCAGGTTGAGATTTGTTAATCCGTTCTAATAAAGATGGTTTAGAAATAAATTTAAAATGAAACTATGTATCATGTTATTTGATCATTCCAATTTCCATTCTTCCTGGATCCATTAATACATGATTCATTTAAATCCTCATTTTCATTAAAACTCTATGATCCATAATGTTCAATGCATCAGCTACCTTATTTAACATTCTTGGGTGGTAGTGTATGGAACCATTATAATCCTTGAGTAGCTTAATCCATCTCCTTTTCTTCATATTTAGTTCATTCTGTGAGAAGATATATTTCAGACTCTTGTGATCCGTATATATCTCACATCATTCACCATAGAGATAGTGTCTCCATATTTTTATAGAAAATATCACATCAACTAAATCAAGATCATTAGTATGATATCTTTTTTCATGTTTTTTTAACTTCCTTCATGAACAATAAATAACTCTATCATTATGCATAAGGAAACACCCAATTCCTTTCCTGGATGCATCACTATAGATCACAAACCCATCATTCCCTGATACTGGAGTTAGAACCATATCATTCACTAATCTCATGTTTAATTATTCAAAACATTCCTCACATTATTTTTTCCCTACAAACATAAACTCTATTCAAGTATTATTGGTTAATAGGTTTTCTAAACAGGTGAAGTTCTAATTGAAATGTTGATAATAACCTGCTAAACAAATAAAACCACATACCTTGGTTATGTATATTGGCGTAGGCCAATCTTGAATATCTTTTTTTATAGGATCTATAGATATTATATTATTAGAATAAATTTGGACATGAATGGAAACTAATTTAAGCCAAAATTCACACTTTATAAACATCCCATACAATTTATTTCTTCCAAGAGTCTGCAGAATAGTACAGAAGTGAATTTCATGATTATTGTCACATTTAGAGTATACCACGATATCATCAATAAATACCACCAAAAATTCATCAAGATATTTCTCAATAACTATATTCATTAGATTTATTAAAACAGATGGAGTATTATCATTTTCAAAAGGAATTACCATAAAATTTTATTTCCCAAACCTGGTTTGAAATGCTATATTTTGAATATCTTCTTTAATCAATTGTAACTAATGATATCCATATTGAAGGTCAATATTGGAAAAATAATGGGCTCCACGAAGATGATTAGATAAATCATTAATGAGAGGTAGGGGATACTTGTTCTCAATGTTATATCATTTATCTCCCTATAGTCAATGCACAACCTCATAGATCCATCTTTCTTTTTAACGAAAAGAGCAGGGGCTACCCATAGAGAAGCACTAGGGTTAATAAATCCCTTATCACTCAATTTATTTATATGTTTCTTAGGTTCTAATAATTACATAGTGGACAATCTATACATATTATTTGATATAGGCCTTGAACCTTGAATTAAATCAAAAGAGAACTCAACTTCCCACTCAAGGGAATGTCCAGGTAAATCTTCTGGAAAAACATCAATATATTATTTCACAACATGTACATACTCAATTTGAACAATCCTTTCATAACTCATAGATATTTATATATTATCTTCCCCATTGATTTTATTCAGTAAAGATACTATGGTAGGATCTATTTAATATTCAAATAGTGACGCTTCTACTATAAAGATAAAAGATTCTACATCGTTCTCAAAATTTTTATCCTCCTTTTTCTTGAAGTATATTTTTGCATCATGATTCAAGATCTAATCCATACCATTGAATATATCAAAGTCAATCATGGATATGATTATAAATTAACCAGATAATGCATTTTTATATACCATAATGGGGCTTCCCGACACATATTTGTTGCAATGATACATCCCTTTTGAGTTTTCACTGGAAACTCCATTATTAAATAAAACTGGAAATATCTACTTTTCATAGAAAACTGGGAGGATATAAATGAGTGTGATGATCTAAAACCAAATATAGCATTGGCTATGTTTGAGGAAACAATGAAAGTACCTTCCAGAACATTATTGAGGACTTCAATATCTGTAGTTCTGATCACATAATATTATCCTTTCTCCCTTGGACATATTTAGGGAACGTCTTCTTGACACCTAAGAAAATAATTTTCATAATTCCCCCTCTCCTTGAAATTATATCATTGAAAATTGGTATCTTCTTTCTTCCCCTTACAATCCTAGGATAAGTGTTATTTTTCTCGACACTTTTAACAAACACCCATACTCCTCAGGAAAGTTCGAAGGTCTCTTCCCAAAATTATCACAGGGTTGAAGTTTAACACTTTCCTTCATCCCCATTTCATTTTTTACATTTCTAGAGTATCAATCATCGCATTTCTTCTCTTGATTTCCCTTAAAATCATATTACATAGTGAATCTTTTTTTGTATTGATAGCTCAAGAGACTATATTATCATATGATGAGAAACTTTGAGAGATTAGATAACTTTAAGGGAATGGTTTAAAACCATCAATGAATCGATCTTCCTTTCTCATTGGATTATGTATATAGTCTGAGATATGTATTTCTAACCTATTGATGTAATATTCATAATTTTCAACACTCTCATCCAATTGTTGCCTCAGATTCAGAAACTACATTTCCATATCTGTTCATTGTTGATGTGGGAAGAATTTTTCTAAAACTATTTCCTTAAAATACCTCCATTCCATTTTATCTTTTTCTTCCTCCTCTTTTGTATTTTTAATTAAAGACCACTACTGATCCGTATCTCGCGATAGTCAAAAAACCAACATGAAATCCTTCTCTCCTTCATTGCATCATAAAGTGAGGAATATCTTCTCTAATGAACTTGTCCACTATACCTCCATGAATGAGTTTCTAGTCCCATTAAATGATGGAGGTTATTGACTCATAGAACAGTATAATATAGCTCTTCCATGTTGTCGATTTGGATGCTCCATATGTGTCTGGTTATTGGTCATAACCTGAGTCAGCTATCCTAGTGAAGTTATATGTTTCTTTGTACTAGTTACAGAACCAGATTCAACTTCATTATCCTCCATCAGAGGGAAATACCAACATGGGATACACGCATTCATGCAGTTTCCATTCCTTCCACTATGCACCATTTCTAAATGATGGCATGCACAAGATTCTGTTTTGAATCATAACGTATAATCTAAACATAGAAAGATAAATAGCATAAATTAAAATACTATACATTACTAATCTCATAAATATGGTTTCATTAAGGAAATTTTTTTAATTAAATACATAACAATGTCTTGTAAAGAAAATGTGAATTATCCTAATCATATCCCCTAAGACTGGCAAAACTAGTGCACACTAATGCATGTTTTCATGTACCAGGATACCCTGAGGAAATATCAAAACTCTTTATCACAATTTTCACTCCTTGGTACATCTATTCTAGAGCCACGTCCACTTATAGTATCCATATATGGATGTATTTTCTAGAATTATCCATGTAATCTATTGCTTAAAAAATTAAAGTACATTTTTGTATGTTTATTCTAAATGTCCATCTTTGGTTTTTGTTTCCTAATATAAATTTTCTAAATCATGTTTCTATGTTCTATACTATACTACCTATGGTACCAACTGTAGAGACCCTGACTGTGGTTTCCTGGTGCCAGTTCCATAATCCAATACATTGGTATTGTTAAAATAATGTTGTATACCAAAGGTACGAATAGTTTTGATAATTTTGAAAACCAAATAGATACATAATTTTAACATTTAAACTTGAATGGAAATAGAGTATATATATTCGTTTGAAAACATCCATAAATCTTAAGTTATCCCTTCATTTCATTCATAATATACCTCTTCATGACCTAATAAAATGAAACAAAAGAAATCCATGAGTTAAAATGCTCAATGAGGGTAAGAAAAACTTTGGATGATATACTAAAAAAACATTAGGCACTGTGAATAGATAAAAACACATTCCTTTAAAAATAAACATGAACACATTATTGAAGAAATAAGAGTAGAATAAATAATTCCCTAATAAAGTATAATCATGGTTATTCTACTAGTTAAATAACCACCTGAACATTCAATTACTGGTTTCATAATGAGGTAATGCATACTATTTGACATCATAACAATACCATCATGGCCTTGTTCCAAGACCATAAATAACTATTTAATCAAGGCCTCATGCCAAGATCATAGTTTGTCTCATGAAAATTAATGATACATCAAGGGCCTATTGTAGGCCCCAACCATCACATTATAATTCCAATTCATTACACATATGATTTGGGATAATCATAAATAATATATACCTTAATATTGAAACTAACATAAGAAATGTAAATAAATTTCCCCAAACATTAAGCATAAAACCAAACCATTCAGACTAAATTTGTGAATGGTTTTAAGATAGCTCATCCATAGTCAAACTAATCATAATACATTCAATTAGATATGGTAGATGAAATCATAAAATATAAATCCCAAAAAATACATAATAATCAACAAGAGTGTTGAAATAGATGAAGATACTCTTATAAAATAATCGAGTAATTCTTAAGATAAATAGTATTTTAATTTGAATAGAAGGATGGAAACATAGGGGGATGTGGGAAAAAACACTAAACTAGGGGATCCAGATGGTCACATGGAAAACAATTTGGGGATAAATTTAAAGGAAGATGATCGTTCAGGATATCTTGCTGAATGTATTGGTCATTCAGAAATGTTTGCAATTTTAAAAAAACCCATCGATTCTTTGGGACCTCTCGCTCCCAAATATGGTGGTATGAAGTGGAATTTTGCAAATCTGGTCAAGGTGGTCTCTAAGGAATCCTTCTTCTTTGATGCACCTCCACCTTGTCGGGTGATAAAGGAGGGGAGGATCGCTCATGTGTCGGCAAATCAGGAGGCGGTTGAGGAACGGGTTAGTTTATGCTGATTCTCGATTATTGCTCGTGTGATGATTCCCAAAGGTGTGAATCTCTAGAAATTCAATGACTTGACCAAAATGAATGATTAAGTATGGGGATTTCATTTCTGGAAAATGAATTCAATGGGAATGGGATTCTATCATGTCGCCTTCCCATCGGATGAGCACAAGAGAAGGGCGTGGAGTAAGGGCACCATCTCTCTGAAACTAGAATTCTCGAAAATTCATGAATGGGACCAGAATATTGATCCTATGAATGTTAGAAACACTCATGCTCAGATAAGGATTCGAATATGTTGGCTGAATTGGCTCTATTGGCATCCAAGGATCTTATGGAACATTACCTCAGTTGTTCGAAATCCTATTCGATTGGATCAGAAGACAACTAATCTGAGGCTTGGAAATTTTTATCAGATACTAGTGGAAGTGGATATGTAAAGAACCTTTGTTGAGGAAATTTTTCTAACAAAACAGGATGACATTATGAAGGTGGAGATTGTTTTTGAAAGAAAGATGAAATTCTGCTTGATGTGCAGGCTTTTTGGTCATCTGGATTTTGAGTGAAGAAGGGACAAAGAATGCAGTGTATGAAAAGTGAAAGGACATGATGATTATGCATTCAGGAGGAAGAAAGAAAAGGATCAAATCCCTTATGTTACGCAGGGAAGGAATGGGGGTGCTACCAAGGTGCTGGATGGGATTGTCTTGTCTGAATGGCAAGAGGGAGCTACTTTTGGATAGCCTTTGATTGATAGGATGGCACTAGAGGAGTACTACATCATGCCACAAATGGCTTCTGATCAAGAATCCACTAGCTTAGGGGTCATGGTTCTCAATGGTGAGGCAGGTTCTTATCTAGGGGCCACTAACCCAGGTTATACAGATGAACCTATAGTGGAATCACTTGTAGCTTCAATCCGCTGTGACCCTGTGGTAGATGCACTAGTGAAGGAAGAATGCATTATGCCACAAAAGGATTCGGCTCTCGAAGTAACCAGCTCAGGGGTCACAGTTGTCATTAGTGAGGCAGGTTCTTATCTAGGGGCTGCTAACCCAGTTTGTGCAGATGAACTTGAAAGGAAGGTTATAACTCAGCCACTAGAGCAAGCTGGATCACCTGTATTGATTCCTCATGATGATGGAGGTGAATTATTGAATGGAAAGGACTTGGCTGCAATTGACCTGGGGGGATTTATGTAGACACTCCCCTCCAAGGCTTCTTGAAGGACAATACAAGTGAGAAGTGACCCTTCTCACCTAAAATCACAGAACAAGTTTTCACCCTTAAGTGGTGTTTTTTTGGTCATATGATATTGAATATTCTCAGCTACCTGACCCATAAAATATTCTTGAGACTAGGGAAGTTTCCCTCACTGATAAATCTCATGAACATGTGAACCCTATTCCTACAGGGGCTGTCCCACTAGAACAAGATTCCCCATCTCATGCTCAAAATACCAAGAATGTTGTGGATATCTCATAGTAGGATTCTGAGGGGAATGATGTTGTGGCTTCACCCATTAGGAACTCTGGTGTAGGAAGCAACTGAAAAGGGAAAGGAAAAAAGGGTAGAGGGAAGAAAGGGAATGTCTGATTGACAAGGGAACTAAAGGGTGGTCCCCATACACGGGGAATAACCAATATGCAATGAAGATCTTTTATTGGAACTATCAAGGGTTGGGAAATTCCCAAACGACCAAATCCCTTAGACATTTTATCATGGCCCATAAGCCCTTGATTGTTGGTATTGCTGAGCCTAATATTCTTTTTAGTATATGGAATGGATTCAATTGGGGCTCCATTGGGTACCATTTTCTGTCCACTGATGTGTACGACTCTGAGATGGATCATTTGTGGGTGCTACGGAATGAATCCATTCAAATTAGGTCATGTTTGAATTGGTCTCAGAGTGTTCGGATTTCCTGCATCATAGCTGAGTATGATTTTTCACTCTCTTTTGTGTATGCATCTAACCTCTATATTAGAATATGGGATTTATCAGAGGCGCTCAAAGAGGTTTCTGGGAAGATGGAACATAAATAGATATCTCTTGAAGATTTCAATGTTGTACTAAAACCTAAGGAAAAAAATGGAGATAATTTTAATAGTATTGCGGCCTCTGACTTCTCTACTTTCCTTGACCTATGTAGTATTGTTGAGGTCCCACTTTCTGGAGCTGAATTCACACGGTGCCATTACACATGGAATGGGAAACATGAAAGAAAACTTGAAAAATGTTTTATCCAAATGGCTGATCAAGGATCTGATCATGGAATTTCTAGATTTACATTACCCAAACATCACTCTAATCACAACCCTTTTGTTTTAGAGATCAAAACCTATTTGGCACGGTCAGGACCCATCCCATTCTGGTTCACCAATGGGTGGGTTATGGAGCACGGATGTAGGGAAATTGTGTTGGAATCTTAGAAGCTTGAGCCCATTGGAATCCCCCTATAGAGGCTGGCTGAGAAGCTAAAGCATCTGAAGACACTTCTTAAGGAATGGAGCAGACAATCTTTTTCTAAAATGGACTGTGACATTAAGGATGTTGAGGCAGAGCTCTCTCGTATTCAGATTTAAAATCAGGAGTAGTCTGCTCCATCTCAAGAGGAAATCTTGGCTCTTTACAATATGGATGACTTACTTATGATTCCGAAAATGTTGGCTAGAAATCAATTGAATGTCAGATGGTTAAAAGAAAGAGATAGGAACTCTAAATGTTTCTACAGACTGCATAAAGAGAAGAGAGTCTGAGCTAGTGATAAGGCAATTAGTATCAATGTTCATTTATATACTTCTGACAGTGAGATTTTTGTGGTAGTTATGGAACATTTTAAAGGGTTGTACTCTGATGATGGGCATGTCAACAATCAAAAAATGGTTGGGAACATAATACTAGGCATTGATGAGCATGAAAATCAATACCTTGTTACCCCCCCTTTGAAAGAGGAAATTCGAGCAGCTCTTCTCTCTCTCAATGTGGACAGTGCTCTTGGCCCAGATGGATTCACCAATAAGTTTTTCATATACTACTGGGATGTATTGTAGGATGATATTACCCGAGCTATAATTGATTTCTTTACTTATTCTTACATTCTGTATGGGATGAACTCATGTTTCATTGCTCTATTTATCAAGAAGGGTAATGCTCAGGATATCATGGAATTTAGGCTAGTTTCTCTTGGAAACACTATCCCTAATATCATAAGCAAAATACTCATTAATAGAATGGGCCCAATGGTTGGTGACATGATTACTATCAAGAAATTTGGATTTCTTCCTAGGAGAAATATCCAAGATTTTCTTTTCACTCCTTCGGAGAGCATCAATCTTATGAGAAAAAGATGAAGGCATAAAATTTTGAAATGAAAATTGACATCTCAGAGGCCTTTGACACATTAAAATGGAGTTTCCACATAGATGTACTCAAAAGGTATGTCTTCTCCAATGATTTCATAAAGATGATTAATACTAGTCTCTGTTCATCAAGGATATCCATTCTTATCAATGGCACACCCAGATTATTTTTTCCATCCACAAGGTGTGTGTGGCAAGGTGACCCACTCTCTGGCCTTCTTTTTTCTATTTTTTAAGACTATATCAACAGATGCATCAATAACCTTTCACAAATTGGCTTTTAAAAGAAAATAAAGGATAGTAAGAATGACTTTTCCCCATCTCATTTGTTATATCCTGATGAAATTATATTTCTTGGTCAAGCTTTAAAGAGAACCATCTCTTCCATTAAGGCCCTCTTTGAAAACTATGAAGAGGTGGCTGGTCAATCAATCAGTTGGGACAAGTCTTTTATTGTTTTTGGTAATGGAGTAACAATTGGTTAGAGGAACATGATAATTAAATGTCTTGGTGTCAAAAAAGGAAATCTACCCTTATATTATCTAGGGGTCTCCTTATTTTGGGGAAAGGTGAGGAGGCATCATTTAGAAGGAATATCCTCTAGAACCATGAATCAACATGCTAGTTAGAAAGGTAAGGTGATAGCCATGACTGGGAGGGTATGCCTTGTTAACTCAGTGATCACCTCTATGTTTGTTTACTCATTTTGTCTTTAACGATGGCCTTGGGGTCTCATCAAGGATCTATAAAGTATTGTACGAAACTTCATTTGGACAAGGTCAGTTCATGAGAGGAAAATTTTCACTGTATCTTGGAAGGAATGTATCAAGTCGGTTGAATTGGGAGGCCTTGGAGTCAAGGATATTTAGAAATTAAATGATGGTTTTATCAAAAAATTTACATGGGGTTTGGTTTCTAAGGATGGGTCTAGTGAATTTTTGAGAAACAGATTAAGAGGAAGACTGCTTAATGGATATAAGTATTAAATTGCATCATCAGTTTGGGAATCTCTCAATAAATCTTTAATGAAAATCAGTTATGAAACTAAGGGGATGGTTTGCACGGATTCCCCTCTCAACTGCTGGAGTACAACATGGCTTGATAGTCCTCTGCAAGAAAGCATACTTGTTCCCCCTAGTGCAGGTCATTTTTTCATTAATGATTTTCTTTCCTACATGCAATGTTTTGGCAGCATTGTTCCATATCAGGTAGAGCTAGAAGTTCAAAGCTACACTATCATGGACTGTGACATGGTGATATGGAGGCATAACTGCAATGAGAATTTTAAGAGCAAGGATTATTATCAGATGATTTGTGGAGGGCCCTGACGTGCACCTTCCTGGATCTTAAAATTTCAGACAACATTTATTCAACCTTCTATATTTCTTCTAATTCGGAGAATCTAGAGAATCTGTGAGCCCACTCATGACCAGATCAAGCGGGCTGGTTTCCAGTTTGTGTCAGCTTATTACCTATTCATGGCTGCTGAGGAGAATGTTAAACATATTTTTGTAGAATGAATCTATGTTAGGATGCTGTGGGAATATGTTGGAAGCCTTTTTGATCTGGATTTTGATGAAAATCTGCTGCTCCAAGATCTGCTAATACGGCTGTCCAAGGTGCACTGCAGTACACAGGTTGAGAATCTCCTACTTTTGGCCCTTGCAGCTCTGATCATGGCCACATGGGCTGATTGAAATGCCCTGCTCTTTGATAGAAAGCATTTCCCTATTCAGAGTGGCATGGCAGTGATTCATAAGGAGGTTCATGATGCTTTAGGGATTCAAACAGGTACAATGTATACCTACTTTTCTAAGTTGAAAATTTGTAGACTGCTTGGAGTTTCTAGGCATCCTCAGAAGCCTCAGGTTCTTAATTACATACGATGGATACCTACGATCAGCCCATGGCTCAAGGTCAACGTAGATGGTGCCGATTCTGGTACTCTAGGACTATCAGGATGTGGTGACATTTTTTGCACATATCATGGTTTTTTCAAGGGGTGCTTCTATCACTTTACTAACATTGGAGTTTCCTATGAGGTTGAATTATGGGTGATTAGTCATTCAGTTAGGTATGTTGTCCTATATAATTGGAACATGTTATGGATTGAATCAGACTCTCAGCTCGCGGGTCATGCCTTGGAATCAAGAATGTGAAATGTTCCCTTGAGAGTGTTACCTCACTAGGTTGAATGTATCAACAAGGTAACTAATTTATAGTTGTTAGTCCGACATTATTATAGGGAATCCAATCAGGTGGCAGATGCTTTCTCCAAGAAGGAGATTTTGCAGATAGATATGATGTGGTCCTTTATGCCCCCCGATTAATGTGTTTCAATGGTAGAGGCAAATAATATAGGTGTAGTGCACTCTTGGTTTTGTAATAATCCCCTGTTTCTCAGACTCTTTAGTATTTTTGTTTAATAAATATTTTTGGACCGACTTCTACCGGGTCCTGGGCTTTTGAAGTTCTTTGTATAGAAGAGTTTTTTTTGGAAAAATTGTTGAATAAAAATAGAAGTGAAGTAAGATAATATTTTCATAATAAAATTAGTGATTTTATAAATATAATGGTAGTTAAATACTAATTATATATTTCTCTAGAAAGTAGGTAATAATTTTAAAAATTCCCTTGAATCAGGTATATATTTCGGGAAGAATTTTTGAAAGATAATTCTAAAAAATATAACCCCCCATAAAAGAAAGTTGGATTATGGTTGTTAAAAATATATATAACATTAAAACAGAATTTACTAGGAGTACATAAGAATATGTAAGAATTTATTTAGGTCATTAGAGAATAAGAGTTACCTGAATGAAAATGGTGGTTCAGGTAGAATGTCCTTACCTTGTGTCTGATGGTGTTCATAATTTGATATTAGTATCCTAGATAATAAAATTAAATTCATTAATTAATGTTGAGAAAAAATATTATTTTTGTAATTGATTTAGTATATACTTATTAAATTAATTCATGGACTTCTATATTGGTTTAAGTTGTTTAATTTTATTGTTTTGAAGAATTTTCTTCTATGGTATTCTTGACTGCATTACTTATATACATGAAAGGATAAACATTTAAGATGAGAATGATTCTACAGAATTGTATTTATATTTTATAGGTTAACATATATAATATTACAGGTTTATAAAATTCATTAGGTTAATGGAGTGAAGATGAATCAATATATAAAACATTAATGTTAATTATTTTGGTTAATTGGTGGATTTTGATCACAACGAACTCATTTTGATTTATAAATTAATATCATGTGTAAAAAACGATTCTAGAACAATACATAAGATATAATAAATATATTATAGTTTGGTTAAACCATCAAAATGGATTCATGAAAAGAATTTATTTTGGTAATATAAATTTAAATCTCATCGTCCTTGAATGTGATAAATTTACACGTCTCGGATGGTGTTTTCATTTCTAGTATAAAAGATGAGGAATGGAGATATGCTGGTGAATTATTAAATTATCATAAAAAATCCACTACATGTATCATATTAGAGTAATCAAAACATTTGGATCAAAGTAGGTTAAGAAAGAAAAATAAAATAAAGGAACTTAGAATACAAAAAATAAAAACTAGAAATTACCAATTGATGTTATCTTCCTTGAGAGCCTCTTATGGGGAGATGTTTTGGTATTTTTATGATACCAAGGGATACTAGACGTGGGTGAGGAGCTTGGGAGGATATTTGAGAAAAATGTAGATAAGGAAAAAAGGATTGGGAGGAGTGAAGTGAAGAAGGAGTGAGATGGGGTTTTATAGAGGAAGATGAGGGTTATTTTTTAATATCTTATTCATTATTTTATTATTTCCCTCAAGATAACAAACAATGTTGATTCATGTAAACCGTAATAGTAATAATTTCCTGTTAGTTCAAACAAATTGTTCTTACATCAACTATGATGCTATGAATAGTTAATTTAACTTATAATGTATATATACTGAAAATTATTGTATTTTAATACTCATTAAAAAATCATGTATTTAAGAAAAATAAAAAAAATTCAACCAAACCATATTTAGAAGTGTTTAATTCCAAAATGAACTCCATTTTATAAACTATAATTAATTTTATATCACCTTGAAAAATTAATCATGATCTCATTGTCTTCTAACCTTATGAATATAATAATATGATTTACTATTCATATAGGTTGTATTACAATTCATGTTACTATTCAAACTGGTATGTTTCTATTCATAAAAATTTAGGTTTTTCTTATATGAACCTAAATATATTAATAAACGCAATTGTGTATTTCAAAATTCAAATCCCAGAGGTGGAAAATTTATGTTTATTGGCTAGGTTATAAAAATGTGGTGTTTTTCATAGAGTTCATGTTTTAGGAATTCAATATTAAATTTATTTATAAATCCTTGGGGTGTTGCAGTTAGTAAATATTATTGCTATTTTAATTTGATGATAATCTAATTGATGAAGATTTATATGTTTAATTATGTTCGTTGATGATCCTAAAGCATCATTATGCTAATAGATAAAATTATTATAGGCATTTGAAATTAATTTTTTAATTAATTTGTGATTTCTTGAGAAGATTATTTCTCCTACTACCTGTAGTTGGAAACTTAATAATGAATCAGATAATTAAAGAAGGAATAATGAACTAGTTGTGTGATAAAATGTATTGCCTTTGTAGGGATGGACTTTCCCTCTTGTTGTAAAGTCCATGTGACTTATGCCTTAGAGCCATGAGAGGTCATTGTGTGTGAATGATGAAGGAATTTCATTGGGTATGAGATCATGTTTACTATGTTTGTTATTATATTTTAGGATTTTCTTTGGAAATGAGAATTGTGGTAAGTGGGGTAGGGAAGCTCAGAAGTGTTGTGATCCTAGGATAGCTCATCCTAAAAGGTTTTTATGGTACTTGGGGTAGGGATGCTCTATTGTGGTGGTAGAAGTTGACTCCTAGAGTGGTGAGATGAATCATTTTATACATGTGGTTGTTCAACAGAAACCAGATATGATAGAACAGGTTGAAGTTGGGATTATATGTTGATATGAATGCTTGATGCTTGTTGAAAAAATTGTTTATTTATTTTCATTACATTCCCCACTACATTAGGTAGCTGGTTTTTCATTACATTCACTCCATATTGAGGAATATTGTTTTTCTTACTCACATTCAAAAAGGGGTGATGACAAATGGGGTTTTCCACATGCTTTTTCTATTTATCTTCATGATGATTGAGGGGTCTATGCTCCTACTATGGGTGGAAAAGCTTCAACGGGTATCTCATCTACTCACCATGTTCAAGCCCTTGTTTTTGGTAGCTTAGAATTTTTTTATAGAATACATGGGAATATAGAAATGTGGAATGAGTTAATGATGTTAAAAAATGAAAAATTGTTTAACCCATTAGGATGGAGCCTGTTGGGATGTAAAGATGAGGTTGTCATTCTATGAAATCCTAGACTCGGTTTGGTTATGCCAAGAAGGAATTGATCCTTATTAAAATTATATCATAATGGATTTTGATGTGGAATTTTTAACATTTAATTAAAGTTTAAATAAATAATTAATGTAATGTAAAATAATTTAAAATTGATAAAGTAACTAAATGAAGCTCTTTAAAATGGATTTCAATATAAATGATATATAGTCTTAGCCGGTTTCAGTTGGGTGTCCAAGAGATGTGAGTTGTAGTTGAGTCTAAGCCTAGGTTATGAACATAGAATATTTGATAGTTATATTATATCCTATAATTTTTGTGATCTTATATGCTACTATACCCTATCGGTTAGGGAAACTAACACCCTGGGTGTATTGATCCCTCGAGGGTGTTTTCCCTAACATCTCTATGGGGGGACAGCTGGCCGACTACCCCCTTTAGCCCCAAACACTTATATTGTTAGTCACATATACTGGTATGTATGGTGGCTAGTTTTTCCAATATATGTGTGTAGATGTCTATAATGGCCTGTGGTTATTTCACACACACATATTCTAGATATATTTTCCTATGGACTCCTATAGGTGTGATGGGGATAGGCTATGATGTCATGATGATCCTTACTTGGTGGAAGGGATGTGATGGATTTATATATAATAATCAAAATTTGATACACATTATGAGGGATGTGGTGGCTCCCGAAAACAACCTGGCTACTTTTGGTTATGTAGATGTGATGGTGAGTTTCATGGGGTACATTGTGTGGGGCTTCAACAAGGTGTCTTTAGGCTACCCTTTTTTGAGATAGATGATCAAGATGAGAGACAGTGGGGAAAAAAGGAAAATCAATGGTGATGTTATAGCAGGGAACTCTTGATATTATTTATAATATAATATGATGTTGTATGAGATACATAATTGGAGTAGCGATGGTGAGCATAGAACTTAGTATTCATATGTAGGTGATGAGTTAGTTTCACTTATTGTTCATTGTTCATTAAAATGATTTCATTACTTTTGAATGAGAAGCTCTTTGCTGTATCCTACAGAGTACACTTTCATACTCACCCTATGTTATATAAACTATTTTCAGGTCAGTTGGAGTAGGTTGAGGATCAGAATTGTTACTACTATATTAAACGTTTTTTGGAGTTGTTCGGGCTTTATGGTCATTATCGTTTAACATTCTTTTGGTAATTGTATTTCTCACTTTAAGTTTTAGTTGTTTTTTTATGGCCTTAAATATTAGTTATTGGGTTTTTTATATTGTATTTTGAGTAGATGTTTGGTGGTGTTTGTCTTATCTTTATCTTTTCCATGTGTTCTCATAGATGGTAACACACCCCATCTGTGTTTTTATTATACCCTTAGTTCTAGTTTCCAACTTGGGGCCTACAAGAGGTGCGACTCAGGTGTCAGTATCTCTCTTCTCCTATTTTCAGCCTGTGAGTGGTACACATTTTGGGGAGGGGGTCGTGACATTTATAATAAAACCTTATATTTTCATTAAGGCATGTTGCATCATTTTAATGCAGATCCTATTCTAAATTCAATTTTTGGAACTTTTTTAGAGTACATTTTTCATAATAAACATCATATTTGAACAAAAAACATAAAAATAAGGATAGGGTTTTGTTTTGTAAATTTTTAGTGATGATTCATTTTTTTAACGAATAATGACAAATATTGAATTTTAATCAAAAAATGATTTTTATATAATTTTTTTAGGTTAAATCACATTGTAATTGGTTAAAAAAACTAATTAGATTATATTTTTATTAATTAATCCAATTCATTTCATTTTAATCAATTTCACATTGAAATTGACATTAAAAACAATTAAATGTTTTGAATTTTTTTCATTAAAAACATACATCGTCATCCCATCTATATGATTAAATTTAAAATAATTTCATATAAATCTAGGATTGGAATTGAAAAAAATTATTTCAATTTTTGGATTCATTATATCTGATAATTTCGAATAAGTTCAACATATTTTTTGACAAACAATATTAATGAAAGTAATTAAAATTAATTACAACGATTAAGGATAAATTAAGCATAGTAAGTGATTAAGATATTAATGCCAAAATTACCTAAGAACTTGTCCAAGAGACATTTTTTATTTATATTTCAACCGAATAATACATTTTTCAGAAATTTTACCACTATTCAATCAACTTACCAATGGAAATATGTTGGCAGAATTCCCTTTCTCAACTATTATAAGAGGGCCACTCAACCACTATAAAAGGACTGCACTTCTCCCAATTCCACACACCTATCAGGCCACATTGGCTAGACTAAGATCTACCAAAATAGATCCTAATAATCATTACACAATACCTAGTTATATCCACTTGGTAATAAATCATTCCAAATAATCCCTTTGGTGAAAACCAAAAGGATTTACTCGAATAAGAGGTAACATCTTTCATCAAGCTCTTAGTTTTATTTCATTCTTCTCTCCTTCATTTCTACTTATTCCATTAATATATTAAAACAAAATTATTTTTAATATACATATATATTTTTATGATACGTTTTATACCTAAACATACACACACTCCCATCTAATGGTTAACAGACATATAGTTTATGTGTACAACGAACTACCGCATCACGAAATAATTTGTGTTTGTTTTCCTTTTCCATATTTCATAGTTGGTAATAATGATGGAATATATATATATATATACATTATATATGATATATGCAATGTCTTTATACTTATTGAATTATTTTATAACACACATATTTATAAAATCTATTTTGTGAGAATACGATAACATCGATAGTGGAAGTGTGGACTACCACATTCTAAAAGTGATCAGATTAGTTAGTAGGATACATGGAATATATAAAATATTATTTTAATTAAAAATATGTGAAGTATACATAATATATAGTATATTCATGAAATAATTAAATTTTATTAAATTATATATATATATATATATAATTTTCTTTATTACCCTTTCACACAATTAAAAAGTGATAACATCGTTTGTGGACAAATGGACTATTGCCTCCTCGACATGATGTGAATACATATTCATTAGAATAATTCTATATATAAGTATATATTATTAAATAATATTTTAGTTTTGATATATTTATCATTATGGATAGATATAATTCTACTTAACATCTTTCCATAGTAATCATTGTAAAATGAGAATGTTACTCATGCATACGTATGACTTGCCGTCTCCAAGATTGAAATGTTGTTCCATTTTTCTAAACAAAATTTAATTAATGTTTCTAAAAGTATATTTTTTTAAAAAAATTGATAATAATTTAAGGATTTTTATTTTTTAGATGTCATGTTGTGAACCATTTGACCATATTTGATCTATATAAGTTTTTCTGACAAATAAACTGAATTTTGTCAAAACAACCAATGTAAACACAACTGTTTACGTAGTTGTATACAACATGGTAATGAATGATATAAATGTAACTATAGACATAATAAAATTTAAGAATAATGTAAATAATTGACATATGTGTATTATTCAGGAATATAAGACACACGAGACATGTCAGGCTCAAGGAAAGGGATTTCGTTTCAGTTTACATTATATTGAGACTTTTTTTGTTGTTATGAACATAGATTATTTTATGTTGTTTATATATTTCTCTTTCACTTGTTATGACATGAACAAATTTATTTCAATGATATTATAGGTTTCATTTAATTTTAATCCTTCAGGGATATAGTGACTCAAAATTTTCAATGTCATTTTGGATGCTTTGGAATGTTTAATGATTATTATCCTCAAAAACATTTTTAATGATTTTCTTAGCAATCTCAAATTCTTTTGGGATTTTTATCTTTCAATTAAAAAATGAAATTATTTTTCATCACTAAATTTCTAATATATGACATGAATACTTCCTCTTTGACATATAAAATCATGATAAATTCATTCTTCATAATTTATTCAGTTTCCATTTGAAAAATTTCATTTATCAGGATTTCAGTTAAATTTTAACATGTTGAAAACAATTTCATAACACATTTCCATTGAATTAGTTTATATTACTTACTCATTGATGGTAATATTATATAATTAGGTGTGTAATAACATTTAATTATATATTATTTTATTTCAACTTCTTGTATGTGGATTCATATTTAACACACATAATATATTCATTGGTTGATTTTCACATCTATGTTAAAATATTTTCAAGGGTTTAACATACAGTCCCATTTTGATCAGGATTTTTTTCAATTGAATTTCCATTAGAGGAATGTATATGATTATTTTTTAGTAAACCCTTTAATTTTCTTCACCACAGATTCTTCAGGACCTTTTTCATGTAATTGTACAATTTTCTAATTCATTGTTACATAAAATGTTTTCGAAATTATTTTTAAGAAAAACCAACATTATTTATCTCTTCAGTTAGAGGACCTATTTTCTTCTAAATACGAATCTTTATAAGAATTATTTACAAAATATTTTTAATAATTCAAAAATTATTTATTGAATACATTTTTACCCTTTTTTATCTTTTAGTTAATTTTTAAAGGAATCTTTTTATCACATTCCAAAGAAGGACTTTTTTCTAACATTTTTCCATGAAAAATGAGTATTCTTTCTACATTCTACATCAAGTAAATATTTATTATACATAATTTCATTGAATATTACTTTTCATGTTTAAAAGCGTACATTTTAATGAAATTTATTTCAAATAGGATTTTTTATGAAAGGGTTTTTCAAAACAAATGGATATGTTCATCAAGAATGTTTTTAAATGATATTTTAAAAGAATTTTTACTCATCAATGAAAATAAAAATTTATTTTAATCAACTTGGGATATGTTATATTGATGTCATATTTATTCTTTATCTGGATGGTTTATGATTGATTTGGATAAGGATAGCATTTAAATCCACATTTATGATTCATTTGTTAGTTCAATGTAAATAATCAATCTCTTATGATCATTGAAAATTAAATTTTCCCTAAATTATCCATTTCATTTATCATTTATATTAATATTTCATAAACCATATACCATTTTACAAACAGTGTCTACTTTGACAATTATTTGGTTATTTTAAAATATATTCATAATTCATTATTCTTTATTCAATATATATATATATATATATTTGACATCTAATATTATTTATTTTGACTATTCTATATGAGGAATGATTTGGATAGGAAATGAATTATGGGGATGAGACATTATATATAACCTATATGATTCAACACGTTTTCAAGAGACAAATACTTTTTCCAAATGAAATAGTTCTCTATCCATATCTTTAAACTATCTTGTGAATGTTCTTAAAGGTATTGGTTTTCATGTTCCATAAGAATGATGTTTAAAAAGTAACTATTTCCCTCGTTCAGATTAATTTTTTATTATCCATGTAATTTTGCATTGATATATCTAAGGATGCATTTCATTTTTGGTTCATTGATTAAATGGAATGTGTTTCATCTTATGAATTTTAAATATTTACTTTTTTATCTAGTTTTTTGATTTTAATGTTAATTCATTTCTCAAGCCTTATTGTTGATTCTATTCATTTTCTACATATTGATTTCTTGGCATCTGTAATCAGTTATTTACCATTCCATATTGATTTATTCATATTAATAAATTATTTATTCTACTATACATAACTCTTACTGATCAATTGAACTCACCTGTATTATGTTTCCTTTCCCCATGATACCATGAACTGTACTAAAAAATATATGCAATGATATGATAGATGGAATAGTGTTATTATCCTCAAATTTATCTAGGGAAAAAATTAAATTATGTTGTAATTAGTGTATTCGGTTATAATAAAAGACTCATGTATATATAGAGTTTACTAAGATTGTTAAATTGATCAGTCAATCGAGATTTGATTCATTGTAATCATGCAAATCTAGTTGTATTAGATACTAGCTCTAGGATCTATGGGATATGGTCTCTATATTTGGTATCAAAGGATATTTAGTAGAAACATTCAGAATTATATTTATGAAATCTTATATTACATATCATATAATAAAGGAATAATTTTAGAATAATTATAGAAAAATATCCTAATGATTAAGCTAGATAATGGTTATGTATTTTTCCAATCAATACATAATTTTCTGAGTACTATATGTCGATGGGGTTCTATCATAGATTTACCTAGGAGTAACAAATCATAAAAGGCGTTTCAGGCCTGACTTGACATGACATGGAAAACAACAACATGCCTTACTACACACTAGCTTCTACCCTCATGAGGGATATGTTTAAGAAAATAAACATTTTCATTACAAACCGATAAAGATGATTTTTCTAACGAATATCATAGTTTAATCCTATTGTGTTTTAGATTTAAGATAAGGTGTCATCATTTAGAAATGATATAAATTATTCGTGGATAAACATTAGACCATAAATGGGCCTATGTGGAAAAAATTTAAGGATGTATGTATGTATTGGGGTTGTATTAAAATCATTACTTAAATGGATATTTAGTTATTAAACATATTTCAAGGAAAGGTCACATGACTTGAACCAAATACCGATGGAAGACAAGGGTTTACTGCCAACCACTGACCTACGCAATATCCTGGTTAATATGTCGTGGTTTTTAGTTGAACAATTTGATGAATTTATATTAATTATGATCCTATATTTTAACTTTTATGGCTTAGAGATTAATTTTTTGACCATATTAGTATTCAAAAATAGGTACAAACAAATATTTAAACTTGTCACACTTTTGTGATCCTTATGATCCATTAATTGTAATTTTTTGTTATTTGGGCATCAAAGTTAATTTTTGGATATCCATTTATTAATGTAAGGGATGAATTACAATTTCATATAAGCACACCCAAAACATGGAATTGTTCATATAAAATTAAAACATATCATGTAAGTAAATATCATTATATTCATAAGGAGTAATAGAATTTCATATCATGAAAAAAAGGAAAAAAATGTTGTCTTAATTTCTTAATTTTAGATGAAATTATGGTCTTATAAGTCATCACAAATTTATGGATTTGAGGCCCTAAACATTCTATTGACCATTGAATTGTTTTTGGTTGATTAAATCAATCACTCTATATAATTACATATTCTATTCCTCCAAGTATGTATCTCTACTTACATCAAATGTTATCCAATGAAGAGACCAAGTTGTATGATATCCCATGTGACCTTTGTACTTACCATTAATGCTATTCTAGAGATTGTTCTGTTATCCCTTCTCATTATGTGATATTTCAAAATTTTAAAATATCAAAAAACCTATTTCTATGATGATTTTTTAATTTTTTTCTAACACAATTTAATTAAGGTTCTAAAAATATAATTCCCCTAAAAACTAATGTAAGTACGTTTTATTTGATGTAGTGTATGAAATGAATCACCATGAACGTAAGGAAATATAATATCCTGATACATTATACTATATTTAACATTTTATATAAATTTAATAATTTTTTAGAATTCAATTAACATGACAATGGGTGAGCATATGTCGTACGAAACAATGAGTTTCTTCAATGGCATATGTTACATGCAAGACCGAGTTTTACCTAACAATAATGTATTATTAAAATATTATTATTTAATGTAATTATATAAAAGGTATACATTATAGATATTATTAAATTAATTATTAAAATACATGGTTAAAAAACTAATTTAGTGGTTATAATAAATTATTCATGAATATAAGATCCAATTGTATATAGAGGGAAATCTTTTATAGAAAACTATTTTTAGGCTCACAAAGCTATTTTATCACAAAAAATTAACATAAAATCAATTTTAAGTGAAATTAATGATATATATATATTATTCAATTAAATATTTTTTACTTTATACAAATATATATGATAAGAATAATACATGAACAAACCCAATTTTACCAAAAAAACCTAAATTTTTATGAAGACAAGTTTCTTACCATTTAATTGATAACCTACTTAAAATCAATTTTTTTTGATGTTTTATAGATAATATATGTCAAAATTCACCTCATATTATAAATATAAGTATAAAATTTATGATAGGGTGAATTTTTTATATTTTTCTGTGAAGTTTCATTATTTAATTAATAATGAAAAATACTGAATTTTACTTCAAAACTAATTTCTCATTAATTTATTTGTAAGGATAAAAAATATTTTAAATTTATTTTTAATACTAATTATATAATTTTTTATCAATTAATCCAATTTTTTTCATTGGAATAAATGTAACTTCAAAATTGACTATAAAAACAAATCATCTATTCAGATATTGTTTACATTAAAATCCCACATTGTCATCATGTATGCAAGAATTAAATACAAATTAATTGTTCCCGCTTAATTGGATGAAATTTGAAAAAATAAAATTAAATATTTCTAATCAAAATAATTTATATTGTCTAATATGGTCAAATTAGTTTGTGACTGAAAATATTTCCAGAAGTAATTAAAATTAATTACATTGATTAAGGTGAAAATAATCTTAAAAGATACTAAAATATTAAGGGCCCAAATGTTATAAGAACATATCTAAAATCTATTTTATCACAATATATAAAACCTATCAATCCTTTTATAGAAATTGAAAAATTATGGTAGAAAAATTTTCATGGTCAAACTATGGGTGTAATTCCTTTTCACAAAATTTACAAGAGTGCCACTCTCCCTCCTTTGTAAAAGGCCACCTATCCAACCACATCCACGAAAATCCCAACCCACATTGTATTTACCAATATCTACCCAAACACCTATTTAAAATACCACTGATAATACTAAAATATAATATTTTGGTATAAATCAATTCAAGGGGGGACCTTTGTAGAAATCAAAAAGTACTTACCCGATTAAGAGATAAAATATTTTCTCAAGATCTTTAGTTTTATTTCTTTCTCCACCCCAAAACACTATTTATTCATTTTATATATAAAAACACAAGTATCCATAATATACTGATATGTTGTTATTATAAGGGTTCATCATAAACTTATTCATCCTTACATATAATGGGTAATGAACATAATTTTTATGTGTGAGTCGAACTACCGCCTCACAAAATGTTGATTGTTCATTTTCCTTTTCCCACATCCATGGTTAGGAGTTATAGTGGGAATACAATTTATATATGTTATATATGATATTTATATTATCTTTATAGCTCATTAATTATTTAATGAAACTTATCTTTATATACACTATTTTGTGGTAATGATATAACATCATTACAGGAAGGGTGGACTACCGCTACAAAAAAGAGACTTGATTCATTCACACGATACATGGAATGTATAAATGACAAATTTAATTAAGATAAAAAGACATAGAAAAAATATATATTATATTAATGAAAAAATTAACTTTATTAAAATAAAATATATATCATTTTATTTGTTACCATTTCCCACACATAATAAGTGACAACATCATTCGTGGATGTGTAGACAACTGCCTCCTTGACATGATGTGATTCCTTTTACATCACAAGAATTATATATATAAGAATATATGGTTAAATAATATGGTTTTTATGATATAATGGTAATTATTTAATGATATAATGCTTCTTACCTTCTTTCCATAATGATAATTGAATAATAAGAGCGTTACTAATGCGTACGTACAACCTACCATCTTCGTGATTGTTACGTTGATTCATTTTTCATAAAAATATTTAATGAGTATTTTTAAAATTATAATTGATATATAATTATGATTATTATCTAATTATTACTATTCTCTAGATGTTATATAATGACACCATTGACAATAGTTGACCTACCAATGTTCATTCTAACACATAAACTTAATTTCGTTAAAATGACTAATGTAAAAATAACGTTTTAAGTAGTTGTATAAAAAAGTAATAAGTTAAATAAATTTAATGATAAAAATTAAAATTGTTCAGAAGAAATTATATAATTTACATAACTGCATTATTTATGAATATGTAGACACACTGGAAAATTTAGACTCAATATATGGGATTTCATCCCAATTTATGTTACATTGAGTCTTATTTGTTATTATGAACCTAGTTTCTTTTATATGGTGTATATATTTACCTTTGACATGTTATATTATGAAACTATTTATTCTTAATATATTCTATGTTTAATTTAATTTTATTTCTTCATGGAGATTATAATTTAAATGTTTCAAAGTGGTATTGGAAACATTGTAATGATTAAAGATTATTTTTCTCAAGAATGTTTTCATTGATTATCTTTTTAGTATCACTTACTTTTGTGATTAATAACATTATATTGAAAAAATTACCTTATTTGAATTCAAAAAATTCATTATACATGGTTTAAATACTACCATATTGATATATAAGATCATGTTTCATACATTATTCATGATATTTTTATTTTAAATATGAATTATATCATGAAACGGGTATTAAGTTAAAAGTTACCAAGTGGAAAACAATTTAATAAACTGATTCCTTTCCATTAGGTTATATTATAGACTTATTATTGTTAATACTTTATGATTATGTGTTTAATCACTTTTCACTATATTATGTTTAATTTTCACATGTTTTATGCGTATTGAAACTTTACACACATAATATATTCATTGATTGAGTTTCACATCAATTTTATGGTCTTTTACGTGGTTTAATATACAATCTAATTTAGTTCTGGATTATCTACACATGAATTTTGATCATAGGAAAATATTGGATCCTTTTTTTGTAAACCCTTTAATTTTATTCTCATATAGTTATTCCTGGCCATTATCAGGTAATATTACCATTATTATATTTTTTGGTACATAAAATATTTTAAAAATAGTTTTAAGGAAAAATGACATTATTTATCACATTCGTCAGAAAAACAATTCTCTTTTAAAAACCTTTTTTACAAAATGGATTTTAAAATTATTTTTAACATTTCAAAAAAGACTTCAAAATGTCCTTTTTATGCTTTTGGTCTTTTACCAAGGTTTTCAGAGGAATCATCTTATCGTTTTTCAAGATAAGTAATTATTTCAAACATTTTTACCATGAAAAAGGAATGTTATTTTTTCCACAAATGGAAATTACAGACTTAATATCCACCATTTCATTTATTATTAGTTATTATTTTGAAAATATTACTTCTTAAAGAAAGTGATTTCAAAAGTGATTTTCATAAAAAAGTTTTTTCAAAAATAAAGAGTTTTTTCCTCAAGAATGTTCCTAAAAAACGTTTTATAATATTTTTATTAAAAAATGAAAACAATACATTATTTTAATTCAATTTGGATATGTTATAATGATTACATCCTTATTATTCCTATGAATGTATAATGATTGATTTGGCCTAGGATAATATTCACATTCACATATTTAATTCTTTGGTTAGAACCCTTGAAATATTCAATCTACTATCAGAATTGAAGATTGAGTTTCCACTAAATTGTCCATTTAATTTATCATGGATATTAATATTTCTTATACCATATGAAATTTTACATAAAATTTCTACTTTGATAGTTATTTAATTATTTCATGTAATATTGATAATTATGTATTATTTATTCAATACAGATATTTTATAAGACATATTATTTATTTTACCTATTAGTTATAATGAATTCATTGGATTGGGAATGATGGGTGGGGCTCATACATTATATATCACAACAATGCATGAACATGTTCTCTAAAATACATTGTACAAATTAAATGGGATTCTATACATGGTTTTAAACCTTCTAATGAATGGTATTAATGGTATAATGTTACCTGTAGCTTAAATATGAGGTCTAATAATTAAACATTTCCATTCATTATATTCATTTATTATTTATCAATGGTATTTTTCATCAAAATAACTCTGGATGTGTTGAATTTTCATTTCATTGATTAAATGTCATGTGTTTCACCTTCTCACCTTTCCATATATATGTTTACTTATGTAGTTATTTTAATTGAATGTGTTTTCATTTGCCTTCCCTTATTTTTTATTCACTTCTTGTTTAACCTATTGATTACCTGGAATGTGTGTTCTATTAATTACCTTTTCATGCAAATTTATTCTTATCGAAAAATTATTTCATACACCATACATTACCACTAAAAATCACTTGTGATCACCCTTATTATGTTTCCTTTCCCTAATATTCCATGATGTATAATAAGAAATATATGGAAGGATACATTATAAGGAATAAATATTTTATCCTTGAAGATATTTAGAAAAAAAATTAATTTTTTTAAATTAGTGTATTGAATTTTAATAAATGATTAATGTATATATCTAGCATAAAAGTCTACTAAGTAGATCGGTCCATTATGAATTGATTCCTCATAATAATGACAATGTAATGGTAGTAGACACTTTTTAGTGGATCTCTTGGGTCATGTAGCTACAAATTGACCTTTTATGATTAATGTATTTATATATAGTGTAATGTCCACAACTCGGGATCCACTGACCAGTGCCACATGTTGGGTCACCACATGACCTCAACTGCATCTCCCTCCACACTAGAGTTTTCCATCTAGAAGCAAGAAAAGTCATAGGGGAAGACTATACCCTCATTACCATAGTAATCCTCATTAAAAACCAAATAGAAAATCGTAATCTATATTGAATAATCAATGAACATGAATATTCAACAATTCTATGATATCGGGTACAAACAACATTCAACAGTAAGTATAACATGTCATGATACGGTACCATGTAAACAACACCCAAAATAAAGACCATGGTGAAATCCAATAAATGGTCCCGACTCCATATCCAAAACCTCATACATGAACATCCCAAATATAACTCAACTCCAGATCACAAAACCATTAACCATTACCTGGCATGCAGCCATGAAATCTACTCAAGTACCTGACGACGACCCAATCAGGGTGTGTGTACAACTCAGTAGGCCACTACCAATGGTGCCAACAAAATATTCAGTCTAAAAAAATTGATCCTGAAATTTCTAAATAACGATATGTAAATAAAATATAGTTCATGTATCCACTATTAATAATGTTTTCTTATGAAAAAACACACCATAAAATTCAAATTCATTACTTATTACATATAATTACATACTTCACCCATTTCATTTGTTTAGTGGACTAGGCATGTTCAATAATTTTAATCCAAAAGGGAACAAACCAAGACCTATTTCACTATTGAAACACATCACAACAACCACGTTATCCTCATTATGAAGACTCATCTTGAGTGTAATGAAACTATTAGAGGAATAAAAATTTTCCCCATCCATAACCTATGAATTGAAGGGAGGATTTTAGAGCCTCATTCCAACTCAACCTGTGGGAATAGAACTGCATTAATATAACCTACTCTAATAAACCATATACAAATGATTAATCATTCATATTATACACATCACCTTGTTAAACAAAGAATATCCAATGCCATTGGTAAAATCACATCCATAAAACCAAAAATGGGAATCTATATTATTCCACAATCCATTAAAAACCTATCATTTATATCTCATATCAATTTATCCCAATTCTCATTCTCCATGCCTAACTCACTTAGAATATTCAATTACAAAATAGGATTCATTGACACATTCACATTAATCCAATGTAAATCATTCACATGCCAAACCATTCAATCCCTTTTCAATTTTCTAAAACTTTACACAACTACCCATAATCCTTTATTAATCGTTACATTATCCCATTTACACATTCTCCTAGGTCACTAATTAATCAAAAGTATGTTTCAAACAGTACGATGTTTTTTACCATGTTTTGGAGTATCATCACACCCCATGGGTGGCCCAAAATTCATCAATTCATCCTCTATGCGTCCCATTGGGATCATGAAAGGGTTCAATTAGTGATTTACACAATCAATATATCTGATTATGCAAACAAAACCATTAACACATTAAGGAAGAAAAAGAACATAAATCCACTTGCACAAATCTATGTGAAAAATAAGAGATATAACATCTACATTGCCTACCTCAAATACATTAAATATTTCCCTCCTAATCAAAGCCTTAGATCCTGATTCAACCACTAATTAAATCTTAAACCTATATTTCAATGGAAGAAAAAGGATTTATTGCATCAAATGGAGATAAGATAAGGATGCAAACCCTAAAAAAATAGAAGAAAGAGAGTGATTATACAAACCCGAATTATAGATCCAAATCAATGTCACTCCAACATGACAAAAAGATGAAGGAGAATAATCCTTGAAAGATCTAGGGAGCTCATTTTCATCACTAGGGTTCATGGGAGGAGATTATTGGTGAAAATATGGAAAGGGTTTAAAATATCATAATGAAATTTTGTAATTTTTTCTAATATTGTGGGGGTGCATGGTTTACCCAAGTTGAAAAATTGTGCCCAAAATAAGCACTAGACACATTCCAATGGAAGTTGGGTCACATGATTACCGGGGAAGGTAATACAGTTCGACAGACAAGGTGCATCCAATGCATTATGACTCTGTATAAGTTTGTATGGGTACCTAATAATTCCACACTGTATGATTAGTCATGTTCCAACCATGAGCCTTGCATAGAATGGCCTAATTATCCCCTTTCCCTTGTCTTAAACATTTGGAACACCCCGAAGACTAGAAATAAACTCTAGAAAAAAATTCATTAACCAACTGAAAATGTTGGGGGAAATCCCCTGTATTAAAATAAAAAAATAGGAACCCCTTTTTGAACATGGTAAGGTAAATCCCATTACCAGCCCGTATGACCATAAAAACATATCCAAAAAATGTAGTTTCATAAGAGCCCAGAGAGACAAAACCCATTAAAAAACAAAATCCTATTACAAATACAATGTAAAAATGTAATATAATAGGGGTTTGAGATCCCATTGAAAAAAACAAAAAAAATCTAGACCCAAGGTCATGAAACCAGAGTCAACTACACTAGAATAATCACCACCACGCCAAAGAAGATCCTTCCATTGACGAAGGCCCTTCTTTGTCCCACCCCAACCAATATCACCTATTCTCCATCACCACCTATGGCCAACCTCCACCTTCATAAGGACCACCAAAACACTAGGACCTCATAGAATCAAAACTACAAACCTTCTTTTGTCCCCATGTTGAGGATGTCACCTCCACTAATCCACCTAATCTAGAACTTTCAATCCAAATAGGACCACCTCTGGAACCATCAAGATAAAGCATCACTTCGACCTACTCCATTCTCATACCCTGATTTTCTGACATCCACCTTATTGATTTGGTAACACCATGGTAGATCCCACACCACCATTTGAATCCACCACCAATGTCACAATTAGAATCCATCCATGTTTAGATTCATTCATTGAAAATTTTAAAGACACTACGGATGAGCTTGGAATCCTTACTACCCAAAATCCATGAAACTAAAATCACCTAACACGTCATCGATGTAGCCCTGTTCTGTGGATGATACCACCATCCTTAAGCACTGAACACACACCGCCATCTCTTGAAGAGAGTGAAGCATCACTTCCACCAATATTCACTAGAAAAAAATGAAACTAACTACGGAAATAGATACAGAATAGATCTGAATGTAAAATTCCAGAAAAAGAGGATCTGGTAGGAGATATAACCCCATATAAGACAATGTGACGAGTGAGTGGAAGCGATGCTGCATCAATGAGACATGGAAAAAAATTCCAAAAAGCCATGCCATATGAGAACTAATGCAAATATACCTGACCAAGATCAACTAATATTAAATACCTCTTCCATACACAAATAAGGGCCAATGCCAATACTGGTCGCCAAGAAACTATAGGGTTCTTCCAAGAGGAGGGAGATCTCAAGAGCACCCCATAACATTTCATTAACCAAAAAAATAATTATTGAAATCCAAATTTGAGTAGGAAAATATTTCCATGATGTTTGGGATCTTACAAAATCCTCCACCTTATGATGTAACATCCTCAATCCACTCTTCCTGAGAATTTTTGAGTTTTTTAAGAAAATAGACTTGACCACTAGGCCTGAATATCTGAATATAACTCCCATTTTCCTCCTAATTGTACCAATTTTCCATAAAACTCGAACTGATGGCAAACTATTTCCATGAAAAACCTTCTTACTATGGTCTAAAATACAAATCTGGTGCCCAACAAAGGGCGCATCATCCAAAAAATCGACATCCATAATGTTTATCCTGTGACATTGTAGAAACCCGAAGCTTGACATACATTGATATTACATTACTTTTGCGGAAATACTTAATAGATAACAAAATCAGACACACAAGGACCGTAATAGTTTAGGGTCTTTGAAAACTTGGAATATAAACTTCTAATCATGTTGAAAGTTCTTCAACATCTCCCATAATGATCCTCCCCTTTTTGTTTCCTTACCTAAAACCTTTATTTTAATCCCGGGGGGAAAGAAAACATAAAAAGGGTGAGCTTAAATGATCAGTAAGGTTAAGCATGGAGAAAATAAAACAAACCATATACATTTGAAATTAAAAACATGAACATAATATTTAAACATCAAAATCTTTAGCAATGACATAAAACATGGAAGTACGTAAGACATAGATCACAATGGATCATCAATCATGATAAAATAGCATAGGAAGAAATCATGTAATTGTGGCATCCATTAAGCACATGTAATGATTTCCATAGTAGCCAAGGCATTACTTCCCTGACCATTTTAGTGGACAAAGTCCCTTTCTAAATCTAGTTCACTCCTCGTTTCATTCCTGTAACACTGAACCAGATTAACTCACCATTCTAGCCATGTCTATCTCATGAGATATAAATCTTTACCCAATGCATTGGAGGGAGATATAGGTCCCACCCATCTCATAATGAAATCATTCTTACTTGTGCCACAAAATAAACATAAATCATTCATAATAACCCAACGAATAAAATGGGTTTCATAAACATCATCCCATCATCACATAATCCATATAAAAGAAATGGATATCATTTCATAATAAGAAAAGTGAAACCATATAAATCATAGAGACATTATACTTGAAACATACACATAATAATTAATGTCATCTTAGTTGAAAAATGGTTTTGATAAAACACTTGAAATGAATTATTGAGGAAAATATCCTTTCATCTTCAAAATCATTTTCTTTTCCCAAAATGTCATGCAATTTTAAAAGAAAAGGATTTTGTTGAAAATAGTTATGAAATCTTTTGGAGGAAGCTTCATGAAAATAAGGATTTATAAAACCATTAAAATCCATTCACGCCGTATAAGTTAAAAAATAACATTCTCCTCATACTTTTTTCAGAAAAGTCAAAAAGTATCTTTTATGGTAACCAAAGGAAAGATTCCATCCATACAATGTGGTAAAAAGTCAATAAAGGGTAAAAACGACTTTAAACATTCATGGAAGAATAGTAAACATTTTATGAAAACATTTTTAGGAAACATTGTCATGGATGATAAACATAACCCCAGTAAATACAAAGGTATAAGCAATCTCGGATAAAAAAATGGGATTGAAAATTTATCCCTGACCTTAGGTCTGATATGCTTCGTATGGATCCAAACCTCCTCTTCTTTGAAGTGCCTCTTTGAGACCGCCTATTAGGGCACTAAAATTAGTCTTTGAAGAAGAC
The DNA here is from genome assembly GCA_963277665.1 of Viscum album. NCBI lineage: Eukaryota > Viridiplantae > Streptophyta > Magnoliopsida > Santalales > Viscaceae > Viscum > Viscum album. The sequence goes on from OY728123.1 coordinate 1,210,634,869, forward strand.
CAAGACCTCTAGGATGTTTCTAGGGAAGTGTAGAAGAGAATTTGGCAGGGTTTGGCTGAGCTTGAAGGCTGAAATTGGTGTGAGGAGGAGAGGGAGGAGGTGCCCTTTTATAAGGGAGGGGAGGGGCACCTTTAGAAATATTAAAAATATTAATTTATAATAAATCAAGCCCCACTTAAAAACCTCCAAAAATGACTCATATTTGAATATTAGATGAGATAGGGTTCTAATCTCATCAACCAATAAAATTTAGACATGTTAGGAAATTATTTTAAACATTATCAACTTGATTTATCCTTACTTAATCAATTTAATTTTATTCGTGGTAATAACATTCTAAATTTTAAATTATAACAAATAATTACTTATTTGTTTTGAATTGTACATTATTGGATACTTTATAACATTTTAGACCATATAAATTTAAATTTATAATTTTTATATATTTTTGTGATTTTTACACAATTTTATAATATGTTATTTTTATAAAATAACAATAGTGTCAATTTTGACACTATTCATTTATTTGAATTTAAATAAAATATATACAGAAGATATGTTCGAAATAAAAGCTTTAATATATTCATAAAAGGTCATATGTATCTAAGAAATTAGTGGAGAACATTAAATAGTTCACATAATATTTATTTTATTATTTTTAAACCCATTTATTTGGATTATCTCTTAATAAAATAATTACTACAACATTTTTTCATAATTATTTAATATACATATTTGTTTCATAAAAATTAAAAATAACATCCTATGATTACAATAATACTTTTACTCGAATATGTCATCTTAAAATCACAATATTTAAATTGTTATATTTATTAAATTATGAAGGTGACAACTTTGTCATCATTTAAAATAAAATAATATAAGTGTCATAATCACTTTTATAAGACTCCAAACGGTTATATATTAGGTAATTGGATGATTAAGGTGTAGCTATACACTACCAATAATTTTTGGTCAGGTTTTGGGGCCTTTTAATGGGTATTATTATTTCAATAAAAACTATATTACTGATTTTTCACTTAATAAATAATTTCTGCATCATTAATGTATCACCATTAATGACAATTATTTAATCCCTAAAAATTATAAATAAATTATCATGATGTAGATAAATTTATTATATTTCTGTAGACTATTCATGTTAGAAGTTTTATGATGCTTATCACTAAATTAAAATCATTATACTTATAAGATTTAAGAGAGTGACATGTTGTCACTTTCTTTGGTTTTAATAATAATTAAATTATTTTCATTGTCAAAAGTCCATAAAATGAATCTAATCCGACCCTTAGGTGATATGGGTATACTTTTAGCCATCCAATAGAATTTTTCCATGTGTTAGGTTAATTTTATAATATTATATTTACCCTTAATTACCCGATTTACCTTTAACTATGGTAAATAAAATTTACCGTAGTTACTATTCATAATGCCCAAAAATAAAAAGTAGCCTATTAAAATAATTTGGACCTACTGATTCCAAATATGGAATCCATTTTTTTCAAATTCAGTTTGCAGAAGTTTCAGAAATTAAATTAAAATTAATCCCGTTGTCGAATGAAAATGGGTTTTTGATTAAAACATTGCAAAAGATTGAATTGATTTAACCTACGAATTCAATGTAAAATCAATGGTAATGACATAAATTATATTAAATGGTAAAAATATATTCTATTTATAATTTAAAACCATTCAATATTATAATTTTTCCACACAAGTTATTACATTGAAAAAATTTGTTTTTAATTAAAATATAGCATGTTTTTACTATTCATTAAAATATGAAAGTTGTCAGAAAAATATCAAAACATTATCCAATGTAAATTTTTATATCCTGATTAAAAAGAAGAATTTTATTTTGTCAAATTGAACTTATAAACATGTCAACAACTATATTTAATGTGGGTGCGCCATCAAAAGGCGACAAAACTGTATTTTTTTAAAAATTCTTATTTTACCAGAAAAATTTATTTTGTTCTTATACCATGTTCTAGAAAATGTGTAAGATGAATAATAATGTTATAAAATTCAAAATTTAGTTAATACTATTCATAACGGCTATTTCATAATAATATTATAATAATATACCGTTGTTTATTAAAACCCGGTATTGCGTACAACACACGCTATCGAGGAAGGTCGTGATTGCGTGTAATGAAAGCCAAGTTAGGGTTGCGTGTTGTGCAGGACTCCTTTGTTGTTTCATATAACAGAATCCAACCATATTTCATTTATACATTGAATATATATATATAAATATACACTCAATGTTTCATAGAATGACTATTATCAAATGAACTTGAAATTGTGTGTAACACAATCTAAGAATAGTGTTGCGTATACTGCAAGCTAATACGGTGTTGCGTATAGAACAAGATAATATTGTTGTAGCATAAAAAACATGACATCAAATAAATTAAAAATAATACTTATCATAAAATATCGGGTTGTTACATTCTACCCCCCTCAAAATGAATTTCTCCCTCGAAATTCGTCGGGGTTAAGCACGGTTTTCTAGTTGAAAGTTTTTTTAATTAAAACCCACATCGTAAAATGAAATACCAAAACTTTTCTTTCAAAACTAATGTATGAAATGTAACGGTTACCCAAATTAACTCATCACTAGGTTTCCACGTAGGAGAACATATGTGAAAATATGGATATGGAAGAGAAATCTAACCATCATGTTCTGATGGTGAGTGGTAGAGAACATGGATATGAAAAATACAATAATCAAAAAGCCATATATTTGTGATGATATAAGGTACTATATGATTCACCGGATATAAGGGCACTAGGACAACATTTTTGGTTTTCAAGATCATTTCCCAAAAGTTGAAGAATTTGAATTAGAAGAAATACTTGCTTGATTTTGGTAGAATCTCACTGTTGTTCGTTCTTTGAACAATTTCCACTTAATCTCTTAACGAAATGAAGTTGAATTTTTTATTCGTGAAGTGTTAGCAGATCATGTGATAGAATGATGGGTCATCCCATCTGTTTCAAAAAAAAGGTTAGAAAAAGTTATAAGTCCATCTTATGGTTAGATTAATCGTATATGGTTCCAAAAATGAACTTATACTTCATATATCATACCGCTTAATAAAATAAAACTAGTTTCTACTAACTAGGGACTTCCTGTAGGCTAGTGGTAGGCGATAAAGGCATGTCGCACTTCACTTGTGGGTTCGATTTCCACAACCTTGTCCGACGCGATGAGCTATCGCCCGTCCTGCAGGTTTTCCTTTTTCTAAAACTACATTACTATAACATGTCATCAATAATATTGAAAAAAGTTCTATCCTTAAACAATACTAACTTCTGTCCAACATAATCTATTCCAATCTTTAGGCTTATCTAAAATACCTCGGTCAAAGCTCATAGTATAAAGAAAATAATTACTAAAAAGGTTATCTACTAAGAAAGTGAATACAAGCATTTATCCCACATATATCATAAGATATATCTTATTGTTTGAATTCAAAACACACGAATACCTTAGTCATATATTCTCTTGAAACATAAATTACCATAGAACCTTAGTGAAAACAAGAATACTGTCAAAAGGTAACTCTTTCCACATACAAAAATCCCAAAAATCTATATAATCAAACCATAATATCACTTAGTCCTTATATCAGTCAAGATCTCATTAATACAATCAAACATCTCATTATCTTCTTATCCCTTCATTATGCGCATATCATCTACTTTCCAAAAATATATGAATAAAATTCCATGGTTACCGGTACCATTCAACATATACTTTCATATACTTTAGGAAAAACAATAGTGTAACAATTCTTAGATGATTCTTTATTCCATAGTACCGTACATTATTCTTTATAAACATACAATCATTCCACTAACTTCTTAAACCACTAGCTGAGCATCATCATTTATTTCATCCCATATTTCATTTGTAGTCTCTTCATCATCATCCACATAAATACTACCCATATGACCATGCTGATTCTCTTCATGAGATTTTCCCTTAGGGAATTGGTTTGTATAATGCCCATAAATTCCACATTTAAAACATCTAATCATTGTTGATGTCGTAGAAATTCCATTATCATTGTCCATGGTGTTAACTGAACCTTTTCCTTTGCACTTACTGGCTTTGTGTCCTTATTTTCCACACCCAAATCATCTTCCAGTTCTTTTGAAACAATCTCCCTGATACCTCTTCACACATGATTTACATGAGGGAAAGTGAACTTTCTTTACTCTATGATCATCAGGAAACTCCATCTTTCTCTTATTATCTGAGTCGCGAAACTTACCAAATTTGATATTATTTATCATAATATGAGATTGCCAATTAGGCATAATAACGATGTTTGGACTTCCAAATCCCATTTCATTTGGTTGCTCATGAAGAATATCATTCCATTGTCTGTCATATCCTCCATTATCATGAATCTTCATGTTTCCAGCCATTTTCTAAAACCCAAAAAGAATAGTGTGAGAGGAAAAAATCATGCTAGGGAAAAAAACATAGTAAAGGGGGAGTTCCCTCAATATCTAACATCTTAGGTTAAATTATATGATCGTTACTTTAGTTCTAGGACTATATCCTATACGTATACTTATCCTTAGGGATATCCCTAGACATACCTTAGAAATATCTCTAGGGATCTCACTAACGTTTTCACATATTAGTTTCCAAAGGTTGACTAAACCTTTCCACTGATACCAATTGTAGAAACCTGAAGCTTGACGTACATAGATATTACATTACTTTTGCGGAAATACTTAATACATAACAAAATCAGACACAGAAGGACCGTAATAGTTTAGTATCTTTGGAAACATGGAATATAAACTTCTAATCATGTTGAACGATCTTCAACATCTCCCATAAGGATCCTCCCATTTTTGTTTCCTTACCTAAAACCTTTCTTTTAATCCTAGGGGAAAAGAAAACATAAAAAGGGTGAGCTCAAATTCTCAGTAAGGGTAACCATGGAGAAAATAAAACAAACCATATAAATTTGAACTTAAAAACATGAACATAATATTTAAACATCAAAATATTGAGAAATGACATAAAACATGGAAGTACGTAAGGCATAGATCATAATGGATCATCAATCATGATAAAATAGCATAGGAATAAAGCATGTAATTGTGGCATCCATTAAGCACATGTAATGATTTCTATAGTAGCCAAGGCATTACTTCCATGACCATCTTAGTGGACAAAGTCCCTTTCTGAATCGAGTTCACTCCTCGTTTCAGTCCTGTAACACTGAACCGGATTAACTTACCGTTCCATCCATGTGTATCTCATGAGATATAAATCTTTAACCAATGCATTTGAGGGAGATATAGGTCCCACCCATCTCATAATAAAATCATTCTTACTTGTGCCACAAAATAAACATACATCATTCATAATAATCCAACGAATAAAATGGGTTTCATAAACATCATCCCATCATCACATAATCCATATAAAAGAAATGGATATCATTTCATAATAAGAAAAGTGATACCATGTAATTCATAGAGACATTATACTTGAAACATGCACATAAGAAATAATGTAATCTTAGTTGAAAATGGTTTTGATAAAACACTTGAAATGAATTCTTGAGGAAAATATCCTTTCATCTTCAAAATCATTTTCTTTTCACAAAATGTCATGCAATTTTAAAAGAAAAGGATTTTGTTGAAAATAGTCATGAAATCTTTTGGAGGAAGCTTCATGAAAATAAGGCTTTATAAAACCATAAAAATCCGTTCATGCCTTATAAGTTAAAAACTAACATTCTCCTCGTACTTTTGTTGGAAAAGTCATAAAGTACCTTATATGGTAACCAAAGGAAAGATTCCATCCATACAATGTGGTAAAAAGTCAATATAGTGTCAAAATGACTTTAAACATTCATGGAAGAATAGTAAAAATTTTAAGAATTTTTTTTTAGAAAACATAGTCATGGATGATAAACATAACCCCAATAAATACTTAGGTATAAGCAATCTCGGATAAAAAAAATGATATTGAAAATTTATCCCTTACCTTAGGTCTGATATTCTTCGTATGGATCCGAACCTCCTCTTCTTTGAAGCGCCTCTTTGAGACCTCCTCTTAGGGCACTACAATTGGTCTTTGAAGAAGACCAGGACCTCTAGGATGTTTCTAGGGAAGTGGAGAAGAGAATTTGGAAGGGGTTGACTGAGCTTGAAGGCTCAAATTGGTGTGAGGAAGAGAGGGAGGAGGTGCCCTTTTATAAGGGAGGGGAGGGGCACCTTTGGAAATCTTAAAAATATTAATTTATAATAAATATAACCTGACTTAAAAACCTCAAAAATGACTCATATTTGAATATTATATGAGATAGAGTTGTAATCTCATCAACCAATAAAATTTAGACATGTTAGGAAATTATTTTAAACATTATCAACTTGATTTATCTTTACTTAATAAATTTTATTTTATTTGTGGTAATAACATTCTAAATTTTAAATTATAACAAATAATTACTTATTTGTTGTGAATTTTCCATAATTGGATACTTTATAACATTTTAGACCATATAAATATAAATTTATAATTTTTATATATTTTTGTGATTTTTAAACAATTTTATAATATGTTATTTTTATAAAATAACAATAGTGTCAATTTTGACACTATTCATTTATTTGAATTTAAATAAAATATATACAGAAGATATGTTCAAAATAAAACCTTTATTAGATTCATAAAAGGTCATATGTATCTATAAAATTAGTGGAGAACATTAAAGAGTTCATATAATATTTATTTTATTATTTTCAAAACCATTTATTTGGTTTATCTCTTAATAAAATAATTACTACAACATTTTTGTATAATTATTTAATATAATTATTTGTTGCATAAAAATTAAAAATAAAATCCTATTATTACAATAATAATTTTACTTGAATTTATCATCATAAAATCACAATATTTAAATTGTTATATTTATTAAACTATGAAGGTGACAACTTTGGCATCATTTAAAATAAAATAATATAAGTGTCGTAATCACTTTTATAAGACCCCAAATGGTTATATATTAGGTCATTTGGATGATTACGGTGTAGATATACACTACCAATAAGTTTTGGTCAGGTTTGTGGGCCTTTTAATGGGTATTATTATTTCAATAAAAACTATATTACTGATTTTTCACTTAATAAATAATTTCTGCATCATTAATGTATCACCATTAATGACAATTATATAATCCCTAAAAATTCTAAATAAATTATCATGATATAGATAATTTTATTATCTATCTGGATACTATTAATGTTCGAAGTTTTATGATGTTTATCACTAAATTAAAATTATTATACTTATAAGATTTAAGAGAGTGACATGTTGTCACTTTCTTTGGTTTTAATAATAATTAAATTATTTTCATTGTCAAAAGTCCATAAAATGAATCTAATCCGACCCTTAGGTGATATGGGTATACTTTTAGCCATACAATAGAATTTTTCATGTGTTAGGGTAATTTTATAATATTATATTTACCCTTAATTACCCGATTTACCTTTAACTATGGTAAATAAAATTTACCGTAGTTACTATTCATAATTTCAAAAAATAAAAACTAGCCTATTAACATAATTTGGAACTACTTGTTCCAAATATGGAATCCATTTTTTCAAATTCAATACGCAGAAGTTGTAGAAATTAAATTAAAATTAATCCCGTTGTCGAATGAAAACGAGTTTTTGATTAAAACATTGCAAAAGATTGAATTGATTTAACCTACGAATTCAATGTAAAATCAATTATAATGACATAAATTATATTAAATGGTAAAAATATATTCTATTTATACTTTAAAACCATTAAATATTATAATTTATCCACATAAGTTATTACGATGAAAAAGTTGTTTTTAATTAAAATATAGCCTGTTTTTACTATTCATTAAAATATGAAAGTTATCAAAAAAATATTAAAACTTTATCCGATGTAAGTTTTTATATCCTGATTCAAAAGAAGAATTTTATTTTGTCAAATTGAACTTATAAACATGTCAACAACAAGATTTAATGTGGGTGTGCCATCAAAAGGTGCCAAAACTGTATTTTCTGAAATATACTTATTTTACCCGAAAAATTTATTTTTTTATTGTTCCATGTTCTAGAAAATGTTTAAGATGAATAATAATGTTATAAAATTCAAAATTTAGTGAATACTATTCATAACGGCTAGTTCATAATAATATTATAATAATATACCGTTGTTTAGTAAAACCCAGTATTGCCTACAACACACGCTATCGAGGAAGGTCGCGATTGCATGTAACGAAAGAAAGTTAGGGTTGCGTGTTATGCAAGACTCCTTCGTTGTTTCATATAACGTAATCCAACCATATTTCATTTATACATTTAATATATATATATATATACACTCAATGTTGCGTAGAATGACTATTATCAAACGATCTTGAAATTGTGTGTAATACAATCTAAGAATAGTGTTGTGTATACTGCAAGCTAATACGGTGTTGCGTATAGTAGAAGATAATATTGTTGTAGCATAAAACACATGACATCAAATAAATTAAAAAGAATACTTATCATAAAATATCAGGTTGTTATAGACATTTCTCAGGGTGATACTATCGGAGTTTCAAGAAATGGATAACATTTTTTATGCCACCATACCACTGTGGAAGATTCAGTAATTATTCCAGTAGTCCTATCCTCCCCATAATATCAAATTTTTCAATATGCATGGTTGCTAACTTGCACTATTCTAAAATTCAATGGTGACAGAACCTTCAAGACACAAGAAGAAACCTAATGTCACACACCACAATATCAAGACTACTACGAAACCTATATAAATATTACATATGCCTACTCTGAGCCGTTTTCAAAAATTTCTGAACCAATAATACCGTATCCAACATCTAGTACAAGTGAGTTTGTCCCAACAGCTCATATTCTCTAGGTTTTATCCTACATAATGGAGATCTACACAGTATTAAATAGAGTTCCTAAAAAGGTTCCATTAGACTTTAATCCTAAAATCTATTATTGTAGGAAAAATAAATAGGCAATAAACTATATTCCCATGAAGAAAAAAATAACAAAACACAATCTCTCAACATGTGTTATAATATATGGATTATACGCTCTGACATTCCATCCATCTTTAGGTGAAAATACATACTCAAAAAAGCATGGGAACAAAGAACCTTCTACAATCCTTGTCAGATGTGTGATGTAAAATTTAGATAACAATCTAAAACTATGGTTGTCAGCACACCATGAAACCACACTATCTCTTGAACATATTACTCACCCAACTTATCTAATTTTCAGGTCTACTAGATTATAAAACAGTGGTCCACCTAAGTCAATTAGTCCATGACTATCCAGTTTGCATCATTCTTCCGAGGCGTCCTCAAAATAATCACAATAAATTCCATTGTTATATATTCCAACTTCCACTAAGATATGGGAAATGATTATCACAAACCACATAGATGATGATGCTTGGACTTCACCTTCAGATATGTATGGTATCATGCCAAAAAAAAACTTACAACCTCAATCTTCATTCCTAGCCACTAATACTTCCTATGAAGAACATGACACATCATAGTCAGATCTAGATTCACTGCCCACTTTGATGCATGAAACTAACACATCAACTCTTCTCACATACACACTGGTACAGTCACATGAGAATTAACCTTCAAAATCCCATCATCACAAATTTCCCAACTAGATTGTGACTCCCCACCAATAATATAGTCCTTTATTTCCTGAAAATAAAATCCTTGAGCTTGCTTTCCTTTATCTGGTTCAAAAGCACATACTAATTTTCTATAGATGAATGAGTAATTTTCTCAAGCCCATCTTGCACATCTAGCTTCATCTCAACTAACATGGTCATCATTTTACACTCACGGTTGGATTATTATACCACTTGATTCAGAGTCTAGCAGCTCAGAGCATCAAAAACACTATTCCCTTTTATCATTGTATAAACCATCTCTAAATCGAAGTATTATAGGTACTCAAACCAAATTTATTTATGAAGATTTACATCACACTGGTAGAAAATGAACTTGATACTTTTATGGTTTATAAACACCATAAACCATTATCCCAACAAGTAAGTCCTCCCACACTTTAAGGCATAAACAATAATAGATAACTCAAGGTCATGAGTAGGGTAATTTCATTCATGATGCCTCAACTATATTGACCCATAAGTTACAACCAAATCATAATGCATCAACATTTCCCCATGTCTAGCACTAAAAAATCACAAAATAAGGTCTACCTCTTACCTGGTTTGGTTAAGATAATAAATGGTGTGGCAGTCAACAACATCTTCAACTCTTTAATATCCTTTTCACATGCCTCTAAACACTCAAACATAACTCCCTTAATGGTTATGCCTGAGAGTGGCACTATCAAATGCGAGAAATCCCAAATTAACCATTAATAATAATGGGCCAAACCCAAAAATCTCCAAGTATGAGAAAAATTATTTGGCTGATCCCACGAAACCATGACCTGAACATTCTCTGGATCCAACGACACCCCTAACTAAAAAATGATGTTCCCTAAGATATTTACTCTATTAATATTGAATTTATATTTTTATATCTTGGTGTAATGATTATGCTCTCTTAATATACACCTGACAATATCAAGATGCCTGGTATGATCATCAAGAGTTCATGAGTACACCAATATGTCCTTAATGAAGATGATTATGAACTAATCTATATATGGGTGGAATATTCGGTTTATCAAGGCCATGAACATAGGTGGTACATTGGTCAGCCCAAATGACATATCCAAAATCTAGTATAACCAATTACTACTCCAAAGAAGTCACCTATGGTATTCCATAAGGTTTCACTATTAGCTAATGGTACCCTGAACTTAAATAGATCATGGAGAACACTAAGGAACCCCTTAGTTTATGAAACTGGTCATTGATTCTAGGAAGTAGGTATTGGTTCCTAACTATAATTTTATTTAACTTCTTATAAAAAAACATATCACCAAGGATTCATTAGATTTATTAGAGAATAGTATAGTAGATTCCCAAGGTGATGTACTAGGATAGATAATCCCTTTACACTTCAACACCTCAAGCTTATCATTATGTTCCTGATTTTTTCAGTTCCATTTAATTTGACAGAATGGAAAATCCTTCCACCCTTGGTAACAATTCAATCGTAATATCAACATCTCTCTTTTGTGGTATCCTTAAGAAGTCCTCAAAAAAACTCCTCCTGAAATAATTTCACAATGAGAGGAAATATTGTTTGTTATGTTGCTCATTAATCTTTAAAAATACAATATTTTTAAGTTGTTAGTTCTCCCAAATGCTGGAAAATTGTACCGGTGTTGTCTACTCGAACATCCCACTCAACATGAAGGATATAATTTCCACTGTTGAGAAACATGTATGTCACTTGGAGTTACTATACGTTGATCTATGTTTGATATAACACAAACCAATTCATACCCAAAATCAGGTCAAAACCTAGAATATCTAATACAAAAAGGTTACACACAAAATGATATCCACCAACCACCAGTGCACAACCCTTACAATCTATGATGTTATCAATCCATACCCCTAATGGTTTATCATGTGACATAACTCCACACACAAATTCCATGGTTAATCTCAACATTAATACAGACTGATCATAAATTAATTAACATGTAGCACATATATCAAATAAACCACTAGTGAGAGTGAGAGATACAAGAATCATACTATGAGAAGTAGAAGTTCCCGCTTCACCACCCTTATGTGTAGACTGAAATCCATTAATATTACCCAACCCTCTACCTCACGCTCCAAACCGAGCGACTTGCACTGAAATGCTTTGCTGGTATAGATGATTTCTCCCCGAAGTTCCATATCCACCACCCCTAATGGTAAAATACATGGAGTTCTAACTAATTTCATGATACAGAGTCACTGAACCTATGACTACATTAGGCATCTACCTTTAACCTCCATCAATTTTCTACTACCATGAGTTCGTATAGAACCTCTATACATGGTCGAGCTTGCCACAAGCTCGACACTCGAATGGTGGACTATGACATAGACCGTGCATGTTCCCCAGACTACCACACTAGTAATAGAATAAATGGTATCCACCCTAAGATGTTTTCCCCTTGATAGATTCTTTATATACATCCACCCTAATAGAGATTCCAAAAAGTTTCTTCATGATCTAATAAGCTGCACCAATTTCCCACCCAGCCGGCACCACAAGTCAATCACCTAAATCTCCCTTTAGGTTTCCTTCTGTGATAAGGTCCTGATCTACTACTTCAGAAAAACTTCTCATATAAAATATTCTCACATGAGACCTAATCTCATGTCTCTTCCCTTCCAGAAAATGTTTTAGCATAGGTGCCTTATCTCTCGTCACCGTTGGAATGAAATCTCACATATCGGTGAAAGGACTAGGATAATCCATCATTGAAAATATCAGTTGGGTTAAACAAAAAATATCTATAGCCTTTCCCAACCTCATGTATTATGGAGATAAGTATTTGAGGAACTTCTCCTGGAAATATTTCCAAATCATTCCTTCATCTTTCTCAATTTAAACAATGATTTCCTAGTGATGATTTTCTTGGCCTCACAACATATAGGACACTAACATGACTTGCTTCTCAATAGGATTCTCAAGATGAAAAATAATAGTACAGATAGACTCTATCAAGAACTCTACTACTTATATCCCACCCCTCTAGTAAAAGTAAGATGATACTTCCTCTAAAACTCCTTGGTCAACTCGAACACACTCAATGCGACCAACCCTAGGTCCAATTCCATCATCAGCATGAAACAATAAAATATGTCATGGAACTGATCTTTTCTATTATCTTGGATCACCACATTCTCCTACTAAATTCTGAGAGAAGTTTTCTCAGCAATATCCTCATGTCACCTGACTGGAACATGCCTCTATGGTGGAATTTCTCTACAATGCCAAACACGATATGCGAAAAATAGATTATAATGATTTCACAATATATAAGGAATGTTTTATCACTATCCATAAAAAACCCATTTCACATACACTACCTTAACATGCCCAGGAATATCTGAAACACTGCCCTGGACCATCCCAACCGTGGTAAGAACTAAAAAATTATTACCAATTCACATGGTTACATGCCTTACATTCTACTCATTTTAATGTGAATTCTACTTCACAACCTACCCCAACAATAGTTTGATTCCCATACTCCCCTTTATCAATCACAATTATTTAATCATTATTTAACATTTTACCTTAAATTTTTACACATTTTCATTATAACATTAGACACCATTTTCATTACATTTAGGAAAATAAAATGTGTCTCACCCTTTATGCTCCACACACCTATCTCATGTGTGCCTTCCATGATGCATGTATCATATATACCTAGGTGCCTATCATTATGTACAAATGAAAAATCATCACCTATTGTAGCCACCATAAAAATATTATTAAATACTCAATTCCAACAACATGTACATCACCCACTGGTGATATATCATCAACAATACCAATACATAACAACAACAAAAATTCCCACCCAAGGTGGCTTGGGATTTACCGCGTACTTGGATTAGCTACTCCCAAGAATGAGCATATTATCAAGGCCCAACACCATCATAACATCATTTCTACCATATAAAATAGTAAATCACAAAAATACCTCCTCTGATAAAACTTTTTTATATCCCCATCCCAGGATCCACTAAGTGGTGCCCTAAGTCAGGTCGCCACATGACCATAAGAGAGCCTCCATATACACTAGTGTTTTCCGACTAGCAGTGAGGGTCTAAGAATCACATGGGGAGACTATAACCTCTTTACTAGGGTTATATGTAATATAAAATAAATAAATAATCAAGAACAACATAGAATAATCAATAAACATGCACACACAACCATTATCGGATACATGGTACATACCAAAATCAAAATTATGCATTCCATGTCAATCTATAATAACAAGTGAAAAACACCCAAAATATAAATAATTGTGAAAACATAAAAATAAACATGAATAAATGTCTGAAACCTCATCTATGCACTTCCCAAATTAAACTCAACTCACGGGAACCAAACCTCTTCCCTTTACAGGACAGAAAACCAGGATATAAGCTCAAGTACCAGATAGTGGCTTGAGTAGGGTCTGATTATAACTCAATAAGGAACCCCGAATGGGTTTGAAAAAATATCCAATATAAATATATAGTTTATAAAACTTCTAAATATTTATAATTCATTAAATGGAACCTCATTTATCCATTAGTAATAAGGTTTCCCCTAAGACAAGCCACCATTAAATTCAGATTCAATACTTTTAACATCTCAGTGATTAAATAACCCTTTTCATGTGACAGTTTATCAAGAATGTTCAATAATATCAAGGAATATGAGACTAAACTCAGTCATATCTCACCATGTAAAGACATAAAAACAACCACATGAGCCTCACCTCAAAGAAAAGACCTATGTGGAATGAAATTGTTAGGGGAATATAACTTTGTCTCCTTCCCCAACCTCTGCATTGAGGGGTGGATCTTAGAGCCTCGGTTCAACTCAACCCATGTTAATAGAACCTCATTTATATTCCTCACTCTTCTAAGACATGTGAATATTATTATTCATTCAATATCCACACATAAACATGTTAAACCAAGCATAGCCAACGTCATTGGTATTATCACATCAATAACAACTAAAATGGGATTTTGTATTATTGCACAATCCATTAGAATTTTTTTATTTATATAGAATATCAATTTTCATAAATTTCTATTCCCCATGCCTAACTCACAATGAATATTCAATTAAAAAACATGATTCATTGACACATTCTCATTAATCCCATATAACCCATTCACATTCCAAAACAAACAACCCCTTATATATTATCCACAACTAGACACATCTACCCATAATCTATTTTTAATCATTACATTAACCCACTTACAAATTATTTTATGGCTCTACATAGTCACAAGTATGTTTCAAACTTTATAATTCTATTAACCACATATAGGTGGGTCAGAAATCCCATGGGCAGCCCTAAATTGGTCAAGTCATCCTCCATGCATCCCTAGATATCGTAAGGGGTTATATTGGTTAATTGAAAACTAATTATTCCAAATCATACAAGTGAAAAAATTACACATAAATTAAGAACAAGAACATAACCCCACTTGTAAAAATATATGAAAAACAATGGATATAACTTTTATTCCACCTACCTCATATCTTTAGACAAATTCACACCTAATCAAAGCCTTTGTTTTTTATTCAACCACCCTTTATATCCTCAACCAAGATCATACTATAAAAGAATCGTTTTAGATATTTAGAAGAAGATAATATAAGAATGAGAAACCTAAACTAAAAAGGGATGAAATCGATGTATTAAACATTCTCGGATCATCGATCCATAATCAAAGACACTCCAAAACAACCTAAAGATAAAGGATAATCTCCCTTGGAATCCATTGCAATCTCTTGTTAATCATAAGGGTTTAAGGGAGGAAATTATGGGTGAAAAAAGTTTGAGGTTTTAAAATCCCATAATGCAATTTATGTAATTATTCCAAACATAATATTGGTGCATTGTTTACATGCATTGTATGAAAAACAGTGTGAAAACTGTGTGCTAGCCACTATCTAAGGGGAAGTGGGTCACATGCTAACTTGGGAAGGCCACACAGGTTTGCATACTATGCATTAACCGTCCATTAATCTTGTTTCCAAGGTTTTACAATTACCTATGAATTCTGCGTGGGTTTATTAAATGTGCGCCAACCATACGCCTTGGTTAGATTGGCCCGGTTCTCCCCTTTCTCGTTTTCCAAACCATTGAAACACATCCAAGAACATAAATACTCCCTAAAACCATTTCATTAACAAAAGAATACATTGAAAACAAAATTTTCATATGAACATACAACCATGAAGTCTCTGATCATATACATAGATATTAAAAACAATGTTTTCAAGGTTTGGGTTAAAGAAGTGTTTTTACATGTTCAATGTGATTTAAAAAAAATAAATACAATAGGGATTTTTATTTTTTAAATTAAATAATAAAATTTAAAATTCCATGGGTATATTTTTTCTAATATATCACACTTTAATTTAATGTTAATTCTTAAATTACAAGGGATATAAAACTAGTCAATTTAATAACAAAAAAAATGATAAAAGTGGGGAAACATATTAGATAAGGAACAAAATTTTAGAAATTCCATTTTGTGGTGGAGGTCTTTATCAACCATAAATTCGATTTACTCCATAATTTTACCAATTTGGATGCACATTATTTAATGGAGACCACCCAATAGTGTTTACCTCTTTATGTTTTCAATAATTCCACACCTCATCTTCTATAAAAAAGCATTCAATCTTCCCAGTCCTTATACCTCTCAAGACTCAATAGATTTTACATACCCAATGAAAATAATCTTCCAAAACACTTCATCTCATCCTATAATCATCACATTGGGATGAATTCCAACTAAGGAATCCCTTTTTTCAATCTTATAGAAGTTACCCAAAGAAGATCCAACATCCATCCTGAAGCTCTTTTGTTTTACTTTCATTCCACACCCCCTTAACATTTCTTATTTCATGATTATATAATAACATCAATATCCCTGATATATATATATATATTTATTCTACATTGTATACATATAGTTACACACACACTCTTATAATTTATTAAAAAAATAACATTCTTCTATATAAATAACTACCACCTCAAGAAATGATGAGGCTTGTTTTTCATTTACCACCTATAGTTGATGGGAATTATGATGGAAAATATTTTTTAATATAATATATATGATATTTTTGATTTATTTAGGAATATAAAATTGTTATATAAAATATTCCATAATGTTTTTAATTTCTTGTAAATATGATAACTTCATTTGTAGAAGTGTATACTAATGCGTCCTCAAAGCGATGTGTTTCGTGGACACATTAAATGGGATGTGTTATGAATGTTTTTATTGAAGTAATATATATGACATAATAATGAAACTATAATGATAATAATAATATTTATACACACATATGTTATTTACTTTCATTCTTGGAATTTGACCAGAAAACGGAAACAATGTTAATGTGTACGTACGACCTACTGAATCCATAAATGATGTATTCCATTCCATTTTTTTATATTTTTTAAAATATCCTAAATATTTATATAATTAATATATAAAATATATACATCATGTTTTAAATAATGTCAATAAATAAATCATGATATGTTTATAGAGATCATGAATAAAAAGTAAAAACACATACAATAAATAATATTGTTATTACCCAAAACATCACATTATAATGGAGTTGTTAAAAAAAGGGTAACATAAAGTCATAAGTGAAGAATATATGGAATGAGATATTGTAATATTTTTTTGTTTTAGATTTATAACAATCATATACTTATTATAAAGGTTTTTTAATGTGTACAAAGAATGTGAAGATTTATGGTAAGTTACTTTCATCTTACTTTTTATTTTATTGAGATACATTCCATATTTGCAACTTGCTTCTATTATGATATGTATATACTTCCCTATAAAAAGTTATATAATTAAAATATATTTTACAGGGATATTAAAATCATTATTTCTTGTTATTATTATATTGGGATCATGATTTAAATGTTACACATGTATTAAGTGTTTTCTCATCTCACTTTCATAATCTTTGAGACATAAGACATTTTAACATCCCATTTCTTATATATGGTGTCTATACTACAAATTGATGTATTATATTATTATTATATTTATATTTATATATATTTACATATCCATTTTATGGACATTATTTATTGTGTTTTTTATTTCAAAATTTACCATATCAATAAAATTATTTTTTCTCAATTTTCCTTCTTTGAGATATATGAAATATTGGGAACCTTAATCTTTATAATGGTTAAATATGATACCCTTTAATATGTTATATCATAAATATATATATTTTAAAGATATTTTATGCTTATGGAATTTTTATATTATTACATTGTGTGTGTGATTAAAAAACAGCATGTTGTAAGAGTTTATTGCAACAATTACAACGTTTTTCAATATTGTTTGTGATTATGCATCCATTGATGAAATATTGTGATCCATCACTCAAAAAATGTCATGAAATTTATTATCCATTTTTTATTCATGATTTATTCATGTAGTATTACCATTTTACCTATTTGATACAATTTTAGTTATGTTTTTTAGAATACGTGTTTCTATTTATCATTTTGTTTGGAAATATGTTTATTTCAAAATCATTGTTTTAAAAATATTAGTTCAATTTTTAAAATGACCATTAATTCTAATTTTAAAGGAAAATGATTTGAATTTCTTTTAATGTTTTCATGCTAAAATTATATATTGTCAAATATATTTTCATTGAAAAATATATTCAATTTTTTAAAGCTTCTTTTATAAGTTTTCATGGAAAAAGGTTTTCAAAATGTATTATAGCTTAATTTATTTCTTATCAAAGAAAATAGTTTAAAAAAATACATATTTGTTTATAATTTTTAATGGAAAACAGATTTCAACATGTTGTAAAGATTCTATTATATGTTTTGAAGGACATTTTTTCACAAAATGTTTCTAGATTCCTTAATATGATTTCAATGAAAATAATTCGAACAGGATTTATGTTTTAAAACTAATTTTTAAAATAACAAGGGGGTTTTCCTCAAGAAATATTTTTAAAGGTTCTTCTCAAATTTCATCCATCTATGATGGATTTTTTTGGGGTTACTCATTCTTTTACTGGAAAATGAATAAAATGATCAATTCATATTATTTTTATTAATGGTTTATGTTTTCATTGAATGCATTTTATTAAACTTGTTTCCCTTTCAAGAGATATATGTTTTTGAAACCTATTTATGATTCATAGGTTATATGTTTTTGAAAACCTCATCTATTCGTGGTTTGTGATTTGATTAAATGATTATGTTACCCATATTTTTTCCACATGTTATAAAATGATAACATGTTTATGATACTATTTTCAAAGGAATTATTAGATCATTGAGAAACAGAATGGTCTGATGGATAGTGACTTGTACATCTGTTTTATTAAATTAAATATCCTAGTTAATTCATTCAAGCCAGGTTCACCATTTTTTATTTCTAAAAGAAATTTTACTTGATTAAGAAACAAAATGATCTAATCGAGACTGACCCATACATCCCATTTATTGAATTAAATTTCATAGTTATGTCATTCAACATAGGTTAACTATTTTTTGTTTCCCTTTTATTTTCATCCCATAATAATTTTCTATTTCCAAATGGTTTCTGACAAGTAAATTTATGGATCTGGAAACACCCAATGGTTCTATATCCATAGGGAACTACTTCCAAAAGTTAGGTGCTCATTAGGGATTTTGACCCATGATGCTTAAGAACTTGCATTGTTCGGGGGAAGGTAGGTTTGGATTATCACACCCTTTTTAGGTGAATTAATTACTATACTTGGAATATCTTATATATTTTTGGCATGTTCATGAATCCTTCATTAATTCCCAAGTTTGATTTGGGTTATCACAATATTACTAATCAATTATTAAGATGTGTGGAATTCATACTCATTTATACGTAATCAAGGTTTTTTATTGATAAAGATATCTGTATATATATATAAGGTTCTCTATTATTGTTATCTACTCATATACTAAATTTATATTCTTTAGGCGTTATTATGATAATTTTAGTTTTATAGGCACACAGTGGAGAACTGTTGAGTTGATTTTCATTTAGGTAGTCGAATGTCACTCTATAGTTTATTATCTCCAGGGAGATGGGAATTTTTTAATGTTGGGATCAAACCCATAAATTAGTTTCATAGGTATCTTTGTGAAAGGAATTAGAACCCACATATTTCATTGTAGTTTAAAGGGACACATCATATCTTTTATGATTATGTGATGAGGACCTAACCATAAATTTTAATGTTACGTGGTGAGAAAATGTAGGTGTAATGTGCTCAGTCAATGTTTAGTGTAGGTATTCTATCGAAACCACCCAATTGAAATGGAAGGGATATGAGATTCCAACTTCAATTAGACCCTACTATGGATGTGGCCCAAAATAATAGGGTTGGTTTATAATTATAGGTTTAAACTCCATAGAGGAATCCTACATATCCCATTTGGATGGAAATCAAAGCCCTCATTGTTTTCTAATGAGGACCTACGCATATTATGGCCCTAAAGTGTATGACTTATAGAGGAGTATCACCCATTCAAGTTGATAGGATGGGGTTAATACTAAGAATGAAATCCTCTATAAAGTGACCAAGAGGGTAATTTTAACTCATGGTGATTTGGTGGTTTTTCTCGAGGTTTACTCTTCAGGATGATACAAGGATTAAGTGAATTATGATTAGGGATTATTCATAAGGAGGATTCCAATTGATCTTGGGCCCTGAGTGGGATTACTACACATCTCGATTAACATAAATCAGAGTTCTTGTAGTTTAATCGTTGAGGTGTATTGTGTGGATATCATGACAATAAGAAACATAGAAGCCCACATGAGTCATGCTCAGTGTGAGGGATAAGAGGAAGCCTATGATTCAACATACCAAAAAATATTCTTTATCAGTTGATGGATAAGTTTTGGACAGGATTATAGGATTATGGGATTAATATTAATGAGGAATTACATTTAATGTTTTTTTAGGTATTACTACTAATGTGGATTTATATTTATGATTCAACATATCATAGGTGTTATGTGATGAGGTTTATAAAGTTCTTTTATGATTTTATTGACTTATGTTACTTGATGAATTCAAGAGGAGAATATGAACTTGCAATAAGAAAAAGTGAGAAAGCAGATAATTTCATCTTTAATAATTTAAATTATCATGGAAGATAATATCAATTCATGGTATTTTTGAGGAGGTTGTAAAGAACATATAAGACTGAATATAAAATGTACTTGACCTGTCCTAAAACGGTCATGGAGATACTCTCTAGTTTTAATGGGGGGTTGTGATGTAAGTAATGGGACTATCCTGGATGGCCACAAATGCAACCTGACAGTGATATTGAGCATGGGTGTGGGGGAACAAGCCCCACAGATTAGACCATCAGGTTCACAAAGATGATTTTCCATGGATGGTCTCATATGTTGGTTTCACAGAATGGTCTTTCAGGTGCTTCGCTATATTGGCTCACACAGGTTATCTTCCAAGGTGGGTCGCTTAGGTACTTGTCCCAGGTTCTTGTCCCATTCATGGGTCTCCTAGATGGTTCCATTACCAATTAACTACTATGTTGTATCATATTAACTCACCAAAGTATGAGGCACCAAATTGTGGGTAACCCATTTTTTGGGTTTTGGGACTTCCCTTAGTGAAGGCGGTTCCTTGAAGGTTGCCCAGGTAGTGACATACTAATTTGGTGGAGGACCTACATGGTGATAGCCCTATTCATCATTCACATTCGGGGAGTTCGGTCATAATATAAAACTTTCTGGTGGAGGAATCTATTTATAGACCCTAGTGGACCAATACATATGATCCTGTGTGGATGGACTACATTGATTTCATGTGTTAATGACTTGCGTGAATGACCAATGTGGATTACTTGCACGGTGACACCATTACTTTATAAAAATTATCAAACATACAGGATCCATAAATTTTAATCTGTGAGTCCATTTTGGCTCTAGAAAGGGGGTATCTCCACCTATCCCTAAATATGGAGTATTCTTTTTAATCATAGAAATATAGCATGAATTTTATTTGTAGTATGTAGAAACATTCTACTAAAACCTAAAATCTCTTGTATAAGTGAGGATCACATCATGTATTCTGCAGAAAAGTATACGAAACACATTTCATGGTGTCAATAAAAACCCATTTCATTTAATGTATTTTGATATGATGAATGATAATGATATAGTGGAACATATATGTATTAATTTATTATTATATCTCTGGGACCTATATCTCCCTCCAATTTATTGGTTATGTATTAAAATATCATGAGGTAGACCTGGCAGAAATGTGGAGTGAACTCTATTCAATATAGAAATTTGTGTACTAAAATGGTCTTGGATGTGAGGTTTGAGTAATAAGATAGAAATTGGAGTAAACTAGGACTACCAATATGGTATGGGAAGTGAACCCATACTATTAATATGTACTTTTCAGAAATGCATTGGCTTACATGAAAATCATTTAATATGATTGTGTTTCTTCAAAAAATTAAAT
The DNA here is from genome assembly GCA_963277665.1 of Viscum album. Taxonomy (NCBI): domain Eukaryota; kingdom Viridiplantae; phylum Streptophyta; class Magnoliopsida; order Santalales; family Viscaceae; genus Viscum; species Viscum album. The sequence goes on from OY728123.1 coordinate 1,210,657,188, forward strand.
ATCTTATTCTTATATTATTCTTTCACGGATTATCCTTTTTATTCCCTTATGATTTATGTCTTATGAACTACCCATCATTATTCTGTGAACCATTTATATAATTATTTCTATTAATGTTGTGATCTTTAAATGTTATTGTCATTTTGCATACCCGTATTCTCATGTTATTATCAAGTTTCTCTTTTGTTTACCCTTACTAATAATTTGATCTCACCCTTTTCTTATGTTTCCTTTACACATGTTAAGAATAAATTTTTTAATTATATTTACTAATAGGTATGATTCATTTAGGAAACATTAAATATCAATTTACATGTTATAATATTTTGTTCAATATTTCTGAAGACACTAAATTATTCTGATCCTCAATAATTTAATATTGTGATTTACTAAATATTCATCTAAAGTATTGTGATATCTGTGTATGTTAATCCTGGTTTGCTATAGATTGTATCGAAATACAGTATTATTTGACCTTTGTAAACTAGAATGTTAAAACCTTAGTGATATCCCAAGTAATATTTTAAAGGATATTTCTATGGTTTTTTATAAAGATAATCCTTAGGTTTTATAGAAAGGTGTCTTAATTTTTATATCCTATAAATTAGTTTTCATGATTATGTTGTTATATGATATTATAATGGAAGCTCAATCTATCGATTCTAGCTTTATTGAATTGCAGGAACCAGAATGAACTAGGTTAACACTGGATGTGATGGAAAATTTTCTAATAAGATGTTAAATGGGATGATCACTAGCATAACGGTTGTTGTGATCATTCATAATATGATTTCATAGAACATGACTAATAAAGTGTACCATAACAAACTCTCAAAATCACCAAATAATGGGAGGATGAATGTCTCTTGTTGTTCAGGAAATGGGTTCCATAGATGATAGAAGATTCAATTTTCTTTATTTCATTAATATAGAAAGAATCACCCAAGTTAAAGACTTAATGGAATAAGAAGATGATATAAAATTGAAAATAAGGATAAAAAGAATATAACTACAAAGGAAATATAAAGGGTTCAGTTAAATCATTGGATAGTAATATTGGCCTCTCTAGGAAATTATAATAGTTTAATTTCTTTTTGTGTGGAATTAATGTTCATTATGAAAATTGATTTCCAATGAGGAAATATCAAGAATACATTCATAAAGGTTGAATAGGTAATGATTATATTGTTGATGATGATGAGACTGCAAATGAAATGTGAAAGGGAAGTATTATTAAGTAATATGAAGAGGAATCCATGTTAATGGTTTATTTATATTGTATAATTCTAAATGTTTTTATTTTTTAGTATTAAAATATTATTAATCTTTAAATACATAATGATTATTCAATTTATGTTTTTCTCTAAGGATTTATAATAACATGTTAAGTGGTTTTAATATACTATAAAATTAATTTAAAAGAAAGCTGATGTTTTTGGGAAACTCTATATTAAGAGAAAGATATCCATTAAATAATGCATAATGATTAGATAATTATGTTTTGATAAAGAAGTATTGTATATGAATAAGTAAATTGGATGGTACTGATTACTTGAAAACATTTAATGGATTTGTAGAAATAGTAGTTTTTCTTTCATGGATGGGGTTCAAAATAAGTTCTTTATTTAAAGAATATATCAAATAAACTATTAAATTAGGAAATATTCAAGTTTCTTGTAATAATTATTGGTAATTAATGTTATTTCCATGATTCATAATAATAGATCATGAAGGTATTCACATGTTCGTTATCTGTCAACTGATATCTAATTTATGATATATGGGGTTCAATGTTATGATTAATTTGAGAAATATAGTGGCAATACATATAATTTTGTGAATTCCCTAATTTCATAAGGGTTACATGGTTGAAAAATTAGAGAATAATTGATGTTTATCATTTGATAAGGTTTTTGATATTAATGTTTTATCTTGTCATATGTAGATTTATGTATATTTGATAACATGTGAAAAAATATTTTTTTATAACTAAAGTCATATGGAATAAAATATTTTTTAAAGTAATATGGAATAAAATGTTGTCATGTTATAATCATTTTTGAAGATATAAATGACCTCTTTAAATCCACTATAGTCCATGGATTTTTTATTTTTAACATTCTCACAACCATGTTCTCCATCACTCTATACTAGATCATGATAGTTATATTTCTCTTACATTCTCATTTATTCACATACAACCTATGTTCTCCTTTTTTGAAACATAGTTATGAGTTAATTTCGGTATCTTTTATGTTTCCAAAAAAATTTAATGGATTATTTTTTTTAAATATGCGTTTCTGCTAATGGAACTTTTAATTAATAAACCTTTTATTAACTGTATTAATTTCAAGGTTGAAATTCATTTTAAGGGGGTTTTAATTTAACACCCCGATATTTTTTTATATTGTTTCAAATTAATTTAAAAATTATTTTATTTTTAATTTCATGAAACACTGAATATAGATTTTGTTATATGAAATCACCATGTTATTATTTCCCTTTAGTGTAAACCATCTGAAGCTCTCCATTTATTCGAGGATAAGAATGTGATATAAAAAACACATATTTGCCTTGTGTTACATGAGACACTAAGTTTCTATGAAATATATTAATATTATTACAATTATTTCATTGTGGTAGTTATAATATATCCATTAAACATAGTTTCATGAATAATATTAACAATTTTTTAATGTTTAGGGATGATATAATTACATTAAACATGTAACAAATTCTAACACATGGATTATTTAGTTAATAATTAAGTAATGAAAATTATTCTAAAAATATGAAAAAGTAAAATAAATTTAATTAATTGTTATGTTCCATTAGGTTTTTATATTAATATATAATTTTACAAATATATCAACATAATATATTTCAATTGCAATAATTTTTGAATATTTTTCAATTAATATTAAATAAGCATTTTCAAAATGGATTTTTTATATTAAATGATATTTTATTAAAATATTTAAAATTTAAAAAAAATAATATATTATTCAAAATTATTTTTATGTATTAATAAAGGTAAAATATGGTTTATTCATGTGATAATTTAACTTTTTTAATTTTATTTTGACCCGTAGATAGAAAATACCCCATTAACACCGTTTAAGTTAGCTAAGTGTTTTACGTGTTAGATGCACATGTTTTAAAATTAATTTCAATCCCACATGGTATTTTTATTTATTAAGTTATAAATAATATATATAACTAATTTTTATATATTTTCTAATAAATCTAAATTTAATTTATTCTGAATGATAGAATTAATTTGGATATTAAAATAGATTCCTTAATAAAAAAGAAAACTATTAAAAGTGGGGAATCATTGAAGTGTAAAAAAATAATAATAAAAATGGACTTATTTTGTGTAGTGGAGGTTTCTATTGATGTTACAACCCATTTAATCCATTAATTTTCCCTTTTTAGGCCCATTATATAAAGTAGGCCTCCTAAGAGTGTTTTCCATTTTATATTTACAAGAATGCAACTCCTCCTTTATAAAATGAATTCAATATTTATCTTTTGTACACGTCTAAATCCACATTGTATCGTCCAAAAACTAACCAAATAACGTACCCAAGTCCTACCTCTTAGACTATAGTCCTATTTTTGGGAATAAATCCTACCAAGAAATCCATTTGGTTCCATCCATGAAGTGTTACCCCCAGAAGAGGCCACATCCTTCCTTAGGATCCCCTTTTTTATTTTCATTATATACCCCCTTAAATATTCTTATTCCATGATTATATAAGGAAATGATTATCCTCAATAAACTAAAGATTTTTTATTCTACGGATTATACCTACGGTTACACATACATCCATCTTATTGGTAATGAATATATTGTTCTTATTTATGGTGAACAACTGCCTCCTGAAATGATGTTGTTTGCTTTATATTTACCACCTCTCATAGTGGGAATAATGATGGAAACTATTTTCTTATATTGTATATAGGTTATTTATTATATATTTAATCTTTTTAATTTATTATGTGAAACATACCATCATGATTTCCAATTTTTGAAAATATGATAACTACATTTGTGAGTGTGTGGACTATCACCTTCTCCAAGCAATCCCATTTTTTCACACTTTACAAATATTGTATTAAGGATTGGAATAATGAAATTACATATAATAAATAAGAATTATACTTTAATTATAATATATATAAATATATTTCATTTTATTTATCTATTTTAATATGTCATGAAAATTGAAACAACATTCCTATGTATGTACGACCTACCATCTCTATAAACAGTGTATTCTAGTTTATATTTTTATGTTTTATATATTATTATAAACATTTATTATAATGTCCCGAACCCAATTACCCAGAGTTAGTGAATTATTACATAAAATTTTAATTACTACAAGATTTCAATTGTAGAAAGAACTATTAGTTTATTAGCCTTGGAAGTACTAGATACATACATAAGTTTTACATTACATCATGATATAAAGAGAAACAACATTGTGTCCCCTTTGAATACACTCATATTTTTTAGCCAATCCCTATAGGTTAACAATAATAATCTTCTTCACATCTTTTGAAAAAAAAAATAAGAAATGGGTGAGCTCAGATGCTCATTAAGGGTAACAATATAGTGGAAGCTATCATAAATAAGCATAAACATTTAAGGAAATATATAAGACTAAAACACAATCCTTTTAAACATAAACATCTATATAATTTGGAAAATATAAATAAAATAATGAAATTTAATTATTCACATGGATATTCTACTAGTCAAATTATAATATGTAATATAAATTTCTAATTTCATAATGATGGAATGAATAATGCCAGGCATTATAACCACATAGTCAAGGCCTCGTGCCAAGACTACAAATAATTATTTTGACAAGGCATTGTGCCAAAACACTAGTTTTTCTAATTAGACATATAGATGCATCAATGAGATATAGTGGGCTCCAACCACCACTTACTAAGTCCATTGCATTACTCATATTAATGGGTTAAAGCCTAATTTAAACATTCATATTAAAACTAAAATTTGAATTGTCAACACATTAACCAAAAACTATGAATGGTATAGAAATAACACATCCACTGTCAAATGTAACACATGAAATACAATATGTAAGATTGTATTATAATAAATAATCCTCTATAAAAAGAAAATACAATGAAGGATATTGACATAGATGAAAATAATTAGCAAAACTATTTGAGAAAAATATCCCATTTTTCTTGAAAACATTAAAAAATCTACATATTTATCAAAGAATTCATTTAAAAGATATTTTTGAATCAACGTGTCCCAAACCAATTTGAAAATGTTGAACAGAATTTTAATTTCTAAATTATCTTGTTCATATTAATAAATCTTTCAAACCATTTTTAAAACACAAACATTACTAAGAAAGATTTAGACGAATAAATCATTAAAACTATAATTTAGTTAAAGAGTTACTAACCAAATGAGAGACACTTGAATACAAATATTTTAAGAATAAAATTAATAAAAACATTATAATATCATTAGAATACATGGATTCATGATATAATTTTTCAAAGGATAGTATATAGACCATATAAAAGTGAATTGCCACATAACAAAAAAAAAGAAATCTCAATGGAATGTAAATTTGAATGAATTACATTATAAAGAATGTATCCTTAGAATAATGATAAATCAATGTTATAAATATGTGTGAAAAATATAAATACACTCAATATTACTGGATATTTTGTGTAAATAAATCCATGTATATTCGCACATAACCTGGTAAAAAATAACACCAATGACTTGTATGTTTAACTCAGTGAATTGAAATTGAGTTAAGATTAATCTTATCACGTACATATCAATGACTTGAGAATTTATCAATGGATTTATTATGTGTATCAAAATTATATCCACAAAAATTGATGTTTAAGTTACTACATTAATAAATAAAAAGTGATTTCACACAAAATCTTGGAGTAAAATAATCAATGATGTATGCTTAAAACCCAATGAGTTGAAATTGAAAATTGAAATTACCTTTCTGATTTGGTAACATAGGAAACAAAAAACCCATTAAATAAGGATCATACATGAAGATGTTAATACCCATAAATTAAAGTATATTACACAAATAATACAATCATGGGCAGTACATACACCACACAAAATAAAATTGTGGAAAATATTGCAAGAATCACACAGGGAATAAAAAGTGATATGAAAACCCCTTACCTTGTACTTTTCCATTGTAGAGGGTAGTTTAACCTCATGTATAATGGTGAAATAATGTCTAATAAAGTATAAAAAAACCACATACATTAATATGATATCATATATGACCTTTTGATATTCCTTTGTTAATGATATTTCAGTAGTATCATTGTTTTGGGTGTTAAATAATTCAATTTCTTTTATATTTTTTTTGTAAAGTAAGTAATGTTTGTTATGGATAAGATGTATTTGATTAATTTAAATATTTATATTATGTTCTTAAATATTATTTTTAATCAACAAATGAAAATTATTCTTGAATGGTTACAATGGGGAATGAAATCTCATCGCATTGTGAAGATGGTAAGCCACACGTATGCACGAGCGACAATATCATTCTATTAGTGGTGAATTATTATTTAATGGGATGGTACATTATATAAAAAAATAATTAATATGTTATATTTTTTATTTACATCAGTTATACTCATTATTATACTCATCCTAATAATGATGTGTTGAATAAGAAACTACACCACGATGTGGAGATGGTAAGCCGTATGTACGCACGTATGGTGACTTTGTAATTCAATGGATGGATAGAATAATGAATATGGTTGTACAATATTTATAATAATGTCTTAGTATATACAAGGTACTGGAGTTATTTAGTATGTAAACAAAAAAGAAAGAGGAAGTGGAAGAAGAAACGGACTTCTAAAGCGATGATGATGTAATTACCATTTCTTCGGGTTCTTCCTTTTGATTTGAACAAAAGGGATACATAGGTTGGCATTCTATTCAATGTAAGGACTCTAGGATGAAGTGAGGGTAGTTGGGAGGATATTTGAGAATGGGTGGGCCGATCCAATAGGCTTTGGAGGTGTGAAATTAAGATAAGGGGATGTATCCTTTTATAAGAGAGGTGAGTGTCACTTTAAGAAAAGCTTGAAATATTATTTTATTATAAAATCATTTTTGGTTTATAATGTCTCCAATTGAATTTATTTAGAGGGTCTGGTTGGGATGGGTTGAAAATATAGAAACCAATAGGTTTTAGACAATTTTATGCCACCATATCAACCTCATATTTTAGATTTAACTCTTAGTTAAATAGTCCTACTGTTACCATGTCTTCTGGTATTATTATAATACATGGTTAATAAACGTACTATAAAATTCCAAGTGAACCTAAAGTGGATAATTAACAAAATATTTATAGTTATATAAGTCCTTTATCCAAACCTTATATTTTTAGGACTATTATATAATTTAATAAAATAGTATTTGTTTTAAATACTCATTTATGTCAATTTTGAAACTATTAAGTATTTGGTTTTTCTAAAAAACAAAAAAAATTGATTTTTTGAGAAAAATAAATTGAATCAACTATAAATGACTTATTAACCTATAAAATTCATGGATAGCATCAAAAGATTCAATTTACAATTATTTTATTCTTTAATTAATAAGGTAGTTACTGCATCATCATTGTGTCATAAATAAATTTAATTATTTAGAATTTAAAAAATATAAATAAAATATCATGTCATAGGAAATATTTTTATCTTTATAATAAATATTTATAGTTAAATTTATCTTATTTATAAAACTATATTTAAAATGTTTTAGTTATTAAAATTTTAATTTTACACTTTTAACTATTTTTTAAATAAAATATATTAAATTTCATAATCTAATAAAATTGGATAAAAAGGATATTATTTTTTTCTAAGGTTGATTTGGTCAAAATAAATTTATCCAATATAATTAGTACATATTTTAGGGTTATTATAATATCATTTTTATATTTAATTACCCTATTTACTTTTAACCGTGGTAAAATAAAATTCAAAAATTACTATTAACACAATTTATTTTCATACTATTGAACCAAATTTTACTTACTGATTTCAACTATGTCTCTTGGATTTTTGAAATATAATTCACGAAAGCAGTAAAATTATGTTTTATAAAAAATTTCAAACGCGCCTAGAAAGTGAGTAAAAGATAGTAAAAAGGTCAATAAAATTTTAAATATCTAATCATATTTTGAAATGAATTAAATGAATTTCATTAGATTGATATAGGTATTATGAATCTATTTTGTCTTTAAAATAAATTTAAATTAAAAATAATTATTTAAATAAAAATTCGGCTATAAATAATAACACAATGTTTTTAACTATTCATCAAAAATTGAATGTTTTTAGAAAAATAAAAAAAATTCACCCAAAGATAATTTTGATATTAAAATTTCAAAAATGATGTCTATTTTACCAAATTCTAAACATTGAATTTGTATTTATTAATATAAAATATATTTTTGCTGTCAAAACCAAAAAGTGGGGTTTTGAGAAGTAAAAACTATCAAAAGATTGATATTTTTTATGTCCAATTTAAATGTAAAATTACTTCCAATGACCAAAATTGGATCAAATGATAAAAATATAATCTAATTATACTTAAAAATCATTCAAATTTATAATTTATCACTATAAATTAATTTGATCAAAAATGTTATTCTCAATTAAAATTTATTTTTTTCCCAATTTGTAAAAATATGAAAGTTATCAAAAAGCACCGAAAATTTATCCAAACTAAATTTTTATGTTCCAATTATAAAGATGATGTTTATTTTGTAAAATTTAATATATATGATTGTCAAATATTGGATTGAAAAAAGGGTTCACAATTAAAAGACAGTAAAATTGATTTTTTTTAAAATTACATCCTTTGTTAGAAAAATTGAATCTGATCTTATATTATGTCTAAGAAAGACATAATATGGATTATAAAAATTTAAAATTCAGTTAATAATATTCATAACCACGTTTTGAATGGCTGGTTTGATAAGTTGTGGTACGCTCAAACTCAGTGTTACATGTAGTGCAAGCTATTGAATTACATTAAAGAGAATAAATTACTATGAAATAATTAGGTGTAACATTCTTCCCCTATTTTGAAAATTGTATCCTCAAAATTTTATAATTGGGCTTGGGAAATTCATTGAATGTCCCACATCAGAAATAGTGTCAATAAAACTATCTCTTTAAATGAAATAAAGAGAAGAACAAAGGTCACCCGAGATAAACCATACTAGAATTGCATGTAAGAAAACATGAATATGGAAGATAAACTATGTGTCAAGTTATGATGGAGAGTGATAGAAAACATGACCAGGATAATGTTTATAACTGGAAAACCACAAAATTGTGATGGGTTAAACGGTCATTAGATTATAAGTAGGAAAAGTAAACAGACAACATTTTTTGTATAAAGTTCCATTTCATAAAGGTGAGGAATTTGTTTATGATATTAACTAAGAACATAAAGATATATACTTACATTTCAAGTATAGTTTTATCCTTCAATAAATTTCTACCACTAACTCCTCTTTTCTCCAAATGATGAGTATACAAGATGACTAGGTCACAACTGAAGCGCTAGAATCAACTTCTAGATAATCACAAAATATACAAAGAATGAACTATTTATTTCCATTTCTTTTAGAGAATAACAAAATCCAAATTGTTATTACGAGATGAGATTATCCCTAAAATGGATAATCCTTTATAGAAAGAAATATTGTTCTTAATTTCCAATATTAAACAAACAATACCCAAATTTCAATAAGGACCATTCGGTAAAAAATTATCCTAAAATCCTTCCATTTAATACAAAAAAATATTGAAACCCAAAACTCATAAGAATTTAATCACATAGTCTTTCATATTCAATCTTAACATTTATCCCCAAATAACATTAACTACTCTTAAATTCACATAAATAAGTGTAATTAACCAAATCATATATTCTCTTTGATAGGTTAACCATATCCATTAATAACCTCAATCTTTATAAAAAACATAGATTCCTCCAAAATAAAAATCCACCATTAATCCTCATATGAAATCCCACAGTATTCTATTTTCCTTATGAATATAGTGTTCCCAATAGAGTGAGCGTCTTCTAAAAAATCATTTATCACTTAATCACCAAATCATTTTCCTATACTAAGGATATCCATTTGATAAAACATAAGATACCAAAACATCTTATTATTTATAAAGAAAATCATTTAACTAAAAATAATTAGTCACACTAACAAGGGAGTTCATGTAGTCCAGTGGTATGTGATAAATCCCAGTCACACTTTTGTTGTGGGTTCGATTCTCATAGCTTTGTCCGAGGTGACTGGTAGTCACACGGTCTACGTGCTGTCCTTTTTTAAAAACAATATTTTATAACCTTACCAAAATGAGAAAAATTCCTCAAAACAACCATAAAATAATTTAACCACAAATGTTATCTCATACCTCACATTTTCATACCAAAAATTAGTAACCTGTAATTACCTCAAATTCAAGGATCATATAAACCCAAATGGTTCTTTATAACTATATCCTAAATAAAGATAGCTAATTATTCCTCACATTTCCTTTTCACATAACAAACTGTAGGGTTACACATATAAGAGAAATTTCTTCCAAATTAATTACATCAAGAAAGAGCATTAATATTATTAAATATTTTCCATCCATTTATTTCCACATTGATTATTCTATGATATAGTGGTTTTCCTATAGAATAGGGCATTGACTCAGGTAATGACCAGGCCCCCTAAATTTATGGAAAATTATTGTAAATAGATTATTAGGATATTTTTTATTTTCTTATATATTAATCGTCATTTTTACTTGGAAATTATTTACTTTATATCCTTTCTTTCCCATAAATAATGATTTTCTTTCTTCCATTGAGACTCTTTCCTGGGTGTGTCCTTCCACATTTCTAGCATGATGTAAATTGAGATTTCTTTTTCCACAGTATACACTACTAGATTTTTTATAATTATTTGCCTTTCTCTTATTTTTTGAGTTTGTTAGTTTCTTAATGTACATTTTGTTGATCATATTTTTGGAAACCAGCTTAGGAATGAACATAATAACCTTTACACCTATCAATATTCCAATTAGTTTCTCATTTCCACCATCATTACCAACTTGTAAATCATTATCAATGTTACTATGAATTCCTTGGAATCCATCCATTGACTAAAACCAGAAAGCAGAGTGTGAGTAACAATAGTCATAAGATCATTTTGGGAATATCATGAAACATTATTTTCAACTTAAAACACATTAAAATCCACCAAAGTTATTTATTCTCATCTTATATTAAAATCCTTCAAATTGGTTTGTAACTAAAATGTGAATTATCCTAAGCATATCCCCTGGGAGTGTCATAACCAAGAGTGAAATGATGCCCGTTTTCGTGAGCCAATTCCCATTTGATTATAGCTCAAATTGGGTTTTTCGAGTTTACCCCCATGTACATCTATACCCCATATGCCTCTACCTTCTCATATCTATACAGGGATGTATATCTTGGAAATCCCACATAATATTTACATTACCAAAATTTTGGATTTTTTTATATAGTAATCCTTAAAGTCTATCTTAGGGTAGTGTTTTCTAATCAGAGTTTCTCTATATCTAGCTTACAAGGTTTCTACTAAACTTCCTCTAATACCAACTATAACACCCTAACCCTAGTTACCCAGAGTTTGTGCATTATTACATAACATTGGAATTTTCACAAGAGATCAAGTCTCAAAAGACCGATTAGTTTAGTAGCCTTGGAATTACTATATACATACTTACGTTTTACATTACGAAATGAAATAAATAAAAACAACATTGTGTCCCCTTTGAACACACTCATATCCTTTGGCCTATCCCTGAAGGTTAGTCAAAATATACTTCTTCACATCCAGGGGAAAAGAAAACATAAGAAAGGGGTTATCTCATATGCTCGGTAAGGATAAAAATATAGTGGAAACTTTCATAAATAAGCATAAACATTTAAGGCAATATATAAACTAAAACACAAGCCATTTAAAAATAAACATCAGCATAATGTAGAAAATATAAATCAAATAATTCCATTTACTTAATGACATGGGTATTATACTACTCCAATAATCACATGTAATATTAATAGATAATTTCATAATGATGGAATGCATAATGTCAGACATCATATCCACATAGTCAATGTTCGTTCCAAGACTACAAATAATGATTTTTTCAAGGCATTGTTCCAAGACACTAATTTGTGTCATGAGATCTAATGATGCATCAAGGAGCTATAGTGGGATCCACCTATCACATACTATGTCCAATTCATTCCTTATATGAAAAGGTTGAAACATGATCTAAACATTCATATTAAAACTAGCATATAGAATGTAAATACTTTAACACAACCCATGAATTATATAAAAATAGCACATCCACAGTCAAATATAACTCATTCAATACAATAAGGAATATTTTTTTATAATATATCAACCTCCATCAAGAATAAAATACAATGAAGGATATTGAAAAATATGAAAACAATTAGTAATACTATTTGAGAGAAATATCCCCTTTTTCTTGAGAACATTTAAAAGTCACACTATTTATCAAAGAATTCATTTAAAAGGGTTTTCTAAATCAAAGTGTCTCATGACACATTGAATATTTTGAATGTATTTTTAATTTCTAAATGTTCATGTCAATATAAATAGATCCTCAAAACCATTTTTAAAACATGGACATTATTGATAATGAATTAGAAGAATAAATATTTAAAGCTATATTTTAGTTAAAGAGTTTCTTAACTAATGAGAGAAACTTGAATATAAATAATTGAGGAATAGATTTAATCAAAAACTTATAATATTATAACAATAAAGGGATTAATTATATAATTTGTCAAAGTATAGTATATACACCATGTAAAAGTGAATTGGCGCATGAAAAAAAATCTCAATGGAATATAAATTGAGATGAAATCCCTTATAAAGACTGTATCCTTAGATTAAGGATATATCAATGAAAAAATTATGTGTGAAAAATATATATAAACTCTATATGATTTTATCTTCATTGTAAATCAATCAGAGGACATTCACACATATTCTTTTAAAAATAACACCAATGACTTGGATGTTTAACTTAATGAAAGGAAATTGAGTTAAGATTACTCTTATCAAGTTCATATCAATGATTGGAGAATTTATCAATGATTTTATTATGCATATAAAAGTTATATCAACACAAATGGGATTATAAATTAATATATTAATAAATAAATAGTGATTTCACACATAATCTTGGAGTAAAAAAATCAATGAAGTATGCATAAAACCCAATGAGTAGAAATTAAAATTTGAAATTATATTAATGATTTGGTAACTTATGAAAGATACACCCCATGAAAGAAGGATCATACAATGAAGATTTAAATACCCTTAAACTAAATAATATTACACAAATAATACAGTCATGGGTTGTACATACACCACACAAAAAAATAGTGGGAAATATAGAATGAATCTCATGGGAAAAAAAGGGAGATGAAAACCCCATAACTTGTACTTTTCATTAGTAGAGGGTAGATTAACCTTTGATATAATGGTTAAATAATTGTTATTAAATTATAAAAGAACCACATACATAAATATGATATCATATATGATCTTATAATATTTCTTTGTAAATGATATTTCAATAGTATCATTGTTTTGGGTGTAAACTGATTTGTTTTCCTTTATATATTTTGATATATAAGTCAGATTTTTATGGATAGGATGTATTTGATTCATATCCATAATGATATTAAGTTCTAAAAAATACTTATTTATCATCTAATGAAAATTATTCTTCAATGGTTATGATGTGTAATGAAATCTTATCGCGTCATCGAGACGATAAGTCATATGTACGCATGAGTGAAAATACCATTATATTAGTGGAGAAATATTATGTAATAGGATGGTATATTATATATAAAGAATAATTAACATGTCATATTTATTATTTAGATCAGTCATACTCATTATTATACCAATCAAAATAATGAAGTGTTGAATAACAAACTACACCATGACGTAGAGACGGTAAACCATACGTAAACATGAATGAGGACTTTGTCATTCATAGTACGGATAGAATAATGAATATGGTTGTATTATATTTATAATAAAATATCATTATATAGAAGTTAATGGAGTTATGTTGTATGGAAAAAAAATAATAATGAGTAGTTTGAAGAAGAAATGGACATTGAAAGGGGTGATGAAGTAATTACCTGTTCTTTGGCTTCTTCCTTTTGATTTGAACAAAAGGGATCCTTAGGTTGGAATTTTGATCTATGTAAGGAATCTAGGTTGAATTAAGGGTAGTTGGGAGGATACTTGATCACTGGTTGGAAAATCCAAATGGATTTGGATGTGTGAAATTAGGGGAAGGGGAAGTACCCTTTTATAAGAGAGATGAGGGTCACTTTAGAAAAAGATTGAAATACTATTTTATTATAAAATCATTTTCTGTTTATAATGGATAAAAATGGATTAATTTAGAGGATAAGGCGGGGAATGGTCTAAAACCACTAAACGGATAGGTTTTAGAAAATTTTAGTTCCCCATATTAAAATTATATTTTGAATATTACTCTTAGTTAAATAGTTTAATTTTTACCACGTATTCCTGTATTATTATAATACTTGGTTAGTAAACATACTATAAAATGCCATGAAAACCTATAGTGGTTCATTAATGACATATATATAACTATATAAGTCCTTTGTCTGATCTTAAGATTTTTAGGACTATTATATAATTTAATAAAATTGTATCTGTTTTAAAAACTCATTTATATCAATTTTGACACTATTAATTATTTGGTTTTTGTGAAAGTCATAAAAATATGATTTTATCAAAAAAAAACATTGAATCATATCTAAAATGTCATATTAACATAGGAAATTCGTGTTTTGAATGAAAAGTTTCAATTTACTTTTATTTTAAAATTTATAACATCAATTATTTGAGTATTTCATTAATAAGGTAGTTACTACATCATCATTGTGTCATAAATATATTTAATTATTTAATGTCTAAAAATTATAAATAAAATAACATGATGTAGGAAATATTTTTATCTTTATAGTGAATATTTATAGTAGAATTTATCTTTTGTATAACCCTATATTAAAAATGTTTTAGTTATTAAAATTTGAATTTAATACATTTAACTATTCTTTAAATAAAATATAATAAATATCCTAATCTAATCCAAGTGGATAAAAAAGGATTATTTTGTTTCCTAAGGTTTATTTGGTAAAAATACACATATCCAAAATAATTATGACATGATTTAGGGTAATTATAATATCATTTTTACCTTAAATTACCATATTTACTTTCAACTGTGGAAAATAAAATACAAAAGTTACTATTCACCAAAAATATTTTTCATCCTATTAAACAACATTTTTATTACTTATTTCAACCTTGTTTCTCAGATTTTGTAAATTCAATTCATAGAAGCGGTAACATTCTGTTTTAAGAAAATTTGCAAATGTGCCTCGAAGATGAGTAAAAGACGGTAAAAACATCAATAAAATTATATATATATATTATTATAAAATGAATTTAGTGAATTAAATTGGAATAATATAGTTATTATGTATCTATTTTTACTTTAAAAAAATTATGTTAAAAATAATTATTTAAATAAAAAGTCGGCTTTAAACAATAACACAATTTTTTTACTATTTATCAAAAATTGAAGGTTTTTAGGAAAATACCAAAACATCACCCTAAGATAATTGTGATATTAAAAATTCAAAAATAATTTATATTTTAGGAAATTTGAAACAAAGAATTTTTATATATTAATTTTCAAAATATTCCCGCTGTAATAACTGGAAAGCGAGTTTTTGAAACGAAAAAACTATCAAAAGATAGATATGTGTTTATGTCCAATTTAAATGTAAAATTACATAAAATGAACAACATTGGATTAAAATTTAAAAATTTAATCTAATTATACTTCAAAACCATTCAAAAGTATGAATTAACACTATAAATTATTTCGATTAGAAAAGTTGTTTTCAATTAAAATATAATATTTTTCACGGTTTGTCAAAATATGAATGTTATCAAAAAGGAACCAAAAATATATCCAAACTAAATTTTTATGTCGCGATTCTAAATAAGAAGTTTATTTTTTCAAATTGAATTTATAGAAGTGTCAAATATTTTATTTAAAAATAGGTTTTTCCTTTAAAAGGTGGTAAAATTGTATTTTTTGAAAAAAACATCCTTTATCTGAAAAATTGAATTTGGACATATATTACGTCTAATAAATGCATAATATGGATGTTAAGATTATATGGAGTTTATAAAATTCAAATTTTATTTAATAATATTCCTAACCACTTTTTGAACATCAATTTTGGTAAGTCGTTGTGCGCTCAAACTCGGTGTTGCATGTATCGCAAGCTATTGAATTACTTTAAAGAAAATAACTTTCTATAAAATATTGGGGTGTTATGTTTATATACAGAATATATATCATATATAAATCATTATAAATATTATTTGAATTATTAAATCATGATATAAGTAGTAGGATCAAAAATAACATGTAAAATCACAAACAATAAACAATGTAGGTATTACTTGAAATGTTACATTAACATGGAAATGTTAATAAACCGGTAATATAAATCCATAAAAGAATCATATATTTTATGATATATAAGAATAAGGTTCATTGGTATATTTATAGAAAACTTTTACTTGTTTTACATGATTTTTTGATTTGTAGAAATAAATCCATGTCTTAAGGTAAGTGAATTTCATCTCACATTTTATTTCTTTGAGTTATATACCATATTCAATATTAGATTCTATTATATGGTGTATATACTTCCAATTGAAAAATTATATAAATAATATAATTTATTTAATTATATTAAAATATTTAGTTTATGTTATTATATGAGGGGGATTAAGATTAAAATGTTACTCATGTAGTAAGGGTATTGGAGTGTCTCTTTTATTTTTATGTCACATAGGCCATGATCAGCACCTATTTATTATATGTGGTTTGTAAAATTAACATTGAAATTTTCAATGATTAATATACTTAAATTTATTCATATATACATATCCATTGATGAAATTTATTTAATGAGGTTTTGTATCAAAATTTACCAAATCGGGGATGTAATTTTGTCTCAATTTCTCTTCTTTCAGATAAATTACATGTTATCAAACTATATTTTTCTATGGGGTGTAAATACTGCCCTAAAACTTATTATATCATGAATACAATATTTTTTTGGATATTTTATGCTTCATTTAGTTCAATTTTCTCAGATTTGGAGTATGATTGAAATTTAAAAATTGGTAAGAGTTCATTTCCACAATCTCATTATTTACAAGGATAGTTTTGGATTATCCATACATTAATGAAATTTTATGATCCATCTATCAAAATCAATCAAAACTGTTATTCTCAAATGTTTATTCGTGATTTATTCATTTATTGGTACAATTTTTCATTCTTTTGTACTTTTTTAACTAATAAAGTGTTTTTAGGAAAATCGAAACACAATTATCTTTTCAGTTTGAAATATAATTACTTCAAAAATGATGATTTAGAAACTATTATTTTCAAATATTTTTTAAAAAATAGCATTAATTATAATTTCCATGGAAAAATGATTTCATAAAAGTTTTATGTTTTTAAATATTCTTTTATATATTTTAAATTATATTTTTTTACGAATTTGTTTTCAAAATGAATTCAAGATAATTTTATATGTTTTACTGTAATAAGTTTTTCAAAATAAATTCAACATAATTTTATAAATTTTTATATAAAATGGATTAAAATATATTTACAATATTATTTTATATGTTTATAATGAATTTTTTTTTTCAAGATTCATTTCTATGTTTTATGGAAAAAGGTTTTTCCAAATGTTTTCATGCATCCATAATATGTTTTGAAATAAAATGTTTTAATAATAATTTTTGAATAAAGAAAGGGAATTTTTTTCAATAATTTTTTTATAGGATCATTCCAAATTATTTTTCATATATGATTGCATCTATTGGTGTTACTAATGAATTCTTAAGAAAATGATCCAATGGTTCCTTTCACATTATTTCATTGAATGGTTTCAATTTTTATTGCTTGATTTTTATGAAATCTATTTATATTTAATGTGTTATTTTTTATGAGTCCCATTTCCATTTTATTCGTTAAATGATTATGAATCATGATTATTTTCAAGGGTTAAATTTTTATAAAATTATTATGAAACCTAAATTTTTTTCCACTGTTTATGAAATGATTACTTGTTTGTGATGCCCAATTCATTTCGTTGTTTATGATATAATGAAGTTTTATGATCTAGTGGAACATGTATTTGTGATTCCATTATTAGATGGTTGGGACCTATATCACCATTTAATTCATTGGGGAATGATTTATAACCCCTGATATACACATGATTGGAAAGGGTAGTGAACTCGATCCAGTAAAGGATTTTTTCTACTAAAATTGTTTTGGTTGTAAACCTTGAGTACTAAGATGTTCATGAGAGTGAACCATGACTAACAAAATGGTTTGGTGAGTGAACTCATACTACTAAGATGTCTCTTTTGTGATTCCATTACTACTATGTAAATCATTTTATATGCATATATGTTTGACATTAATATTATGTCTTATTAATAAGTCATGATTTTATGGCTTATGATCTTAATTACATTATGATTAATTTCTTATGAACCTCCAATATATATTATATAACCCATTAATATGATCTTTAATATGAAGGTTATGATATATAAATTTTATTATCATATTCTCATTCCCTTATGCTCATGTTATGCTTATGTATCTCATTTGTTTACCCTTACTGAGTATTTGAGCACACCCGTTTATTCTGTTTACATTCCCTATTTTATGGATATTGGTTTTAACTATATTTAATAAAGGGTAATATCTATGTGGAACACATTAAAGATAATTCACAATGATAGACAGTTTTTTTCTATGATTGAAATGACACAAAACTATTAAATTCTGTAGGTATGTATTGGTGAAATGTCTTGAATATCTATCTAAAATGATGTAATAACCATGTATGATAATATTGGGTCAATATATTCGAAAATTTCCATGGAAAATTCATCCCATTTCCATTCCGGGACAAGAAGAATATCTAATAAGCCAACAAGTCTATTTTTCTTTACCTTCATCTACTGAAAGGTTGAACACCTAGGGATAATTCTTATTGTATAATGTTTCATCCTAGGTCACTAATACTAGTTTCACATATCATGATACATCTTGTAGGTTATTGGATGAAATGAACCTTGAGAATCCAGTAGAATAATGTATAAAATCATCTCTTATATCAAAAATAACACAGACACTTCCTTGTATATGCAGAATGTTATCTCTCTCTATAGACCAATTTGAGGTGGGTCCTCTCAATCAATACTATCCCAGAGAACCTACACTATGGGACATTAATACTACCTACTATAAAATGTCTCAAGGAGGGAAGATTTAACTTTCAAGGTTGAGAAATTATACTATTCATAACTATCATGAAACTCTATATTTATCTCAGAAACGAGGCCATCAATTTCCATTCATCAATGGATTTGTTTGGAAAGTGCCTTCGTTTTCTAGTTCAGTGCATCAGTAATTACATTTCCATTTCATGGTGTATAATCATGTCCATGGTTAGAGGAATGAATATATTCAACTCATATTCATTTTTTGAGATTCATTTTATGTTTGGAGATGATATATTTTATGTTTATTTTGGAAATTATACACCAGAAATTGCTCACCCATCAGATAGTGTCTACAGAAACTTATGGCTTGAACAACTACTACTATCTCGAGGTCATATTATAGGTTATTTCACCCATCAGTTTTCAATTGTTGAGATTCGTATGAAAATACTTTTCCCTCCTATATTTTCCATAATACTAGGGAAATTCATGATCCATCATAGACTATAATATAGTCTATACCAAGATCTAGAAGAATCGATATATGTGTCGAGAAAATCAATTCATTTCATTTCTGGAATGCCTTTATTTAAATTTTATAACCATAAGAACATAGTAACCATATTTTTAAGACCATTAATCAGTTCATAAAGGTGTGATAAGTAATTTATGAAATTCCAGTAATATCCATGTATCTGCAAGAAACACCGTATATAAAACATGTTCATGGGATTCTCTAAGGAAACCACAACACCATCCTTCTATGGATAAATTAATACTACTGATTATGAGAAAATATAACCCATGAAATAAACATTTTCAACCCATAATATGCACATCAAAATCTAGGAATAAATTTAATGCCCTTTCAGTTTATTTCAAACAATAACAATGTTCTTATCATTGTTTCTACGAGTGTGTTTATAAAGGAATATGCCATGAAAAAAGACCATGAAAAATGAATTCAGATCAAGGTGGAACACCTGACTCATCAAATCCATGAAAAAATTAGGCACATTTATAAGACCAAATGGAATAATGAGAAACTCATGCAGACCATGCCTACTACAGAAAGATGTAAAAGGTTTGTTTGATGGATTAAATCATACTTTATGATAGACATATTTCATGATGATATTAGAAAACACTCCATCTCCAAGAAGTTGGTCAATAAGATCTTCTATTCATGTTAGTAGATACTAGTTCCTGATTTTAATCTCGATCAAACATCTAGAATACTTACATAGGAAAAGGGTCATATCCTCCCACATGTTTAAAAACACTTATAAATCCCAAATGGAAGTACTGGGTCATATAAAAACATTTTCTACTAGATCCTCCAACAATCTATTAATCTCCTTGATCTTAGTAGGATTAATATGTTCATGGATGAATGGATAATATATATTTTCCTAGAATGAGCTAGATTATAATATGTACCTCTCTCTCAGTAATTATGCAAGAAAAATAATCTAGAAAGACATCTGTGAAATGATTTAATACTATAGGGTGTTCTCCCTAATATAAACTATGTTCCTCCATGAAGAGATTTTGAATCTGGTCAATCACTCCACCTAGACCACGATACTCTATTCTAGCTCTACTATCCTGGAAACTCCACTCAACCTTGTGTAGATAACAGTTTCCCTATCGTGATATAAATGATACCCTAAAACTATAGAACTCTACAATGATGTGATATAATAAAAACCATAAAATCCCAATAATGACATATAATTATTTCATCATGAGAATGTAGATGTCCCAAAAGAATGGGTTACTACCTAACTCAATGGATAAGTCCCTACATTGGCATATTCCCTCAGATTGTATACCCATCTATGTATCAATGGTCATTACACAATAGTATATACTGAATTTCTACCCCAAAAAAATCCATGATATAGAAAGTGATAATAGAGTCTGAAGAATAGGAATAAAAATGATAATATATTAGAGGATACTATAATAACACCTTATACTATAGATAGTTTTATAACCTAGTCCTAGAGTTTCATCTATAATTTTGGAAACTCCCCTAATCTATTTCCATGTGAAATAGTTGGACTACCCCGATCATGACCACTATTTTAGTGCTACTGACAATCTAATGTCTTGATATTATGGCCATGACATCCTCCTCAGGTCGTCCGGATAGTTATAATCCCACTCCCCACAAAACACAATATAAAATAATTTTCCGCTAAAGGGAAGATGTTGAGGAACCTCTCTTACTAGATGATAATTGATACATAAGAAATGATCAATAATGGTTCCCCATATGGCTGCATGCTTGGCACTCCAGAGGGTCTATAAGACAATGAGGCTTCAGATGACCATGTCTTCCACACTAATAGGACACTGTAGAGCTAATATTATGGGTAATCTAGATGGAACTACCCAAATGAGTAACATATAGGGAATATTTCCATTTACATGATGAACTACTAGCATGTAATGACTCTGATCCAATATAACTAGTACTATCTCCTCTCGTCTGGTTATGCATAGTGATAGAATCTTGATTAACTAATAATAAAAAAATTAGGTAAGTGAAGGATAATCAATTGATTTTAGATGGCATACTAGATCCCATTGTCAAAGTTTCTATCATATTATATCTCATCACTTGCTAGAAGTAATGAAAAGGGATAAAAAATAAAATGCACTGATTAATTCTTTAATTACATAGAACCCACTTTAGATGCATAGACTCTATATCTTGGTCAGCACTCAGCATCTGTGAAATGAATTGGTCGTAGAAAGATTTTTGAAAATCATCCCATACAATACTGTGTAGGTGACCAGCATAGAAAATTACATTCCAACTACAATTTCATGAATGATGCAACAAATAAGTAGAAAGACTGACCATCCTATATAGTTTCATCTCTAGATTATCAATGATAGATAGATTTTCCTCTATCTATGACTCAAAAACCTATGGAAAACCATTCCTTAATAAGGTATGAGAATTCAATTGTTCAAAATCATGGGTTAGATCAACCATCGTAGGTGCAGATCATGGATAGCCATTCATGAACAGTATCATATGTATACAAAATAAATCTATGCATCTATGCCCATATCAGTCATAATACTATGTGCCTCATGTAGAACTCATGGAGGTAATACTAGAAGCTAAGGGCCCACAATGTTTCCATCACGGTGGTCACCACTATACTGGAACATGATATGAGGATGTCATGGAATCATTAGTCTAAAAATTCTAAGAACACATCTTTGGAAATGAAATATGAAGATATGTTAAAATAGGAGAATAATAATTAATGTAATGGGATCACTACATAATTTATCCTACTAGAACTACCCACATTGAATTACAGTTATTTTGAAGTATTCTCTCTTAATTATAGGGGTCCAAGTAGCTAAGAGGTCAATAGTACATTACCTCTTCATTTAGTGGAAAAAATTTCTTTTTTAAAACTCATGTTTCAATTTTAAAATTTGAATTTTCCTAAATCCATACATTAAGGATAATTTTAAATAGATCTATATTCCTAGTGATTTCGATCTCATTCACTAGATCACTAAAATCTACACCCATTTAAATCTCATTCTAATTGATATACTAAGAATGTTACCCATTCCAACCCACAAGGGACCGTAATAATCCTGAAATGAGACTAAAAATCACTAAATCATATACAATATATGGACATGTATATATTTTAAAGAGGATCAATCAAAATGCATAGGAAAAATAATAAATTTGAGCTATTAAATGAAAATATATTTCAAGACATATTCATGGAATTTTACTTATAGGTGAATTAGATGATGCATGTAACAATTATCATTTCCCTCACAACATCAATCGATGGATGATATGAAATAATCAATCAGTATAATAATAATTACCACTACAATTCATGTGTGTCACCCAATTGTGAATGGAAATCAACATTGATAGAAAAATATAAAACAATGATTTTAATTTAAAAATGTATCACCCAGATGTTTTTTATGAAAAATTATCATTAATGAATTTTTATTCTTCAAGTAGCTTGCCTTGCATTCAATAATGAGTTTAAATGAACTGTGATGCGTTCTTAATATAAAATAACCATTATATCCTAGCTATGAGGTTAGCAGGAATAATTATTACTAAATTATGAAAATGAATTCTAAATTATTTGGCTATAAATTATTTATGAAAAATATAAATTGGATATTTTTATTATTGGTTTAATTACTATTGGTAATGAAATTAATGAAATTAATGAGATATATGTGTTATATATATAATAAAATAGTTTGTATTCATCCAATGGATATTTTAATCTTAGGGTGTGAATTACCCCATTTTGTTTTATAGAAACATACTTTTCTAAAAAAAGGGTTAATCTTATGCCTTTAAACTACAAAAGAATTTTTAATTAAAATTCAGACACATTAAAAAATTTTAAATGAAAATGGAATCATCTTCTTTTAAATCGGGATATAAAAATTTACTTTGGAGGAATTTATTATATTGTTTGATAACATTATATTTTTGATTAATCTTAAAAACACACTAAATATTATTTGAAACCATCCTTTTTCATCGACATAATTTATATGTATAATTATAGTATTGAATGGTTTTAAAGTATAAATATAATATGTTTTTACAATTTAATATTGTTTAGGTCATTATCATTAATTTTACATTGAATTGATATGTAAAAACATTTAAATCTTTTACAATGTCATATCTTTTAAAAAACATGTTATCCCATTCTAACAAAAGGAGTGATTTTAAATTAATTACTAAAACTTCTATATTTTGAGTTTATAAAAATAGAATCCATATTTGGAATCATTACGTTCAAATTATGTTAATAGGCTAGTTTTATTTTTGTAAAATTATTAATAGTAACTTTGGGAATTTTTTATTACCATGGTTAAATGTAAATCGAGAAAATAAAGGCAAAAAAATATTATAAAATTAACTTGAAACCTATAAAAATTCTATTGTATGACTTAATTCGACCTGTATCCTTTATTGTTCAGAATGGAATTAGTTGATGGACACTTACCTATGAATATGACATGAATGTAATAAAAACAAATGAATGTGACCAAATGTCAAAATATCAATTTATATAAGTATATTAATTTTAATATATAGACAATATAGAGACAATATGGACTATAGATTGTATATGGAATGATAATATAATAACCTACACCATAGAAATTTATTTATAATTTTTATATATTAAATAATTACCATTATTGACGACACAATAGTAATGTAGATAATATATTATTAATAGAAATATCTAATAAATGAAGATAAAAATATTAAATTAAATAACTTATGAAGTAATTAATTCAATCTACGAATTTTCTAGGTGACTATGACATGTTATGAGTTTATTTAATATTTTGTTTTGAATATTTCTTTTTTGTGGATTTTTATTAAATTCAAATAATTTAATAGTGTCAAAATTGATAATATTGTTATTTTATAAAAATAAAATTTTATTAAATTATTTAATAATCATAAATATATTTAAAAATTACATAGTGATAATTATATGATCTAAAATGTCGAAATATTTCCATTTATGTTCAATTAATAACTTATTAGTAATTATTTACTAACATTAAATATTTAGAATGTTATTACCATAATTAACATTAGATAGAATAACTATGTGTCAATTATAAATATGTGGTTTATGTTGACAAAATAACATGTTGTAAATAGATTGGATGATAATATTACAACCATGGGAATGCATTTTAGGTAGTGTTTTTTAGGGTTTCCTAGGGTTTCCTGTGTTCCCTATGGCTCAATGATTTGTATTGGGTTTTATCTCTCTTGGCTCTTGGACCATTGAATTATCTTTGGACTTTAGGCATGTAATTGGTTATCTCCCTCTAGGATTTGGGGCTGCTGTAATGGGTTCTGCACTGGGTTGTTGTGGGCTGATCCCTCTGGCCCCACGGGTATGTAATGGGTTTTGTCTTACACATTTTAAAAAAGGTTTCTGTTTTCTTTTTCTTTTTTAATAAAGGAGCTAGACCTCAACACTTCTGATTAAATATTTATGGAGTTTCAAAAAGAGCCCCTCACGCCAATTTTAAAAGGTCACTTCTTCCCTTACCACTACACTTCATTTTTAGCCTTCAATATCATCCATCCCCTTCCATATTTCCCTCTCAAATACTCTATTTTCAATACAGAGGCTCTATTAATCTTCAATGACTAACTCTAGTGCCCTAAGAAGAGATTTAGAGAAATCATGTTGGGGAAGGGGTAATCTCCTCTATCGATTCATTCAATCTTGTTTCTTCTTCTACATCCTCTTCATTATTTGTTTAATTATAAAGTAATAAAACAAGTATCAATAATATAGTTATAAGTTATTATAAAAATGAAAAATATATTAATCTTTCAATCCAACCTATGAAAAACGAAATCATTGAGCATGCGTACATATGACTTACAGTCTCCACGTTGTGGTGTAATCTATTTTTCACCACCACCTTACTTGGATGGGAATAATTATGAAAATAATAAATATATATGATTATTATAACATGATACAAATTATTAAATATCATACTCCATCCACTTCAATAACATTCAAAAATTTTGGGAATGATATCATCGCTCGTGCGTACGTACGACCTACCATCTCCACAATGCGTTGCGATTCATTCTACATGATCTTCATTAAAACATGTTTACATACATGAATTAAATGAAAAAATATGATATATATTATACTAATATCATTCTGTAAATTATTTATCTATAACTTAAGAAGTAAAACACGAACATATCCAACAAATCTTGCATAAGAACATAAAGTATTCAATATCCAAATAATGGGTGATAATGGAATTTTACTGATAAAAGATGATAATATAATCAAATATAATATAATAACAAGAATTATGATTCTAGATTATGTTAATAAAATTATTTAAATTAGTATACATGAGGTTCAGATACATATAATGGTTATCAAACCTAAGATAAGGGATGAATTTGAAAATATCAATTTTTAGGTTGTTTATTCATAAGTATTTACTAGGGTAGATTTATCGTCCACATTCGCATTTGAAAAATATGTTTTCAAAAATATAATTTTATCCTTCTATAATTTTTTAATTTCAATTTTATCCATTGGATAATTTTTACAAAACACTGAATAGAATCTTTTTCGTTTTTCAGTAATATGTACTTTTTTTCTTTTCTAAAAAAATTACAAGAAGAAAGTTTTTTTAAATTGTACGACATGGTCATATTTTTAAACTTTTTTAATGCCTTATTTAAACAAAGCTTCCCCTATAAGAATACAATGTTATTTTCACATAAAATTATTTTTTCTAAAATTGTGTGTCATTTTGAGGTAAAAAAATGTTTTTGAAGAAAAAAGGATATTTTCCTTGGGAATTATTTTCATAATTATTTTCTATCTAAGATTACACTATTTAAATAGGGTCATATTTATAACCCTATTTTTACTAGTATTTTACTATGTTTTATTTTAAAAATCCATTTGTTTTATATCAATTATTATGGAATAATATTTAAGAACCCCATTTTATTTCATGGGTTATGATATGATGAAAGTTTTTATATTTATGTGGAACACGTAAGAGTGGTTTCATTATGAGATAGGAATGAATTTTATCCCCCTACATTGAAATTGGTAAATATATATATCTAGTGAGATTGAGATGACTAGAATGACAAGTAAAGCTGGTTCAGTAATACAGGGCTAGAACAAGGAGTGATCATGGTTTAGTAATGAGATTTGACCACTATGATGGTCTCAGAAATGATCCTTGACTAATACTAAATGATTTTATATACTTATGTGTATATTACATGAATTTTATGTCTTATGTTAAGATTATTGGGATTACATATCACTTTAATGATTTATCTCATGACATGATATTATGATCTTTCATATGGAGGACAAGATTTTCAAATGTTTTGTTCTTATGATTATGATATGATTGATATTTACCTTGTCTACCCTTAGTGAGAATTTAGGCTCACCCATTCATATGTTTCTTTTACCCAGGTCATGAAGAAGGGTTTTAAGTAAGATATGTCAAAAAAGAGTCTAATTATGAAGAAATCAGAGGGATAAAATGTGGATGTTTTATGAATCAATTTTTTATGTTTCCAAATTTCTAGAGACACTAAGCCTATATAATCCTAGTGTGGTATTTGTTATGTTATGTAATAAATATTTCATCAATGTTGAAGTAATATCTATATGTAATGTATGGGACATTATAATTGGTATCGGAGAATTGTTATAGTTAAATTTTAGAAACATGGATGAGAAATCCTTAGTAAGAACCAAAAGGATATGTGTATGCATAGGATATAATCCCTGTGTTTTAGAAATAACCATAAATAACCATGGATAAAATCTGATGTTTCTTAAATTGAAATTTTATTCTAGATTATGTAGTTTCCCTATTATGATTAGTGTTGCTCACACTATGATTTTTTTAGTCAATGGATGGAACCTGATGGAACCACATTAATACTGAATATGATGGGCAATTCAATGATTGTCCCCATAAGAAACCAAATGTTATGGGAGATAGAATGAAAAATATTTATCCATGATCACACAAATTTCTCAAGATATGAATCAAGAAGGTATTATATATAAGAAAAGGAGGGAGAAACATTATGTTGAATGCTTAATGAGGTAGTGTCCACCTTCTTTTACCCATTCTTCTAATCCATTATTGGATGTACATTTGATCAATACCAATGAAAATATTTTTTTGGCTCTACAGTGTTCTGAACAAGATAAAGTCATCTTAGTTTTATACAGTTTGTAAGGTGAAGGTGATCAATGTTGTAATCCTATCAAGAATATGAGGCCATGAGTATAAATAAAGTCCATGGAATGGGATGAGTTCAAGAAAATATTTTTTTAAAATTTCTTTTTGTATATTCTTTGAACAAAGATGGAGATGGATTTATTTGAACATATGCAAAATTATGATGAATCCATTTGTACCAATGAAGAAAATTTTACACGACTTGCAAGGTATGCTTCTGGAATTTTAATCTAACCTAAGAGTAAAATTGATCAATTCATTAGTGGATTAAAAGAAAGTCTATAAAGGGCATTATCCATAAGAGACATCCATAACTACGAGGAGATTTTTAGATTTTCTCTCAAGGTGGAGATGGATATTGGAGTAAACCATCAGTCATATGGGTTTGATAAAAAGAAAAATATTAAATTCATAAGAAAATATAAAGAACACACTAAAAATAATATAAGTTTCCCTTATGTTCAATGCGTGGAAAGAAACATGGGGTAATTTTATTTAAGGGACTGGTAAATGTTTTATGTGTGGAAAATAATTTAATGGGAAATTGAATGTCGAAGTGATGGGAAAAAGATGTCTAATGATGCGAATAATGAAAATCATACAAATAATACACTTCCCACACTTCAATGTTATAAGTGAATGGAAATGTATAATGATGTAAATCAATGCACTAATCCAAGGGTTGTGGATGGTTATCGACATCAACTAACTCTTAAGGCCAAATATAAAGAAATGTAATATGAAAACACTATTAGAAACATGGAGTATGATAATGAAGTTTTGAAAGATACTATTACCATCAAATATAAAGTATAAAATTTTTAATTTGATTCTGGATCCACCCACTCTTTTATTTATGAAGAAATTTATAAGGGTATCATCATATTACATAAAAAATTAGATATTGAGTTAGTTGTGAAAACTCCTAAAAGAATAATGGTCTCTTAAAATGTTTATAATTCTTCTCCGATTGATTTATGTGGGAATGTTCTTCCAAAAAATATTGTGATCCTTCCTATAGTAAAATTTTATGTGATTCTTGGCATGGATTGGATTTCTCTAGATAGATGTCATATCAAATTCCAAGGAAGGGAAATCACATTTCATATTCCTCATCAATATATGATCATCTATCGATGCATGGTAGAAGAAAATATTCCTTTAGAAATTTATTCCATCTTATGGGTCTTGATTCCTATAAATGAATATTATTTATCTAAAATGGATTTGGAGAAACTCATGTTTAATAATATACCCATTTTATAAGAGTTTGATGATGTCTTTCCAGAGGAATCTCCAGGTCTTCCACCAAATCGTGAGGTTGGATTTTCAATAGAAATCATAGCGGGTGCTATGCCTATTACAAAGAAAACTTATAGAATGGACCCAAATTAGTTGTAGGAATTAGAGAAGCAACTCTAGAGTATATTCATAAAGGGTTTCATATAACCTAGTGCATCACATTGTAGAGAATATATTCTGTTTTTAATGAACAAATACGGATCAATGATACTCTCCATTGACTGTCAGGAACTTAACAAGATCTATATCGAGAACAAATATCATCCTCCCCAAATTGATGACTTATTTTTACAACTATGAGGAGCTCAATATTTTTCCAAGATTGATCTTCATTCAGGATGTCATCTATTAAGGGTAAAATAGGAAAATTTACCAAAGATGAAAATTTGTAAAAGGTCTGGAAATTATGAATTTATAGTGATTACTTTTGGTCTTACTAATTCCCCAGCTAACTTCATGGATCTAATGAATAGAGTCTTTAGAGTTTATCTTGATATGTTTGTGGTATTCATTATAGATGATATTGATTTCTTTTCAATGAAAAAGGAATGACATGGAGATCACTTGAGAATTGTACTGAATACCCTAAGAAAGGAGAATATTTATGAGAAACTTACATAGTGTGAATTTAGGAATCAGAAAGTTTGATTTTTTTCATGTAATCTCAAGAGATGGGATATCTGTGGATCCATCAAAAATAGTGGTTATTGAAATATGGTTGAGACCAAGAACAGTAACTAATATCCAATGATTTATTGGTTTTTCTATATATTATCGATGTTTTGTAAAATATTTTGCATGATAATTTATTACACCCACCATGTTGACTCAGAATGGAGTTATGTTCATTTGGATGAAGGAATTTGAAGAGAATATCAAGGAGATAAAAACAAGTTAAGCCAGTGCACTTGTGCTCACACTACCTTGTAATTGAGAATTGGTTTTGATCTATATTGACACATCAAAAAATGATTTTGGATGTGTTATTAAGAAAAATTATATGGCGATAGCTTATTTCTCATGGCAGTTGAAAAATTATGAGAAAAATTACCCAACTCATTATTTTGAGTTAGTTGAGGTAATCATGGAATTAAAGATATAGAGACATTATCTTTATGGTGAATGGTGTGATATTTATACTAATCATAAAAGTCTAAAGTATATTTTCTAACCAAAGGATCTTATAATGAAGAAATGAAGATTGTTTTAGTTGATTAAAGATTACAACATCTTAATGCATTACCACTCAATGAAAGTGAACAAGGTGGCAGATGATTTGAGTTGAAAATACCATTCTGGCTTATCAATGATGAGGATCACTAAAGATCAAATATTTGTGTGTTTTCAACAGATAGATCTATAAATATTAATGGAAGGGGAGGAATTTTATATTTCTCAAATAAATGTTCAACCTACTATACAATTTAATATTACAGAGGCACAAAAGAAAGATGTATAGTTATAAAAGAAGGTGAGAAATGTTCCTCAATTAAACCTTTAATTTCATGAAATAATAAGGTTTAGGAACCAGGTTTTTATTCCTCCCATACCAGAATTAAAGAAGAGGATATTGGTTGAATCTCATAGTTATTCATTCTCAATTCAACCAGAAAGCCCAAAGATGCACAAGGAACTAAAAGAGTAATTTTGGTGCAATGGCATGAAAAGAGATATTAAAAAATATATCTCTCAATGATTGGTTCATCAGTAAGTTATAGTTGAGGGACATAAATCCAAGTGGATGTTACAACCAATACTCATACAAGAATAAAAATTGGAAAACATCACTATGGAATTTATCATCAGAATTCCAAGAATATCCAATGGAAATAATTCTATATGGGTTATAATTTATTTCTTTTTGAATTTTAAACACATCATTTCTATTTGAGATTATTTTTATCTTGATCGTATTGCTCGAATATATGTAATATAAGTTGTAATAATGTATAGAGTACCACATTCAATTTTATCCGATAAGTATACTAGGTTTATCTCAATGTTCTCAGGAAGTATTCATCATGATCTGGATACATAGTTATGTTTCATCACTTCTTATCATCCTTAGATAGATGTTTTGTCTAAGGGACAATTCAAACTATGGAAGTCAAGTTGAGGTATTTCTATATGGTTTTTGAAGGTTGATGGAATCAACACCTACCATTGGTGGGATTTTTTTAACAATAATATATATCACTCCATAGATGGATTCGTATTATGTTCTCTGTTGAATGAAGTGAAAAAATCCAACTTTTTGGGATGAAGTTGGGGAAAACAGATATTAAGACATGATCTTTTTGATGAAATGGCTGAAAAGGTCAAATCTATTCAACAACACATAAGACAATCTTGGAGTCGAAAAAAATATATGTTGACAAATAAATAAAGTACCTAGAGTTTTAAGTTTGTGATATGTTGTTTCTATGAATATCTCCTTGGAAAATAGTAATGAAATTTAGAAATAATGGAAAGCTGAACCTTGGTTATATCAGTCCTTTTGAAATTCTAGATCATGTTTCGAAGGTAGCTTACTAATTGGTGATTCCTCCAAACCTCTCTCTAGGTCATGATGTGTTCAATTTATCTCTCCAAATAATGTACATACCTTATCCTTCACATGTACTCAGATCAGAAGTTATATCATTGGAGAAAGATCTTTCCTATGAAGAACAACCGATAGAGATTCTGGATCGTAGCAAAAACGTTATACAAAATAAGACCACATTCTTGGTTAAAGTATTGTGGAGGAACCAAAAATTTGAAGAAGATAAATGAGAAATTGAGGATGTGATGAGGGCGGGGTATAATCATCTGTTTGTTTCTAAGTGACGAATTTTGAGGGCGAAAATTCAGTTTAAGGGTGCAGAATGTAACACCCATATTTTTTTTATGAAAAATTTTCATTAAATAATTTATATTATTCAAGTATATTGTGTTGAATTAAATTTGATGTTTTAATGAAGCATGAGACGTACTTAGTATAAAATTACCTTTATATCATAGCCATTGGGATAGCAGGAATAATTATTACTAACTTTTGAAAATGAATTGTAAATTTTTAGGCTATCAATTATTTATAAAAAATATAAATTAGAGATTTGTATGTTTGAGTGAATTAATATTGGTAATGAAATTAATTATATATATATTTTACATAGTTAATACAATATTTTTATTTAACCAATGGATATTTTAAAAATAGGGTGTGAATAAACCCTAATTGTTGTATAAAAACCTATTTTTTGTAAAAAAATTAATCTAACACCTTTGAATGGTGAAATACTTTTAAAATAATATTTTTACACATTAATTATTTTTATATGACCACATAAACATGTTATTTTAATTAAAGATATAAAAATTTACCTAAGATGAATTTATAATATTTTTTGATATCATTTAGGTTTTGATGAGTAGTAAAATCACAATAAATTTTAAGTGAAATCAACTTTTTTCATCAACATAATTGATATGGTCAAATTATAATATTTAATGATTTTAATGTAAAAATAGAATAATTTTTTATCACTCAATATAATTTATGTCAATAGTATTAATTTTACATTGAATTCATACGTAAAAACATTTTAATCTTTTACAATGTTTAAACTTTTAAAAAATTCGTTCTCTCATTCCGAAAATGGGATTGAATTTAAATTAGTCACTTCAACTTATATGTTTTTGTTTATTAAAATTGAACTCCAAATTTTTTTAAAGGTTGGGGCCGAAGCCTCATTTTTATTATTGAATCAAAGCAAAGACCTCTTTTAACTGGGTAGAGGGAAACCCATTACATAGCCCGAAGGCCCACTGGGCTTGTAGCCCATTACATAGCCCATAGGCCCAAATTTTATGCCCAATTCACATTCTGTGGATAGTAACCTACTGCTACAGTACCCGTACAGTACTGCCGCCGCTACAGTGCCCTGCCGCTGCTATAGTACCTGCTGATGAACAGTGATGTCGCTGCTATAGTACTGCTACAATACTGCTATAGTACCCTACGCCCCATAGGTTTTGAACTCCATATTGGTAATCCATAAGACCAAATTATTTTAATAGGCTAATTTTATTTTGGGGAATTATGAACAGTAACTTTGGTAAAAAAATTTATTACAATGGTTAATGGTAAATCAGGTAATTAAATGTAACAATAAAATTATAAAATTACCTTAACACCTATAAAAATTCCATTGGATGACTAAATTAAACCCTTATCATCTATTTTTATAAATTTAATCACCTGATGACCACTTACCTATGAATATTGCATTAATGTAATAAAAACTAATGAATGTGACAAAATGTCACAATCTCATTTTATATTAGTATATTATTTTTAATAAATAGATGCCTAAGATATTATATCGAAAATAGATAGTATATAGGGAACTAAAATAAATAAATAATTCTTAGATTTTTATTTATAATTTTAAGAAACTAAATAAATACCATTAATGATCACACAATAGTGATGTAGAAATTATTTTATTAATAGAAATATCAAATAAATTGTATAAAAATATTAAAATAAATATTTTATGAATTATTAATTGATCCATGAATTTTCTAGGTGACTATAACATGTTAGGAGTTTATTGAATATTTTGGTTCGAATTTATCTTATGTGTGGATTTTTTTCAAGTCAATGAATTGAGTAGTGTCAAATTAGACACTATTGATATTTTATAAAAAATATATTATTAAATTATTTAAAAAACAAAAAAAATATTTAAAAATTACAACGTAATAATTATAAGATCTAAAATTTCCTCAAATATCCATTTATGGTCAATTAGCAATATATAAGTAAATATTTATAACAATTAAAAATTTAGAATTTTATTACCACAATTATAATTAAATAAAATTACTATGTTTTAATTAGAAAGATATGGTTTAAATTGACAAAATAACTTGTCAAAAAGTTATTGGTTTATTTTATTACAACCTTATCTCATTTAATATTCTATATTGAGACATTTTAGTGTTTTTTGGTAATGTTTTTACTTTATTATAATTTATTATTTATGGAGTTTCAAAAAGTTCATCTCACCTCAATTATAAAAGGGCACCACCTCCCTCACCTATTCACTTAATTTTGGGTCTCCATGATCACCCAAACCCTACACATATTCTCTCTCAAATTCCACATTTTCACTATAGAGGTTTTGGTCATCTTCAAAGACCAACTCTCGTTCTATAAGGAGAGATTTTGTGGAAGCACATTGAGGAAGAGGTCATATCTTTAAGGGATTCATTCAAACATCTTTCTTCTTCAACTTTCTATTAATTAGTTGTTTCATTATAAATTAATAACATCATTATCACTCATATACCGATATACTATTACAAGTATGAAAAAAAACATATTTCATCTTCTATCCATCCTACGAAAAATGAAATCATCACTCGTGTGTAAGTAAGACGTACCATCTCACCCCTTGTTATAATCTGTTTTTTACCACCACCTTACTTGGATGGGTATAATGTCATAAATAAAATTATAATATGATTATTATAAAATTATACTAATTATGAAATATCATACACCATCCACTTCAATATGATTCAATAATTTTGGGAATGATATCATTGCTCGTGCATACTTGCGACATACCGTCTCCATGATGCGATGCGATTCATTCTACATGATATTAATTAAACCCTGATTATATACATGAATTTAATGAATAAATATGATATATATTTTACTAATATAATTCTATACTTGATTTATCTATAACCTAATATTTGAAACATGAACTTATCTGAAAAATATTACATAAGAACATAATGCAATCAATATCTGTATAACAAGTGATAATGAAATGTTACTCAAAAATGGATGATAATTTAATCATATATGATATCATAAAAATTATTATGATTATGGAGTAATTAAATAACATTATTTATATCATTAGAGAGTTTTTTTCCAGATACATACGGACCATATCGAACATATGGTATGGCATAACATTGAAAATTTTCTTTATAACTGCGATTGTTTACTAATATGTATTTATTGCTGTATATTTATCATACATGTCCATGTTTCCTAAATATGTATACCAATATATTATTTATATCATTCTATAATTGTTTATTTTCAATTTTACCCATTTTTGAATTTTTACTATTCTTCACAAATGGAATCTTTTGTCGTTTTCAGTACAAGGTACTTTTTGACTTTTTTAGAAAAAGTACAAGAATAATGTTTTTCTAACTTGTATGGATGAACAGATTTGTACACTATCATAAATACTTATTTCCATGAATGTTACCCGAAAATCTTACATTGATATTCAGATAATATTATTTCTTCTAAAACTGGGTGGCATTTGGAGGAAGGAAACAGTTTATGAAGAACAAAGGATATTTTCTCATGAGTTAATTTTAAGATTAATTTATATCTAAGAATTCACTCTTTAAATAGGGTCATATTTCTAACCCTCTTATTACTAGGATTTAAATTTGTTTAATTTTTCAAAATAAATTTGTTTTATATCAATTATGATTGAATGATGTTTACAAAACCTATTTTATTTCATAGTTATGCTATGTTTAATTTTTTTATGTTTCTGTGGAACATGTAAGAATGGTTTCGTTATGAGATGGGTGGAACCTATCCAATGCATTGTATAAAGACTTATATCTCATGATATAGACATGACTGGTATTTCATTTAAATCTTATTTAGTAATATAAGGTTGGAACAAGGAGTGAACTCGGTTAATTAATGGACATTGTCTGCTATGATGGCCTCAGCTACATTTCTTAACTAATATGAAATGATTTTATATGATTATTTGTTTATGAAATAAATATCATGTCTTATGTTATGATTATTGGTTATGCATTTCACTTTTATGATTTATCTCATGACATGATATTATTATCTTTTGTATGCTAAATAATATTTTCAAATGTTATGTTCTTATTATTATGATATGATTGATATTTCTATTGTTTAATCTTACTGAGAGTTTGAGCTACCCTATCATATGTTTCTTTTCACCAGGACAAGTAGAAGGGTTTTATGTAAGACATGTCAAAAATGTGTATATTTTTGAAGAAATAAGTAGGGGACAATGTGGATGTTTTATGAACCAATTGTTTATATTTCCCAATTTCTAGAGACACTAAACCTATACAGTGATGAGATTGTTTCTATTATGTTAAATAATGAATATTATTAAATGTTTCAGTATTATATGTTATGTCCACTGGGTTAGATACCCTGAGAGGAGGGGGGGGGGTGAATCAGGGTATGATAGATTAAAACAACTTCCCCTATTGATCTTGTTTCACTGTTAAGAAAATCTCTATTACCTCTCTTTCCTGTAGAAAAGTATAAGAAGAAACTAAATCATGCACATGACACAAAAAATTTTACTTGGTTCACCCTCACTGGGATACATCCATGGAGCATACAGCAGAGATGTGCTGATGAACCAAATACACTAAAATAACATTACTTTTTACAAGTTCAAAGTGGACTCCCTGTCACTCCTAGTTTACAACGATTCACAATTTGAGAACACACTTCTCTCTCAACTAAAGTGAGCTCATTTCTTCTTCAGAATATCCACAAATAGTTTACAGACCTGTAGGAGTCATCACTATCACTAATGAATTCATCCTCCCTTGAATATAGATGCTATGTTGATGTCCAACTTTCACCCACAGATTAATCTCACTTTGCACTGGGTGTACCGAGAAACTCGAATTTTTATGAAAAGCCTTCACTGGGACATGCACATAATTTTGTGCTTTTGTGGGAAATCCAATTTCTTTGCAACACATATTTTACACGCAACCAATTATTTTATACGCAAATGCCTTCTTTTATGTGAAACTTTTCTTTACACACAACAACCATTTTATGCATAGCCTAAGCTTTACACGCAACATTCTTTTTATGCAGAACCTTTTCTTTCTGCACAAACACATGAATTTTTTCACAAACATGATGTTTACATGAAACTCCCTTGGTTATTCCAATTTTTCATACCAGAGCTCATATACTATCTAATACTTGAGATTCATTGAATTAGGGGGGGCACTTCATTTATATATGCAAAAATGACCCCTATCTGAAAAACCCTTCTTGCACGCGTAATCCTATTTGATTGCAAAAAACACATCTTCTATGCAACCCCGTATTTCACGCAATTCTCCAATTTCTCACACACCTTAGGCCTTTTCCAATTTTCGAGCTTCTAATCTCAAAACACCTCTTGCGCGAAAAACATCATTCATCTATTTCATGCACCACGCTAATATTTCACACAACACATTATTTTTCACGCACCACTCTGATTCTGGGCGCATCTCCCTTTTCCAAAAAACAATCTTTCCATTTTCCAATTTTCTGGACCAAAAATTTGGCAAACACTCGAAAAAGGTGCCACCTTGTATCTTCTCATTTCTGTACCACCTCCAGACCATCCATTTCTTTTTCGACGTTCTTCTGTCGAACATAGATTGCCAACAACATCTCTTGAACCCAAAAAATCACCATGAAAACCCCCCTAGTCCTCAAATTTGTACATTGTGGTCTGTTTTGTCAACAAACACAACATGGAGGTCCGCTTTTTCAAAAAACACAATCACCTCAAAAAAAGCTTCAATGATACCTTGAGTAATTTGTTCCCAACAATATATATATGTAATGTACATTCCGTTATATAGAAATGTGAAATTAACACTTAATATGGGTCACCTACACCTAAGAAAGACTCATAACCATGTTACAAAGCCTTCATAATCTCTATGCAATTGTCTCCAAATAGTAAACCATGAAATGAATCCTCTAATTCCAAATTGTGACATCCCATACCTGGGTGCCAGTAAAAGTTTCCTCTAGACCAGTTGGACACACACTGTCATGTTCATCTCCCGAAACTCCAGAGTATACAGACTTACTACGAGGGCCTTAGTTATGTTATTGGGGAAACTATTCCATAATCACCAGAGTTTCGAACAAACAATAATTGGAAAAAAAGATAAATAGAATAAGAATAAGATAAACATATGGATCAAAATAAAAATAATAATAATAAATAATAGATGAAAGGGAAAATAAAATAAAAAAGCATGAGGATACATGTTATATTTCTATAATGATAGAAAACATGGATACAATGAAGTATATTTTTTATGCTATAAAAATATAGAAAAAAGGAACCCAAAAAATATCCAAGCATATCATATACTGCTTGTTCATATGATACCCACCTTCATCAAAATGTAATGAAGAATTCACGTGTTCAAAGCACGATGCGTTCCATTTTAAACGCTTTCATGCATGTATTATTCAAAGATACCAATGGATA
Source organism: Viscum album (assembly GCA_963277665.1). NCBI lineage: Eukaryota > Viridiplantae > Streptophyta > Magnoliopsida > Santalales > Viscaceae > Viscum > Viscum album. The sequence continues at coordinate 1,210,696,258 of OY728123.1, forward strand.
CCTGGATAGGGTGTGAGATAAAACTCAATAGGCCACCACCATCATTGTCTACAAAATCCATCAAATGTAATATAAACTGAAATAGTGTGGAAGAATTCATATATAAAAGTAAACTAGTAGAGTAATTTAAATATCCAATTACATACATCAGGCTCAGTTGGAGACTGAACATTTAATCCTTTCATTTTTTAAATATGTTCTAGATTATAAAAATAGTTTACATTAAGATTAACCATCAATAACATCCTGACATGATTGTATGACTAAAGGATGCAAGACACAATCGGTAATCTTGTAGTAAGGATAACAAAAAAGGGTGATACAACGTAATAACCAAAGAATCCTTGACCTCATGGTTAAATCCAACATGACTAATGAACTGAAACCTACCTATATGATTAAGAGTGTAATCTAAGGGCCATTACCAAGGTCATTCCATAGAGATAATTCTAACCAAGATCAAGGAATCCATCCAAGGAAAATGGGATAAGCAATGACTGTGGATATGGGGGTATCCAAGGCACCTCAAGTCTATAGATATCATGATAAATCCATGGATATATCCAATGGATTAAATAATAAAAATGGAGTGTTCCTACGATGTCATATAGGGCATACAAAACATGAAAATGATCATGTTCAATGGGTTTTCAAACATTGGGAAATCATCATCCATGAATCAGAATGACTTCCACGAGTGTTGAAGGAATTCCCTCTTGAATCCAAGTAATTCTCAAATATGAACACTATTATTATAATGTCATGGACAATATTCAATAGGAACCATATATTTAATTCAATTTAATTATTAGGCTATTTAATATTCATGCAATTTAATTATCCATTTGGTTCATTCCCTCACTCCCATTAATGTGATAGGGAAAAAGGTTATGTAACTATTTAATAATTTATATAATTCATATTCAATTAATTATGTTCACTCTTCTACCACCTGTAAGAAATACATGGTTTTATATAGAAGTTGAACTGAATTTCTTAATTAAATTTTATAGTTCCATGCCATAGATATAAACTAATTTCTAATTTTATATAATAATATTTTATTAATTTAAATAACTATCCTTAATAGGTCATGTTATAAGAATAATAATTGTATAAATTTACCATTCGTTGGTTTAATTAAAAACATATCTTTATCATGGTAAAGTCTAGGAATGCCAGAATGGTGGCGAATATAGGCATACAAGTCTATTAAAAGCTTAATTTATGTAAACACCCCACTTGGGGTGGTTGATTTTGAAGAACAAACCACCAATGATGCATTCCATTTTTAAAAAAGTCTCACAATATGGTTCTAATGACTATAAAAAGGCCCATGAATTAAATAAGAAATGACTGATAAAATTATCCCATAGAGAATAAAATTTATAAAATGATGATATATGAGCGATGAGTCATATAAAACAAAAATCATACCCATATGACTCCCCTCATCCATTATATGCCTTTAATTTGGTCATGTATTGAATGTGATTTTAATAAAGGACTATATCCATAATAATATTGCATATGATAATGCAACTAAAATACATAAGAACTTGAATGATGAAATATTAATGGATAAAATGAAATAAGGACAAAACCATGAACACCCAATTTGACAAATTGGGATTGAATAGGAGTTCGGATGGTGACACAGGATAAAAACTATCAATCAAAATTTAAGGAGATCATAGAAGGATAATAGAATGACCTCTATCTATTAGCAGAGAAAATTAGAGGAGGGGTGTGTTTAAAGCATTCAATTATGTTTATATTCATTAATTCACCCCAAAATCAGGGTAGCATGGTTTTACAGTATGGTTTTCCATTCTGATCACCAACCATGTGCCATCTGCTGTTCTAAGAAGGCACCCACATGGTTAGGCCACACTATTAGAGAAACTGTGCTCCAATATTGAAAAAATCTCTTCTAAAAACTAAATTTTTTTGCATGTGAATGTGGTACCAAGTGTATGTTTATGGAAAACTGTGCACCATACTTCACCCAAATGTCTAGACATGAAAGGATAGAAGAGATAATATAGTATGTGAGCATAATAATTAATACCCAATCAACTTTATGTTTTTCTCCACTTTTCAGGGTTCGGTGCTCTAAAAAAGACATATAAATCCTCAAAACCTTTTACTAAAACCTTATAAATCCTTTTTAGTTTATTAATAAATAATGTTACCAAATTTAAAAAGATCTACATCTGATAATAAATTGGGTTCCTACACATTTCAACTTTGTTGAATATGGTGCTTCCATCAACTCATAAATTATCCCAATCATTTTTAACCAATCCAATTACTCCTAAGGATCATTCATTCCATGGATAGTGTGTGTTTTTATTCAATAAAAATAATTATAATGTCTATAGTTTCAGTCATTCAAGGTTCCAATATGTTTGGATAAATGAGAATGGGTGTAGCATCCTATCCTAGAGCTAGGACTACTCATTCAATAATCTCAATGAGGTTATGATGAATTTAGAGGATCAAATATTGTGGAACATCAGAATCTGAATCATGTGGAATACTCAAAAATCTTTTTGGGGGAATGGTACTACATGAAAAAATTGGAAAAAAATAAAAATTATCAAAGATACTCAAATAAAAAAACTCTATCAATATACATAAAAATATCAATTCCACAGGAAAGATTTACATTTTTTGGCGGCGTCAAAATAAGAAAATGATTTTTAGATAAAATACTATATTTAACTCATATTATTCAAAGAAATATTTCCCAAACCCCCATGGTTACTTATGTATCACAATGATGTGATATTTCTAGGGACTCACTCCTAAAATATACCTTATCTTATGAAATTCCTACATTATTTCTTCTAAAACATCCCCAATAGGATAAAAAAATCAAGAAATTATGGTAAACCTCCACTGATACATTTTTACCCCAAACCAACCTTAATACCCTAGTACACTAGTACCAATGCTGTTATTGGCATGGATCAATGGGAGTTCCAAATACCCACAGGGTGGGGCCTTGCACTATGGTTTGAAGAAATGGATTGAGGGGATAATTTTACACCATGGAAAAAAAATAATGGAAATTGAACATTAAAATACTTAACAGCTGGTATTTCAAACACTAATCGAGGTGAAATTGAAAAAAGAAGATATATAATGATATAAATATATATCCAATAATAAAATGACAAAATATCCATCAATACAAAATCCAAAATTTTCCATGAAACAAGATGATCCAGGCAACCTCATTCACTAAAACCACCAAAGGACACCTAGTTAGGAAAATAATTCACCTCCATGTATCATGTTCCCCTTTCATGGACATTCCCTAATAAAAGCTATAAATTATCAAAGGAAAAGCTAAGTTGGGAAAAAAATAACCTAATATTTTTTCAAAAAATGTTCCATAAGAAATTACATAAAGGATAAAAAATTTATACTATCATATGAAATAAGGAAAAGAATAATAAATTATTTTTATATTTTCAATCAAATATACACTCAAATTAGATATATTTCCATTATATCAAAGATTGATTAAATGTTGATATTTATAAAATATTAGGACAATAATATATTAGTTCAATAAGAACTTTAATTGAATAATCATATAAAAATAATGAACATTGGTCATATCCCATGAGGATAATTAATTCCAGGTTACTGAATACATTCCCTATTCATTCTGTCAATCATTACGAATTTTTTTTCCACATCAATAGGGCTGAATCGATTATGATTTAATCAATCAATACACAATAGTTGAAATAATATAAAAAATTTAATTGTTATAGTTTTCATCATCAATCCATTCATAGTGTTTATAGTCTTACAGTACTTGTCCATATAACTGAGTAACTACTCAGGGAAAATTTGTTTTTTAATTAATGAATCATTAAATCTTAGGAAAATCATTCTTTTTAATTTAGTTATATTTTTTCAAAATCAAATTCCAAATTTCATGTTTCAACACTAAATTAACATTTCTATACAAAATCATTGGTTTGGATCAATTTCAGTCTTTTCATAATCGACATTAATTTAAATCAATTTTACTAAATAATAATAATCTAATAATTTCATAAAAAAACATTTCATGAGAAGAAATAATTTCTAAAAAATTCACCCTAAATTTAAATAGCCAATGAAAAAGGTTTCCATATATCAATTCATTCCATTTAAAATAAAACATCAAATCATCTCAGATCAATGAAATCAATTGAAGATAAATTTTACCAAATTCATAAAATTATTGTTTCATGTGTAGTGTATAACCATGGGGTACCACCTAACATTAGTCACATGATCAATAAATCTCCAGAAATGGGAACCATAAATAGAGTGCTGAAGCAATAGAAGAACCAATAATAATACAAAAAATCATAATTCATTATATCAAGGATCCATCAGCAAAAAACATGACGACTCAGTACACCCAAAGTTGTTGATAAAGGAAGAAACAAAAATTCAAAATCAAATAAAAAGAACTTACTAAATAGGGTTCAACCACATCAACTACAACTTTGATCCGAGAAGAAACTTTTTGGATGAGTTGAAACCATCACTAAAATGCCTCTAAAAAATGTTTAAATTAAGATTTATTATGTTAGGTTTAATGGATCCTTATTTAAAATCATAAAAGTATTTGAAACATATTCCCATTTTTTTGTTAGGTCACACTAGAAGAAAATAACTTGTGCCTAATTGTGTTGCTGCAATGGGATTCGAAAGGGTGATGCATAATTTTTCAAAATGGTTATAAAAAACCCACACCCCCTCTCAGTTAAATGGAATAAGGGTGGATTGTTTGGATCAATAGTTTGGATACTTTGTCCCAACAATTATCTCTCTATTTTCTAATGCCTCATGATTTTAGGTAATGGCCCCAGGCTATAAACTAACAATTCCCCCCTTAAACACTGTCACATGGTACATGGTTTAATATGATGATTAGAAAGATTTTCCCAAACCATGTACCAACCATATTCATTATAAAAAACTCTAAAAAAAATTCAAACTCTCAAAAAATGATCTAAAACAAGATCCAAACAAATGTCTATCACAAAAAATGTATTAAAGTACATCAAATATGGGGATGATATGTTTAAATGTGTTCTTGGGGGAGACACTACCAATGTTTTAGTTATGTGGTAGTATAGACATGTCCATGTTGTTACATGGGATTTAAAATGTAATGTATAAAATCAATGGACTATGTTTTATTGAGTATAATGTCATGATACACTTCTTGGGGTTGATAGGCCCTTAATGTGGTGCTTTTAATGAAATAGACTTTTTTGGTACCATGCAATATACCTTTTACCATTATTTTATATTTTTTGAGTTATTATTTTCATTGGTGATGAATAAAGTTTATTGTGGTTCTTTTTGTTTATGGTTTCATCAACACATAATGTGGTGCATAATTGGTACATGGATAGGTAAAACTGTGAGGTTCTCCACTATAAATCTTGAAACATATTTTATAATAACAATGTTTGTATATATGGTGCTTGATAGGATATATCCATGGGATATTCCCCAAAAAAATGTGACCTGGTAGAGCGTAAAAAATTCATTGTTATTTTTTGGTTTACCAAACCATGAATCTAAATAGTATGGTCCCCAAGAAGAGGCATTAATTAAAAAATGGTTGGATCACTTTTTAAAAAACTATGGGACCAAATAATGCATTAGGTTTTAATTAATCCAATAATTTATTTCGAATAAAAAAACCTCTAAAAACCTCACTATTATTATAATAGATATAGCTGTCAAAACATAGGATTATAGTGGTGGTTATTGGTGAATAGTCTATACTCAAACAAAATTTTTGGTGAATCTAGAGGATATGGGTCTTGATATTTCATTGTTGTTTTATCATTTTTTTCTATTATTATTGATCTCTAAATATAATTCATATTTATAATGGAATGAATCATTAATTTATGATTCTATACGCATAATTATTGATTCATTTTTGATATAAGAGTGAATTATTTTATCATTTAAGGTTTTAGACCTAGTTCTAGTGAATTGGAGTCTACTTACCTATTTCAACAATATTATTGATGGGAACATTCTATTTATTCCAAACCTTTTCCTAAATTTTTTTGAGGTTTTATTCATATAAAGTTTTCCTTGAGTTCTCACATGATGGAATGGGGATTGATCTAGGGGTAATTGACTTGAAACTTGACATGGGTTGAAATTATTGAGATCAGAACATCGTTGTATAAAAGGTATGAAGTCCTCTTCACAAAGTCCCAATATATATATGTTTTTGGAATAATTGTGTTGAATGTGTACATATCCCATGTGACCTATTCTTGATATGAATCACTGGTGGTGTGGTGGATAGCCTAATGAGACATATAGTTTATATGATTAGGAGGTAGTATGTGAGTTTAACCCCATGATACATATGCATGATATGATTTGAATGTGTATTTTTATTATATTGATGATTGTTTCTTTACATGACATGGTTATGAACTACTTATTTTCGCATTACATATTTAATGTGCAGTTTTTTGTCTTTGTAATTGAGTGACTAGGTTGAGACCTATGGGATAGTTGATTCATTATACGGGGAGTGTGAATGATATTATTTCTTTCTATAGAGCCATAAGATTGTGTTGACATGTGGTATATGGATTTCCCAAGAGATGTAATATTTGGTCAACTTGATGTACACGTCATTCCCTAGAGCTATAAATTGGGTCAGAATATATACTACCCTTATATGTGTCTATATTATCTCTTTAATTGGGATTTGAGAAGATGATCATTTATATGATTATGTCAATCCAACACAAGAATTTACCCTTATTGTGGACTTTTTATAGGTATGCAAGGTCCACAATGACCAAATATATGTGTGTACATGTATGATTACTTATTATTTACTTATGGACTAATTATTTTCATGGCATACAATTTTTTATATTTTTAAAATATATTGGGGACCACTGGTAGTGTAATACTCAGTTATATAGCAACACCCAACATTTTAATTTTATTGTTAGTGTATATTATATGATCAAGGATATAGTTAAGGGAAATCGATGTAAAGAAATAACATGAATGACTCTATTTAATACTTATTTTTATATTCAGTACTGTGTTGTATTTAACTAATTTAGAATATTGATATACGACATGTAGGGTCCTTTTATTTTTATTTTCATTAAATGATTTCCATATCAATTTTGTATATAAAGGGATTATTGTCTCATTCATTAGGATTATAACATTTGAGATATTATTTTCTCTTATTATTTTAAATATTTATTATATTTATTAAATTTCAACTTCAATTTTTTTATTTATATATGAATATTCTACATATTATTCCTTTCAGGATAATAGAACAAATCAAAATCTGTGGCCACAAAACGAGGAATTTATTAGTTTATATTGTACTCTGACCGTGTCCATGGGATTTGGAGTTAAATGTAAAATCAAATATTTAGTGATCATTCACTCTTATTATCTACTTCTCTTCATCACCGGTTGAGTTTAATCATGGATTATACACATAAACCACCTTGAGAATAATTTTTTAAAATTTTGTGAGTATACTCATTAGATATTTACCCTCCTCCCAGTGGTTGTTAATATTTTACATTGGCCTATGGAAGTAGGAAAATAAATAAATTATAATGGATACCATATTTATTGTGGTATATTCATGTGAGAATGAATTTCACTCATAGATTTTGGAGTCGTGATATAAGTTTAGATATTAATTATATGGTATGTAACACAGGTTAAATAAATATTTTTAACACTATTTATAAATTTAATTACTTTTTTACAATGTAATTAATTCTTCAGGTAGAGAATTCAATGTGTCTAAGAGGATGGATTTTAATTGTATTGATATAATATTTTTAGTTTAAATATAATGACATATCCTAAGTAGTAATTTTTTTTTATTTTTTTTAAATTAATAGGATAAATTATTTTTAATTTTTTTACATAAATTTCAATGAGAAGATATTGTTTATTTTCCACTCACATTTTAGAGAGTTGGGGAAGGGAATAAAATGGTTTACGATTATACTATTTACACTTTTATGATGTAACATTCCTTGTTTTTTCTGGTATGAGAAAATTCTAGGCTGTTAGTATTGTTTCATGAAAAAATATATCTTTAATATTTTAATTCAATCTTTTTTATTATCCTATTCCAAATGAATATATTTGAGATAATCATCATTATTTTCTATATTCCATAAAGTGATGGTGTTTTGTAAAGATGGGAATGCACATAATTTTATCTGATTGATGGAAGATATGAAACAATTTCAACAAGAATTGGCATTCCTAATGATTGAATAGGTGTAACAATTCACATGAGTTTTAGAGATAGAGTCCTATTTTTCTACTCATAATGATGTTGCAGTAGTAGATCCCCCTTCCCATAGTGATATAATTATATGTATCTATTATATTAAATTTAAAACCTTAAAAAATTATTTTTAAAATTTCTAGTTTGATATTTATGGTATATTTATTTTATATTTTATTTTATTTATTATAATTATATATTTTATATTTTAAAAAATTGTAATTTTTGTTATTTATGTATCCTTCAAAATTTAAATTAAAATGAAACATTATTTTTATAATGTATTTATTATTAATTAATTATACATGAATCTATTTTTTACAAATTATTAGAAATATTATTAAAAATAATATCATGTCACATAATATTTGAAATGGATTAAAAGAATTATCAGAAATGATATCACATCACATACAATTTTCTCTATTACAATAAAAATAAACATAATTGTGATCCAGTATTTAGTGAAAATTTTGTTATAATAAAAAACCATAATAATAAATATAATTTAAGAAAACAAGGCCTTTTTAATGTTATAAAAATAATAATTTTTTTGAAAATTAATTATGATATATATAATTATTTTTTCATATTCACACCCACTAACCAGGGTTAGATTTGAATGGTGATTGATATATTTATTTACACTTATTCTCTCACCTGAATTCCAAGTCATGGGTAATGATAATTCATTATGTACATGATAATTTCACACCCATAATTTTTGGTTTCATGAATTCTATTTATATATTGGATACATTTACCTGAGATTTTGGTGAATCATTAGTGATTTATAAATTATGTAATTTATGGAGGTTTGGAAGATACTGTTTTTATTATTTTTATTTATTCTATTACTATTACATGACCAATATCCACATATTTGGGCAGATCATTTAAATAATCTATTGAGGGATGCATATGAAAATTCCGTATATGGCTATGTGTGTTAAAACCATTACCCAACTTCAAGTTCAAGGAAGGGATTAAGGTATTGGACTGAATACCAAGGTTCTTTGGAGCCTTATCGAGGAATTTTTCATGGTGACATTATTAAATGATTTTGAAATATGTAAATACCCACATATATATAAAAGTAAATTATTATATTTTAACACATGTTTTAGTGGTTTAGTGGTATCTTGATATCGAATGAATTGAGGATGTTAGTATGATTTCAAATGAAGGTTTTTTATATAACTGATTATATATACACATAAATGTTTTGTGATTCATATAGACTTGTGTGATTTATGAGATCATTTTATTACTTGTAATGACTACCCATAGTATTATTATTCCCATATCTATAATAAAATACAATTTTTCGATATTTATTAATAAATATAAAATGGTGTAGTTTTTGGTATTATCATGGATGCTAAATATTGATAAGTGATTTAATTTCTAAATGTATTGATTCTTCATTGGGATGTAAACATTAATTGTTTCAATATTAAAATGTAAATTGGATTATATTTGTTGAGGAGGTGATATGCATATTTATAGATTCAATAGAAAACATTACATTATATTATAATTATATTTATTTTATCTAATTTATTTATATTTTATTTTTAGTTATTTATTTACACCAAGGTGGATAATTTTTTCGTTTCTATGGTAGAAAATTAAATTTAGAGGTATTTTATATTATTTTTTGAGTGTATACCTCAGTAGTAGTTATTATCCATTGATCCTTTGGAGGTTGGCTTGTAGATTTTATTTGCTCGTATTATTGGAAATGAAAGAAATTTAAATAAATTTTATACAACAAAACTCAATTTGTTTTTTAAATTTAATGAAAATAAATAGACGAGGTTGGTTTGATGGATTTTTTTCTAATAATAACCCATCATGCAATATTATAGAGCCCAATGTGATAAAAAATGTTTCATTTATCAATATTAAATATAGAACTATAAGGTTCACATATTTATTTTAAACATTATCCATGAATAATGGAAACCATTTTCAATGATCATTATTATTATTGTTAAATTAAAATCATTTTTCAATGTTAACTTTTGGAATTGGAAGTAGTATAAATTTTTGAGAATACAATTAAATTAAAACATAATATTGAATAAAAACACAACAAACACATGAAAAAACAAATCATGCAATTAAAAATTCATGAAAAATAAAATATTCAAATAAAAAAGTAATCCTTTTTAAATTGTTTTATTATACTATATTATTTACAGTTATAATTCCGTAAATAATTATAATAATATCTGTGTGTTCGATATAAATGTTAACATATCTTGACATATATAAATCAAATATATAATAGTAAAATAGGAATTAAAAATAATTAGGAATCTTGAACCAACATTATAAAATATATTTTTAAATGATTTTTTGTTATTTTTAAATATTTCTAGTGCCTAAGTTATTGTTTTCTTAATTTTATGAATGTATTTTGAATGAATTTTAAAAATTAAATAAATTTGGATAGGTTTTAAGTGATAATTTAAAAACCATGACATTGATGAATGTGAACTAAATTAGGGATATCATTTTATTACAATTTTAAGTCCATGAGCATCTGATAAGGGCATAACATACTAATTATAATAGAGAAACCATGAATGAAGATTCTATAACTACATTTATTATGGTTCAAGTTTAACAATAAATTTTTTTTCTATATGTCTAGTAAGATATTGATGATATATAATAATATAAAGTATCTTTATTTATCTCATCCATAGGAAAATATTATTAGAATTTTTTGAAAATTATTTAGATCAATGTGAACCATGTTAGAATATTATCTTGTAGTGGATAAATATTTATTTTAGAGGATAATATCTCACTAATTTTTGGGGTTTATTAAATGATTAAATGAATTTTTAGGAAAGAATTAATTTCCATATCATAGTTTATAAAATAATTTTCTTCTTTATTAATGCAAATAAAAAAAATTTCGAGTATTTCAGTGTTTTTTGTTAGATATATAGTTGAATTTCATTATTTTCATTTTGGAGGATGTACTTTGAGAATATTTTATAAATTTTATTAGAGATAAAATTCATTAATTATATGAATAAATTTTATGATATTCATTCAAATATATCATTATTAAATATATTTCTTAATATGATGAAATCTTTCATGATTGTGTATGAATTTTCAAGAGTACATAGTCTCCTGAGAACTAAAGTGCTCAATGTATAAGGATGGGTGACTAATTATTTTATCATATTCATTCATAATGTTTTTTTATAAGTATCATATTTAAAATGAGAAAAATGTATGTTGTAATTATTTGAATACTAGAGCTATTTAGTGTGGGAATCAATTGTTATTAATACTATTTAAATATTAAAACTAATTTACACATTTTTTGAATTTAATAAAATAGAACATTAATGAATTAAATCTGATTCATCACATCCAAAAGTGGAATTGGATTGATTTATGTAATATTCTAGGGTTATAACACAATAACATAAATTTATTTTAGAATCATTTTAAAATTTTAATTTTATATATTTATTAATTATTGTGTCACAACCTGTCCCACAGGGACCGTGCTGTGGCTACCCCAAGCCTTACTTCCATAGGCCAAGAGTTGGAGACTATCACTAGAAAGGAATTTCCCTAATATAAGAAGGAATTGCCTCAAAACCTATACACACGGAGATAGGTAACACTATGCACAAGTAGAACACAACGCAATGAGAAATGTAGAACCACAACTAAAAACCACCAACTACTGTAAAAGTAAGTACTAATGTAAAGGGGAAAGAATATAGGAAAAACTGAAATGAAAATACAACAAAGAAGGGGAAAATAATCTTGAGTTCATCCACCAAGTATTATACCTTAAGGGTAGGTACAGATTGTTATTGCTGCTCTCCACGTCCACCGGTCACCTTCGTACACCATCAAGTCCTAGCTCCTCGAGACTTAGTGAAAGTTATCTGTCGTCTAGACTAGACACCACAAGGTGTGGGTGAAGCCCATGCAGGGGTTAGTATAACAATCCCCAGTAGGGACCCGAGACCCCATAGGTCACTCAGAATTCCACAGTGAAAAAACAAAAAAGTATGATCTCAATCACAAATAACACGAAAAAGACAGATCAAACCTGGTATATTATAGGGTAGTAACAGTATCATCTTAAGTCTCATCATCAAACACCTTAACTGATGGAGAACTACTCATCTATCGAGTACAATGGGACTTCCAAGTTACACAGAGGTGCTTCCCACTATCCTTGAAGTACTTATGTCCTCCTACCCATCACGTACCGTGGGTCTATCGGGTCACACAGAGCCGCTCCCCACATTTTCCAACAGAGGTACTCGACCAATCAAGTACCATAGGCCTGTAGAGTAACACAGAGCCACTCCCCAGCATGGTCCATAAAATTACCAAATAGGTGCTTCCCATTGGGTTTTTGAGTCACACATAATTGAAATCCACCAGTCTTTATATCTAAGCTAGTCGAAGGGTTCCGCACATAGCTTGCCTAGGAGAACCAATCCCCAAGATATCAGTCGTATTTAAAATGGAACTATGTCCCTCGAAGAAGTATCTTGATGATTGTACATGTCATAAGGGTTCCATCACAATAGATGGCATGCCAACCGAATGCTCGTTTTGTAAGTTATATGCTTTTTAGTGTTGAGGGTCCGGTTGGATTCTTGTACAGTCCTACCTGGCCAAACTACAACATTATTTAAGACTCTCATGTAGTATCTCTTAAGTACTGCCTCATCCTAAGGGTTTATAGTCCACCAATAGTTCATCAAATGGATGTCGGGTTTAGGATATACACCCGTTTAAGCATAACTTGGCAAAAAGGGGTCCGGGTACAGTTTGGCCTGGTTGGATCAACCCGACCCGTCTCAATAGGCCCGACCCGAAGGGGTATGTGCTTATCCTGGTATGGATGGACATTGTAAAGCCCACTAGGCTACGGTCTCAGCCTGCTGGACCACAAGTCCAACCCATCCCACTTAGCTGGTCGCAGCCCACTAGATGAGCGTGGGGGTCTACATCACTCCCGAATGGCTTCGACTATTAGGGTCTTCAATGTTGTGGTGCCTGTTGGAGCCACAAATCCTGGTCATTCAACATAAACTGACCCATTATGGACCTATGCGCAAGGTGAATCCCTTTGCAGCTTCTCAAAGTCACGTCCCTCCTCCGCAGTGCGCTGCCGACGCACACCGCCAGGCTATGCAGTGACACCGGATGACGATGCACCCCCAGTCTAGTCCATCTGGACTAGCCCAAAATGATCCTACGGGAATGGGTCCGCCCTATGCCACGTCTCAAAGTCGTGACCTTCCTTCTCAGTGTGTTTCACCACTTCAACATGGTCGGTACAAGAGGGCTGATCCTGTATCCATCCTGGAACCTTCGGGTGATGCCTTTCCTTTGCGGTCGGTGGGTGACAGCCGCCATCTCCCTCTGCTATCGGCACCTCCGCGCCTGCGTAGCATCTATGGGCCACCCGTGAAGCTCTAGTGGTATGTTTTTATTCTCTTCCACTGTTATGGGATTCTCGAGACAATGCCTACTTTGTGTGGCCCTTGGTTCCACCTTTCCGCCATATCTTCCAGTTTCCCCCAAAAAACAAAACCATAACTGAGTTTAGTAGATGTTCTGGGCCTTATTCGTTTTTCATTCACCATCAATGTTAGAATAATAACACATGAATCATTTCAAGAATGAAAAAACTCTTCTGTATAGAAAAAAACCCCCATACCTAGTTTCCATTGGAAGGTGTAGTAGATGGGGAAGTAGGTTCTGTGTCCGAAGGATTTCGTTTGTGCTTGTCATCATCCGTTGATTCCTCTAAAACCCTCGCTCGATCACCGTTCTTCATTGGAGCGGGAAGTAATCATCGTTGTTTCATAGATTCCTCTTTTATATCTCTAAAAACACAATCCTATGTTTTGATTAAGTATAAAATGTGAAAAAAGGCACAACACAATTAATGGGGTTTAATAAAGAGTTTAATTAATGAACCTATTAATTCTCCCAATGGTTCAGTTACATATATTATTAATTCTCCAAGAGTTGTGGTTACTGAACCTAACGTTAAAGACATTATATTGTCTAATGTTTCACTAAAATCCCACATCCATTTTTCCAATGGTTAAAAAAAAGAAAATAATACAACCTTTAGTTATTTAATTTTTTTTGTAAAGTCCAAAAATTAAAATTTTCATCCCACCTTTACTGGTCAAATTTAAGCTTCATTTAAGAGAATCATGTCACTATGGATTCAATAGTGCCATCATTTTTTTTTAATTCGAGCACCTGTTCAAAATATATAAATATACTCCAACACATTTACTAAACAAACCTTAAAAAAGTTAAAAAAATACTTTTTGGGAACTCCAGGCTTCAGAATCACATGCCGCCATTTTTCAAAGACTAGTAATAATCCCAAATAATTAAAAGAAATTATATTGAATTTCCAGGTGTTTACATTCTCCCAAACATAGCGATTTTCATCCCTCAAAGCTATAAAAAAAATAGGGAAACAAATGGGGGAACTTTTCATGTATCTGAGCCTCCTAATCCCTTATGATATCCTAGAGATTCTCATTCTCCCAACGAAATCTCACATGAAGAATCAATGGCCCATGAAGGACCCACTCCCGTCGATCCTCAATCTCCACAAGGAACTCCGTAAATTTCACCTTATCATATATTTCAAGCTCTCCACTGTCAATAACGTGTGATGGATCACGCATGTACCTTCTTAGTTGTGACACGTTGAAAACATTATGCATCCAGTGAATCTATTGGGGAAGAGATAGATGTTATTTCACCATGCCTACACTACTGAGGATATAGACAGGTCTGATGACCTCATAGATAGCTTTCATCCCCAGCAAATCCATCATAGTCCTCGTCGGGGTGAGACCCATAGGAAGAAATAGTCTTCCTCCTCAAACTCCATGGGTTTATGTCTCCTGTAGGTATAAAACTTCTGTTAGCTCTATGCAGTCTCCATCCCTTCCTAGATGATCTATACCTTCTCTATGGTAGCATGTTCTAACTCTAGACCCATAAGTGTTGAATCCCATGGGTCTGTCTAGTATAGAGGTGATCTACAAGTTTAGTGGTACAGGGACTCAAATAGAGCCATTCTGATTATGGAGTGATATTTGTTGTGGTATGAGAACTCCACCAGTGGAAGGTGGTCCTCCAAACTACGGCCAAAATTGTGGACACAAACCTGAAGCATTTCCTCGAGTGTGTGTATGGTCTGCTCCATCTAACCATCTATCATAGGGTGAAAGGCAGTGTTCAAGCATAGTTTAGTCCCGAACTCCTCCCGCAATGCCTTCCACAAGAAGGATTTAAAATGAGCATCACGTTCTGAGACGATTGTCGATGAAACCCTATGAATACATACAATCTCTTATACATAGAGATATCTAAATACCTCTATTGATTCATGCTCTCTAATGGGTAGGAAGTTGGACAAATTGTGGAGTCATTCAATGATCACCCAGATGGAATTGTGGCCCCTGAATGTACGTGGTATCCCCATCACGAAGACCATAGAGACACCATCCCTCTTCAATTCTGGCACCTCAAGTGGATGAGCTAGGCCTGCTAGTACCTGATGTTTTTCCTTCACTTTCTGACAAGTGAGGCATCATGATACAAACTATGCCAGAGCTTTATTCATCATTGCCCACTAGTAATGATGCTAGTGGTCCTATTACATCTTCTCCACACTAGGATGTACCACCAAAGGGGATGTGTGGAACTCCTTTTACACCTCCTCTCATAGAATCTCCAGTACCATGGTGCATCTAGACAACCCTAAGGATATATGACCATGTCGGGCCTCATAGTCAACGTCCCCAAGATAAGCCTCCCAAACTCGCTGAAGAAGTGGGGGAGGGAAAGTCATATATTGAAGGTAAGTTTCTCTATCTCTACCCACGAAGGATATCAGCAACACGGAAAGATGCTATGTCGCCCGACTCAACAATTGCAGTCCAGACCACCTCATGAGTACCTCTTCTACTACATTCACCATCCTAAGACTGTAGACCATCTCAAAGATGTAGTTCTGGAGGAACTCTAGCCATCACCACTGTCTCAGGTTCAGGTCCTTCTATGAGAAGATATACCTGAGATTCTTGTGATCAATGTAAACAGTAAACCACTCACCCATCAAGTAGTGCCACCACATCTTCAGTGCAAAGACCACTTTTGCTAACTCCAGGTTGTGGTTTGAGTAGTTATTCTCATGTTGTATCAACATCCATGAGCCGTAGGTGATCACTACTCTCTCCATCATTATGACACTACCTAGAACAGTCCTTGATGTGTCGTAGTAGACTACATACCCAACACCCTTTTATAGACGCCTCATTATGGGGGAACTCGTCAGTCTCCGGCTTAGCTCTTGGAAACTATGTGGTCACTTCTACATCCATAATAAAGGCTTCCACTTCTTCATCAAAGCTGACAAGGGTGTTTCTACACTGGATAAGTCATGTAAAAATCTTTGGTAGTATCTAGAAAATCCCAAGAAACTTTGTACCTCAGTCACACTCCTGGGTGGATCCCAAGAAAGCACTGCCTCTATCTTTTCTGGATCCACTAAAACTTCAATCTATGAGATAACATGCCCTAGGAAGTGTACTTCCCATCTCCAGAACTGGTACTTCGAGAGATTTCCATAATGGTGGTTCTTGAGGAGGTTATCCAGAACTATTTGTCATTATGGGGCATGCTCCTCCTCTGTAGCCGAGTACAAAAAGATTTCGTCAATGAAGACTTCCACGAAGTGATTGAGGTAAGTCTAGACGATTCTGTTCATGTTCCCCATGAACACTAATAGAGCATTGTTCATGCTGAAAGGCCTCAGAAATATCTCGTGATGGGCATACCGACATCTAAAGGCTGTCTTCGGTACGTCCTCATCCCGTAGCCTCAGCTGATGATAGCCTGATCTGAGGTCTATCATTGAAAACCACCATGCTCCCTTTACCTGGTTGAATATATCATCAATCCTCAGAAGAGGATACTGGTTCTTCATGGTCTTGTGGTTCAGGTGATGATAGTCTATAAAAAGCCTCAAAATCTGATCTTCCTTCTTGGGGAATAAAATTGGGGTTTCTCAAGGAGAAACACTGGGCCTTACAAAACCCTTTCTTTTCACGCCTTCCAACTATAACCTCATCTCAAAATTTTCCAAAAGGGCTAACTAATATAATGGTTTAGATATCAATGGTTCCCCAGGGTACATGTTGATGTAGAATTCTACTTCTCTAAGAGGGGGTTTCCCCTAAACATTTTCCGAGAATAAATCATCATACTGGCCCACCAGTACATGATATCAAAGATACTCTCTTCCACTACAATGATGGTGAGGCTAGAAAAATGATAAGTGATAGGCTGAACCCTCCTCTGATATAGTTCATCTCGTACTGAAATGGTTTCCTTCTCACCATTGAAGGAAATCTGGATCCCACCCTCATAGATACACCACACTTTGCACCTAAAACAATTGATCTGAGCATGGAATGTGGATTAAGATTCCATACCTAAGATGACATCATAATTCCTTAATACTTCTTCTAGTAGATATCAACTGAAGATCTCACCTACTATATTTAGCTCATATGATCTACACCATTGTGTAATCATCTAATCCTCTCTCATAAGAGTCTCTAATCATAAGGATCGATCCAAAATCTCTATCAGAATCCCTGAGCTCTGAATAAGTGTCATGTAAATGAATGTGTGATTGAGATCTGTGTCTATAAGAACTAAAACTAGGGTGTAATAGACACAAATCATACCTATAATCATCTCTTGAGATTCGTGGTTATACGCCTTTACTTTATTGAGCGGATCTCTCCCATGTCTTCCTGCTCCCCAAGGTCGGGGTGGACCACCTGGGCGTGGTGGTGGTAACACCTTGAACCATCGCCAACTGCCTGCGGCTTGGTGTGCTTCCTAGACATGTCCACCATCCTACTAAACTCTTCGCTTTAACAACCTCCATTATCTCAGAGGCCCCTCAACAATATGATGGTAATCTGTATGGTGGTTTGGGAAATCATTCACCATGTGTCCCTACCCGCCACATGAAAAGGAATGATTAGCCCCCATCTGACTCCCTACAGTCTGGGAGCCTCACACAATTGACCCTGAGTTTTATGGTCAACTTATGAATGAACTAGACCTGAATCCCTGATCTCCATCTTGAGTCCTGGATCGAAGGCCTGAGCACTAAATAAAGGGTCTCACACCATGTCTGTGGAGTATTGGGAATGATCTGTGAACCTCCCCGAGTACTCGACCACTATCTGACTACCCTTCTATTGGTGGAGAAGCTTTTAAATGCACACAGAGCACAACTTTGTGGGGGAAAAATCCTCCCAGA
Source organism: Viscum album (assembly GCA_963277665.1). Classification (NCBI taxonomy): domain Eukaryota; kingdom Viridiplantae; phylum Streptophyta; class Magnoliopsida; order Santalales; family Viscaceae; genus Viscum; species Viscum album. Next base: position 1,210,715,001 of record OY728123.1, read on the forward strand.
AAAGCCTCTTGAATTCAACCCAGGTGAGGGTCACCTTATCCCTACTCTGTATTTTCAAACTCCGCCATCTCCCTACTGAGCCCTGCAGAAGGCTCGCTACCAAGAACTCCATCTGGTCATGCAGTGTCCTTAATATTTGGAAGACCCATGTCACACCCTATAGCTAGTCTTTAGTGACCTGAAGACCCATCTCTCCCCTAAACATGGGAGGTCTCTGTCTCTGAAACTCGTGTAGGGCACCAAGCTAATGAAAGTCCTCTACCAGAACCTCTGGAAGTAGATGATGAAAATAGGTTGGTGGTAGCACTGGTGCACCACCTAGTGGGGCCACCTCAGGAGCTGGTACATGAACAGACACCTAGTCGTTGTGTGGGCTATCCTCATGACCTCGTATGGGGATCCTGGATGGTCGTCCATGTAGAGACATCTTGAAATTGATCAAGATATACAATGTTTAGAAGGTTATACCTGGTGAGCTTACTTTTATTCAAATAAAAGAGGCACTTAGGCAACAAGTGTTTTCATGTATTGAGCTGAAACATAATTCAAGGTCATAGTGTATGGATATGTCGACCACCACACCAACACTGGACTCCCTGAATCTGAAATTCGGACTTGTAATAATTAACACTGTTTCCCCAAAACAAAACATTAGACTCATGGTCTTTTATGGGGAAACCAACCACCCTATGGTAACACATTGTCATGACCCATCCCCTAGGGCATGTTCTGTGACTACCCAAAAACTTCCTTCCATAGGCCATGGGATGGCAACAAGCACTGAAAAGGAATTTTCCTAAAATGGGAAGACATTTCCTAAAAACAAGTACACACACAAACATGGAACTCTATTCACAAGTAAAACACAATATAGGGAGAAATCTACAACAAAAATTAAAAACCACCACATAGTATATATGTATGTACTGAAGTAAAGGGGTCATAATACATTCCCAACTGTAATGAAAATATAGAAAAAAGGGAAAAAAATATTGAGGTCATATTCTAAGTATCCTACCTGAAATATTGGTACATATCATCAATGCGGCTCTTCATATCTACCTGTCTCCTCCATGCACCGTCAAGTCCTAGCTACATGAGACTCCATCAAAGCTACCTGTCATATCCACAAGACACCACATTGTGCAGGTGAAGCCTGTGATGGGGTGAGTATAAAAATACCCATCAGGGACACTGAGACCCCTAAAGTCCTCTCAAAATTCAATAATGAAAAAACCACAAAGCATGATCTCAATCACAATGTAAAAGCAAAAGACATCTCACACTTGGTATATTCTCGGATAGTAATAGTAGCATCATCAGTCTCATCATCGAACACCTCAGATACTGGAGAAATAATACTCTATAGAGTATAGTGGGCCTTCCATGTCACACAAAGGTGCTTTAAACTATCCTTGAACTGAATAGGTACTCCTCCCATTTGCCTACCATGGGTCTGTTGGGTCACACAGAGTCCATCCCTAACATGGCCTGCTAAGGTACTCTTCATGTCATGTATTGTGGTTCATCCAAGTCACATAGATTAACTCCACACTGCGTGCCTAACAAGTCACAAATAGGTTCTTACCACTGGTCCGTCGAGTCACAAATAGTTGAATGTCAACAGTTTTTAGGTCTAAGCTAGTCACAGGGTTCTGCATGTAGTGCACTTGTGAGAACTGGTCCTCAAGCCATCAGTCATATTTCAACCAGAATAGGGTCCCTTGAAGAAGTAATCTGATGATCCACCATTTCACAAGGGTTCAATTATAATATAAAACATGTCAACTGGATGCTCGGTCTGTAAGTTATAGGCTTTTTAGTGTTGAGGGCCCGGGTGGATTCTGGTACGATCCAACTCGGCTAAATTCCAACATTTTCCATCTCTCTTGTGGAGTACCTATAAAGGACCGCATTGTCCTAAGTGTTCCATCACCATAGATGACTTGTCAAATGAACATCCAGTTTAGGTGATATGCTTGTTTAAGCCTAACTAGGAAAAAAAGGGGTCAAGGTACGGTCTGACCCGGTCGGACCGACCCGACCCGACTGACTTGGCTTGGCCAAAAGGGGACTGTGCTCGACTATTTATGGTTATGACAGGTTCGGATCATCCCCGCCAGCTGGGCATGGACCAACATTCCATGAAACCTCTTGTCCTACTGGCCGAGCATGGGGGGTCTGCTCCCCTCTCGAACGGCTTCGGCCGTTCTGGTCTTCAAAGCTGTGGTGCTAGTTGGCGTCAAACCTTCTGGATGGTCCACATAGACTGACCTGTTATGGACTTGTGGGTGTGGTTACACCCTACAATGTGGCTCAAAGCCACAACCCTCCTCTGTGGAGAGCTGCAACACTCCACCGCGGGGTTCCGCGTTAGCGTGCCGCTCAGTTCAACATCATCCTCAGATGGCGCCGCACCACCAAGCCGGTCCGCGTGGACTATCCCGCAATGGAACCACATGCATGATTCTACACTCCGTTGTGGCTCGAAGCTGTGACCTTCCTTCAAACCATGCCTCTATGACCTTCTTTGCAGTGCGCCACTCCACCTCAACATGGATGAAATTGGCCGATCACTCCTTTGTCTTCTGAGGTGCCTTCGGGCACTGCCATTCCATCGTTTCTGGAGGGCATAGGCCGCGACCTCCCTCGGTCATTGGTGTTGCCACGCTAGAGTAGCTTTTTTTGGGACACCGATGAAGCTCCAATAGTCTATTTTTATTCTCTTCCATGCCTACGAGCCTCTCGGGAAAATTCCTATGTTGTGTGGCCCTTCGTTCCACCTTTCCAACATATTATCTGGTTTCCCATGAAGAACGCAACCATAACCAAGTTTGGTGGAGGGTCCAGGCCTTATTCTTTTGGCCCACACCCTTCGCATTATCATAATAACATGGGAAGCATTTAAAGAAGGAAAAAAAATCATAGGTAAACTATAAAACCCCTACCTTGTTTTCGTTGGAAGATGATAGACATGATGAAGTAGGGTAAGCATCTTATGGTGTTCGTCGGCGCTTTCCACCATCTGTTGATTCCTATAATGACCGTTGCTCCATCACCATTTTCATCGGAGTAGGAATTCATCAGCATTTCGTCAGATCTTCCTCTCATTGATCCCCCAAAAAACCAAGCTCTAGAATTTATTAAATAGAAGAAAAGAGGGGAACTATACACCGCAAAATTAATGGATTTAATTAATTAGTTTAATTAATGAACCTATTAATTATACTAATAGTGTGGTAAATAAACTTATTAATTCTCCCAGAAGTGCATTTACACAACCTAAGGGTCCAACCATTAAATAGTCTAACGTTTCACTATGGTCCCACCTCCATTTGTCCAATGGTTGCAAAAAAATAAAATAAAATAATCTTTAGTTATTTTATTATTTTTTTGTAAAGTTCAGTAAATTATCTTTTTCATCTGACCCTTGACGGTAAAAGTAATGCTTCCCTAATGTGAATCGTGGCACGTTATATTCAATAGTGCCCGCAGATTTTTAATTTTTACACAAGTTCAAAAGATAGAAAACATCGACCGTACGTTTATTGAACATTCCTAAAAAAAGTTCAAAAATCTGTTTCGGGTTGTCCGAGCCTCAGAATCAAAGGCCACCGATTTTAGTAGACTCATAATAATCCCAAATACTTAAAAACATTATTTGGAGTTTCTGGGTCATTATAAATTTGGAATAGAAATTTTTATGTAAAAATGAATATTTTAAGTTAATTTCATATTTTTATTTTTATAATAGTTTTAACATCATTTATAAATAGTATTTTTAAAATAAGAGGTTTAAAATTTATTTCATTATTAATATAATTAATAATTATTATAAAATATATATTTATGTTAACTAAACCCTCAAAGGAAGCATATGATATCCATAAGGGGATCGTTCTCGGTCTCTCAATAGGTTGGAATCGTATTTTGGTGGAATCGGATTACCTTATAGAAATATGAATTTATCTAAGGATGTGGATTTGTAGTCATTTGGGAATATTTTGAGAATGATTTGATCATAGAGAGAAATATAGGAAGAATGAAAATTTTCTTTTATCGAACATGGGGGTAATCCATATTCTCATAATTTGGTTCAACATGCTATGTCATGGGGTGATCATTGTTGGGTTGGCGATCTTTCTAAGTGGATTTTAAGGTCTAGTGCATCATTTTAGTAATATATTATCTCTATTATATCAAAAAAATTACTTATATATTACATTTTATAAAAAACAAAAATGAATTTTTATATTTTTCAATTAGGCATACATTTTAGGAACATTTCATTTAATAATTACATTAGAATTAATCAAAAAAGAAAAAATATATATTTTATTAATGTTTTCAAAAAAATCATCATAATTACAGCTTGTTTGATCAATTTTGATCATTTTACACTCATTTAAAAAATAGAAATTTTTTAATTGGAATTAATATAACTTTGGAAATTCCATGAAAATAAGTTATAAAACTGAAATATTGATTATTCATATATATTAAAAAATTATAAATGAGATTTTTTCTTAAACTTTCTATATTTTTTGAGCTCAATTTCTTTATTTTAATCAATTCATTAATGATTATAACAAATAAATTTGCAAATTTTAAAAAATTTACACAGAAAATTTCTATATTCATAAAACATTAGTTTGATTTGTGGTTTTCATATAAAGGAAACTAACTACCCGAAGACCATTTTATTAAAATGTCTCAAAAATGAGAGTTATTAATCTCAGTGCTGATATTTTGAAACATGTTTTTAATGTAAATATGAGTATTAATATTAAAAATGTATGTAGGGTCATTCCAATAACATCACATAATAGATTTATTCATGGATTTTTTACAGTAGCATTTTTATGTTTTAATATCCATGAATAAAAATTATTATTATAAACATATTTTACTCTATTGGAGAATAAGATGACTCTTAGATGACTAAATAAATTTTTTAATTTATCAACTATCCACTCACAAATTTTATGAAAATAAATATAATATTTTCAATAATTAATAATATAATTCAATGTATTTTAAATATAATAAAATACATAAAATAATTTTTATTATTATATAAATAGGTATATATTTCATGAACTCTTTAAATAAAAATTAGGTTTAATTATTCATAAATGTTTAAAATAAATCTATGAATATTATCCAAAATAATCATCTTAGGTGAATCTTAGTTAATCAATTTTTTCATTGATATAAATTTATAAATTATTAAATTTATAATTGAAATTTTAGACCGTTGATCATTATAGAACATCAAATGTGGAAATGAAATGTCTATTATTCATATAGATGAAAAAATAATAATTCATCATTATCTTAAACATTCATGATAGTTTGTTCACAATTTTAATATGTTTATTATTTTATTTATCACTAGAAAAAAAATAAAAAATTTACACAAACCCATTCTATATTCATAGAACATTGGAATAATTTATGGTCATTTTATAATGGCATCTAACAACTCAATGAAAATTGAACATAAATTCTACAAAATTGGGTTTATTATTCTCAGTGTTGATCGTTTTATACATTATTGTAATGTATAAAATAATAATAATATCAGAATTTTGTTTTTCCATTTTGATAACATCACCTGTAATATTTAAATATTGTGTTTATATGTGAGAAATTAAAATTTTAAAATTTTCCAAAATTTTTACATCAATATAATTTTTTTTCATTTTAATAAATTTTATTTTTTTAATATAACCATGATCTAGAAGGTGAAACATTATTATTTGGAAACTTTGAATTCATTGAATGTCTAATTAGTTTCCAAATTATTTATAGACATTAAAATTAATGAATTTATTTCTAAAGTTTTAACAAAAAAACTGGTCCTATTTTCATAATTTTAAATATATAATAAATGTTATGATTTTTAAAAAGAATTTTTGTTTAAAAAAATAACATAAGATTATTTTAGAAAAATCACATAAATTTTTTTTATTCTATTTGTTCAAAAATATCACAAATTAATCATTTGTAATTTTCTAAAATTACCCATACATTTTGAGTTCTTGTTATTAATATTGATCAACTAATGTACATTTTTAGAAAAAAACATAGATAATAAAAAATAAAATTGAGATTTTTCAGAGTAATGAATCTATAAGATATATGTTATTTGTTTTAGTATTTTAATTATCTAGTGAAGATCAATTATATAATTTTATTCCAAAAGTATGAAATATTTTCGATTATTGATCATCTAATGTAAGTTAATAAATTTATATAGTGATTCAATTCAGAAAATATAATTTGTGCTATTCAGTACACATATATTATCAGATGGAAATATTTTTTAAATTGATATGATAAAAAATAATTTAAAATCATTTTTCAGAATTATCATGAAAATATTATCTCACATAATCGTTTTTTATCAATTCAAAACAATTTAAAACATAAAATAGAGTTAAATTATAAAAAAAATGCACTTTGGGTTAGTCTAGTAGGTTCAATATTATGATTTAAATGTAGTATATTCTTAATTTTTCAAAATTAATCAAAAATAAATTCCTAAGATTTTCTTTCTTATTCAAGATGATATACTATATTTTAATTATATAATGAAAATGTGTAACATAAAAAAATATGTAATTTGAAAAATACAATTTAAGTAATGTATGAAAAACTAAATATATTTTTTTACAAGTATTTTTTTCATAAAATATAAAAAATTATATTCGGTAATTTATGAAAATATACGTTCAATATTGGTATTTTTCATTTTTGGTTTCAATCATTAGTTTAATATTTTCATCATAATTTAAAAAAATTACTTTGGGTTATTTTTATACCAAAAAACATATAATTTATGTGAAATTTATGAAATCATCAGAATTAAATAATAATTTTTACCAATATTTTTGAATAAGGGCCAATATCTTCATTTTGATTGAAAGATAATTTTTAAAATAAAAAAAATATGTTTTATTTTTTAGATCGTTATAAATTTTTTGTATGCCATATTTACATGACCTTTTATCCAAAATACTTTAATTAATATTTATTATCTTAATTTTTTATGAATATCCATTTACATTTTATTAGTTCTCATAAATTGATAGAATTTTAGATCATAAAAATGGATATTATTTTAAATAAAAAACATCTATAATATAAAAACAGAGAAAAATATTTAATGCATCAGATGTGCCACACACTCCTATTATCCAAAAGATATACAATTATAGATACTATTTAAAAGTATACCAATAAAAAATTGCATTCCCAATATATGAGGCTTAAATCCTTTTTATCAAATTAAAAATTGATTTTTTTTATAGAGATACTTATTGTTTAATTCAATCAATTTTTTTGTTATACACATGTTATTTTTAAATCCAAACAATAATGTAAATTTGAAATATTAAAAAAAATACACATGAATGTTCTCTCTTATCATATAAAAAACATTTTTTTATATTATTAAAATCAATGATAATTAACCTTTAATTGATCGGAAATAATTTTCATTGATTTACTTTCATTAATAATTAAGAACAATATCACCTCAAATTCCATATAATCATTGGAATTGAAAATAAAATATAAAAGAAATAATTTAAAGTAAAATTAAAATCTCATAACATAAATAAAAAACTATATCACAAAGTAAGATAAAAATCAATATATATTTATATAAAATATGAAATTTATATTTATATAATATATTATTGAACAAAATATATATATCATTTAAAATGACAAGACTACATGAATGTGAATTACCGAAGAAAAATACTAAATAAGTGATATATTTAGACAAACTTAAAGATATTGTAAAAATTATGTCACTATATATATATATTTATAGTGATCCTTTAATGAAATTTGATTTTTTCCACTAAGGCACATATTTGGGGTGTCAAATACCTCAATTTTGATTCATTAATTTATTTAATTATTAACTAGATTATACACTACAAACTTCTGTAAAGTAATATAAATCCTTTAATAAAGGAAAAGTAACAAGAAAATTAATATAATCATTTTTAATGTATTAAGTAAGAGTATACATATGAAAGTTTTATATAAATCATATAAGTTTCACTATAAAATGTTTTCAAAATGACATGAATATATCATTTTGTATCTCATACTCATGGAATATGAGGTGCCTAAAGGATTAATGAATGAACACATACGTGGGGTGAATTGGTGTTGAATATTTTTTATTATATATATAACTATACCACAAATATTTAAATATAGAGTATAACATTATTTAACATATTTACCCTAGAAAATATGTATCATAATAAGAAATAAATAATAAGAAAATTTTATTTTCATAATGTCCATTTCTATAATTCACAATATAAAAATTTCTTTCTTGGTAATGTATTGAATGATGTTATTAATAATTTACTACTTTTATTAGTGTGTTTTATCAATTGGGATGAATAAATTCATAAACCCTTTTCCATCCAATATTATTTAAAAACAACCCACTTACACTCATGAATATATTTCAAGCTCAATTTGGTCTATGATCAACACTAATTGGTGAATTAACATCATCACGCCGAACGTTTTTTCTATTAAATAACTAATATAAAAAGATCACTCAAGAAACATGATCAAGTTGATCCCCAAAATATGATTAATCACCCTAAAATTTAAAAACAAACATTTCCTAATTTCATCATGAAATAATGGATTTATGAAATCTTTATCAATCCTCCAAATATTTCATTGATTCAGTTGAGTATTCGTATTATTATTTATTGTAATGAATTAATAGTCTATCATTAATATGCTCTCCCACATTATGACAAAAAAATTCATAGAGTTATGTATATTTTTTCATATTTTTCTCAATATCAGACCTCACTCTATTTTATTCACGAGAACAATGATAGAATAATTAATTTTACAAATTTAAATATATTCTAAAAATTCCCATTTTATTTTATTTATATACACTAAAATATAACACTAGAAATTGATCATCTTGTGAAAAAAATTTCTATAGAACCACCCAATAAAAACAACATGATACCTCCTCAATTAATATAAATGTATCTCAACCACCATTTATTAGATTAAAATCTTCAAAATTTCAATTATTTTAAGCTAATATTCATTAAAATATTATATCCTATAATAATTCTAAAAATACATTCAAATATTTGATATTTAGATCATATAAACACTTATTAGTTAATATAAATATACAAAAACATTATTATACACAAAAATTAATATATAAATATTTTCTAAAACAATATGATGCTATAAATCAACCATTATCAATATTTCTATAATAGATTCCCCACTAACATGTCGCTATTACAATATGTTTAATTTCATTAAAATCCATATGACATTTAAAAATAACATATTTTCTATATAAAACATTTAAATGGATTATTTCGTTCCATTACATGGGTTATCATTAACACTTACGAAAACAATTTAAATAATTTTAATGTCATTTAAGGCTGCATTTAACTCTATAAAAAATATAATTCACTCTTATATATTAATTTCATTTAATACAATACTTTTATAAAATATTTGTAAATCTCAATACAGTTGACCTCAGACTTCAGTATATTCCATTAATTTTTTTACATTATTATAATTCATTATCTCACCATTTTATAGATGGTTCAAACTCATTTTACCCCATATATAACTCTTTTAGACATTTACTCTTATAAAAAATAAGGATTTATTATTATAAATTATATAACCTTCCATCATAATATATTATAATTTTCAAACCATAATAGATATCTAAAGCATGACTGTTGGAATTTACTAATTTATAATTATCCTATAAATTTCTACATTTAAACACTTATCCATATCATATTTAATAATAATTTTTGATTCAGATAACAGCTTATTCTATTATTTTAATCATGGGTTTTTTTACCAAAGTTATTAATAATAAATTATATACTATATTCTAAATGTATTAAATGCTATGAAAACATAAATATATAATCAATAAACACAAGGGTACCTAAATATTATATTTAATTAATTTCATTATTTATAAGGTGATTTTCATAAAATGACATATATTTTGATATTTAAATTCTATATAAAATCTAATTTCTATATGAAAGAATAACATTGGATTGTGTAATTAATTTTCTAAGGCATATTATTTTCAATTTATTGATTGTATTAAAAAATACATAGTTTTTATTTTTTTTATATTTACAAATTTACAAAACAATATATAGTCACATATTTACATTTTTCGTTGAACACAATGATATTTGTAAGAAATTAAAAAAAAATATCATTAATAACTTTTATTAATAATTTTAAATATCATCAAAACTATTTTATGATATTTTATTGTACTCATGTGATTTCTAACTCCAATAGTTATTCCTCTCAATATATCAATTTTCTTATTCCCCTTATTTTGTGCCACATTTAAAACTATGAATTGTCATATAACATATTAATATTATTTACATTAAATATCACTAATAGTCCTTGAGTGATAAAAATCGTAACATCATCATATAAATCTAGACTAGATGGTATCAATGTTTGTTAAATGTTTAATTCACATTTTTGTAACATGAAATAATATTTATTTAATATATATTTATGTTTATCCCATTTTCAATTCTTATGTTTCTTATGAGTGTCTAACATTAAATATATTCTTTTGAAAAATCATAATTTTACATTATAATACACCATATGTCGTAAAAATGAAAAATAATATTTTATAATTACATCCATATTTTTATTTCATACCATTTTTGATTTACTAATAGATTAATAAGGAATTGGAATAGAAATATCCAAATATGGTACTATATATATATTTGTAATTATATTCATAAAGATACACACATAGAGAAACATATATACATACATTTTTATGTGAAATAAAGGGGTGGTGGTTGTAATATAAACATATATAAAGATTCACTTACACAATAACATCTGGGATAACTACGGGCAAACAAGAAATTAATATTTGAATTCACACATATATATAGATATGTGATAATTACATATATAAATCATATATATTCCATATATATCTATTAATAATATATATATATATATATTATAAAAAATATACAAAAAATGACACACAAAACCCCATATATATAAATATGTAATGATATGTTTGTTGGTGTAATATAAATATTATTTATAAATATATAATTTTAAATTATTTTTTAAAATATTAATTATATTATAATCATATATATATAAATTGTATAATAACAAAAATATATAAATTTATAAATATATGACACACACAAACATTTTTATATTCATAAAATAATAAAATTTTGGAGTTTCAATCAATATACAATATATTAAAGGGTTGGGTTATCGATTAAAAATTAGATTAGACGACATGATTATCGTTGGGGAATAAAAGTCATAAACAAAAACATAATATAAATAATTGAACTTACAGTTATCATACATTCAAGATATGAATTATTATTTTTTAGAAAAAGAGAATTATATATGTTACAATTTAAGAGACATATTTTTTGCACTAAGACTATCATTTATTTGAAATTTTATTTTAGTACTTAAACATGTATTATCATTTTCAATTCCATCAATAGTAATATATATATATATATAAACATATATATATATATTGAGAAAAATTGTTTTTTGAGATCAGTGTAAATGGAACACATATTTCATAATCTCGGGAATACTGACTTCTATACTTAACCGATATAATTTATTTATTGTTATATATACATATTTTATATTTATGTTTAATGAAAACTTATAGTGTCAAATACACATTCACCAGAATTATCAAAGGGTAATCTTGGCAAAAGAGTATTTGTTTATATCCACAAGGATTAGTTGGGTCATCATATCCATTAGGTTTGGTTAATTTGAAATTAGTGAGGAGGTATGTGTAAAACTTTAAGAATTTGATTAGTGAGAATATAGTGGGATCTATAAAGATTAGTAATCATAAATATCAATCTTTAATTTAAATGGAGTATCCTCTAATGATGTAGACAATGAGTCTGACCAAAAAACTCAATTCCTTTAGTTATTCATTCTTATGTGTAACATCTCTGAAATTTTAGGATGTTTTTTATATTTTCTTGTTCTTATTAAATTAATTCATAACCTAAAATAATTTATGAGAATATGTTATGAAAGAAAATGCGTTTATTTAATCAAAATAATATTGTGGTAATAAGTTATGTTATGTATTCTAAATTAATAATAATAATTTTTAGTATATTATATTATTTCTTATGGAATAATACATTTACTGAAAAATATAAATAATTTTATTTTAAATTATTAATATAAATATATTTATATTTTAAAAACTATATGGACCTATTTCATCAATTATTAACATTGGTTATTATTAATTTAAAAATTCATTTAGGTAAATATAAAACATTTATAGTTTTCAAATCATATTTTATAATATTTTTAAATAAATTTTCATTTTCATTAAAATAATTTTTTTAAAATATTAATATGAAAAATTATAAACAAATCTTTATTTTTATAAATTTGGTATTATGATATCTAAAATAGTATTTTAATATAAATATATATAATTTTAAATTAATAAAAAACTAATGATCTATAAATATTTAATTTGTGAATGTTTTATTTTTATTTTTAGTTATAATAATTTAACAAAATTAGTATTAAAATGTTATTTATGTAAAAATGTATATGTTATAAAATTTTGAAATAAGAAAGTATTATTTTAACTAAATTTATATTTATTTCACATAATATATATGTATATATAAATATGTTGAATATATATTTTTTAATAAAATAAATTATTTGAATAACATAATTTATGGAAATTTATATCAAACAGTAATTTGAAAAGTAAAATAATTCAACTAATTATAAATTATGTTTAAAATAATTTATATACATTATATATATATATTACATAAACAAGGAATACTTTTAAATATATTAAGTATCTAAAACGAACACTAATATTCTTAAATATTAAATATCATAATATTATGATTAATTTAATATATCAGTTAAGATAATTATGAAAATATGTGTCTTATAAATAAATTTATATAAAAAAAATTATATCATTTTATTAAAGTAATAAATAAAAAATTGATTGAATGAGGTGTGATAATATGAGAAATGAGTGAGTGTATTTCTCAGGATGGGATTTGATCACCGACAAGGATTCACGAGGTCAAACCTTAAATACGGAATTGAGGACTATGATGATGGATAAGAAGTATGTGAGGAGGCCGAGCATTATTTACAATAGATGACTACAGATAACTATAATTACTAAATTTTGTTTATCAGGTCCATCTTCCCTTCCCATAATCATTAGCATATATCATAAGATAAATAATATTTTAATTATATTCAGAAATCAATTTTATTTATTTATGGATTTTTATTTAATATGGAAATAGTTTTATATAATTTCTTACACAAAAAATAGAAATATATATATGTGTTTTTATCAATGAATGTAGTATTTTTCATCATCATGATGATATTTTAGTTATATGCTGTCATGGGGGAAGCATTGATTTTTGACCGGTGCCTTATTTAGTCTATTTTATGTGAGAAATATCATTATACCATCCTTTATTTAGTTTAAATGGGACTTTTTGTGTGGTTACTAGTGGGAGGAATCTCTCAAAGGTATGTAAATAAAGATGTAGTTTCATTTCTTCCTTAAATTTTCTTTTTATATTAAACTTATAGTTTTCAATCATGAGGTTGAGTATTGAAATTTGGTTAGCATGATACATTAAATATTTTAATTTAGTAGAGTAACACAATTTAAGGGATTTATTTTAAAAATAAATACTTGATTTTACGTTTCCTGTTTATATGTAATAAAAATTTTGATTTTTTTTTTTCGAAGCCTCTTTTCATTCAAAAACCATTTTCATGATTTATTTTCTTATGTACATATGATTTTTATTTTTAAATTATATTTTAAGCAATAAATTTTATTTATTTTATAAAATTCAATTTTTAATGAAATTTAAAATACGAAAAATTTATATTGTTTAATTTTAAATACATAGATTTAAATGAATTTTATTATATTGAAATATTTTTAATGTTTTTTCTGACAAAATATACCATTTTATTTGTAAAGTTGTTTTTAATTTCTATAAATGTCTTTAATATTTCCTTATATAGACATCCTCTATAATTGTGGTTGAAATTTAAGGAGTTTTTAAACACCATTTTATTTAAATTTCAATGTGTTTATGATTATGAATTTAAAATGAAATTACAGATTTCTCCTATGAATTTTATAAAAAAATTATTAGCAAATAATACTAGTTAAAAAATTTTTTATTCCATAAAAATAATTCAAATTGATATTGAATGGGTTTTAATGGTTTATTAAGGATATAGGATGACATTTTTAAAATGTAATCATAAAATTTAGTAATGGGTTATTTAATGAGATGATGAGGAATGGGGTGTGAACCCACAAACTGAATGATACCTTTTCCATATACGTGACACTACTAGTAGCCTCATGGTTTTCTTATGATCCACTAATTATAATTTTAATCTATAAAATTTTATTATTTCTTAAATAATTTGAAGGAAAAACACAAAATTTATTTAAATGTAATTTTTTTGAAATTAACGTCTTTAGGTGTATTTTTATAAAGCATATAATTTAATTTTGAAAAGTGTTTACTCTTTATAATATTATATATTTGAAACAAAATGGATTATATCTATGTATATATTAAATAATATTGCCCAAATTTTAAACCCATTACTAGATTAATTTTTTCTCATCGTGTTTTTAAAATATCATTCATGAGATTTTAAGATCCTCTAATATAGATGGTCTCATTTAAGGAATTTTTTGAAGAAAATCTAATTAGTTTTTTTATATTCATTTTTTAAAACTCTAGTAATATGTATGGTCTCTTACAAATTCTCCATATCCTAGACTAAAAAACATCCTCATTTTGGTAAAAAATTATGTATTTTTTAGTAATATTTATTTAAAAACAATTCAGAACATTTTTCTCGTTCAGAATTAGGAAGTGTGGGTTTGTAATGTCATAGTGGAATCAAATGAATGGTCTATAATTATTTTGGTGATTATGAATATTTTTTTTCATTAAAAATTTAACAGATATAATTTTCTTTTATCTTCTTTGTAAAAAAATATCCTTAAAAATTTAAAAGTTAGCATATTCTAGTTTTTCTAAATTATGAAGATGGAAATTCATAATTTTCATCATAATGACTAAATAATTTAGAGGGAACAATTCATTTGAGTATTATGGGAGACTGTACCATCCCATGATATTTAGAAAAAAAATTACTTAAGTGCTTTTTAAATTAGTTTTTTATAAAAAAAAGAGATGAAAATATAGTATAAAAACACTATGAGTTTATTTAATTAAAATAATTTATGGTTATAAGCTATGTAAAATATATGATATTAATAGTTTAAATAATATATAATTATATATATTTTGTTTAATAAAATTACTTTTACTTAATAATTTATTTTATATTATATTAAAAATTTTATATCTATATATTTGTATATGAAAATTTTTTAAAATATTTTATCTAATTTTATCGATTATTAATATATGTGAATCTTAATTAATAAAAAAATTTATGTTAATATGAAAACATTATAGTTTTCAATTCACATGTTATAATATTTTTAAATAAATTATTATTTTCATGAAATAATATTTGATTATAAATTAATATTAAAAATAATAAACAAATATTTTTATTTATAAATGTTATATTATCTTGATTAAAATAATATTTTCATATAAATCTATTTAATTTTAAATGATTATTAAAAAATCAGAGCTAAATTTATAATTTTTGAATAATTAATTTTACTCTATTCTGTAATAAGTTAATATATTTCCTATTCAAATGATATTGATGTAAAAAATTATATTTTTAACCATTTGAAATACGAAATGACTATATTTATGTTATTTATGTCTATTTCCATTAATATATATATATATATATGAATAAATGATTATATTTTTTTAAAAATAAAACATTTGAATAAAAAAATTTAGGATAATTTATATTAAATGGTTATTTGAAATGTAAAATAATAATCTATATTATAATGTATGTTTAAAATAATCTATATATTTGTGTGTGTGTGTAGATATATATATATATTGTATAAACATGGAAAGCATTTAAATATATTAATTATCCAATATATATATTCATATTTTTGACTATTAAATTTAATAAATATTATTATTAATTATTTATGGTAGTTATGAAAATATTTGTATTTTTTAAATTATATTAATAAAATCTAAAATCTAAATATAATTTTAATAACGAAGAAAAATATTGAAAAAAAGGAATGAATAAGATGAAAAACGATTAAGGGTCATTCATGTGATGGGATTCGAGCACCAACAGGGATTCCCGAGGATGTCCTTTAAGGGTGTTCCAAAGGATCATGACACATGGCATCAAGATGGCAAGGAGGATAAGCATTATGTTGGACATCTATGAGTATATCAGGGACATGTTATTATTTTCACTTAAACTGATTGAAATTTGAGAGGAATTAATTTTAGATGAGCTCTTGAGAACATATCGTGTCTAGAAAAAGGGGATCTATGAAATATCAAATGCTGAAGAGTTTCAATCGCGGAATGGATCGTGTGCGTACGGCTGATTGAGAAAAGGATATCTATGAATATGATCAAGTCATATTTTTCTATCTAAGTTGTAATTTATATATTATTTGTGGCAGCTGTATATATAATTACATTTAAGTGTCTGAATCTTCAGGGAAATCCTTTTTCTAGGATTGTTTTCATTTTTTAGATATGTTCTCATCTTTTTCATCAATTTTTCATCATCATTTGTTATTGGATTTGACTTATTTATCGTTTTCCTATATATATCAGTATCATATTCTTAGTAATTACATTAATATTAGTAAAAATATTATTATGAGAAATCATTTTTCAATAAATTGTATTTTTATTTTTGTTGACAATGGTTGGGTGAACATAACAACAATTATTTAATTATTTTTAACAAATCCATCTTCCAAGGATATAATCCTTAGCTTATATCATAATATAATCGATATAAATATTATATAAGTGTATCAATTTCATCTTCTTGTGGTTTTTATTAAATACCACTAATTTTTGGTAGAATTTTTCTGTATTTAAAATATTAAATAAGTAGGATTCATTCTACATAAAAGAAGTATTTGACATATTTAAGATTATATTCTAGTTATATATCACAGTGATATGAGTTTTTATTCTTGATTAGTGCCTTATTTTGGTATTTTTATGTAAAAAAAATATTATATCAAACTTTATATTATTATAATATGACCCATGTAGTTCTTCCTGAGGGAAAGAGTCTCTTAGAGGTCTGTAAATAAAGACTTAGTTTCATTTTGTCTCTCAATTATCTTTTACAATTAAGATTATATTTTTCAATTGTGTGGATAATTCCAACAATTCTTTTGGTGTGATCCCAAGGTGATTTTATCTTATTATAATTATTAACTGTAAGAGATAGTTTTTCAAAAATAATATAAGATTTTATGTTTAATGTTTATCTATAAGGGATGGATTTTTTTCATTTTTTAAAGCATCTTTCCTTTCAAAAATAATTTTAACGGTTTATTTTAAAAAACATTTATGATTTTATGTTGTAATTATTATTTTATAAAAAGTATTTTATTTTTATTTGAAATTTAAATTCTCCTTGAAATTAAAATAATAAAAAATGTTTATTATTAAATTATAAAACCTTTTATTAGAAGAAATGTTATTTTATTAAATTTTATATGTTATTTTTAAGGATACAATGTTTAATTTTATATAACTTCGTCTTTAATTTCTATAAAATTTTATGTATAATAGTATATATGACCCTCATCTCTAATTATTTTTTCCATTGCATGGATTTTAATAAAATTATTTTTTTTATGTCAAATTATTTATGATTTTGACTTTAAAATATAAATATGTATGCCTTCATTGAATTTTTTGATAAATGATAATTCAAATATGAGATGTTATAAAATTATATTCTTCTTTAAAATTAATTCATTTTGATTTCTACATGTTTTTAATGGGTTATGAATTATAAATATAGACTTTCTAAAAGTATTTTCCATAAAATTAAACACTCAGATATTGAATGAGTTGATATGGAATAGAGAGTGAAACCATGAACACAATGAGATATTATCCTAATAATAGATACTACTTGAGGCATCATGGTTTCCTTACAGTCTTCTAATTATCATTTTAATCAACAAAATATGTCATTTTCAAAATATTTGTAATGGATAAATACAATATTAATTAGGGGATTTTTTTTTGAAAATTAAATTTGTTGAGAAATATTTTCATAAACTATAAAATTTATTTTTAAAAATTATTTAATATATTATATATTCAATATTTCATATAAATTATAATTGTTTTCTAATTATTTATAAAATTTTTTACACTACTTTAATTCTCTTTATAGGGATGTTTTATTCTCACCACATGTTTGATAATATTTTTCACATGTTTTTTAGAAGTTCTAAGATGGATTAATTCATATGAAGAATTATAGAAAGAGATTCAAAGTAATTATTTTATATTTATTTGTTCAAATTTAGATATTGGGTAAGGTATTTTCCTAATCCTATAAATCATATACTAGAAATGATCCTTGTTTGTGTAAATAATATATTATTTTTCACAATCTTTCTTTAGAAAATTCACATCTTGTTATTAGTACAAAATTTGGAAGTGCGTGTTTGGGATATTATAATATTAGTCGAGTAGTCACCATTTTATTCTTCTAGATTTTTTCCCAATGAAATTCTTTCTCCTTCATAATGGTTTTAACATATCTTTGATATTGTTTAATAAACTATATCATGTGAATTAAATGAAATGTATTATTTGTTTTTAGATGCTAAGACACCATCTAAATATCAAAAAAATTATTGATGTAGTCAAGGAGACATAAGGGTTATTTTTATGGTTTCATAATCCTCAATTAAGTTATATTTGTTCAAATCTATTGTGAATGTACAACTATTTCTACATCCCTTTCACCCAAATTTTTTGATCAAAAAAATATTTTTTGCATGGGTGATGAATAATTATAATTTAATTAGTGAACAATCATAAATACATTTGGTAGAATATAAATAAGATGATTATTAAATAAAATATCATAAAATTATAACTAATAATTTGATATATCTACACCATAATCATAAATTACAACAGGAAATATGGTAGAGTGTCTTAGGAATCCACCACACATGTCATTAAATATTCCATTAAATCATGGGTTGCTCCACGAAGATCATTTTATCCTATAGATGTATCCCCATCAGTCTCAATATAGTTAATATTCTTATTATGAGCACTATTTCTCATTAGAGTGATCTCCCACTCTTATTAGACATTGTTTAATTTTGTTAATAAGAAATAGTTTCTATTTTAGTGTTAATATATGAGATCCAAACATGGGGAATAATCTGAATGATCACTTTCATGGGGTATCATAATTTTTTACTCTTTAATAATTATTTTTTCTCAACCTATAAATATTATCTTAATCAATATGAAATTCTATGAGAATTATTTCCTGAGTTAATTTGACAACATATTTCTAGGATTACCAGATGTTTCCCATAGGAATGCATGTTGTTCATGGGGTTATGTTATTTAATTTATGATCAGGTTCTCATATTCTTAACTCTTACATTAGTTACTATTGGTAATGAAGATTAATCTTTTAATTAATTGTGTTTATGGGTCCTTAAAATGTTAAATTTAGTTTCCAATGAATTAAATATATAACGATGAACACAAATTTTACTACATATGGATGCATTCTATATTCTATAAGTCTTTTAGTATTATGTAACATTATGAAATAACTAATGATACCCATACCCAGTACATATGCTGGATAATTACATGTCTCATAGAGCATTCATGATCCCCACATGGATGAAATTATTGCATTGGTATTTACAATAGACTTTGAGAATTATTTCATATGAATTAAAAATAAAAGGGATGGATGGGTTCAAACCAAGAACATGACATGGCATCACAATATATTTGGATTACAAGATTTGATATAAAAAAATCATAGATAAATTATATACCAAAAAATAGCTCCACAAGATTAAAATTCATTAATAACCATGAAAAAAATGAAAGTATTATCATCAATTACATTAAAAAATAATGAACTCAAAAATATGAATATAAGAAAATATAATATATATATATATAGGTGCCATGATGTCAATCCAATATAGAAATTTATAATAATAAGTCTACAATAAATCAAATGAGAAAAATAAGAAAAAAAATATAACACCCATCTCCCAACGACACAAGATATTACTCCCACCATGTGACATCCACCAAACATGAATAATGATAAGGAAAATATCCACAATCTAAATTTAGTTATTTTTCGTTATATATATGAGTAAAAACAGTGTGTACATGAACCCAATGTGTACATGAACCCAATGTTATTTGTTGGCGTGTGAGAATAACATATTCATTATCATCTAACCATGTGCTCCATTTTAAAACCCATGGAGATATAACATTTAATACTAGTTTAAAATAAAATTTACAAAATTGAGTATTGAATATTTAAATAAATCCAATATAAGAGGTGAATTTCTTTTAAACCAATCCAAAAGTGAGTAATTTAATCCAATGTATAAAATAATAAATTGAGTCCAATATATAAATATAATATCAAAATGAATGTTATATGTAACAATGATAGAGTTTTTTATAGTTACTATAAGGATATAATCAAATGCCTGAAAGATTATCTCGGTCGACTCCAATCATGTCTTAACATGCATCCATATTATGTTGGACACTCAATGGAGATATATTTATCCACTATTCATGGAATACCATGCTCTATAATGAACATATACCAAGAACTAATAATAATATTAATAATTTTAACTTTTAGTTATGATATAACATACACTAGTATGTGCCTATATCCGTATAGTCTCTAGATATCTACCAGATGGTATGTCCATTAATTCTATTATTCTATGAGTCATGACCCCATGCTAATGACATTAGGCTTTCCAAAAGAAAGAATTTAATTTGATAAGTCTATGAATACCAATATACAAATCATGATATCTTATAGATTATAATGAATATATTTTAAGGGGTTAACCCAATTTACAAAAACCAATCACTTAAATAGAAACTTTTTTCTCATTAAAAATGTTATATTTTGTTATATTTGATGTATATTAACTTCCATAAGGAAACCATAAATAATTCTGAGTAAAAAATAGTGTAATTTCATCAATCACCTAAAGCATAGTTTATTAAACCATTTAACATTAATTTTGTTTAATATACAAATCTATAAAATATATATGAAACCATATAAGAAAAATATTATAATTAATTTTAGTCCCAAAAATATTATTTAATTTATTAAAAAATATTAGGCAAAAACAATTAAATCATGTTCCATAAATTACGGGAAAACATAGGATCTACTACATGAAATGGGATAAAACCAACTTCCTCTAGAAACTTTCCACTGAAGGGTATTGAAGGAATCTCTAGAAGCCGAATATCCATAAAAAGGAATATCTATCATTAATTTCAATTAGAATGAATTCCATGTCACCATATAAATAGGTATGGTATAAATCCAAGAAATGAAATAGAAATACAATAATAAATAAAGAGAATAACAACTTTCTAGATTATGTTTATTGAATCGTTGAAGAAACATACAATTTCTTTTAGGAAAAGAGAGAGTAAAGAAACGTATTGTGCTAGAGAAGAAATTCAAATGGTAAAAAAGGGGACAACTAGAGTGATAAAATTAATGAATGTAAAAAATGGGATTTCGTAAAAAAATTATCACGTGTAATCCTCTTTTTTTCGTTATGGTATGATAGGCTATGTGCTAACCATTTGAATAGATCATAAACCTGTTATCATGCGTAAATAGTTTTCCTTATCTACATAACATAATCCCTAAATTTTATTTTATCCATGTGTAAACTTTGAGTCTCTTCTTATAATGTGGTTACACTATAAAATTTCAAGATACATAGTAACCAATAACATTGTGTGGACCATGTAGACCACATTGGGTTTTACTACATATATAGAAATCAAACGAAAAAATTACTAATATGGAATGAAATAAATAATAGAATATTTTTGTCCAATATGTGACATTGGGTTTGAATGTTCTTCAAACAATATAATATCATTCATAGGAAATATTGAACCCCGCATTGAATATTTAGGTTTGAAATGATGAAAACACTCCCTTATAAAATGTTTTTACAATAATTTCCTATGATAGTCCTACATGTAATCTTATAAGTCAAAAAATATATATAATTTACCTAGGGATTAAATAATCAAGATAAGATGGGATATCAATTAAATATACTGATTCAAATCCATATTTTATAAACTCAGCAAATGGGAGGGTTTATAATAGTATTTATTTATCTATGTGAAATAAAATATTCCTTGAAATGATGTCATATAAGGTGGTAAATATAACTAGTTTGAAATATTATTGGTTTTTTTGTTTTCTAATTCAGTCCCATGTACATTGGTGATATATTTGTTTAGTTGTGAATCCATCGTTGACACAAATGTGGATATTGATTTTAGAATATTTGTTCAACAATAGAGCAATATAGAGGATAATGAATATAATTTCTCTATGGTTTAAAAAAGAAATAATAAATCACTACTCATGGAAAAATAATCTCTATATTTCTATAAATATATTATAAAATAATATCCCCACTAGTGATGCATCACACATCATGATCTAATATATTTGATACCGGTATGTATGACTATATAATATTTTTATATAATCCATCCAAATAGAATTAGAATTGGAATTATTATAAGAAAACTCAACCAACAAATCAAGGGTATCATATATGTTTCTTATGTATTAGAAATTGAAATGAATAAAATATTAAGGAATCTAGATCAGTCACTCTATTTTTCTATCCATTGGATAATAATTTCTCATAACATCACTTTATATCCCTTGGCCACATGTTGGTCCATTTTTAATAGGGTGTTGTCAAATGGATATATATTATAAAAGATTTTATATGGAACCCCATTAAGATTTATGATTTCTTAACCATATAATATTGGTATATCCTCCACCATAGAGCTATTATTGATTGTGATTATGTGTGATGAATTTTTCAATTAGTAAACAATCTCATTGAAAGAATTATTTTCCCAAAGGGTATGAAATAATAAACTAATGAAATCCCATTGAAGTTTTTTCTAATTTCATTGTAGTGATAGAATTTTTTTAAAGAAAAAAGTGTGTTTTAGATGACACCATTTTATTTTATATCAAGTGTAAAATCTACATATAGAATATGATATGTCCCTCTGCATCATAGGAAAATAATTCATGTGAATATTTTCATCATACATATTAGTATCACTCACATTAATTACCCACTGACTGTGATCAAAATATGTTTTTGATTATACTCTAATGGAGTGATTGATCAAACAACGCTCAATAAAAAAGATGATTCCACCATGTGGTTGAGACATCTCCTTAGCAGTCTCTCGATAATACAATTTTCAACTTATACATTTAAATAAATTCTTATTATGTTTATCTATTAGAATAAGATCATAGAGTGAAGGTCCAAATTTAAAATTTGAAGGAAACATGGTAAATTTTTTACCTTGTTAACTTTATTAATAATTTTGTAAAAAATATTATCATGTTTCATTCATTATCTTATTTCCTTAAAGATCACGATGAAAATGTCTAACCATGTACACAAACTATGATATCTAGTGTCACATAGGTATTTGAGAGGTCAGAATCAATGTATTACAAGTATTATACCAGACATTTTTTCTTTAGTATTATATATTTATGTCAAAAAATAAATTTCATGGTTATATGATTAGTATACAATGGAAGTTTCTCAATAAATAAATAGCGCTTCAATAACATGAGAACATGAATCACCATAACTATCTAATGGTAATTTTTTGGATAATTATATTCATGTGAATGAAGATCTTGAGAACCATATTCAACCATTTTATCTCCCAACATTACCACGAAACCCAATAAAATTCTTGATATGTCTTGTTATATAACCTAGACTTGTCTGGCGTTAGGTAGAAATAAAATTCCTGTTACGTTTATCCACTATTTCAACTAATCTATACATGCTTTAAATTTTAGTTTATATATATGTTTCACCACTTTCTAGGTGAAGGAGGTCAAAGTAGATGAATTCTTATAGTATTTTCTATATTATTGTTTTAGAAACACCCTAGACCTAAGATGGTACATATCACAAGTACATTCATTTAATCATATAATGATATAACATCCCTCACAAATTTATGATAAAAAAATTTACTCACTGTGTCACTAAATTCCCCATGAACATGTCATCATATCATAATAAGCTACTATTCGATAACATACATAAAGAAAATTCACTCATATGGTTCCCAAAAAACACCTCAAGTGTTTCCCATGAACCTCCATATTTTTAGAAGGAAAAAATATTTATCCCTAAAAACCATTGAAAATTAATTTTGTTATCAATATAATATTTAATTATTATGATCGAAGAGTACCAATAGAGAATTATTTTGGATTAATGAAATCACTATGTATTAAAAGTGTCTATCGTATTTTGAATGGTATTTTGGGAATTTCAAAATTTCCTTACCTCAAATTATTTATAAAACCCTGATATCAATTTATAAAATTCCCCTTTACCATTTTATTTTATTATACTTTTCACCAATAGGAGGTTTGAGTTATTAATATATGATAGTAACATTGTTCAATAGCCTCTATTCGATGAATATGTAGATATTTCAATCTTCTTTCCTGGTAATGTGTAAATATGTTTTCTATAGTGAAATTATGATGATTAAAAAATGGATTTAAGATTATCTAACATAAAAATAATTTCTATCTATTTTTCTATGATATTATATATGAATTAATTATTATTATTATATTTTGTTTTAGATACATTGAATCAACGTGGATCTAAAATTTTGACATAGGAGGAAACCCTGATGAGTTGTACTGGAAAAATTCTTAAAATTCTACAACTATAAAATGAATCTATCTTAGAAAATTTCCATTGTTGAATTTTACTATATGATATTATATATAAAAAGGGGATATTTTATCCTCATGAAAAGGATGTCTCACATATCCTGACCTTATGTCTTATTCTCCTTTTAAGAAACCATTATTTTAATTCAATATCATTAATTTACACTATTTTGTTATAAAAATAAATTTGGTCCACAAACATGATTATATAATCAGTTATGAAAATATTATCAAAGATATCCATCATAAGAATAAGAAAATTGATAGAATGTTCTGTTTTAAAGAAATAAATAATAAAATATGATACGAACCCCCTATTTTCTTTCTTCCAAATTGGTATAGATATTTGTATATCATACAACATATGATTTGAATGTAGGTTTAATAAATCATAAATAAATGTCTAGATATAATTATTTGAGGAAACAATAATAATTAAATTATTTTTCATTAATTATGTTTTAAATAAGGTATATCTCACAATTATTGTTCCCATATCAGATTCTGCATGATATTTCTCAAAAACATTAAAATAATTTGTATCTAAGTGTTCTTAAATCCTACAAAGAGTTTTATGAGAAATACTCACTAGGTTCCCCCTATATGATTAACCAGTGTTATATTCGTAATAATGAAATTGATTTATTACTACAATAAATCTATAAGAAAAAAGTATAAATTAACTTAGAACTGGTGATCTAATAGCATCATTCATTTTAAGATTCACCCTAAAAAATACATGGAGATAAACAATATACCAATATTAATTAAAAAAATTATTGTGGTCCTAACCTAAATGATTTATATTCCAATAATATTTAGTCATATATAAATAAAAAAATGAAATTAACATATATGGTTTAGATATAGACTAGGATGGAAACTTATAGCCACGACTAGTTTCCCTTCTAAATTAATCTTTTTATTTTTTCCTTAAATTCACTATCACATCAACATGGAATAAATCTGGAATCATTCATAACATAAAAAATATTTTATTATATTTTCACTATTTATGACCGATCATCCATTTCCATATAATTTTATATTATGAACAAAAACATTGGATATAATGCTGGTTAAATGTATAGTTTCAGAATAGTGGGATTTATAACTAACACTCAAAACTATATAGTGTGAAAAGTGAAAAGGATCCATAAATAAATATTATTATTTCATAGCATCCAGTTTCCCTATATGAGGGATATAAATTCATAATAATTTTCTACTTCCATAGTATCTATATAGATCTATAGAGTGGACATTAATAGAATGTTCTTCAATTATAGGTAGTTATGTATATTAACATGATTAATATAATTCCAAAATTTATTTTTTGTTACATTGAGACTTAATTACACACAATTCACCATAATAGATTAATTAGTATTAAGTAATTAAACTACACATTCAATAACCAAAAACCTATCCCTGCACTACTTGAGGTTCATTTCTTCTATGAAATAAGGGAGTCAATAATCAATTAAATTGTTGTTTTTGAAACATATATTAATTTAGATATAAAAAACCTCTTCTGATGGATATAAGTTGTGTCTTATTTAATTTTCTATTGCTTATACTATTAATAGCACCCTCACAATTATATTTTTATCCATTGAAATATTTTATTTTAGAGATATTTCACTATATCCCTCTAGAGGATTCATTAGAGCAGTTCAATGTGGATTTGTACTATAATAAATCAGGTAAAGAATAAAGTTTCCATTAAAATAAATAACAAATACCATTTAAAACTATATACATACCATGAATAACTATAAGAATAATGAAAATAAATTCAATTATAGAGAATATAAATATCAAAAATCTTCTCAATTGATCATGCTTAAAACCCGGATTTCACCAAGAAGAGTTCAAACTACAAAGATCAAATTTGATGGCATGGATTTTAATACATTATTTGGATAACTATTTTAAAAACTATCCTCTATGAATGAGGTTAAAACCATTTACCATCCAAAATTGGTTGTATAATTAATTCATGGTCTTTAGCCTATGTATCATAAACATAGAACCTAGTAAAACTGCCAAAATTTCATTCCTCAACCCTAAAATTTAATAAATCAAACATTAAATTGTATAAAACTAAAATTAATTATTTACCAACATCCCATGGAAACATGTGGGTTATTATTATGATTATTGTACGAACAATCATTCATAAGAAACCCCTCATCTCCCCAAATATCCTATTTATTTTTCCATGACATTCAAAAAAATATAAATCAACACCATGAATATGATACATTTTTGTGAAAAAATGGGGTTAACCCAGAAATGGTACCCAAATCAGTTTTTGATATGGCCCAAAGTGTGTTCCCAATCCAAAAAAGGATTAAAATAGTTTCAAGGCACCAATAGTATTCATTTTTAATATTTTCTATGAGATAAGATGATAAAGTAAACATGATGTTCAACCCGAAAACTGAGTACAACATTACATTATACTATGGATTGATGCCCGATGAAAAAAATTCATCATAAATGAAGATCCAAATAATAATATATAACATTAAATCATAATCATGAGGTTATTAATATATATATATATATATATTATTTTAACTAATAAAATATGGGTATAATGGATTAGAAGCTCATAATTAAACAAAAAAGTATATGAAAACTATATAAAAGACTAAAAAAATTAATTATTTCACTACCCATCACCATGTTACATAATGGTAAACTCCAAATATTTATCCTCCCCCATATTAAATCCCAAATAATAGGATTATCCATTACCTCTATATATATTCTTTTCTTTAGTATTATCAGTCAAAAAATTTCCTATAGGAACCCTTGAGTTGTATGTATTTTATAAGAGTAATACAATTAGTGGGGCCAAGAAATTTATTCCATATGTAACCCATAATTAATAAACTATAATATTATAGTTTTGAATTCAATATAAATTATATTGTTATCATTATTATTTTAAAGCAACATTGATGAAATATTTTATTTAATCTAATTAAAAAGATTGTAATGAAATTTATCATGTAATGAATTGAATCTAGAGTATCGATACAATATAATGAGGACCATAGGTATCTAAAAAATTATTACCTAAAGAAATAGTAAAGACATAAACATATTTTCACATGATCTACTAGGAAGAGAAACATCAAGGCCTAACATTCACCTAATCATGAATGAATAAGAATAATGATCGGTGGATCCAATTTACATGGATTATAATGTTTTATAATAGAAATGAAAAACACATATCTTAAAAGATATATAGGTATATAATGGTCATGGAATAGAATTATATATAATTTATCCTTATCAAGTAATAAAAATGATATCTAATAGGAAGGTACATCCCCAAAAAATAGTGTGTTAATAAAGTTTTTTCTCCTACCTCCCCTATATTATCAATGATTCAAATGATGAAATACGACAATTATAACATCAAATAAGACTCACATACAAATCATGAAAAATAATTCAACACTGTGTATTTAATTCAAGTTGGAACCCACATTTACACTGGCCAAACATCTCATTAAGAAAATATCCTAAATAATATTTGATAATTTCAAATAGTTCCGGATAACCACTTCAATGAGTAATAATTAATTATTTCAAATACATATAATTGAGATTTTTCATCATTAACATAATTCATATTTCATAACATAATAGAAAATATATAATTTTTAAAAATTACATAAACCAAAATCATTATGAAACAGACCATGAACATGATAAAAATTATGTTTATAAATTCATCACAAATAAACCTGATTTTATATAAAAAATAATTATAAATGATAAATTGAATTATTGTTCAATAAAAATTAGAATGCATATTGACTCACCTATTAGTAATGTTTTCAAATTATATTATATTTATGATTTATATAAAATAAATAGACATGGTATTTGATGAAGCCAAAAAATATATATATCAATAAATTCAGAACATATGTTTAAATGAAAATGAATCCCAAAATGGTATTTCTATACATATTTAAAATTTAAATGAAAATAATGAGAAAAACTCCAATGGAAAATATAATTACCACTTAATTGAAATACACTAATTAGTTGATCAAGAAACCCCCAAGTAATATAGGCTATGTGAAAACAATAATGAGGTAACCCCTAATAAGATATATATATTTGAATGGGAGGAGATAATGGATATGTTGGTGTTAAAAAAAAATTAAATGACTGTAATTTTACATATTGATATCTTATATAAATCTTCATGGTATGGTAATATTATTTCGTAAATTGTTTTTTTATCCCTGATAATGATTATATAATCCATTATCAGGCTCCCATGGTATCGTACATATATATGATTAATATTTACAAATACCATAATCTATGAAATAACCCTAAAACTCAAACTATAATAGGGTTACACCATGTAATGTTAAGTTTCATGATTATTAATAATTGTGTTCTAACCAAAAACTATCCATAAAAATGACACTTTCATAATTTTTAAAAAAAATATAAAGATAACCCAATATAAAATAATTAACGAGTAAAAAATAACATATAAAAAAGGTTTCATTCTCACAAAATCCATTAGGGAGTGATAGTTATGATAGTAGACTCTATTGGTGTTGGTTTCAAGTAAAATTGTTACTTGAGACATTATTTATAAGAGGATTCTTCCTTAAATGGATTCATAAGGCTACACTTTCTACCCAGGAGAAAATCACTATACCAATCTAAATTATATTTATATGTAGAATCATACAATATTATTCATGCTATATAGATCATATTTTATATGAGAAACTCGAAATGTATTGGCTTGTAACACTTATTTCGTAGACTTTTAATCATTGTATTCTTGGGTGATGTGATTCAAGATTTCAATATGAGGTTACAATGTCCTCCCAATGCCTTTTTTAGATCTATAGAGAGACTATGATATATTTAAAAATGGTGTTTGGTGCCAAAAATTGAAATTTCTATTTAATGGTGTTTTCTCATTTCATGATGTGAACTTCTTTATCAATAAGACACATTCAACATTGGTCTTCTGTAACACCTTAAAATATTATAGTAAAAAAATAAAATATACAAAAATTACATGAATTAATTAATGAATTTTTTATATATTTATATGTATTATATTATCAAAATATTGAATACAATGTATTCATATATTTGAGATGTTTTTTCCAATTTGGTGTTTTAAATATAAATCAATGATGGAGTAAAATTGAAAATAATTTAATTTATTTGAATTTAAATTAAGTTAAAACAAAAAAATGAAACTCAATATATAAATTTTATTTTAAAACTATAAACCCTATTTTGAGTTTAACATAATTTGAAAATTCATAGAAACACAATTTATCAATCACATCGACAATCATAAATCATGCCTTTCCACAACCATCAACTTCAACATTGTCACAAAAGATATCCCAAGATAAAAAGTTTAAATATCATAGTTCCTTATACATTATACAAATAAATGTTTTGCATCTTTTTAAGATATAATTTAATAAAATTATTTCAATCCATATATTCTCCAAGAAAATGAATATAGAAACTATATGATAGTTGTAACAACCCGATATTTTATGATAAGTATTATTTTTTATTTATTTGATGTCATGTGTTTTATTCTACAAAAATATTATATTGTTCTATATGAAACACTGTATTAGTTTGCAGTATACGCAACACTATTCTTAGATTGTGTTACACACAATTTCAAGTTTGTTTGATAATAGTCATTCTACGCAACATTGATTATATATATATATATACATATTCAATGTATAAATGAAATATGGCTGGATTCTGTTATATCAAACAACAAAGGAGTCTTGCACAACACGCAACCTTAACTTGGCTTTCATTACAAGCAATCACGACCTTTCTCGATAGCGTGTATTGTACGCAATATTGGGTTTTACTAAACAACGGTATATTATTATAATATTATTATGAACTAGCCGTTATGAATAGTATTAAATAAATTTTAAATTTTATAACGTTATTATTCATCTTACACATTTTCTAGAACATGCTATAAGAACAAAATAATTTTTTTTTGGTAAAATAAGAATTTTTCAAAAAATGCAGTTTTGCCGCCTTTTGATGGCGCACCCACTTTAAATCTATTTTTTGACATGTTTATAAGTTCAATTTGACAATATAAAATTCTTCTTTTAAATCAGGATATAAAAATTTACATTGGATAAATTTGTGATCTTTTTCTGATAACTTTCATATTTTAATGAATAGTAAAAACACGCTATATTTTAATTAAAAACAAATTGTTTCATCGTAATAACTTATGTGGTTAAATTATAATATTGAATGGTTTTAAAGTATAAATAGAATATAATTTTACCATTTGATATAATTTATGTCATTAGAATTGATTTTACATTGAATTCGTAGGTTAAATTAATTTAATCTTTTGAAATGTTTTGATTAAAAACTCATTTTCATTCGACAATGGGAATAATTTTAATTTAATTTATGCAACGTCTGTGTATTGAATTTGAAAATATGGATTTCATATTTGGAATCAGTGGGTCCAAATTATGTTAATAGGCTACTTTTTATTTTTGGGAATTATGAATAGTAACTACGGTAAATTTTATTTACCATAGTTAAAGGTAAATCGGGTAATTAAGGGTAAATATAATATTTTAAAATTACCCTAACACATGAAAAAATTATATTGGATGGCTAAACGTATACCCATATCACCTTAGGGTCTGATTACATTCATTTTATAGACTTTTGACAATGAAAATAATTTAATTATTATTAAAACCAAAGAAAGTGACAACATGTGACTCTCTTAAATCTTATAAGTATAATAATTTTAATTTAGTGATAAACATCATAAAAAATTCGAAAATGAATATTTTACAGAAATATAATACAATTATCTACATCATGATAATTTAGTTAGAATTTTTAGGGATTAAATAATTGTCATTAATGGTGATACATTAAAGATGCAGAAATTATTTATTAGTGAAAAATCAGTAATATAGTTCTTATTGAAATAATAATACCCATCAAAAGGCCCAAAAAACTGAAAAAAACGTATTTTTAGTGTATATCTGGATCTTAAGCATCCAATAAACAAATATATAACCGTTTTGAGTCTTATAAATGTGATTATGACACTTATATAATTTTATTTTAAATGATGCCAATGTTGTCACCTTTATTATTTAATAAATATAAAAATTTAAATACTGTGATTTTAAGATGATAAATTATATTAAAAGGATTATTCTGAAAGGTAATAGATTTATCTTCATCATAGGATTTTATTTTTAATTTTTATGCAACAAATAAGTATATTAAATAATTATACAAAAATGTTGTAGTAATTATTTTATTAAGAGATAAACCAAATAAATGGTTTTAAAAAATAATAAAATATATATTATATGGACTATTTAATGTTCTAAACTAATTTTCTAGATACATATGACCTTTTATGAATCTATTAAATATTTTATTTCGAACATATATTCTGTATATAGTTTATTTAAATTCAAATAAATGAATAGTGTCAAAATTGACACTTTTGTTATTTTATAAAAATAAAATATTACAAAATTGTTTAAAAATCAAAAAAATATATAAAAATTATAAATTTAACTTTATATAGTCTAAAATGTTATAAGGTATCCAATTATGGACAATTCATAACAAATAACTAATTATTTGTTATAATTTAAAATTTAGAATGTTATTATCACAAATAAAATAAAATTGATTAAGTAAGGATTAATCAAGTTGATAGTGTTTAACATAATTTCCTAACATGTCTAAATTTTATTGGATGATTATATTACAATCCTATATCATCTAATATTCGAATATGAGTCATTTTTGGAGGTTTTTCAGTGGGTTTAGATTTAATATAAATTAATAATTGTAAGATTTCCAAAGGTGCCCCTCCCCTCCCTTATAAAAGGGAACCACCTCCCTCTCTTCCTCACACCAATTTGAACCTTCAATCTTGGAAAAACCCTGAAACATTATCTTCTCCACTTCCCTAGAAACATCCTATAGGTTCTGGTATTCTTCAAAGACCAATTTTAGTTCCCTAAGTGGAGGTCTCAAAGAGGCGCTTCAAAGAAGAGGTAATGTTCGTTACCGATTCTTTCAACTTTATTTCTTCTTCCACTTCTTCTTATTTAGTTTTTTAATTATGAAGTAATAACATCAGTATCAATAGTATAATGATATGTTTTTATAAGTATGAAACAACCCTATTTCGCTATTTATTCATCATACGGAAAATGAAATCACCGCGCGTGCGTACTGAATACCGTCTCCACGCCGTGGTGTATTCTATTTTCCACCACCACCTTACTTGGATGGGTATAATGGTGTAAATAATGACTATATATGATTATTGTAAAGTGATATTGATTCTAAAATATTATAAATAAACTTAAATACAATTCTACGATCATGGGAATGATATCATCGCTCGTGCGGACGTACGGACTACCGTCTCCACGATGTGATGAGATTAATTCTCAATGATTAACAATTCATGAATGATTATAAAGTATATATAATAAGTAATAATGAAATATATGACATAATAATGATACAGTATTTATGTATATATATATGTATGTCATCTACTTAATTCCATTCAATTCAATAAGGAAACGAAAACAGCGTTCATGCGTACGTACGGCCTACCATCTCCATGAATGGTGTATTTCTTTCCATTTATTGATCTATTATATATAAGTATATTCTGAATATATATTATATATAAATCATTTTTTACATTATGGATGTAAGAAACCATGATCTATGTAATCATATGAATAATTACAAGTTAAAACACGAACGACAAATGAAACAATTTTACCCAAAACGCTACTTTAACATTAATTTACAAAAGAATGGGTAATATAAAGTCATAAGTAAACCATATATGATATCATAACAATGAATATGATTCTGTAATAAGTAAATGAAATTATTTAAATTTTTATACAGGAGGTTCAGATCCATATGAAGCATATCGGACCTAAGGTAAGAGATAATTATTCCAATCTCATTCTTATCCAAGATTGTTTACTCGTAAGTATTTACTAGGGGTTATGTTTATTATCCATGTCCATATGCTTTCAAAATGTTTTCATAAAATTTTTAATTTACTTCCATGTATTTTTAAGACATTTTTACCCTTTTCTTACTTTTACCACATCGTATGGAAGGAATCTTTCTTTTGTTTACCATACGAGGTACTTTTTGACTTTTTCGACAAAAGTACGAGGAAATTATAATTTTTTTACTTATAAAGCTTGAACGGATTTTTACGGTTTCATAACACCTCATTTTCATGAAGCTTACTCTACAAGATTTTATGATTATTTTCAACAAAATCCTTTCCTTTTAAAATTGAATGGCATTTTGTGATAAGAAAATGATTTTGAAGAATAAAGGATAGTTTCCTCAAGAATTCATTTCAAGAGTTTTATCAAAACCATTTTCCAACTAAGATGAAATTATTTCATATGTGTATGATTCAAGTGTAATTTATCTATGATTTACATGCTTTCACTTTTCTTATGATGAAATATCCATTTGTTTTATATGGATTATGTGATGATGATATGATGTTTATAAACCTATTTTATTCTTTGGGTTATGATTAATGTTTTATGTTTATGTTGTGGCATAAGTATGAATGATTTCATTTTGAGATGGGTGGGACCTATATCTCCCTCAAATTCATTGGGTAAAGATTTATATCTCATGAGATATACATGGATAGAATGGTAAGTTAATCTGGTTCAGTGTTACAGGACTGAATCAAGGAGTGAACTCGATTCAGAAAGGGACTTTGTCCACTAAGATGGTCATGGAAGTAATGCCTTGGCTACTATGGAAATAATTACTTGTGCTTAATGGATTCCACAATTACATTCTTTATTCCTATTCTATTTTATCATTATTAATGATCCATTATGATCTATGCCTTACGTACTGCCATGTTTTATGTCATTACTCAAGATTTTGATGTTTAAATATTATGTTCATGTTTTTAAGTTCAAATGTATATGGTTTGTTTTATTTTCTCCATGATTACCCATACTGAGCATTTGAGATCACCCTTTTTATGTTTATTTTCCCCTAGGATTAAAATAAACGTTTTAGGTAGGGAAACAAAAAGGGGAGGATCGTAATGGGAGATGTTGAAGATCTTTCGACATGATTAGAAGTTTATATTCCAAGTTTCCAAAGACACTAAACTATTACGGTCCCTGTGTGTCTGTTTTTGTTATGTATTAGATATTCTGCAAAAGTAATGTAATTTCCATGAATGTCAAGCTTCGGGTCTCTACAGTTGGTTTCAAAGGAAAGGTTTAGTCAACCTTTCGAAACTAGGATGTGAAACTATTAGTGAGATCCCTAGAGATATTTCTAAGGTATGTCTAGGGATATCCCTAAGGATAAGTATACGTATAGGATATAGTCCTAGAACTACGGTAACATTCATAGAATTTAACCTAAGATTTTAGATATTGAGGGTACTCCCCCTTTACTATGTTGTTTTCCCTAGCATGATTTTTTCCTCTCACACTATTCTTTTTGGGTTTTAGAAAATGGATGGAAATAGGAAGATTCACGATAATGGAGGATATGACGGACAATGGAATGATATTTTCATGAGAAACCAAATGAAACGGGATTTGGAAGTCCAAACATCGTTATTATGCATAATCAGAAATCTCATAATATGATCAATAATCTCAGCTTTGGTAAGTTTCCTGACTCCGATAATAAGAGAAAGATGGAGTTTCATGATGACCATAGTGGAAAGAAAGTTAAATTTCCCTCATGTAAATCATGTGGGATGAGGAATTAGGGAGATTGTTTCAAAGGAACTGGAAGATGCTTTGGGTGTGGAAAAGAAGGAAAAAAAGCCAGTAAGTGCAAAAGAAAAGATTCAGTTAACACCATGGACAAGGATAATGGTATTGCTAAGACATCAACAATGATTAGATGTTTTAAATGTGGAATGTATGTGAATTATGCAAACCAATGCCCTAAGGGAAAATCTCATGAAGTGAATCAGCATGGTCATACGGGTAGTATTTATGTGGATGATGATGAAGAGACTACAAATAAAATATGAGATGAAATAAATGATGAAGCTCAGCTAGTGGTTTAAGAAGTTAGTGGAATGATTGTATGTTTATAAAGAATAATGTATGGTACTATGGAATAAAGAATCATCTAAGGATTGTTACACTATTGTTTTTCCTAAAGTACATGAATGTATATGTGGAATGGTACCGATAACCATGGAAGGTTATTC
Source organism: Viscum album (assembly GCA_963277665.1). NCBI lineage: Eukaryota > Viridiplantae > Streptophyta > Magnoliopsida > Santalales > Viscaceae > Viscum > Viscum album. The sequence goes on from OY728123.1 coordinate 1,210,751,545, forward strand.
AGATATTTTTGGAAAGTAGAAGATATGCGCATAATTAAGGGATAAGAAGATAATGAGATGATTGATTGTATTCTTGAGATCATGACTGATATAAGGACTAAGTGATATTATGGTTTGATTATATAGTTTTTTTTTGGGATTTTGGTATGTGGAAAGAGTTACCTTTTGACAGTATTCATGTTTTCACTAAGGTTCTATGGTAATTTAGGTTTCAAGAGAATATATGACTAAGGTATTCATGTGTTTCTAATGAAACCAATAAGATATATCTTATGATATATGTGGGATAAATGCTTGTATTCACATTCTTGGTAGATAACCTTTCTAGTAATTGTTTTTTTTATACTATGAGCTTGGACCGAATTATTTTAGATAAGCCTAAATATTGGAATGGATTATGTTAGAAATAAGTTAGTATTGTTTAAGGATAAAATTTTTTCGATATTATTGATGGAAAGATATAATAATGTATTTTTTTTAAACGGACAACCTCCAGGATGGGCGATAACCCATCACCTCGGACAAGGCTGTGGGAATCGAACCCAAAACTGAAGTGCGACTGGACTTTATCACCTACCAGTGGCCTACAGGAAGTCCCTGGTTAGTAGAAACTAGTTTTAATTTATTAAGAGGTATGATATATGAAGTATAAGTTCATTTTTGGAACCATATACGATTAATCTAACCATAAGATGGACTTATAAATTTTGCTAACCTTTTGTTTGAAATAGATGGAATGAACCATCATTCTATCACATGATCTTCCAACACTTCACGAATAACAAATTCGACTTCATTTCTTTAAGAGATGAAGTGGAAATTGTTCAAAGAACGAACAACATTGAGATTGTACCAAAATCGAGCAAGTATTTCTTCTAATTCAAATTCTTAAACTTTTGGAAAATGATCTTGAAAACAAAAAAATTTTCCTAGTTACCTTATATCCGATGAATCATATGGTACCTTAGATCATCACAAATATATGGCTTTGTTCTTTTTGGCTTTTTCATAGCCATGTTCTCTACCACTCTCCATCAAAACATGATGGTTAGATTTCTCTTATATATCCATATTTTCACCTATGTTCTCCTACCTGGAAACCCAGTGATGAGTTAATTTGGGTAAACATTACGTTTCATACTATAGTTTTGAAAGTTAAGTTTTGGTATTTCATTTTACGATGTGGGTTTTAGTTAAAGAAACTTTCAAGTAGAAAACCACGCATAACCCCGATGAATTTCGAGAGCGAAATTAATTTTAAGGGGGGTAGAATGTAAAACCCTGATATTTTATGATAAGTATTCATTTTAATTTTTTTGATGTCATGTGTTTTATGCTACAACAAGATTATCTTGTGAAATACGCAACACCGTATTAGCTTGCAGTATATGAAACACTATTCTTAGATTGTGTTACACACAATTTCAAGTTCGTTTGATAATAGTCATTCTACACAACATTGAGTGTATATATATATATATACACATATTCAATGTATAAATGAAATATGGTTGGATTCTATTATATGAAACAACAATGGAGTCTTGCACAACACGCAACCCTAACTTGGCTTTCATTACACGCAATCACGACCTTCCTCGATAGCATGTGTTGTACGCAATACCGAGTTTTACTAAACAACGGTATATTATTATAATATTATTATGAACTAGACTTTATGAATAGTAATAACTAAATTTTTAATTTTATAACATTATTATTCATCTTACACATTTTATAGAACATGGTATAAGAACAAAATAATTTTTTCGGGTAAAATAAGTATTTTTAAAAAAATGCACTTTTTCCACCTTTTGATGGCCCACCCACATTAAATCTAGTTGTTGACATGTTTGTAAGTTCAATTTGAAAAAATAAAATTCTTCTTTTGAATCAGGATATAAAATTTTACATTGGATAAAGTTTTGATATTTTTCTGATAAATTTTATATTTTAATGAATAGTAAAAACACGCTATATTATAATTAAAAACAACTTTTTTCATCTTAATAACTTATGTGGTTAAATTATAATATTCAACAGTTTTAAAGTATAAATTGAATATAATTTTACCATTTAATATAATGTATGTCATTAGCATTGATTTTACAATGAATTCGTAGGTTAAACCAATTTAATCTTTTGCAATGTTTTAATCAAAAACCCATTTTCATTCGACAACGGGATTAATTTTAATTTAATTTCTGCAACTTATGTGTATTGAATTTGAAAAAATGGATTCCATATTTGGAATCAGAGGGTCCAAATTATGTTAATAGGCTACTTTTTATTTTTGGGAATTATGAATAGTAACTATGGTAAATTTTATTTACCATAGTTAAAGGTAAATCGGGTAATTAAGGGTAAATATAATATTATAAAATTACCCTAACTCATGAAAAAATTCTATTGGATGGCTACAAGTATACCCATATCACCTTAGGGTCATATTAGATTCATTTTATAGACTTTTGACAATGAAAATAATTTAATTATTATTAAAACCAAAGAAAGTGACAACATGTGACTCTCTTAAATCTTATAAGTATAATAATTTTAATTTAGTGATAAAAATCATAAAACTTAGAACATGAATTGTATAAAGAAATATAATAAAATTATCTACATGATTATAAATTATTTAGAATTTTTAGGTATTAAATAATTGTCATTAATGGTGATACATTAATGATGCAGAAATTAATTATTAAGTGAAAAATCAGTAATATAGTTTTTATTGAAACACTAATACCCAATAAAAGGCCAAAAAACCTGATAAAAACTTATTGGTAGATTATATATACACCTTAATAATCCAATTACCTAATATATAACCATTCAGAGTCTTATAAAAGTGATTATGACACTTATATTATATTATTTTAAATGATGCCAAAGTTGTCACCCTCATAATTTAATAAAAATAACAATTTAAATATTGTGATTTTAAGATGATAAATTCGAGTAAAAGTATTATTGTGAAATCTAATATAGTTATCTTAATCATAGGATTTTATTTTTAATTTTTATTCAATAAATATGTATATTAAATAATTATACAAAAATGTTGTAGTAATTATTTTATTAAGAGATAAACCAAATAAATGGTTTTAAAAAATAATAAAATAAATATTATATGAACTATTTAATGTTCTAAACTAATTTTCTAGATACATATGGAATGTTATGAATCTATTAAAGATTTTATTTCGAACATATCTTCTGTATATAGTTTATTTAAATTCAAATAAATGAATAGTGTCAAAATTGACACTATTGTTATTTTATAAAAATAAAATATTATAAAATTGTTTAAAAATCACAAAAATATAGAAAAATTATAAATTTATATTTATATGGTCTAAAATGTTATAAATTATCCAATTATGGAAATTTCACAACAGATAAGTAATTATTTGTTATAATTTAAAATTTAGAATGTTATTACCACAAATAAAATTAAATTGATTAAGTAAGGATAAATCAAGTTGATAATGTTTAAAATAATTTCCTAACATGTCTAAATTTTATTGGATGATGCGATCACAACCCTATCTAATATAATATTCTAATATGAGTAATTTTGGAGGTTTTTAAGTGGGGTTAAATTTATTATAAATTAATATTTTTAAGATTTCGAAAGGTGCCCCTACCCTCCCTTATAAAAGGGAACCTCCTCCCTCTCTTTCTCACACCAATTGGAGCCTTCAGGCTCGGCCAACCCCTGCCAAATTCTCTTCTCCACTTCCACAGAAACATCCTAGAGGTCCGGGTCTTCTTCAAAGAACAATTGTAGTGCCATAAGAGGAGGTCTCAAAGAGTCGCTTCAAAGAAGAGGTATTGTTCTTTACCGATTCTTTCAACTTTATTTCTTCTTCCACTACTTCTTCTTTAGTTGTTTCATTATGAAATAATATCATAAGTATCAATAATATACAGATATGTTATTATAAGTATGAAAAAAACCCTTTTTCACCACTTATCCATCTTACGGAAAACGAAATCACCGCGCGTGCGTACGGAATACCGTCTCTACGCCGGGGTGTAATCTATTTTCCACCACCACCTTACTTGGATGGGTATAATGGTGTAAATAATGACTATATATGATTATTGTAAAGTGATATTGATTATTAAATATTATACATACACTTCAATACAATTCCACGATCATGGGAATGATATCATCGCTCGTGCGTACGTACGGACTACCGTCTCCACGACGCGATGAGATTCATTATCAATGATTAACCATTCTTGAATGATTATAAAGTATATATAATAAGTAATCATGAAATATTTGACATAATAATGATACTGGATTTATGAATATATATATGAATGTCATCTACTTAATTCCATTCAATTAAATAAGGAAACAAAAACATCGTTCATGCGTACGAACGACCTACCGTCTCCATAAACGGTGTATTTATATCCATTTATCAATCTATTATATATATGTATATTTTGAATATATATTATATATAAATCATGTTTTAAATTCTGGATTTAAGTAACCATGATCTGAGTAATCATATAAATAATTTCAAGTTAAAACACGAACGACAAATGAAACGATTTTACCCAAAACCCTACTTTAACATTAATTTAAAAAAGATTGGGTAATATAATGTCATAATTGAACCATATATGATATCATAACAATGAATATGATTCTCTAATAAGTAAATGACATTATTGAAATCATTATACAGGAGGTTCGGATCCATACAAAGCATATCAGACCTAAGGTACGGGATAATTATTCCAATATCATTCTTATCTAAGATTGTTTACTCGTAAGTATTTACTGGGGGTTACATTTATTAACCATGTCCATATTCTTTCAAAATGTTTTCATAAAATGTTTACTTTACTTCCATGTATGTTTAAGACATTTTTACCCTTTTCTTACTTTTACCACATCCTATGGAAGGAATCTTTCTTTTGTTTACCATACGAGGGACTTTTTGACTTTTCCAACAAAAGTACGAGGAAATTGTTATTTTTTTACTTATATGGCATGAACGGATTTGTACCGTTTCATAATGCCTCATTTTCATGAACCTTCCTCTACAAGATTTTATGATTATTTTCAAAAAAATAATTTCCTTTTAAAATTGAATGGCATTTTGTGAAACGAAAATGATTTTGAAGAAGAAAGGATATTTTCCTCAAGAATTCATTTCAAGTGTTTTATCAAAACCATTTTCCATATAAGATTAAATTATTTCATATGTGTTTGTTTCAAGTATAATTTTTCTATGATTTACATGCTTTCACTTTTCTTATGATGAAATATCCAATTGTTTTATATGGATTGTGTGATGATGATATGATGTTTACGAAACCCATTTTATTCTTTGGTTTATGATGAATGTTTTATGTTTATGTTTTGGCACAAGTATGAATGATTTCATTATGAGATGGTTGGGAACTATATCTCCCTCCAATGAATTGGGTAAAGATTTATATCTCATGAGATAGACCTGGCTGGAACGGTAAGTTAATCCAGTTCAGTGTTACAGGACTGTAACGAGGAGTGAACTCGATTCAGAAAGAGACTTTATCCACTAAGATGGTAATGGCAGTAATGCCTTGGATACTATGGAAATCATTACATGTGATTAATGGATTCCACAATTACATGATTTATTCCTATTCTATTTTATCATTATTGATGATCTATTATGATCTATTCCTTATGTACTGCCATGTTTTATGTCATTTCTCAAGATTTTGATGTTTAAATATTATGTTCATGTTTTTAAGTTCAAATGTATATGGTTTGTTTTATTTTCTCCATGCTTACCCTTACTGAGCATTTGAGATCACCCTTTTTATGTTTCTTTTCCCCCAGGATTAAAATAAAGGTTTTAGGTAAGGAAACAAAAAGGGGAGGATCGTAATGGGAGATATTGAAGATCTTTCAACATGATTAGAAGTTTATATTCCATGTTTCCAAAGACACTAAACTATTACGGTCCTTGTGTGTCTGTTTTTGATATGTATTAGATATTCCACTAAAGTAATGTAATGTCATTGAACGCCAAGCTTCGGGTCTCTACAATAGTTATTTATGACAATTATAATTAAATAGTGATATTTTAAAAATATAATTCTAATTATTCAAAATGAAATTGTTCATTCCTCTTATATCTTCTATAGATTGGCTCAGACACCAAACCCTATATGTATTTAATGTTATCAACCAATTTTGTTAAAAAAAATTTAAACTAACATTGAGTCTTCAAGAAACCAAATCCTTAAAATCTATAAAAACACCACAATGATAAGTTTAATTACAAGAAAACATAATTAGTGAAGGATAAATGGATCTAAAAAGATCATTCTTCTTGTTTGAGTCTAGATAATTTGTATATGATCAGTTATAATAGTAATAAACATTTAGAATTTTTGTAATTGTCAAGGCATGTATTTTTTATTGGATTGATAGATTAAAAAATGAACTTTTAACTCTTATTTATGGATATATTTTAAACATGTTTATACATTCCCAAGACATATACATTTTATATCATCAATTTTATTTATTGTTAAATAATATAAGCAAAAATAATTAATTATCATGTCAATTAATCATTTATATTGATGTTATGAAACATTTCACTTAGATTTAATAATCATCTCAGCAATTTAATGGATTTTAAAACATATGTTTTAACTGAAATATCATAAATATAGAAAAATATATTTTATTTAAATCTCATTAAATAAGATTCTAAAATCTAGAAATAATTTTTACACTAAGAAATATATCTTTAAGATTCATAACTTGTAACAATGTTCCTATGGGTAAACATTTTTCACATCCCCCCACACACATTTTATATATTATTTATAAAAAATATTGATAACTGATGTAGAAAATTTCTTATAAAATAAAATGATAATCCCAAAAGGGTTGGAAATATGAAAAATAGAATGTATGTTACTCATCTACTATAATCCAGGTCCACCTATAGAATTGTTTTGGTATTCTTCCATATTATTTTTTATTTTGATGGAGTGGCCTAAATTACTTTTTAGGTAATTAAAAATAAAAGTTATTTGAATAAAAAATGAACTAAATATAATAAATAAAAAATGAACACACCTTACTTTTCCATTAGAAATCTACAATGTTTTCTAGAATTTTAATTCCTTCAATCAGTAATTAAATAATAATAAATAAAATTTATCCCATTCCATATAAGAAAAACATGTCTTATTTCCACTCATGCTATATATGTCTTTTTAATTTCAATAACTTGTTATTTTACTCAAATATATCATAAAATGTATTATTATATATTTTATATCATGAATTCGGAATTATCATTCAATATTAGTTAAATCCTATCAACCTATGATAACATAAGTTATTTGAATCAACACCATCATTTAGGTTTACCTCTATGAGATGTCCTTGTATATCAATTTGATTATCAATAAAAACATCAATTGTTATTTGGGAATAACCCATATTATCCTATTTTTAATAATTTTTTGTCACCATTACCATGAATTATTTCAACTCAAAAATGGGTTCCCTAAAATGAAAAGAAAGATTCATTATCTTATTGAATACCCAAAAAAACATTTGGTTAACTTGTTTAATATAAATGTCTTAATAAGTAAAGGTTTTTTAATTTTAAAATAATCACTTAATAAATAATTAATAAAATCCATAAGAGTGTTAAAAAAAATAGATTGTTATTACTATTGTTTTTTAATGTTTTAGATTTATTTATTTTTATGGTTTTGGAATTTTATATTTTTATGATTTGTATTTGAAAATATAAGATCACGAATTCTATCCCCAATGTAAAAAAGAAACTTCAATTATTATAATATTTAACCTCAACTATAAATTCCCCTATATGTGAATAATTTAATTATTATACAATACTAATGAGTACCTGGACATATTCCTTGGTATATATTCGGTCAATAAGTGTTCATATTTGAATTAATATGAAACTATCAAACATATATGTGTGAGAAACATTAATGTTATAAAATGGAATATAGTGGGGTCTACATAGCTGTGGATTCATCCCCTAGTTTAATTACTTTAAATTTATTGGTTACTATGATCAGGGAGAATGAGTCTAACCAAGCAACTAAGTTCCTCTAACTACTCAAGTATAAAATTTCACAATTCGCTAATTTTTTTCATTATAATTATCATTTAATGTATTATATTTCCTTTTAAATAGAGACATTAAACCCCTCAATGTTTTATATTTGAATCTATATAGGGAATAAAATGAGGTGAATTTTTGGTTCTGACATTCTATTTCACTATCACATTGTTTAACATGCACTGTAGGTCAATACAAGGGTATTATGTGAGTCTTCCAAATCCATTATTTGTTGATAGTGTCAAAACATTTAGTGTATGAGCTCTAGTATCCACATTATCATTACAATGTTCATATGGTTTTCTACCCTTTTTCTATATGGGTGAAGCCCAATATATATGACAAAAAATCATTATTCATAATAACATTCAATAGAATGAATTAATTAATAGTAACTAAATAAATATGTCAGCATTTTAATTAAAATTTGAGATGATTTTTTGAAAAAGAAAATATAAAATTAAGAAAAAGGGATGTAATGTTTTTCAATCCCATATATTTTATATATTAATCTTCCTCCGAATAATGTATCATAGTTACCATGCCTTATCATACATGGATATTACATAATTGTTTAGGAATATTCATCACATTACAAAAATAAATTCCCAAGAACCTTAATACATTATTTTCTTTGGAAACATGGAACAAAATAATCTAACTTGGTGGAACATCTTCCATGTTCCCCACAATGATCATCCTCTTTAGTATATATACTTAAAAAAATCGTAACATATGGACAGAAATCATAAGAATGGGTGATCTCAGATACTTAGTATTGGAAAATAAGGTAGATATGTAAACATATCATTAACATATGGTTATGAAAATAAGATCATAAAATTTGAAGATCACACAATGAATATCAATGAATATAACCATGAATCATGGACTAAATATGGGAAGTTAATAAGATATTAATCATAAGTAAATAAAGTAACATGAATCATTGGAGCATAATATTTCCATAAGATATAGACTTGTGGAATATACATCAACTTATAACATTGATTTTTTTTTAAATTGAAACATGTTCACTCATTAGGTTTAGGAAATGAAATAAATCCCTCATATAAACCAATAGATATGAAACTGATTCCAAGAATAACATTGGGAACATGTAATTAGGTTCACATATAAAATTGTGAACATGTAATCAAGATCACCTATAACATTGTAAAAATTTTATAATGTTCATGCATAAAATTTTTAAAATTTAATAAATTTCATATATAAACTTATGAACATGAAACCAGGTCCCTAAAAAATATTGTGAATAAGTAATCTGGTTAACAAAAAACATTATAGAGAAGAAAATAGATCTATACACAATAGGGATAAAATGTTATCAGGTTCACCTAGAACATGGTAAACATTGAATAAGGATTTCTCATAACATTACGAACAGGTAATAAAGACCTATCATAACATCGTGAATGAATAACTAGTTTCAGGAATAAAATATATCCTCATGAGTTATCCATCGTTACCTAATGTAGTGGAGGTAGATATTAGTCTGACCCCTTCCATAATAAAATCATACATTCATTTTCCACAATTTAATAAAACATTCATCATATTATGACCCATGAAAAGTGAATGGTTTCATAAACATCATTTCCTCACCCAGGAAATGAAATGGTTATCATATACATTTCATTACATTATAATCTATGGAAAAGTGACATGTTTAAAAATAATTTCACTAAACCATAACCCATGAAAATTATAAAGTATTAAAATCATATAATCTATGTAAGATAAATGTGTGTCATAGACATCATTCCATAAAAACATAAACCATTAAATAAATAATATGAATTGTATTCTTGGATCATATACCCAATAAGGCATAAACTATATCAAAGGATTACATCTTACATGGAGGATGATTCTGTGATATCACATGAAGCATTTCTTAAGGAAAATAACCTTTCTTAAAAAACACATTAAAACACGTGAATCATTATATAAATAATTTTCCCTGTAAAACACTTTGAAAATATAAAAAGGATGATTTTAGAAATCATTTTAAACATTTCTTGAGAAAATACCCTTCCACCATTTATAAATGATTTGTAAATAATAAAACAGTTATAAAACATGTTTTTTGAAAACCACTTTATGAATATCTAGAATATTAGTAATTTGTTATTAAAAAAATATCCTTATATAATTTTAAAATATTTCTCATTGAAATTATGTTCACGATGGTTGGTTATTCCATACATATATAGCATTCCTTTTCCACTATAAAATGTTTTCAAAAGTGCCTTGTTCAGAAAAGGAAAATGACATTCTTTTTAAATCCATTTTTATAAAAAATATAAAACATGGGTAAAATTTTATTTTACACATCATAATAACTCACTATTGAAAACCCTATTAGAACACTTGGTTTTGAGAATAAAATAATTTTCATACTGAAGAGATAAATATTGTTTGATTTCATTCTAAAAACATTCTTAATAATCTTAAGTACCAACGACTTCGAAATGGTACCAATAAATGAAGATATCATATATCACATAATGATAAAAAAAATTATGATATTTCTTGTGATAGTGATAAAAATATTTCATCAATTGTAACATAATCATACACAATCATAGTAGGCGATGAGATTGCAGAAACAAACTGTTACCACTTTGGTAATAATGAATCATAATAATATCGAATTAATAACATTAAATTAAGATTAAAATATCATAAAAATAATGGTATTCATGATATAACATTTCAAAGGGATATATATACACATCATATAGAAATATAGTTGCGTAACATCACATTGATCACAATGAAGAAAAATTAAGAATAAATTTCTTTATTGATTTTGATGCATTTAAAAAACCCATGAAAGAAATAACATCAAAAAGATATTTAAATATTTATAAATTTAAATATAATAATCGTATAATAAATTCATGGGTTGTATATACACCAAAAAATTAAAGGAGTTTTAATAATGCATATGTCTCATAGAAATAATAGGAAGATGAGAAAAATCCTTACTACTTGCGTAACTTCAGAATCGTGATCCCAATGAGATGATAAATACATTTAAATGTTTTTAAAAAATTAAAAAAAATTAAATTAAATATATTAAATTAAATAAAGAAGTATATACATCATAGAAAATATCTAAGTAGTGAATATTCCATGTATCTCATGAAAACTAAAAGTGAGATGAGATTCCTTTCCCTTTTGTATTGAATTTCATTATACAATGTCAAAAAAATGTATAAAAAAACTAAGTTTATTATACATATACAAAGGAAACATATTATTATATATAATTCCATATACGGTTTGGTTATGCAATTATACTATCTGTTTATTAGAAACTTCTTGTTAATGTTGTGTTTTAGGTAATATGTGCAATGTTTTTTGTAGGTTTTTTCATGTTATTCTTTATCCTCTTACATATATCATGATTTTATTATTTAAATAATATACAACATCACATAAATATCATATATAATAATTATATTTGTATTTATGGTAATATATAAAAAAGATAAATAATAAATAAAATATTATTATCATGGATACGGTAGTCCTTACGTACACGTTAACGTTGTTTCAATTTTATTATCGTACAGAAAGAAGGAAAGTAATTGAAATTCATGTTTCCTTATATAATATAATCCATGTATAATTATTAATATATATTTTCATATATTTTCACTAAAACCATCCTTAGTACATACCATGTAATATTTTAATGAATCACATGGATTTGAGGAGTCGATAGTCTATAGGTTCAAAAACAATATTGTTTCATTTACACCAAGTGTAAAGCATGAATTTATGTTTTTTATATTAATTAAAAAATTAAAAAAACCCTAAATAATATAAATCTAATATTAATATATATACTTCCATAATAATTCCCACTAATGAGTGGAGGTAAAGGAACAACAGACAATATCATTTTGTGAGGTACTAGTTCACCGTACACAAGAACAGTAAGTTTATTAACCATTTGATGGAATTTTGTGTAGGTTTAGGTTAGACCCATATAAAGAAAAAATAGAAGTGAATTTATCATAAATAGGTTATAATATAACCATGGATTAAATGTTTTCATGGTTTTTAGAATGAAACTAAATCAAAGCAGCTTGAGGGATGGTGTTACCTCTTTATTGTGTAACCCCTCTCGGATTGAACCAAAGGGATTACTTGGATGGATTTCATCTCAAATTTTGGATTATAATATTATAGTATGGATTTTTCTAGATTATTTGGTCAGGTTTTTTATGATGAAAATATGATTTATTGTTTTAAATAAGTTAGGAGGTGGGTTCCTTTTTTTAATAGAGGAGGTGTGGCATTCTTATAAATATAAAAAGGTCAACACTATTGAGAGGTCTCCCTTGCCCCATGTGTTTATAATAATGGTAAATTTATGATAAAATGTATTATAATACTCAATATTTATATGTAATGGATTTTTGGACATTTTTCTATCTTTTTTGGCCACTTATGATAATGATTAACCACAAAGTAAACTCATTTTTTCCTTAATCGTTATAAATAATTTTAATTACATTCATTAATGTTTTTGTTCAAAAAATAAGATTAATTTTTAATACATTATATGTTATTATGATTTCATATATGGAATCCATATTTCCAAAATCCATTTACATAATTTTATGAAATTAATTTTAAATTAATCCATCATACATGGGGGGGATGTGGGTTTTTAATGTAAACAAGTTCTGATGTTTGGAGTGTTTTTATAACTGATTTCAATGTGTAATTAGTTATATTTAAATAAACATGATTAATTAATGTAAACGTTACCTAATTACATTTTAAAATAAAATTATAATATAATTTAACATTATAAAAATATTAGACTAAAAATATTTTATGAAATAAATTTCACTATTTTTCATTATTCATCAAAAAAGGATACTTCGTGGAACAATACCAAAATTTCAACGATAACTAATGATGATATTTGTTTTTAAAAAATAATTTCATTTTTTTAAATAAAAACTATAATTATTTCAAAAATTATTATTAATATATGATCACCATTAAAATCTAGTAAAATTACCATTATGAAAAATCCTTTTTTTCATATAATTGGATTTATTATTATCTAATTCCTATTAAAGTTATTGTGTGAGTATAAAAATGATTATTTAATAGGTAATATATAAATTTTATTGAAAATGTTCATAGAATGCTTTTTAATATATTTAGATAAAACATTATTTGTATATATGAAACTAGTTTTCATAGGAAATTAATTTCATTATTATCAAATAGTTATTACTTTCATTTATAACTATTTGATAACTAGTGGAATAAATGCATATATATATATGATGAAACCATAGTTTCACAACTAAGTATATATCATTCATATCGTCCATTCTATCAGCTATGTGATAATTATAATAATATTTTAATTACAGTATTCTATAGTTGAGTAAAACACGGTCTTATATTTAAAACAAGTTATAGAAGAAACTGACATTATGTGTAACAAAAGACAAAAAATTTGATGCGTGCTCCAAAAGAAAATCAATGTGTTGTTTGTATTGAATGATTAACATGTTTTATGTGTATAATTAAATCCAATGATTGTTCTTTCTTATAACGAAAGCTATAAAAATTGTTGTGTGAAATGAAAAATATCAAAAAAAATTAAATCTACTTAAAAAATATATATTTCACAAAATCTCATAGTGATACATTCAACCCCACTCTATTAAAATAAATTTCTCCCTCAAAATTCATTTATGTTACCAAAGGTTCAATACATGAACTTTTCTTTCATTGAAACCCGCATTTTAATTATTTATACTAAAACATCCATGAAAAGGGGAACATGGAACTATAATGGTAATGTAATATTACTCGTAAATAGGTTTCCATATATGAGAAAATAGGTTGGGATTAATGATTTGCCATGTACTAAAAGCATAAATAATCACAGTGAGTGATTGGAATCATTTTTTTCCAATAGTTGATTGATAAAAGATATGTTAAGGGCCTCAAAACCATAAATCTATGTAAATTTATAGGACCATATGTTCAGCAGAAATGATGTAATTATAATAAATATTTTTCATTATCAGTTTCAATGATTTTATGAATTCTATTACTATCTAAGAACATAAAAAATATATTTTATTTTATTAAAATATGCAATCACACACACTAGTTTTTCCTTTCTCACTTTGAACATTGTTTTTTACACCATGAAATGAAGCTGAATTTTTCATTCATGAAGTACTAACAGATCGTGAGGAAGAATGATAAATTATTACATCCATCATTAGATATCATCTCAACAAAAACATTAGAAAATGTTATCAAATATGTATAAATACTCATATGGCGAGATACTTTATTAATCTCATAAACAAAATTTAATGTTTAACAAAAACAATCCTTAAAGGGTTAACCTTATGACTCATATGAAATCTAAAAACCAAAAATTTAGAAATAAGTTCACTAAATATGCTTAAGATTGAACCCCATATATCATAATGTTGTTCTTGGTTTTCACATTCAAAACTTTGGAATATAAACATCGTATATTCTCTTTAATCACAATTATAACATGAATTACCATAAATAATTTTTGAAAATATGAATTCTTCATTTTTTTTCATTGATAACATGATATATTTTGTAAATCTAGGATGTTTTAAACTTCATTACTGATAACATAGAAAACATTTTCAATATATTCTGTTTTATTTATTAAGTCATAAATACTATCCAAATTACATTATCTATATAAAGTATCATTTTCTTATCATAATGAACATGTTAATGGTTACCTTCCCATAGTGAAACCATTCCATTAAATCAATTTTCTATGTCATCATTACCATTAAAAATATCCTTTTACAACCTTAATTAAAATCTTATACTAAAATTACATATCTATTTCAGGAATAATTTGACATCATATTTTAATTCCAAAACATATACACTTTATTAATACAAATGTACTCTTAGAACATTACTCAAGCTAAATCATTTTATTCCTTAAAACAACATTCCTAGAATATGAAATTTTAATCATGTATAATAGTTCTTATACTACAATATAATCATTATTATTAAATTTAATGTAAATAATACATATATAAAATTCCATACAGTTCACATGTAATTTGTGGCCTCTTTATCTTTAGTAGTATAACCAATACTTATACCACAATCCTAATTAACTTCATGATATTTCAATTTAGGAAACCTATTTTCATCATGCCCATTTTCTGAACCATAAAACATTTAATGTTAACCCAGTACCTTCTATATACTACAATTGACTAAAACATGAATGAATCAGGTGAGATACACTTATCCTATCACAAGAAAAATAATATTTTAAAATTACTTGCTGGATGTATAAATAATGAAACATAATTTTAAATCATTGGAAGCTTAGACTTATTCATTGATAAATCACTAGAAATATACATTGAAATATACCAAGGGATATCACTAATGTTTTTTGATACT
This sequence comes from Viscum album, assembly GCA_963277665.1. Taxonomy (NCBI): domain Eukaryota; kingdom Viridiplantae; phylum Streptophyta; class Magnoliopsida; order Santalales; family Viscaceae; genus Viscum; species Viscum album. The sequence continues at coordinate 1,210,767,198 of OY728123.1, forward strand.
AGTTTCCAAAATATGACTAAACCATTCTTTTGATTCCAACTATAAAGACCTAGTATTAACATAAAAGGATATTACATAATTTTATATGAATATTCATCACATTACAAAAATACATTACAAAAGACCGCAATAAATAATTTTGTGTGTGGAAATGGATCAAAATTATCTATATTGTTGAAGGACCATAAGTGTTCCCCACAAAGATCATACACTTTATTACTTATACTTAAATCTATTCTTCAAAACCTAAGAAATGGATTTATTAGAAAGAGATACCTTAAGTTCGCATTAAGTGTAAAAAAATAAGATATATTAAAATAACATAAACATAAGGGTATGAATGTTTTATCATGACATTCGAAGATCATAACCTTCATATCATAGATCATAAACATGAGTCATGGAATAAATATTAGATGTTCATAAGAATTGATTCATAAGGAAATAAAAGAAAATGAATCATGAGAGTAGAATACTGGCATTAAATATTGATTTGTGGCATACACATCAACTTATAACATTTTCAACATGTGTAAATAGAATCAAGTTTTCTCATTAGTTTTAGGACATGAAATCAAGACCTCGAATTAACATATATATATGAAACCTGGTTGACACATAACATCGTGGATATGTAATTATGTTAACATATGACATTGTGAACAAGAAATCTGGTTCATGAATAACATTGTAATCATGTAATCATGTTCACACATAAAATGGGGAATATGTAATTGGGTTCGTGCATAATCTTAAGGATATGAAACAAGGTCTCTGCATAAAATTGTGAACATATAATCTGGTTCACACATAAACTTATTAATAATAAATGAGTTCCAATTATAAAATTTTGAACATGTAATCAAATTTATTCATAACATTGTGAAAATGTAATAAGGGTAACTCATAACCTTGTGAACATGTAATCAGTTTCATGAATAACATTGAGAAAATGTAATCAGGTTCATGTGTAACATATATACTTTGGAGTCATCCATCCTTACCTAATGCATTGTTTTGATATATATGTCTCACCCATCACCTAATAAGATCAAGCATAAATATACCATAATATAATGGAACTTTCATTATATCATAACTCATAAATAATGACGGGTTTCATAAATATCATATCATAACCCATGAAATCAAATGGGTATCATAAACATCATATCCCATAATAACATTCGGAATAGAGATAGGATTCAAAATCATTTCTTCAAAGTATAACGCATGAAAGGAATTGGGTATTAAAAGCATATAACTGAAAAAAGTGAAATGGGTGTCATAGATATCAGTCCATCAAAAAAATCCATTGAAGAATGAATATGAGTGGTATTCATTGATGATTTACACAACAAATCATGAACTATTTCAAAAGGATAAAATCTTATATCGAGATGGATTTTGAAAGACAACATGAAACATTTCATAGGGGAAATAATACTCCTTTGATAATCACATTTCAAAATGTGAAACATTTTAAAAATCATGTTCATTCAAAAAAACAATGGAAATCTTATTAAAGAATAATTATAAATATTATTTAAAACATTTCTTGGGAAAATATCCTTTCTTCTTCAAAAAAATATTTTTAAATTATAACTAGTTTGGACACCATATTATTTAAAAATCACATTACAAATTTACAGAATATTAGTAAAAATATATTCATTAAAAATAACCCTTTAAGAATTCTAATGAATCTTAAATGAAATGATGGCCATGATAGAAGTTAAATCTATACTATCCCAATATTATTTCCGTGTTGAAAATGACTCAAAAATGTTCCTTGATCACATAATTACAATGGTATTTATTTTAAATCAAATTTTATTAAAAAGTTAATACACGGGAAAAAATTTCTCCTAAAAATTGTAGTATTTTTTTAAAAATATTTTTAGAGAACATGGTTTTGTGAATGAAATAAATTTTCAACTGAAGATAGAAATAAAAATTAGTTTTCTTCATAACAGCTTATTAATTATCTTAATTAATAATGATGGCTAAAATGGTACCAATACATTATGGAATCATTAATAAAAAATTGAAAAAAAATTCATTATTGTTCAAGATATGTGAACTATAATATTTCATAAATGGAAGCATACTCATAAACAATCTTGATAGACATTGAGATTATAGAAATAAACCATTACAAAATTATTAAATATAAATCCTAATAGAATAGAAATTTGAAAATTAAATTAATCATAAAATATAATGAAAATAATTATATTTATGATATAAAATGTCAATGTGTGGCATATACACCATATAGAAATATATAGCTATGTAACATGGAATGTGTCTCAATAAATGAAAATTGAGATGAAAATTATTTTACAGATTTTGAATCTTTTGAAAAATAAACCCCATTAAATAAATATAATCAAAGGGATATGTAAATGAAATTGATTTTATTTATAATAATAACAATATAATTCATTCATTAGTATTATATACAACACATGAAGGATACGTGGGGTGAATAAGGCATAAGCCTTAAAGAAATCAATGTGAGACGAGAAAAACCATTCTACATGAGTAACATTAGAATCGTGATCCTTGTGAGAGAATAACATCATTTAAAGAATTTAATATAACTAAATAATGTAAACTAATTGTATAAAATTTCATAGGTATATATATTCAACCACAAAAATATAGAGTTGGCAAATTATCACTTGTGTCTTACAAAAATTAAATGTAAGCTGAAATTCAGATACCTTAAGTTTTGACATTCATCGCACGCGTTCAAAACTCCTTTATTATAAATATAAGTTTATTATAAATCTTACATAGAAAAGTAATATTACATCCAATACCATATTAGAGTTTGTTATGACTTTATATTAACCATTTATTGACAACTATATATTATTGTTAATTTTTTTTGTAATATCTACGTTGTTTTTCATATATGATTTTTTCTATTCTTGATCATATTAATTATATCATGATTTACTTATTTAGATAATGTAAAACATAATATAAATATAATATATACTCAATGTATATTTATAAATAATAATCTACAAAATTTAGAATTATAAAATTTGATACACCATTCATGGATACAGTAGGTCATAAACATGCATGAATGTTGATTCCATTTTATTATTATATTTAAATAAATAATGTAAATTAAATACATGTATCAATATATAATATAATTCCGTTAGAATTAGTATCTCATATATATCATATAATTTTACAAATAATATAATGACCCTGCCTTAAAACATTACCTATTCATGAGTTTTAGACAACAACCTACATTTTTACACATTGAAGAACATTATAGGTTTATAATTTTAGTTAATTATGGCATTAAACATACATAACATCCCACAATTGTACATGTGGATAGTCCAAAAATAGTATCAATTTTTCCAAAATATTCATTATTTCAAAGAAAAGACAATTTCATTGACAAAACTTCTTAAAATTTAAATAAACTTCCTTACTTATCTTACACATCCTTCTAACCTGTTAAAAAAATTAAAAACTTGGGATGATCACAAATATCTATATAAGGGATATAAAGAGACAAATTGTTAGTCATGTGATAAAATTAAAACCAATAAAACCCATTTCATAATAACTCATTAGCATTGATATAATAATTATGTAGTTTCCTTGGGAAATATTTTTTTATGTCACTCTTACAATCAACCTTACATATGGAATAACCATTAATTCACCTTCCATATATAGAGTTCCCAATGCAATGGAGACCTATAATGGGTCTCACCCATCATATCTTGAGCTATAATGGGCTCAGCCAAATATATCTTGAACTATAATGGGATAAAACCAAAATATCTTGAGAAATTATGGGGTCAAACCAACATAAGTATTTCCAAGGAACACATCATAGGAATAAAGTATCGTGATATTAGTAGAAAACACTCATGCCTTATATAAACAAACAATCTTTTTAAAATTTCATTAAAGATACTTTTAAAAATATTTTTAAAGGAAGGTCCCTTAAAAATATAATTGGAGGGATAATAAATAGAATGTAATGGATATGTTTATAAACTATAAATATTCATAATTAAAAATAATAGAAAAAAATTCATCACATAAATAATCTTAATACCACAGAAGGAATAAATAAGAAGGTTAACCCAATGAAATGAAATTGGGTTATGAATTCCTTTACATAGGGTTTGTCTTAAATAAAATGTGAATAAAAATCCTATATAATGGTTAAAAGAGTGTAATTAATACATTAAATAATAATTATAATTGTTATAAAACTATATATGATTATTTTATAACATAATTCCACCCATTAATTTATAATATTTTGTTCTTTTCATTGTCTCGGGTGTGTTCTTTACATGATTACCATGGTTGGTTTGTAATGGATCTTATTTTCAAGTGGAAGAGAAACTCTAAAAGTTGAAGGAATGTTAGTAAAATGTTTTAATAATATTTAATTTTTCTATAAATCATTTTGGTTATATGTTATGAGGATGAATTATTAGATAAATCAATAGGGATAATGGTTAAATTATTTTTGTGAATTTTGATCTTTACAAACCAATTTTTTAATTAATAAATAGTATTCATAAAAACTGGTTCCAGAACATAATATATAATATAATTTGTATAATAAAATATTATTTAACCATATTAATGGTTTTATTAATATATTTTAAGGAAGTGATCGAAAATGAAGGCACATCGCACACGATATCGGTAAATCGACACATCACAAATTGTGTTTTTATTTTGAGAATAAGAGGGGGATGAGAATAAGAATGATGATGATTTTTTTCATAAATATGAAACAAAACAAGTATATATATGATAATAGTGCATTCATGCCCATTGGATAATGGGAGAGAGAGAAAAAATAAGAAAATAAAATAATGAAATAGAAAATTAAGAACACGAAAAATGAATTTTACATCTTGATCTATTCTCTTAGAAATATTTCTTAAGGATGTTGATATTGGAATTTTGGTGAGACCAGAAGGTCTCATACATGGGGAAACCCCGTGGAAAGGGAATTGGGAATAATTTAGGTAATGATAAAATATTGAGAGGTGTGAGAGAAAGATGGGTTGAGGGTGGTATATATAGGAGAGGAGTGGACAGTTTTTACATTATTTTAATCATTAGTTTAATATTTTTTCACAAGAATAAGAATAGTAATTATTATTATGAACAAAAATAGTAATAATTACATGTGAGTTTGAACCAATCACCATTTTCATCAGCCAATACTCATGCATAATTCAGAAATTCATTTACTTTTCACATTTCTTAAATTATCAAATTTCACTATTCAGAAAAAATTCATGTATTTCAGAAAAATTTCAAAAATTCACCCAAACCATTTTTCAAAATGTAAAATTAAAAAATGAACCCCATTTTATAGTAATAATATTCTAATTATGATAAATTTATTTTTTAATTGAAATCATAATATATTCAAAAAATAATAATTCTAAAACTATAACCCTTTTTATAACAACCTGATAAATTTATAATGGTCTCATAAAATAATATTCTTACCATAAGACAACTAAATAATAATTTAGGATTTATTTTTTTAAAATAATTTTTTATTTAAATTATTTAATTAATAGTAAAATTGTAATTAAATATTAAGGACTTTCAAAAAACTACCAACACTTATATAATGACTAAATTATCAGTTATAATACGCTATTCTTATTTTACATTCTTGGGGGAGGTTACAATACATTTTACAGATTTACAATTCATAAAGGTCATATTACTATTCATAACGGTATGTTAATATTAATAAGGGTATGTTAATATTCACTAAAAATTATGTTTGTCCTTTGAGACAATAAATAATGTTCTAATCAGAACTGTGTGCGTTTTTCATTTAAAATACAAAACAATGAAGAGCATTTATAATTATCTCCTTAAAAAGTTTAATTATGTAGATATTCATTGTTTCATTCATTCAATTAAATTAATTTTTAAACCCTTTAGGTGTAACATTATCCCCACCTTATAGAAATTGCGTCCTCATAATTTTTTTAAATTTTAAATAGTGAGTGTACATTTCCCTCAGAGCATTTTCAGATTCCCATGTTGCTACTTCAACCATGTGGTTTCTCCAAAAAAACCTTTTATGGTGGATTACTTTATTCCACAATACATTCTCAATATGATAATAAATTTGAATGGGTATCTGATCATAATAAGGGTTATCTTCAATCTGAATTACTTCTGGGATCCAAACATCAAATGAATCTAGTACACACTTTCTCAATATCTAAACATGAAAAAATTGTGTACCTGAGATAAATATGGTGTAAAAGATACTGGATAGGTAAATGTTTAATCATTATTTAGGATTTCATACGGTCCAATAAACCACAGACTTATCTTTCCTTCTTTTACAAAAATGTATAAAAATTTTCCAAGGTGGGATTTTAATGAAATCATGATAACCTACGTTAAATGAAATGTATTTCCTCCTGTTAGCTGCCTAAATTTTCTTCCTACTCTAAGCTATCCTAATGTGTTGCTGAATCATCAAGAAATTTTTCTTATACTTCATCTAAAATTATTGTCCCATAAACATCATTTTTCCGAATTATTCCAAAAAATGATGGAGTTGGACACTCCTTTACATACAATACCTCAACAGGTTCTATGTGTATAATGGACTAAAAATGGTTATTATATGAAAACAAAACTAAAGAGAGATGCTGATATCAACTTCCCTGGTAGTCCACTGAACATGATCGATGAATATCATCCAATGTAGTAATTGTTCTCTCTGTATGTTCATCATATTGAGGATGAAATGCGTTGTTGAAATTTACTTTTGTTATCGACATCTTCTTAAAGCCTTTCCAAAACAAAGAAGTAATCCTAGGTTCATAGTCAGATACAATAGAATGAGGAACCCCATGTAACATGAAAATATTTTTTAGGTACAATCAAAAAATTTGATCTAAATACAAAGTATATAAAATTGGAAGGAAATTTTTGTATCTATTCAGTCGATCGAAAATAACCCAGATTGCATTGTTACCTAGAGATTTCTTTGGATGTCCCACAATGAAGTCCATGGATATATTTTTCCATTTCCACTATGGATCTTGTAATGGTTGAATCATCCCCTTTGGTAACTACCACTTTGAATTTACCTATTTACATGCCAAACATTTCATGGTAAAATCAACAATAATTCTTTTTATTCCATCCCACTAGTAATACTGTCGAAGATATCTATCCATCTTCGTGCTACTTAGATGGACTGAAAACCAAGAAAAATGACCTTCACATAACATTTCATTCTTCAACTGAGAATCACAGTGGACACATAAGCTCATCCAAAACCTCAAAAAACTAACCTTAACATGACTAAATTTTGGAAACATTCCCATTTTAACCAATTATACCTTTTTCTTTAACTTGTGGTCTTTTTTTCTTTACTTAATTTTTTATTATAGAGATGAGTAATTTAGATCCTTAAATAAAATAGAGGAATTTCCTACACCAAAAACTTCCATTAAATATATTATAAAATCATTCATAAAAGGGTCATGTTCAAATAATATCACAGTTAATGAATAATTTCTTTTCAAGATCAAATAAATGACCACTATGTTTTCTTTTCCAAGATGGTAATGATTTGTGAAATCATAATCCATGATTACTTATATCCATATTATCTATATCATGATTAATTACTTTTGAGTATATATAAATTTTAATCTTTTATAGTCATTATATATTTCACATTTTACTCTATAAAGATGATGCCTCCTAATATTGAATTAAAAAACAACATCTGCTAATTCCTAATCAAGTGTAGGTTTATTTTACTCATGAGGTTTAATATAAAATGATTCATAAGAAATTATCTTATCATTCAAATCCAAACACAACCAAGTCCCTTCATAGAATCATCGTTGTATATGATAAATTCCCCACTTCTGGATGGTAGGTACAAAACTAGAGCATTCCCCAATCTTCCTTTCAATTATTTAAAAAAATCATCACATTCTTTTTTCAAGATTAATTTAACTCCCTTTCGAGTTAACATAGTCAGTGGAATAGATAAACCTATAATGTTTTCAACAAACCTCCTGAAATATCCTTCAAAACAATGAAAACTGTGAATCTATATTATATTTATTGTTCATGTCCATTCTTCAAAAACCTTTGGTTTAGAAGGATCAACAATTATTCCATGTTTAGAAACAAACGTGACCAAGGAATGAAATTGTTTACAACAAAAATTCACACTTTCATAATTTTCCATACATTTTTTTCTTTTAATGTTTGAGAAACAACCCTTATATGTTTTTCATGCTCTTATTTAATTTTAAAATTTACCATGATGTCATCAATAAACACATCCACAATATTATAAAATAACTCATTAAATATTAAATTCATAAGATTCATGAATACAATAGGTGTATTTGTTAACCAAAATGGAATAACTAAAAATTCACAATGACTATATCTAGTACATAACATTGTCTTCAGGATGTCTTCATCCTTTACTTTCAACTGATTATAACTAGGCCTTAGGTCAAACTTTAAAAAATATTGTACTCCCTAGAGATAATCAAAAGAATCATTTATATGAGATAAACGATTCTTGTTTTTAATATATATTTTTTCAAGGATATATAATCATTGAAAAGTCTCATTGAACTATGTATATTTTCAATAAAAAAGATAGGTGAAACCTATGGTGAAGTGCTGGGTTGAATGAAGCATTTTTCTAATAATTATGGGAACATATTGTTTTATTTTAAAGGTTCTATTTGAGACATTTATATGGGGGTTTTGAAAATTCCTTAGCATCGGGAACTAAGGATATAGTAAAAAACCTCTAGATCAAGAATAACACCTTACAAATCATCTGAAAAATCATTATAATATTCATTTACCACAAGCACATCATTAATCGGGATAGTTCCTCTGTCTTTAAAAAATATGAACAATATAACATTCATTTCCCAATTTAATTAATTTATTGGCTTCCTAATATGTTATCAATGGTATGTGTTCATTATTGTTCACAAACCAAAACTCTTTTGAAAAAACAAATTATTTTTCTCTGCAATCTATATCATCATGAAAAAAATAAAGACAATCAATACACTTAATAACATCAAACTCCACTATACGAAATACAAAAAGGGTTTAAGGAAAATAATTCCACATTTAAAGATAGTTACATTAATATATAATTTTTTTCTACATTATTTCAACTGGGACATTATACCATTAGTTATGGTTTCATTTCATGAGGTGGAATTCCCAATTTTGTAGAATGTTTATCAGAAATGAAGGAATTTTTAGTCCCCGAATCAAACAACACATTTGTGAAATCAATAAAAACAAGAAATGTAAATGAAACCACCTAATTTGATGGATAAAAATATGTTGAAGTGGATTAAAAGGATTTTTTCACACCCTTCTACTTCCAATATTGATGATTTCCTACCCGAGTGACTAGATTGGAACACACATTAGAAAAATGACACAATTTCTTATAGTTAATGAATCTCCCCATTACTGTCTCATTAATTTTAAAATCGTATTCATTTCAATCATAGTATCTATTACCAATCATTCCACATCAATAACATTTCCCAAAAATTACAATACATTCACATGGATTCTTTTTGCTATGCATTTTACATGAAGGAAAATTGATTTTCTAATATCTCAATTTCATAGACGAATTCTTCCCCAATTAATAAAAACCTAAACACTTATTTTTATTATCATAATGATACACATATGTGTTATAAACTCATTCTCATCATTTTCATCACCACTAACAAGTTTCTCAATGATTCTAAGCACTCATGAAGCCAGAGCTCTTCATAAAAATTGGTTCAAAAACGAGTAAGATCTATTAATTTTACTATAAAAATCACATGTAAAATGTAGTACGTACCTAGATATTCTTATAAAAGTGGATTAATATGCTTACATAAAATCATCCACTATATACTCTAGTTCCAGCAATTATTTCTCCATAAATAGTCGAATAGTTTTAGGAAAACATTTTTCCAAGAAAAATACTCTTAAAATCATCCAATTCAAGACTGTAAATATCAGCTCTTTCCCTCATATTATTAACTAGAGACCACCATTGATCAGTTTCACCTTCAAAATTATAAATGGATAGTATTACATTTTGAATATTTTAATATCCCATGACATCAAATAACTTTTCTAGATCATTCATCCATCCTTCGGTTGTCACTGGACCTACGGTTTGACTAAATGATGGAGGGAATTTCTTCATAAAGTCCTCCAAAGAAGACATGTTTCCTTATTTTAGTTCAATTTCCTCTCTATCATGGATACCACCATTAATTATCACCTGATTCAATTGATCCATTATTGTCACAAACTTATTGGTTCCGATTCACATTATTCTAAGCTACAAATTCAGATATATATTAGCCTCTTGGTGCCTTTCTAATTTAGATTCTCTATTTGATTTATGAAAAACCATTACAAAGAGACATATATAGGATGAAGAAACATTATAATCTTTAAATTCTATATTTTTTAAAAGCAAACATAAACTAAAAATCATTTATGGTATTCTATTAACATCATCCTAACCACTAATGTTATGAAAACCATCCACTAATACCAAATATAAGGAATTATCCACAAAACATTACATATTCTAGACTTTTAGAAAAGAACATACATTTTCACACATTGATGTTCTTTTCAGGTTTTTAGTTTTAGAGAATTATGAAATAAAGTATACGTAACATCCCATAATCATACTTGTGGATATTCTAAAGAGAGTTTCCATTTTTACAAAATATTAAACATTTAAAACGGAACATAATTTCATTGAAAAAACATCAATACATTAAATTGTCTGCCTCAACTCTCTTCTAAATCCTTATAATCTATTAAAAACATATAAAAACATGGGATGAGAAAAACAGCATTGTAAGGGATATAAAGAGAGAAATCATTACTCAAGTGATAACATAAAAACAAATAAAACCCATTTCATAAAAACTCATTAGCATGCATCAAGAAATCATGTAGTTTACATGGGATAGATTTACCATAAAAATTTTACAATAAACTATACACATGGAAGAACCATTTAGTAAACATACATATCTGGATTACCCATTTAATATGAAAGCTACAATGGGGATCACCCATCATATCTTGAGCTATAGTGGGCTCAACTGTACATATCTTGAGCTATAATGACCTCAATCCAATATATATTGAGAAATAATGGGCTCAACCCAACATAACTATATCCAAGTAACACATTATATTAAAAATGTATCATGAAATTATGAAATACCACTCATTACAAATATAAAAAAGTGTCTTTTAGAATTTCATTAAAGATACTTTTAAAATGATTTTAAAAGGAAAGTCCCTTACAATTATAATTAGAGGGAGAATAAATAGAATGGAATAGATTTGTGTATACAGTATAAATACACATTATAAAATAAAATATAAAAAAAATTCACATAAATAATATTAATACCACATTACAAATAGAGTATAAGGTTTACCCAATGAATGGAAATTGGGTTATAAATTCCCTTAGCTCGGGTTTCTCTTACTTCAAATGTGATTAAAAATTTTGTATAAATGTGAAAAAATCCTATTATTAATAATTTAAAGAATCATAATCATTTTTATAACACCTTATATAATAATTTTATAACATCATTTCACCCATTAATTTATTATATTTTTTCCATTACATTTTTCAGGTGCATCCTTTACATGATTTTCCATAGACAATTCGTATTGGATTCTCATGTCATGTGGAGTAGAAACTCCAAAAGGGGATGGATATGTTATTAAAATGATTCCAGAATATTAAATGATTCCTTAAATCATTTTTTATATGTTATGAGGATGAATCATTAAGTAAATCATTAGTGATAATCATTATTTTTATTTTGTGGAATTTTAATATTCAAAAACCTCTATTTCTTATTAATAAATAGTATTCATAAACACTAGTTCGAAAACATAATAAATCAGAATATATGTCTAATGAAATATTATTTACCTATAATATTGGCTTCAGGAACATATTTCAAGGAAGTGAAGGAAAATGAAGACACACTGTCCATGTTGTCGGTAAATCAGCACGTAACATATGTAATTTTTATTTTGAGAATAATAGAGAGATGAGAAGAAGAATGGCGATGAATTTTTCTATAAACATGATAAAAATAAATTATAATATTGATAATGGGTCGATAATTCCTACTAGATAAGGGGTGGGTGATAGAGTATAAGAAAATAATAGAATTAGAAATAAAACACAATACCAACAAAGTGGAATTTTACCTCTTGAGATCCTCCTTCCGGCTTGTGGTATTGGCCTTTTTGTTAGTCCATCAATTAATGGACATGGGGAAGAGACTCAGTAAGGATATTGGGAATATTTTTAGAAATTCATCAATGCTTTAGTTGTGTGATAGGAATAGGTGGGGGAGGGTGGTATTTATATTAGAGGAGAGAAGAGGTTTTCTATTATTTTCATCATTAGTTTAATATTCTTTCTCAAGTAAATGAATACTCTTGATTCATGTGACAAAAAATAGTTATAATTTATTGTGAGTTCTATAAAATTTCCATTTTCTTCAGCAACGACTCACGTGTGATGAACTAATTCATTTATAATGCACATTTCATACATTATTGAATTTCACTATTCCACAAAAATTGATGTATTTCAAAAAAATCCCAAAAATTCACCCCAACTATTATTCAAAAATAAGAATTCAAAAATGAAACTCGGGTTTATCAACTTAATTTTTTAAATAAAAGAATTTAATTTTTAATTAAAATCATAATTTATTCAAAAAATAATAATTTTTAACTATAACTTATTTTATAACAACTTGAAAAATTAATCATCGTATCATAATATTATATAATAACCATAAGAAAATTAAATAATAATTTATGGTTACATTTTAGGAAAATAAAATTTCATTTAAATTATTTAATTAATAATTAAATTGTAGTTTAATATTTATGACTTACAAAAAATACAATCAGTTATATGCCATTTATATTATGACTTATATGATGCCCTACTCATTATACATTCATGGGTGAGGTTACTATAAATTTGGCCGATTTAATATTCATAAGGGTTATATTACTATTCATAATGGTATGTTACTATTCATACAGGTATGTTACCATTCATCAAAAATTAAGTTGGTCCCATCAGACAACAAATAACTTACTAATAACAATAATGTATGTATGATTTTTGAAATTAATAATACAGAAGTAGAAAAAATTATGTTTAACATCTATTTCATAACTATCACCTTAAAAAAAGTGTCATTTTTTATAGATTTAGTGTTTCATGTATTATATTAAATTTAATTGGAATCCCTTGGTGTGATACAATTACCATCCTTAATACATTGCAGGTAATTTGTGAACGAATCACATCACTTTTAGAATGTGGTAGTCCACACCTCCACAAAAAAAATTATCACATTTACAAAAAAATTGAAATCCAGAAGGTATGTTTTAAATAATAATTAATAAATAATAAAACAATAATAAAAAACATATATATATATATATATAATATAGTTTCAATCCTAATTTACCTCCATCAGTGGGTGTAATGGAAAAAACAAACCACATCATTTTGTCAGGTTGTAGTTTGTCATACACAAGAACTGTAAGTTTGTTAAACATTTGGTAGCTATTTCTATAGGTTTGTTTGAACCCTTATAAAAACAATATCATGGTATATTTATGATACATATGATATTTTATAATCATATAATAATAATATTTTATGGGATGTGGATTGAAAATAAAAAAATAGCTTGAGGGATGGTATTAACTCTTTTTGGGTAACTAATCTTGGATTGCACCAACGGGATTCCATGGATGGAATTAAACTCCAAGGGTTATATGATTGGATTATGTATTTTTTTGATCTTAGATTTTCAGGTATTTGAATAGAAAATGCGGTTTTAGTTGTGCACTAAAGTGATGGGGTTAGTTCCTTTATATAGTGGAGGAGGAGTGGTATTCTAGTAAATATAAAATGTGAAACACTATTGAGAGGTCTCTATTACATTTTTTCTCACATTATAGTCCATTTTAGATCAAATAGATTATATGTAAGAAATTAATATATAAAATTTCTTTTTTACATTTTTCTAGGTTATTTGGTCAATTAAGATAAAGTTTAACTACTTAGTAAACTTGTTTTTACATTAATCGTTGTATTTATTTTCAATTACATTCAGTAACATTTTTTGTTCAAATATTATGTTGACAATATTAGTAATTATAAATTACTATTTATAAAAATATGGAATATATTTTTTCTAAATTCAAATCAATGATTTGTTAGAAATTAATATAAAATTATTCCTAATGATGTGATTAGAAATCAAATTTTAAACTAAATGTTTCAAAAGTTTGAATTTTAATTATATCAAATTTCTATATATAATTGGTTCCAACAAACTAAATTAGATCAATTTAGGTCAAAATTTATGTATTTACTCTTCCAAAATAAAACATAATAAAAATTTTCAATATAAATAAATTAAATGAAAAAATATTTTTGAATTAAATTTCAGTTTTATCATTATTCATTAAAAAATGGAACATCTCATATTTATACAAAGAATTCACCCTAATTAAATTATGATATTATTATTATTTCAAAACTAATTTTATTTTTTAAAATAATTATTATAAATGTGACACAAAGTTTTTTAAAATTAGGATCTCCAAAAAAAGTTCATAAAATTAACTTTTTAGAAAAATAACTCGTTTATATTCATATAATTGGATTTATTCCTCAATTATTCATATATAATTCATTGGATGTGTATCAAAAATATTAATTGAATATATAATATAATTTTTTTTTGATAATGTTCATCAAAAGTTTTTTAATTAATTTAATGAAATAAAATTGTGTTTTTACATGTAAAAACAGTTTTCCTATAAAAATAATATCTTTATTTTCAAATAGTTCTTACATTGAATTAAAATAAATTGATAACCAATGTATTCATTATATAAAAGGGTGGAACGATATTTTCATAGTTTATTCAATCATATTCACATCCTTCAGTCTATTATATTGGTAATTATTATATTAATATTTTAATAAAATTATATTATAGATTAAAAAACTAAATCATGCAAGTAACACAATTTATCAAAGGAACTCGACATTGTGGGTTACATAAAAAAACAAAGTGTTTCATGTACTGAATGTTAATCTAAGTGTTTCATGTAAAACAATATTAACATGGTTTTTATTTTTATTCAATACAATTTTAGTTCATTTATATAAAAAACTAGATTTCATATTGTGTGAAATGAAAAATTTCAAATTAAATTGAAAAAATAAAATTTTGAAAAATCAAAGTGTGTTATATGTATATAATTCTCTAAAATTAGCTTTCGCATTAGAAGTATCCACATTATAAATATCTTAGATCAGTAAATTCATGAATATTATATCTCTCCAGGGATTGAAATACCTATGTTGTTTTACATTTCCTATAAAAATAATATATTTATTTTCAAATAGTTCTTACTTTGAATTAAAATCAATTGATAACCAATGTATTCATTATATATAAGTATGGAAACCATCTTTTCTTAGTTTATTCAATCAGATTCACATCCTTCATTCTATTATATTTGTAATTATTATAATAATATTTTAATAAAATTATATTATAGATTACAAAACTAAATCATTCATGTAACAAAATTTATCAAACGAACTCGACATTATGTATAACAAAAAAAAGTCTTTCATGTACTAAATGTTAATCTAAGTGTTCCATGTAAAACAAAATTAACATGGTTTTGATTTCTATTCAATCAATTATTAGTTCTTTTATATAAAACTATATTTATTATTGTGTGAAATGAAAAATATCAAATTAAATTGAAATGATAAAATTTCGAAAAATCAAACTGTGTTATATGTATATAATCCCCTAAAATTAGATTTCTCATTAGAAGTCTCTATATTATCAATATCTTAAATTAGTAAATTCTTGAATATTACATCTCTTTAGGGATTGAAATACCTATATAGTTTTATGTCTCCTCCATTTATTCAAAATATGGAAATTTTATTTTGGTATTAATAGTTGTGATTTAGACAAGTGTAATTAGATGATCTGATCATTTCCACATGGGGAATCCAGATTGTCCTGAGGATATATGATCATGTCGGGCCTTGCAGTCAACGTCCCCAAGCTAAGACTCCCGAACACGTTGAAGAAGTGGGGGAGTGAAAGTCATAGACTGGATGTAAGCTGCTCCATCTCCATCCATGAAGGATATCTGCAACGCAACTAGGTGCTCTGTCACCTAAATAAAAAATTGCAGTCCAGACCTCCTAATGAGTACATCTTCTAATACATTCACCTTCTCAAGACTATAGACCATCTCAATGTCATAGTCCTAAAGGATCTCCAGCCATCACCACTGTCTCTATTTTTGGTTCTTCTGTGAGAATATATATCTAAGACTATCTTGATCCAAGTAAACTGTAAACCATTCACCCATCAAGTAGTGACACCAAATCTTCATTACAATGACCACTTTTTCTAACTCCAGGTCATGGTTAGCAGAGTTCTTCTCATGTTGTCTCAACTTCCGTGCGCCATAAGCGATCAGTTCTCACTCCATTATTAGGACACTCCCTAGAACGGACCTTAATGCATCATAGTAGACTACATACCCAACGCCCTTTTCTAGTATCCTTAATATGGGGGCACTCATCGGTCTATGCCTTACCTCTTGAAAACTATGTTTTCACTTATTTACCCACAAGAAAGGCTTCCACTTCTTCATCAAAGCTTAAAAGGGTTCCACTACCCTGGAGAAGTCAAGTAAAAGTCTTCGAAAGTACATAACCATTCTCAGGAAACTACGTACCTCGGTCACACTCCTAGGTGGATCCCATTCAAGAACCACCTCTATCTTTTTCAGATCTACTACAACTCCAACCTATGAGATAACATTCCCCAGGAAGTGGACATCCCGTCTCCATAACTGGAACTTCGAGAGATTTCTTTAATGTTGGTGCTCTTGGCGTGTAATCAGAACTATTTTCCGGTGTGGTGTGTGCTCCTCCTCTGTAGCCGAGTAAACCAAGAGGTCGTCAATGAAGACTTCCACCAAGAGATCAAAGTAAGGCTAGAAGATCCTATTCATGGGCCCCAAGAACACTACCAGAGCATTGGTCACAATGAAGGGAATCACCAAGAACTCATTATGGATATATCGATATTTGAAGGTTGTCTTCGGTATATCCTTATCCCGTAGCCTGAGCTGATGATAGCTTAATTGGAGGTGTATCTTTTAAAACCATTATGCTCCCTTTACCTGGTTGATGTTATCATCGATCCTCATAAGAGGATACTTTTTCTTCATAGTCTCTTGGTTTAGGTGCCAGTAGTCCACACAAAGCCTCAAACTACCATCTACCTTCTTGGTGAACAAAATTGGGGTTTCAAAAGGATAAACACTATCCTTACAAACCCATTGCTCTATAATACTATCAACAATACCTTCTGTTGACAGAGAACCGTGGGGGCCATTTGATATTCTGGTGTAGATATCAGTGCCTCCCTAGGGTATAGGTCGATGTATAATTCTACTTATCTTAGAGGGGGTAGTCCCAAAATATCATCTGGTAAGAAATCAGCATACTGGTCCACCACTACAGGATATCGAAGACTCCACTCTTCCATTATACCGATGGTGAGGCTAGCCAACTGATAAGTGACTGGCTGAACCATCCTCCGATAATGTTCATCTAGTACTACAATAGTTTCCTTCTCACCAGTGAAGGAAATATGGATCCCACCCTCACGGATACACTTCACTTTGCACCTAAAACAGTCAATCTGTGCATGGAATGTGGATTAACATTTAATACATAATATGACATCGTAAGGCCTTGATGATTCTTCCAGGAGATCCCAACTGAAGATCATGCCTCCAATAGTGATCTCACACTATTTACACTAATTGGTAATCATCAAATCCTCTCCCTTAAGAGTCTCTAATCATAAGGATCAATCCTAAAGCTCCATAAAAATCCCTATGCTTCGAATGAGTGTCGTGTAAATGAAAGATTGATTGATACCTATTTCTATAAGAACTACAACTAGGGTGTAATAGACAAAAATCATACATCTAATCATCTCTTGAGATTCGTGGCCATGAGCCTCTACTGCCTGGAGTTGAGCTCTGCTATGTCTGCCTACTCCCTGAGGTTGGGGTGGACCACCTGGGGGTGGTAGTGGTAACACCTCGATCTGTCACCAACCTCCTACTGCTCGACCAACTGCCCTTCCATGTTAACTACCCTCCAAACATTCTTTCTTGAACAACCATCGATGTCTCGGAGGCCCCTCACCAATATCCCGCTAATCTGTATGGTGGTTCGGGTAGTCACGTAGCATGTGTCTCCACCTGCCACACGAAAATGAAAGTTTGTCCCCCATATGACTCCACGTAGTCTGGGATCCTCGCACTACCGACCCTAAGTCTGGGGGTCAACCTCTTAATGACATGTCCCCGAAGCCCTGATCTCCCTCCTATGTCCTAGCTTAAAGGTCTGAGCCGTAAAGAAATGTTATCACACAATGTCTGTGAAGTAGCAGGAAATATATTTGAACCACACCGAGTACTCGACCACTATCAGGTTACCCTGCTCTAGGTGGAGCAGCTCCTAAATGCACACAGAGCACAACGTTGTGGGAAGAAACTCCTCCCAGAGATTCTTCTAAAAGTTAATCTTGGTGAGGGCCATCTTATCATGACTCTGGATTGTGAAACTCCATCATATCCCTACTGAGCCCTATATAAGGCTCGCTGCCAAGTTCATCATATGGGCAGGTGGTGTTCTCACTATTCAGAAGACCTGTTTCATAGACTCTAAGTAGTCCTCAGTGACTTGAAGATCTATATCTCCCTTGAACATGGGAGGTCTCTACCTTTGATTGTCGTATAGGTAAAAGAGCTAATGAACGTCCTCTACTGAAACTGCTGGAAGTAGATACTGACAATCGGGTGGTGGTAGCACTGGTGCAGCACCTGGTGGGGCCACCTCAAGAACTGGTACATGAAAGAATTCCTAGTCACTAGGTGGGCTATCCTCACGACCTCGTATGGGGATCCTGGATGGTTTTCCATGTGGAGGTATCTTGATAATGATTAAGATATACCACGGTTAGAAAGTTATACCAGGTGAGCTTACTTTTTTCCCAATAAAATAGGCACATAGGTAACTTGTGTTTTCATGTATTGAGCTGAAAATAGAATTCGAGGTCATGGTGTATGGATACGTCAGTCGCTGCACCAACACTGGACTCCCTGAATCTGAAATTTGAACTCGTAACAATTCACACTATTGAACAAAAATAAAACATCAAAGTCTCAGTCTTTGAGTGGGAACCGACCACCCTCTGATACCATATTGTCAAGACCCATCCCCAAGGGCCCATTCTGTGACTAACCCAAACCTACCTACCATAGGCCAGGGGATGGAAACTAGTACAGGAAATGAATTCCCATAAATTGGGAAGGCATTTAGTCAAGACATATACACACAAAAACATGGAAAACTACTCTCATGTAAAACACAATGTAAGAAAAAATCTACAACCACAATTAAAAACCACCACATAGTGAAAGGTAAGTAATGAAGTAAAGGGGCCAGAATAAATTCCCAAATGAAATGGAAATATAGAAAAAAGGGAAAAAAAACTCTTGAGGTTTCCCGCTAAGGATCCTACCTGAAAGACCGGTAAAAATCATCACTGCGGCACTCCACAAACACCTGTCTCCTCCGTGCACCGTCAGGTCCTGGCTGCTTGAGACTTAGTCAAAGCTACCCATCATCTCCATAAGAAACCACATGGTCAGGCGAATCCCATGCTGGGGTGAGTATAACAATACCCATTAGGGACCCTAAGACCCTTGAAGTTCTATCAAAATTCTACAATGGAAAAACCACCAAGCATGATCTCAATCACAATGCAATAGAAAAAATACATCTCGTGCCAGTTATATTCTAGGGTAGTAACAATAGCATCATCAGTATCATCGTTAAACACCTATGATATTGGAGAACTCATCCACTATAGAGTATAGTGGGCCTCCCATGTCACAAAATGGTGCTTCGAACTAACCTTGAACTCCTTATGTACTCCTCTCCATCCCCTACCTTGGGTCTTCTAGGTTACACAAAGTCCATCCCCACTGTGGCATGTTGAGGTACTCCTCATGTCAAGTATCGGGGTTCTATCAGGTCACACAGATTCACTCCACACCATGGGCCTACATATTCATAAATAGGTTCTTACCACTGGGACTTCAAGACACACATAGTTGAAAGTCAATAGTCATCAGTTCTAAGCTATTAATTGGGTTCTGCACGTAGTTCACTTGATAGAAATGGTCCTTAATCCATCATTCATATTTCAACTAGAATAGAGTTCCTAAAAGTAGAAATATGATGATCTGCCATTTCATAAGGGTTCAATCGCAATAGACGGTGTGTCAATCAGATACTCGGTTTGTTAGTTATATGCTTTTTAGTGCCTAGGGCCCGGTTGGATTCTGGAACGATCAAACCAATCTAAAATCCAACTTTTTTTAAGTCCCTCGGGGAGTATCTCGAAAGGACCGCATTTTCCTAATGGTTCCAATTCCATAAATGGTTTGTCAAACAGAAATCTGGTTTAAGGGATTTGCTCATTTAAGCTTAACCAGGCCAAAGCGGTTAGGGTACAGTCCGACCTGGTTAGACCGACCCGACCCAGCCCATTGGGCTGGGTCCCAAGGGGACTGGGCTCAGCCCGGTATGGTCGGGCCTGGTCCATCCCATCCCAGAAGGCTGGGCATGGCCCACCAGGCCATGAAACCACTTGTCCTGCTGGCCAAGCGTGGGGGGTTCGCTCCCCTCTCGAACAGCTTCAACTGTTCTGGTATTCAAAGCTGCCACACCAGTTGGCACCGCCCCTCCTGGCCGGTCGACATGGACTGACCCATTATGGACCCGTGGGTGTGGGTCCTCCCTACATCGCGACACAAATCCTCATCCCTCCTTCATGGCACACTCCAACACTACTCTACGGTGTGCCGCTACGGCTCACCTCCTGGCTCAGAAGAGGCACACTGCCTTAGCACGCCGCTCGGCTCAGTATCGGCCTTGGATGGGACCACACCACCTAGTTGGTCCATGCGTACCGGGCCACAATGAACCCGCAGGTGCGAGTCCGCCCTCTATCGTGGTTCGAATCTATGAACTTCCATTACGCCTTCGAGCACTGTAATTCCTTCGCGTCTGAAGGGTGTTGGCTGCCACCTCCCTCAGTCATTGGCATCGCCTCACTGGCGTAGCTTTCACGAGCCATCGATGAAACTTTGACGGTCCGTTTTTCTTCTCGTCCATGCCTACGGGCCTCTCGAGATGATTCCTACACTGTGCGGCCCTTTGTTCCACCTTTCCATCATATCTTCTAGTGTCCCACGAAGAACTCAACCATAACTGAGTTCGGTGGAGGGTCATGGCCTTTTTCATTAGTCCCGCACACTCCGCGTTAGCATAATAACTTGGAATGAAATTCAAGAAGGAAAATAATCCTAGGTAAACTATGAAACCCCCCTACCTTGTTTCTATTGAAAGGTGCTAGAGTTGATGAAGTTGGGTCTGCCTCTGATGGTGTTCGTCTGCGCTTGTCGCCATCCGTCACTTCCTTCAACAACCATCACTCGATCACCCTTTTCATCAGAGTAGGAATTCTTCAGCATTTTTTCAGAGCTTCCTCTCGTATCTCTCTCAAAACCTAAGCCTGAGGATTAATTAAATAGAATAAAAGAGGGGAACAACACACCACACAATTAATGGGGTTAATTAATGATTTTAATTAATGAACCTATTAATTCTCCCAACAGTCTGGTAACTAAACTTATTAATTCTACTAGCATTGGGTTTACAAAACCTAAGGGTCAAGCCATTAAATGGTCTAACACTGCACTGTGGTCCCACCTCCGTTTTTCCAACTGTTTCAAAAAAAAGAAAAAAATAATCTTTAGTTATTTTATTAATTTTTTGTAATGTCCCATAAATTATATTTTTCATCCGACCCTTGCTGGTAAATGTTAATCTTCCCTCAATAGAATCATGGTTCTTCATATTGAACGGTGCCCTTATATTTTTAATTATTACACCGGTTCGAAATATAGAAAATGTTCCCCACACATTTACTAAACATTCCTAAAAAATGTTCCAAAATCTGTTCCAGGATCAACAGGCCTCAGAATCATGTGCATCCAATTTTAGAAGACTCTTAATAATCCAAAATAATTAAAAAAAATTATATGGAATTTCTGGGTCTTTATAGATTAGGAATGGACATTTTTATTGAACAATGCATATATTAAATTAATTTCATATTTTCATTTTTGTAATAGTTTTAATATCTATTATAAATAATATTTTTAAAAAAGGAGGTTTAAAATTTATTTCATTATTATCAGAATAAATAATTATTATAAAATATTTGTTTATGTTAACTAAACCCTTAGAGGAAGCATATGATATAATTAAGTGGATCGTTCTTGGTCTCTCAAAATGTTGGAATCATAGTTTGGTGGAATTAGATTTCCTTAAGGAGATTATTGATTTATCTAAGGATGCAGATTTGCAGTCATTTGGGCTTATTTTGAGAATTATTTGGCCATAGAGAGAAATATTTAAAAAATGAAAAATTTCCTTTATCAAACTTGTGGGTAATCTAGATTCTCATCATTTGGTGCAACATGCTATGTCTTGGGGTGATCATTGTTGTGTTGACGATTTTCCAAAGTGGATTTGTAGGTCTAGTGCATCATTTTAGTAAAATATTATCTCTATTGTCTCAAAACAATTCCTTATATACTATATTTAAGAAAAAAAACATAAAATACATTTTAGTATATTTAAATTAGGAATACATTTTAGGAAAATTACATTTATTAATTAAATTCTAATTAATCAAAAATATAAAAAAATATTTTATTAATGTTTTTCAAAAAATCATCATAATTACTTCTTTTTTGATCAAATTTGATCATTTAACACTCATTTATAAAATGGAAATTTTATAATTGGATTTAATATACCTTTGGTCATTCCATTACAATCAGTTAAAAAACTGAAATATTGATTATTCATTTAGATTAATAAATTATAAATGAGATTTGTTCATAAACTTTCTGGATTTTTTGAGCTCAATTTCATTATTTTCATCAATTCATTGATGATTATAACAAAAAATTAACAAATTTAAAAAAAATTACATTGAACCATTCTATCTTCATATAACATTAGTTTGATTTGTGGTTTTCTTATAAAGGAAACTAACTACACGAAGCCCATTGTGTTATAATTTCTCAATAATGAGAGTTCTTCATCTTAGTGCTGCTATTTTGATACATGTTTTTAATATAAATAAGATTAATAATATTAAAAATGTATGTTGGGTAATTCCAATAACATCAAAGAATATATTTATTCATGTATTCATTTATAGTAGCATTTTTATGTTTTAATATCCATGAATAAAAATTATTATTATAAGCATATTTCACTAAATTAGAGAATAAGTTGACTCCTAGATGATTAAACAAAATTTTATATTTATCAACTATCCACTCACAAATTTTATGAAAATAAATTCAATATTTTCAATAATTAATAATATACTTCATTAGATTTTATATATAAAAAAACATAAAATATTTTTTATTATTATAGAAATTGGTATATATATCATGAACACTTCATATAAAAATTAGTTTTAATTATTCATAAAATTTTAAAATAAATCTATAAAAATTGTCTAAAATAATCATCTTAGGTAAATATTAGTTGATCAATTTGTTCATTGATAAAAAAATTTAAATTATTAAATTTATAATTGAAATTTTAGACTACTGATCATTATAGAACATCAAATGTGGAAATGAAATGTATATTATTTATATAGATGAAAAATAAAAAATATGTCATTGTCTTAAATTTTCATGATAGTTTGTGCCCAATTTCATTATTATTATTATTTTATTTATCACTAGAAAAAAAAATTAAAAAATTCACACTGACCCATTCTATATTAATAGAACATTAGTATAATTTACGGTCATTTTATAAAGGGATCTAACTACTTGCTGAAAAATGAACATATATTCCATGAAACTGGATTTTATTACTCTCAGTGTTGATAGTTTGATACATGAATGTAATTTATAAAGAAGTAATAATATCATAAATGTATATTTTTTCATTTTGGTAACATCACCTGTAATATTTAAATATTATTTTTATTAGTGAGAAATTAAATTTTTATAATTATCCAAAAAATTTACATCAATATAATTTTTTATTCAATTTTAATAGATTTTATTTTTTAATATAGCCACGGTCTATAAGCTAAAACATTAACATTTGGATACTTTGAAGTCATTAAATGTCAAATTAGAGGCCAAATTATTTATTGACATTAAAAATTAATGAATTTATTTCGAAAGTTTTAACAATAATCTAGTCTTATATTATTGATTTTAAATATATTATATATGTTATGATGTTTAAAAACTGTTTTGGTCTTTAAAAATAACACAAGATTATTTTGGAAAAATCTCATTTAAAACTTATATTCTATTTGTTCAAAAAATACCACACATTAATCATTGGTAATTTTTTGAAATTATTCATATATTCTGAGTTCTTATTATCCATATTGATTAAGTAATATATATTTTTGGCATATAAGATAGGTAAAAAAAATAAAATTGAAATTTTTTCAGAGTAATGAATTTATTAGAAATATGTTATTTATCATAGTATTTTAATTTTCTGGCGAAGATCAATGATATAATTTTTTTCCAAAAGTATGTAATATTTTATTTTATTGATCATTTCAAGCAAGTTAATAACTTAATAAAGTGATCTAATTCCAAAAATATATTTTGTGCTATTCAATGCACATATATTATCATATGTAAATATTGTTTAAATTGATATGCAAAAAAGAAATTTAGAATCATTGTTCAAAATGATCAAGAAAATATTTTCTTGCAAACTCTTTTTTTATCAATTGAAATATATTTAAAACATAAAATATAGTTAAATTATAAAAATGAACATTAGTTCCATATAGTAGGCTCAATATTTTGATTAAAATATAGTATATTCTTAATTTTTAAAAACTAATCAAAAATAAATTCATAATATTTTTTTGACTATTCAAGATCATATACCATATATTAATTATATGATGAAACTATGTAACATAAAAAAATATATAATTTGAAAAATACAATTCAGGTAATGTAAGAAGAACTAAAAATATTTTTTTACGAGTAGTTTCTTCAGAAAATATAAAAAATTATATTCGGTTATTTAGGAAAATATACTTTCAATATTGGTATTTTTCATTTACGATTTCAATCATTTTTTCATTTTTTCATCATAATTTAAAAAAATTACTTTGGGTTATTTTTATACCACAAAACATATAATTTATTTGAAATTTATGTAGTTGTCAAAAATTAAATATTGATTTTTACCAATATTTTTGAACAATTATGGGCTAATTTTATCATTTTGATTGGAAGATAGTTTTTTTAAATAAAAAAAATATGTTTTATTTTGTAGATCATTAAAACAATTTGTATGTTGTATTCACATGATCTTTCTTCCAAAATACGTTAATCAATATTTATTATCTAAATTTTTTTAAGAATATCCATTTCCATTTTATTAGTTCACATAATTTGATAGAATTTTAGATCAAAAGAATCGATATTATTTTAAATACAAAACTTCTATAAGATAAAAATAGAGAAAAATATATAATGAATCCGGTGTGTCACACACACATATTGTCCAAAAGACATACGATTATTGAAACTATGTAAAATTATACCAATAAAAAATTACATTCCCAATATATGAGGCATAAATCCTTTTTATCAAATTAAAATTGGAACTTTTTTATGGAGATACTTTTTTTAATTCTATCCATTTTTTAATATACCAATGTTATTTTTAAATCCAAACTATAATGTAAATTTGAAATACAAAAAAGATACACAAGAATGTACTCTCTTAGAATATGAAAAATATTTTTTAATATTATTAAAATCAATGATAATTTACCTTCAATTGATCAGAAATAATTTTCATTGATTTAATTTCAATAATAATCAAGAAATATATTACCCAGAATGTCATATAGTCATTGGAAATGAAAATAAAATATGAAAGAAATTTTTTTTAATAAATTTAAGATCTCATAACATAAATAAAATACTATATCACAAATTAAGATAAAAAATAAAATATTTATTAAAAAATAGAAAATTTAAATTTATATAATATATTATTGAACAAAAAATATATATCATTTAAAATGACTAGACTACATGAATGTGAATTGTCAAAGAAAAATACTAAATAAGTGATAGATTTAGAAAAACATAATGATATTGTAAAAATTATGTCACTATATATATATATATATATATTTCTAGTGATCCTTTATTGAAATTTGATTTCTTCCACTAAGGCACTTATTTGGGGTGTCAAATAACACAATTTAATTCATTAATTTATGTAATTATTAACTAAATTGTGGTCTACAAAAATCTATAAAGTAATATAAATCATTTAATAAAGGAAAAGTACGAAACAAATTAATATAATCATTTTTCATATATTAATTAAGAGTATACATAAGAAATTATTATATTAATCATATAAATTTTAGTATAAAATGTTTTCAAAATGACAATACTATATCATTTTGTATCTCATACCCATGGAATACGAGGTGCCTAAATGATTTATGAATGAAAACATACAGGGGGTGAATTGGTGTTGAATATTTTTTATTATATATATAACTAGACCAAATTATTTTTAATATAATGTATAACATTATTTAACATATTTAAACTAGAAAATATATGTCATAATAAGACATAAATAATAAGAAAATTTTATTTTCATAATGTCCATTTCTATAATTCATAGTAGAAATATTTTTTTCTTGGTAATTTATATGAAAGAAGTTATTATTAACTTATTACTTTTATTAGTGAGATTTATCAACTGGGTAGAATGAATTCATGAACCATTTTCCATCCAACGTGTTTTAAAAACAACCCACTTACAATCATGAATATATTTCAAGCCCCCTTTGATCTTGGATCAACCCCAATTGGTTAGTTAACTTCATCATGCTGAATGGTTTTCTATTAAATGATAAATATAAAGAGATCCCTCAACATAACATGGTCTAGTTGATCCCCAATAGCTGATTAATCACCCTTACATTTTAGAAAAACATTGAAAAATTTCATTGTGAAATAATGGATTTATGTAATCCTTATCTACACGCAAAATATTTCATTTATTTAGTTGTGTATTCATATTATTATTTATTTTAATGAATTAATAGTCTGTCATTAGTATACTCTCCGACAATATGACAAAAACGTTCAAAGAGAGTTTTGTTTATTTTTTTCATATTATTCTCAATCACTTCACTCACTCTATTTTAGTCATGATAATAATGGTAAAATCATTAATTTTACAAATGGAAATCTATTCTAAAAATGTTTGTTTTAATTAATTTATATACACTAAAATATAACAGTATATATTAATCATCTTGTGAAATATTTTTTCTATAGAAACACCCAATAAAAACAACATGATAGCTCCTCAATTAATATAAATATATCTCAACCACCATTTCTTAAATTAAAATCTTGAAAAATTAAATTTTTTTATTCTAATATTCGTTAAAATATATATCCTATAATAATTATAGAAATATTTTCAAATATTTTATATTTAAATCATAAAAACACTTATACGTTAATATAAATATAAAAAACATTATTATACCCAAAAAATACTATATAAATATTTTTTTTAAACATTATGATGCTAAAAATCATCCATTATCAATATTTCTATAATAGATTCCCCACTAACACATCACATTTACAATATGTTTAATTTCATTAAAATCTATACGACATTTAAAACTAATATATTTTCTATCTAAAAATATTATGTGGATTATTTCATTCTGTTACATGGGTGATCATTACTACTTACGTAATCAATTTAAATAATTATAATGTCATTTAAGGCTCTATAAAATCTGTCAAAAATATAATTCAATCTTATATAGTAATTTTATTTAGTACATTACTTTTATAAAATATTTATAATTTTCAATACACTAGACCTCATACTTTAGTAAATTCCTACAATTTTTTATATTATTAAAATTCATTATCTAAACATTTTAGAGATGGTTCAAACTCATTTTCCCACAAGGATAACTCTTTTAGACATTTCCTCTTGTAAAAAATGAAGATAGATTACTATAAATTGAATAACCTTCCATTATAAAATATTATAATTTTCAAACCATAATAGATATATAAAGCATGACTTTTGGAATTTACTAATTTATAATTATCCTATAAATTTCTACATTTAAACAGTTATCTATATCATATCGAAAAATAATTTTGATTTAGATAACAACTTCTTCTATTGTTTTAATCATGGTATTTTACAAAATTTATTAACAAAAAATTATATATTATATTCTGAATGTATTAAAATCTATTAAAACATAAATATGTAATCAATAAACACAAGGGTACCTAAATATTATATTTAATTAATTTCATTATTTATAAGGTGATTTTCATAAAATAAGATAAATTTTGATATTTTAAATTATATATTAATTCACATTTATATATGAAAACTTAACCTTTGATTGTGTAATTAATTTTCAAAAACAATTTATTTTCAATTTATTGATCGTATTAAATAATATATAGTTATTATTCTTTTTATATTTACAAATAAAAAAAATATAGTCACATATTAACATTTATCATTGACCATGATGATATTTTTAATAAATTGAAAAATTTATCATTAACAACTTTTATTATTAATTTTAAATATTATCTAAACTACTTAATGAGCTTTTATTGTAATCATGTGATTTCTAACTCCTATAGTTATTCTTATCAATATATTCATTTTATTATTCCCCATTTTTTCTTCCACACTTACATATTTTAATTGTCATATGACATATTAATATTATTTATATTAAACATAACTAACATTCCTTGAGTGAAAAAAATTGTAACATCATCATATAAATCTTGACTGGCTAGTATCATAGTTTTTTAAATGTTTAATTCACATTTTTTAACATGAAATCATATTTATTTAATATATATTTAAGTTTATCCCATTTTCAAATCTTATGTATCTTATGAGTGTTATACATTAAATATATTCTTCCATACAATAATAATTTTACATTATAATACATCATTTGTCATAAAAATGAAAAACAATATTTTATAATAACATCCATATTTTTATTACATAACATTTTTCATTTACTATTATAATAATAAGGAATTGAAAAATATATATCCAATTATGGTATTATATATATTTGTACATATATTCATAAAGATAAACACATAGAGAAACATATATACATACATTTTTTGTATGGGATAAAGGGTTAGTGGTTGTAATATAAATTTATAGAAACATTCACATACACGAGAACATCTGTGATAATTAGGGAAAAAGATGAAATTAATATTTAAATTCACACACATATATAGATATGTGATAATTATATATATAATTCATATATATTAATTATATATTGATATATATATATATATATATATATATATTATAAAAAACATACAAAAAATCACACACAAAACCCCGTATATATAAAGATGTAATGATATGTTTGTAAGTGTAATATAAATATTATTTATAAACATATAATGTTTAATTTCTTTTAAAATATTAAGTATATTATAATCAAATATATATAGATTGTATAAGAACAAAAATATATATATTTATAAATATATGACACACACAGACATTTTTTTATTCATAAAATAATAAAAATTTTGATTTTCAATAAATATAAAATATAATTTAGGGTTGGGTTATTGATTAAAAATTAGACTGTACGACATGATTATCATAGGGGAACACAAGTCATAAATATAAACATAATATAAATAAATGAACTTAATTTTATCATACATTCACGATATGAATTATTATTTTTTAGAAAAAGGGAATGATATATTGTACAATTTAACAGACATGTTTATAGCACTAAGAATTTCATTTATTTTCAATTTTATTTTATTACTTTGAAATGTAGTACTATTTTCAATTCCATCAATTATAATATATATATAAATATATATTGAGAAAAAAATTGAGATCAGTGGAAATCGAACACATATTTCATATTATAGGAAATACAAACTTCTATACTTGACTGAGAGAATTTATTTATTATTATATATACATATTTTATATTTATGTTTAATGAAAACATATATTGTCAAATACATATTCACAAGAATTCTCACAGGGTCATCATAGAAAAAAAGTGTATTTGGTTATATCCACATGTATCAGTTGGGTCATCATATCCATTAGGTTTGATTAATATGAAATTAGTTAGGAGGTCTCTATAAAACTATATGAATTGGATTATTGAGAATATAGTGGGGTCCATAATGATTTGTAATCATAAATATCAACCTTCAATTTACATGGAGTATATTCCAATGATTTAGACAATGATTCTGACCAATGAACTCAATTCCTTTAGCTATTCATTCTTATGTGTATGTAGGGTCCTTAAAAATATGAAAAGGAGAATGAGAATTCCCTTAATTCAAGAGAGGATTGTACCCAATTTCCTTCTAGGAATTGGGAAACAATGTGGAGAATTTGGAACAAGACAAAACGGTCTACGGACCGGTCCAATATAAACGGTACGTGGTCGGTTCCGTGAAGTGCCCCCCTCTACAGACCATTGTCGTTCGCGGAACAGAGGCGGGGACCCTCCATAGGCGCGAAGCAGGATGAGCACCAGGCCAGTCCACCAACACGAACCACCCCAACCACGAACCTTGATAGCTGTCCCATGCTGCATTCACTTTCATTCACAGAATAGAGGCGGAACCCTCCACGGCAGTAAAGCACCCCTCGAACCGACTTTGTTCGCGGGTGAGGTGCATTCAATGCCCCTGCGAGTTGTGGATTTTTGACCAATTCATACGTAAACCAGGTTTTCAATCATGGTCCTCCACAAAAGGTGTTGCATCACCATAATAGACCCGTTTTCATCCATCTACAAAAGGGAATTGAAGGGGAGAAAATGAGGGATCGATCAGATTCGGTTGGAAGGATTTCGGAGGAAAGAGCATAGGATCTCCCAAATAGTGAAGTTCCAAATCGCGAACCAGAACAGGTATGAAGTTGGAACCGAATTAATAAGGAACAAAAAATGTATAATAATTTGGTGAACCACAAACTCAAAATAACAAAAAAAAACTGTGAGCCATGGCCCCTCCGCG